>CM052658.1:95065651-95117557 GCA_028533165.1 Leontopithecus rosalia
ATGTGCAGAAAGCAGAAACTGGACCCCTTCCTGACACCTTACGCTAAAATTAACTCCAGATGGATTAAAGACTTAAACATAAGACCTGGTACCATAAAAACCCTACAAGAAAATCTAGGCAAAACCATTCAGGACATAGGAGTAGGCAACGACTTTTTGACCAAAACACCAAAAGCATTGGCAACAAAAGCCAAAATAGAAAAATGGGATCTAATCAAATTCCACAGCTTCTGCATGGCAAAAGAAATAGTCACTAGAGTGAATCGGCAACCAACAGAATGGGAAAAAATTTTTGCAGTTTACCCATCTGACAAAGGGCTGATATCCAGAATTTACAAAGAACTCAAACAGATTTACAGGAAAAAAAACAAACAAGCCCATTCAAAAATGGGCAAAGGATATGAACAGACACTTTACAAAAGAAGACATACTCGAGGCCAACAAACATATGAAAAAAATCTTCATCATCACTGGTCATTAGAGAAACGCAAATCAAAACCACATTGAGTTACCATCTCACACCAGTTAGAATGGCGATCATTAAAAATTCTGGAGACAACAGATGCAGGAGAGGATGTAGAGAAATTGGAACACTTTTACACTGTTGATGGGAGTGTAAATTAGTTCAACCATTGTGGAAGACAGTGTGGTGATTCCTCAAGGCCTTAGAAATAGAAATTTCATTTGACCCAGCAATCCCCCTACTGGGTACATACCCAAAGGACTATAAATCAGTCTACTATAAGGACACATGCACAAGAATGTTCGTTGCAGCACTGTTTACAATAGCAAAGACCTGGAACCAACCCAAATGCCCATCCATGATACACTGGACTGGAATAATGTGGTACATATACACCATGGAATATTATGAAGCAATAAAAAATGATGAGTTCGTGGTTTTTGTAGGGACATGGATGAATCTGGAGAACATCATTCTCAGAAAACTGACACAAGAACAGAAAATGAAATACCGCATATTCTCGCTCATAGGTGGTTGATTTAAAATGAGAACACATGGACACAGAAAAGGGAGTACTACACTCTGGGGCCTATTGGGGGGAATAGGGGAGGGATAGCACGGTGGGGAGTTTTGGAGGGATAGCCTGGGGAGAAATGCCAAGTGTGGGTGAATGGGAGGTAGGCAGCAAAACACACTGCCATATGTTTACCTATGCAACTATCTTGCATGTTCTGCCCATGTACCCCAAAATCTAAAATGCAATTCAAAAAAATTGAAATAGGTGTCTCATTTTTTTCACTGAGGCTGGATTGCAGTGACTCCACTGTAGCTTCCTGAAGCCTCAAATTCCTGGGCTCAAGTGATCTGCACACCTCAGCCTCCTGAGTAGCTGAGATCACACACCACCACACCCAGGTTTTTTTCCTTTTTTGAGATGAAGTCTCGCTCTGTAGCCCAGGCTGGAGTACAGTAGCATGATCTCAGCTCATTGCAAACTCTGCCTTCCAGATTAATGCAATTCTCCTGCCTCAGCACTCTGATTAGGTGAAATTGTAGGCACCCGCCACCACACCCAGCTAATTTTTATATTTTAATAGCGATGGGCTTTCACCATGTCAGTCAGGCTGGTCTGGAACTCCTGACCTCAAGTGATCTGCCTGCCACAGCCTCCTCAAGTGCTGGAATTACAGATGTGTGCCACCCCACTGCACCTGGCCAATGCCCAGCATTTTCATCTTTTAGACTGAGTGTTGTTTTATCACACAGGCTGGAGTACAATGGCACAATCTCAGCTCGCTGCAATCTCCACCTACTGGGTTCAAGTGATTCTGCTGCCTAAGCCTCCTGTGTAGCTGGAATTACAGGAACCTGTCACCATGCCCAGCTAATTTTTGTATTTTTAGTGGAGACAGGGTTTTGACATATTGGCCAGGCTGGTCTTGAACTGACCTAGTGGTCCACCCACCTCAGCCTCCCAAAGTGCTGGAATTCCAGGAGTGAGCCACCATGCCTTGTACCTAATTCCTATTCACTGGTCATGTATGGGAGCTATGTAACCTTTCCCCAGAACACATCCTGGCCCCATCAGAACATCATGGTTCAGTCTCCTTAGAGATGTTCCTCTGTTTGTGCTACACACCCAAATAATCCATCTCAGTTCACTGTTAGACAATTTCCAGGAATTACAGTGGCTGTAATCTAGCTGGAAAAACACTGAAGTAGGAGTCAGTAGACCCCAGGACTCTTTTGACTAAGGCACTAACAACTTATTGTGGCCTTGGGAAAAAAAAAGCTGGAGTGACCATACCTGTAATCTCAGCACTTTGGGAGGTTGATGTGGGAGGACTGCTTGAGCCCAGGAGTTTGAGAGCAGCCTGGGCAACATAGCAAGACCCCATCTCTACAAGAAATTTCGAAAAATTTTCCAGGTGTGGCAGTGTCCACCTGTAGTCCCAGCTACTCAGGAGGCTTAAGTGGGATAATCACTTGAGTCCCAGAGGTCAAGACTAGCAGTAAGCCAAGATCATGCCACTGCACTCAAGCTTGGCCTTCAAACTGAGAGAGTGTCTCAGAAAAAAAAGCTAGAGCTTTTGTTTTCACATTTGTAAAAGGTAAATGATATTATATCCTTCATGGAGTTATTGTGAGAATGGAAATACAATTATTTCTTCTCTGTCTCCTTTTAAAAATATAATGAGATAGGCATAGTGGCCAGGTGAGAGGGCTCATGCCCATAATCCTAGCACTTTGGGAGGCTGAGGTGGGTGGATCACCTGAGGTCAGGAGTTCAAGACTTGCCTGGCCAACATGGTGAAACCCTGACTCCACTAAAACTGCAAAAATCTTCCCACCATGGTAGCTTGTGCCTACAGTCTCAGCTACTCAGAAAGCTGAGGCAGAATTGCTTGAACCCCAGAGATGGAGGTTGTAGTGAGCCAAAATCATCCCACTGCACTCCAGCCTGGGAGACAGAGCAAAACTCCATCTCAAAAAAACAAAACCAAACCCGGTGTTGTGGCTCATGCCTGTAATCTCAGCACTTTGGGAGGTCAAGGTGAATGGATCACCTGAGGTCAGGAGTTTAAGACCAGCCTGACCAACATGCAGAAACCCAGTCTCTACTCAAAATACAAAATTAGCCAAGCATGGTGGCACATGCCTGTAATCCCAGCTACTTGGGAGGCTGAGGCAGGAGGATTGCTTCAACCTGGGAAGCGGAGGTTGCAGTGAGCTGAGTTTGCACTCCAGCATGGACAACGAGAAGGAAACTCCATCTCAAAAATAAAAATAATAATTAGATAGGCATAGTGCACAAGACAATGTCAGGTGACCCCTGCACCACAACTTAATACAACTTTGAGTCCAGACAGACGATGTAGGTCTCTGTGCCTTAGTTTTTCCACCTGTCAGAGAGGAATCAGGAATCATATGAGGATGTACTCCTAAGATGATGCTCAAGGCTAAATAATGTTACCCATGAACGTGCCTTGACCAGCACCTCCTGCAGTTTAAATACTCTTCCCTTTTGGCTGTTGTTGTTACTGTTATTATTTTACTAACCGGAGTGATTTCTATCCTGCAAAAAAGATCCGAAGCTTGTGAACAAGATCATTATTCCTTACCAACTGATTAATAACCCCAATTTTTTTTTCTTTTTTCTTTTTCTTTTCTGTTTGGGAGAAAGAGGTGGAAAGGGAACTTTCCATATACATTTGTGTGTGTGTGTGTGTGTGTGTGTGTGTGTGTGGGTGTGGGTGTGTGAGTTTCAGGTTTTGTGATACATGTGAATAACAGGCAAGATTGTTGCAGAGGTAAATATGTGGCCATGTGGTTTGCTGCCTTCTTCCCCATCACCTATATCTGACATTTCTCCCCATGTTATCTCTCCCCAACTCCCCACTCCCCACTCTCCCTCTCATAGTTACCCCCAATAGACCCCAGAGTGTGATGCTCCCCTCCCTCTGCCCATGTGTTCTCATTGTTCAATACCCACCTATGAGTGAGAACATTCGGTGTTTGATTTCCTGTTCTTGTGTCAGTTTGCTGAGAATGATGGTCTCCAGGTTCATCCATGTCCCTACAAAGGACACAAACTCATCATTTATTTATGGCTGCATAGTATTCCATGGTGTATATGTGCCACATTTTTTCTGTCCAGCCTACAATCAATGGGCATTTGGGTTGGATCCAAGACTTTGCTATTGTAAACAGTGCCAAAATGAACATTCTTGTGCATGTGTCCTTATAATAGAAGAATTTATATTCTTTGGATATATACCCAGTAATGGGAATGCTGGGTCAAATGGAATTTCTATTTCTAGGTCCTTGAGGAATCGCTGCACTATCTTCCACAATGGTTGAACTAATTTACACTCCCACCAGCAGTATAGAAGTGTTACTATTTCTCCACATCCTCTCCAGCATCTGTCTCCAGATTTTTTAATAATCGCCATTCTAACTGGTGTGAGATGGTATCTCAATGTAGTTTTGATTTGCATTTCTCTAATGACCAGTGATGATGAGCATTTTTTATATGTTTGTTGGCCTCATGTATGTTATCTTTTGTAAAGTGTCTGTTCATATCCTTCACTCACTTTTGAATGGGCTTGTTTGTTTTATTCTTGTAAATCTGTTTCAGTTCTTTGTAGATTCTGGTTATTAGCCCTTTGTCAGATGGGTAAACTGCCAAAATTTTTTCCCATTCTTTTGATTGCCAGTTCACTCTAATGATTGCTTCTTTTGCTGTGCAGAAGCTCTGAAGTTTGATTAGGTCCCACTTGCCTATTTTGGCCTTTGTTGCCAATGCTTTTGGTGTTTTAGTCATGAAGTCCTTGCCTATGCCTACGTTTTGAATGGTTTTGCCTACGTTTTCTTCTAGAGTTTGTATGGTGTTAGGTCTTATGTTTAAGTCTTTAATCCATCTGGAGTTAATTTTAGTGTAAGGTGTCAGGAAGGGGTCTAGTTTCTGCTTTCTGCACAGGACTAGCCACTTTTCTCAACACCATTCATTAAACAGAGAATCCTTTTCCCATTGCTTG
Source organism: Leontopithecus rosalia (assembly GCA_028533165.1). Taxonomy (NCBI): domain Eukaryota; kingdom Metazoa; phylum Chordata; class Mammalia; order Primates; family Cebidae; genus Leontopithecus; species Leontopithecus rosalia. The sequence goes on from CM052658.1 coordinate 95,070,653, forward strand.
TTTTTGTGAGATTTGTCAAAGATCAGATGGTTGTAGGTGTGTGGCCTTGCCTCTGAGGACTCTGTTCTGTTCCATTGGTCTACATCTCTGTTTTGGTACCAGTACCATGCAGTTTTGATTAGTGTAGGCTTGTAGTATAGTTTGAAGTCAGGTAGTGTGATGCTTCCAGCTTTGTTCTTTTTGCCTAGATTTGACTTGGCTATGTGGGCTCTGATTTGGTTTCATAGGAAGTTTAAGGTTGCTTTATCCAGTTCTGTGAAGAAGGCCGTTGATAGCTTGATGGAGATATCATTGAATCTATAGATTACTTTAGACAGTATGGCCATTTTCACAATATTTATTCTTTCTTACTGTGAGCATGGAATGTTTCACCATCTGTTTGTGTCCTCTCTTATTTCGTTGAGCAGTGGTTTGTAATCCCCCTTGAAAATGTCCTTTACATCCCTTGTTACTTGTATTCCTAGGCATTTTATTCTTTTTGTAGCAATTGTGAATGGCAGTTCGTTCTTGATATGGCTCTCTTTAAGTCTATTATTGGTGTATAGGAATGCTTGTGATTTCTGTACATTGATTTTGTATGCTGAGACTGATGCTGAAGTTGCTTATGAGTTTCAGGAGATTTTGGGCTGAGACGATGGGGTCTTGTAAATATACAATCATGTCATCTGCAAATAGAGACAATTTGACTTTAACCTTTCCTAATTGAATACCCTTTATTTCTTTTTCTTGCCTGATTGCTCTGGCTAGAACTTCCAATAGTATATTTAACAGGAGTGGTAAGAGAGGGCATCCTTGTCTAGTGCCAGATTTCAAAGGGAATGCTTCCAGTTTTTGCTCATTCCATTATGATACTCGCTTTGGGTTTGTCATAAATAGCTTTTATTATTTTGAGATATATTTCGTCAACACCTAGTTTATTGAGGGTTTTTTCTTCTCTGCATCTATTGAGATAATCATGTGGTTTTTGTGTTTGGTTCTGTTTATTTGGTGAATTACGTTTATAGACTTGCATATGTTGAAGCAACCTTGCATCCCCGGGATAATTATTTTTAAGACAGTCTCTCTCCCTCTTGGACTCAAGTGATTCTTCTGCTCAGTCTCACGAATAACTGGGATTACACACACCTACAACTAGGCCTGGATAATTTTTGTAATTTTAGTAGAGACGGGGTTTCACCATGTTGGTCAGGCTGGTCTCAAACTTCTGACCTCAGGTGATCCACCCACCTTGCCCTCCAAAAGTGCAGGTATTATAGGTGTGTGCCACCACCCCCAGCCCATAACCCCAGTTTCTTTTTACCAACTTTGATTATGGAACTTGGCACGACACCCAGATTCCCATAATGCAAATTGTCATCCCCAATTATAACTGCCAGTTTGTTTTCATCTAAGAAAAACAAAAGAAGACAAAGAAAAATTGAAATGCTGGTCATTTCTTTGGACAAAAAATAAGTATGGCCAGGTGCGGTGGCTCTTGCCTGCAATTCCAGCACTTCAAGAGGCTAAGGCAGGCAGATTACTTGAAGCCAGGAATTCAAGACCAGCCTGACTAACATAGTGAATCCCCCTCTCTACTAAAAATACAAAAATGAGCGAGGTGGGGTGGCAGTTGCCTGTAGTCCCATCTACTCATGAGGCTGAGACAGGAGAATTGCTTAATCCAGGAGGCAGAGGTTTCAGTGAGCAGAGATCATGCCACTCCACTCCAGCCTGGTCAACAAGGTCAGAACTTCATCTCAAAAAACAAAAACAAAGTAATGTGACTGCTATTTTCTGGTTATAATCACAGAAATCACGTGGAAAAGCTAAGCAATATAAAAAAATAGAGTTAAAGTTTTTAAAAACTACCCCACATTGGATCAGCAAACCTTTTTTTTCCTCTTGGGACAGACTAAATCTTGCAGTGGCATGATCACAGATGATGGCAGCCTCGACCTCCTGGGCTCACTCTGTGCTCAGGAGCTTCTCTCCCGAGAAGCTGGGACTGCAGGTGCACACCTCTACACCCAGCTAATTTTTTCTGAATTGTTTTCGTAGAGGTGAAGTTTCACTATGTTGCCCAGGCTGATCTTGAACTCCTGGCTTCAAGTGATCCTCCCACCTCAGCCTTCCACAGTGCTGGGATTACAGGCATGACCTTATTTGGAGACTGGGTCATTACAGAGGTCATCAAGTTAAAATGAGTCATGAAAGTGGGGCCCTGATTCATATAACTGGTGTCCTTATTAAAAGGGAAATTTGTTGCCAGTAAAAGAAAAAAAAGAATAAATATTTTCTTCTTGAGACGTTCTTGTTCTGTTACACAGGCTGGAGTGAAGTGGTCTGATCATAGCTCAATGCAGTGTCAATCTCCTGGGTTTAAGTGATCCTCCCACCTCAGCTTCCTGAGTAGTTGGGACTGCAGGTGTGCTCCACCATATCCAGCTAATTTTCTGTATTTTATGTAGAGATGTATCTCACTATGATTCCCAGGCTGGTCTTGAACTTCTGGCCTCAAGCAATCCTGTCTCAGCCTCCCAAAGTGCTGAGATTATACATGTGAGCCACTGTCTGCCCAAAGGTAAATTTGCAGACAGAAACAGACATGCATGGAAGGACAATGGCCACTATAAATCAAAGGATGCCTGAGCCAGGAGAGAGGCTGGGAAGATTCTTCCCCAGAGCTTCCAGAGAGAGCCCGGCTTGCAGACATCCGACTTTACACTTCCTGCCTTCCAACTGGGAGTCAACAATTTTTTATCTTATTTATTTATTTATTGAGACAGGATCTCACTCTGTCACCCAGGCTGGAGTGCAGTAGTGTAATCTCAGCTCACTGCAGCCTGATCCTCCCTGGCTCAAGCAGTCCTGCCACATCAGCCTTCTGAGTAGCTTGGGAACACAGGCACATGTAACCATGCCTGGCTAATTTTTTTTCTGAGATGGATTCTTGCTCTGTCCCCCAATCTGGAGTAAAGTGGTGAGATCTCAGCTCACTGCAACCTCCACCTTCTGAGTTCAGGCAGTTCTCCCACCTCAGCCCCCTGAGTAGCTAGGATTACAGGCATGCACTACCACATCCAGCTAATTTTTGTATGTTTAGTAGAGATGGGGTTTCACCACATTGGCCACTCTGGTCTCGAATTTCTGACCTCATGATTTGCCTACCTCAGTCTTCCAAAGTGCTAGAATTACAGGTGTCAGCCACCACTCCTGGCCTTGTGTTTTTTCAGTAGAGAAGGGGTTTTATTCTGTTGGCCTGGCTGGCCTCAAACTCCCGACCTCAAGAGATCCTCTCATGCTCCCAAAGTACAAGGATTACAGACATGAGCCACAGCATCTGGCCTGAGACAACAGATGTGTCTTGTTCTAAGCTACTTAGTTTGTGGTACTTTGTTACAGCATCCCCAGCAAAGTTATACTCAAGGAATAATCCATTTCATTGTTAAAGGACACAGAAGCTCATGCCCTCCATCATTCATGAATATGTAATTAGGTTTTGGCCAGGAACAGAGGCTCATGCCTGTAATCCCAGCACTTTGGAAGGCTGAGATGGGTGAATCACTTGAAGCCAAGATTTTGAGGCCAACCTGGCCAACATGGTGAGAACCCATCTTCACACACACACACAAATACTAGCTGGGCATGGTAGCATGCATCTCTAATACCAGCTACTTGGGAGGCTGAGGTGGGAGGACTGCTTGAGCTTGAGATTAAGAGTCTGCAGTGAGTTATGATTGTACCACTGCACTGTAGCCTGGACAATACAGGAAGTCCCTCTCTATTTCTTAAAAAATAAAAAAAGGGCAGAAAGTTGATTTTGTGTTTTTGTTGTTGTTACTGTTGTTTTTTGAGATGGAGTCTCATGCTCTGCCCAGGCTGGAGTGGAGTGGTTCAATCTCAGCTCACTGCAACCTCCACCTCCTCTGTTCAAGTGATTCTCTTACCTGAGCTTCACAAGTAGCTGGGATTACAGGTGTGCAACACCACACCCAGCTCATTTTTGTGTTTTTAGTAGAGATGGGGTTTCACCATGTTGGCCAGTCTGATCTCAAAGTCCTGACCTCAGGAGATCCACCTGCCTTGGTCTCCCAAAGTCCTGGGATTACAGATGTGGGTCACTGCACCCGGTTGATTTCATGTTTTGGCTCGGTTAGGTCTGGCAGGTGTATGGTTAATAAGCCAAGTCTAAATATTCCTAGGCTACTGGTGGGTCAGTCATGCACTGACAGCAATGTTGTGGATGGTGATATCGGCTTCAAACATGGATGAAAACAAGATCTGGTCTTTTTTTTTCACCCAGACTGTGTCAATGAGCTTACCCAGGAGATAAAAGGACACGTAGATTGGGCTCCATGTTCATCCTGGGAAAGGGGATACCAACTGCTGGGACCAGCCCCACCTGCCACCAACCAGCCCACCCAGCCAGTGGATCTTCCCTGTTCATTACAGCTTTTGAGAGGTTCACTATTCAAAGGAGGATGAATCAAGGAAAGTACAGGACTGGGGCACAATTCTGTTAAACTTCACAAGGAATATGCTTTTGTTCAAGAAAACCCATGGCCAGCCACTGTAGCTCATGCCTGTAATCCCAGCACTTCAGGAAGCTGAGGTGGGAGGATCACTGGAAGTCAGGAGTCCGTGGCCATCCTGGCCAACACACAGTGAAACCCCATTTCTACTAAAAATTTAAAAATTATCCTGGTGTAGTGGCACATAACTGCAGTCCTAGCTACTCGAGAGGCTGAGGCTGGAAAATCCCAGGGAGGTGGAGGTTGCAGTGAACTGCGACCACAACATTGTACTCCAGCCTGGTTGACAGAGTGAGACTCCGTCTAAAAAATAAAAAGTAAAAATAAAATGAGAAAACTTGATCCTTCTGCCGGGCATGGGGGTGCATGCCTGTAATCCCAGAACTTTGGGAGGCTGAGGTGGGCAGATCACTTGAGGTCAGGAGTTCAAGATCAGCCTGGCTAACATGGTGAAACCTGGTTCTCTACTGAAAATACAAAAATGAACCAAACATGGTTGCATGTGCCTGTAATTCCAGCTACTTCAAAGACAGGCAGGAGAATCGCTTGAATCCTGACTGTGGAGGTAGCAGCGAGCTTAGATCACCCCACTGCACTTCAGTCTGGGGAATAGAGCCACACTCCATCTCAAAAGAAAAAAAAGACAACTCAACCCTCACTAGTCTTCTTTATAAGCAGGCTCAGAGGAATGGCCGGCCGTTGAGTTTTTGGTCAGTCAGGGGCTTGAACACAATGGAATGTCTTCTAATACAGGTGATTTCCATAAGCAGTAAAACAGGTTGGGTTTGGCGGCTCTCATCTGTAATCCCAGCACTTTGGGAAGCTGAGGCTGGAGGATCACTTGAGCCCAGCTAATTCATATCAGCCTGGGCAACAGGGAAAAAGCCCATCTCTACAAAAAATAAGTTAGTCTTGCATGGTGGTGCACATGTGGTCCCAGCTACTGAGAGGCTGAAGCAGGAGAACTGCTTGAGCCTGAGAGGTGGAGGCTGCACTAAGCCACAGTCGCACCTGGATTCAGTGAGCCTGGATGACAGAGTGAGACCCTGTCTTCCAAAAAAAAATATTCCATTGTAAGGATGAAACAGGCTGAGTACAGTAGCTCACAGCTGTAATGTTCAGACTTTGGGAGGCTAAGGCAGAAGGACATTTTGAAGCCAAGAGTTTGAGACCAGCATGCATAACAAAGGGGGACCCAGTCTGTACAGAAAACATCAAAAAGCCAGACATGGTGGCACATTCTTGTAGCCAGCTACTCAGGAGACTGAGGGGGGAGAATTGTTTGAATCCAGGGAAGGTAGAAGCTGGGCAGTGAGTCATGATGTCACCTCTGCAATCCAGCCTGGGTGCAGTAGTACAGTCAGAACTCAGCACAGCCTGCTCCTCCACAGAGGTGACAGAGTGAGACTCCATCTAAAAAATAAAAAGTGAGACCCTGTCTCAATAAAAGAAAAAGGGCTTGGGACTTATGACTGTAATCCCAGCACTTTGGGAGGCTGAGGCGGGTGGATCACTAGGTCAGGAGATTGAGACCATCTTTGCCAACATGGTGAAACTCCATCTCTACTAATAATAAAAAAAAATTATGTGGGCATGGTGGTAAACACCTGTATTCCCAGCTACTCAGGAGGCTGAGGCAGGAGAATTGCTTGAACACAGGAGGCAGAGATTGCAGTGAGCTGAAATTGTGCCACTACACTGCCTGGGATTACAGGTGTGTGCCACCAGGCCTGGCTAACTTTTGTATTTTAGTAGAGATAGGGTTTTACCATGTTAGCCAGGCTGGTATTCAACTCCTGACCTCAGGTGATCTGCCCACCTCGGCCTCCCAAAGTGCTGGGATTGCAGGTGTGAGCCATTGTGATCAGCCTGAATTTTTTCAAGTATTTAAAAATATAAAACCAATAAACATTATTGTGCAGCTCATGGGCTGTATAAAAACAGGTGGTGGGATCTCTTTCTCCCATGTAGATACCATATGCCATGTTTTTCAGAGCCCTGGCAAAATGTTTGTTTGTATGTTTGTTTGAGACAGAGTCTCTGTTGGCCAGGCTGGTGGAGTGGCATGATCTCAGATCACTGCAACCTCCACTAGCAATTCTTGTGCCTCAGCTTCTCTAGTAGCTGGGATTACAGCCACTACCACAACCAGCTAATTTTTTGTAGTTTTATTAGAGACGAGGTTTCACTACATGAGTCAGGTGCTCTCAAGCTCTTGGCCTCAAGTGATCTGTCTATCTCAGCTTCCCAAAGTGCTAAGATCACAGGCATGAGCCCTTGCTAGATACATTTAAGGTATAATGGCATATGGAGGCTGAGGTGGGAGGATCACTTGAGGCCAGGAGATCAAGGCTAGTCTGGGCAACATGCCAACCAGAGAGATTCTATTTATACAAAACATTTTTTTAAATTAACTGGGCATGTTGGTAGTGCACGCCTATAGTACTAACTACTTGGGAGGCTAAGGCAGGATTGCTTGAGGCCAGGAGTTCAAGGTTACAGTGAGCTCTGATCATGCAACTGAATTCCAGCTGTGAAATAGAGCAAGACCTTATTTCTAAAAATTGTAAAAAATGTTTTGTTTTATTGAGACAGAGTCTTGCTACATCACCCAGGTTGGAGTGCAGTGGTGCAATCTCAGTTCACTTCAACCTCCACCTCCTGCTTTCAAACAGCTCCCCAGCTTCAACCTCCTGAGGAGCTGGGATTACAGGCGTGTGCTACTGGGTCTGGCTCATTTTTGAATTGTAATAGACACCGGATTTCACCATGTTGGCCAGGCTGGTCTTCAACTCCTGACCTCAAACAATCCACCTTTCCAGGCCTCCCAAAATGCTAAGATTACAGGTGTGAGCCACTGTGTCTGGCCTTGTGAAAAATGTTAGTGGCATTTTGATTATAATTGAATACTTAAAAAAATGAAATGTGCATTCATATGATTGTTTTTGCCAGGACTAGGGGTCAGACATTTTCTAATGTCTTCACCTTGTATTGCAGGGCCGTGCAAACAATAGGTGCTCAGTAAGTACAATAGAAGGCACTCAGACAGTGCTTGATATGCAGTGCACACATATTATCATTAAGAAGAATGAGAGGAAAGAGGAAGAACATGTAAAAATTCCGGGCAATTGATCAGGTTGACACCATTGTTGCTAAGAATCAGAGACTAGGCCGTGTGCTGTGGCCCATGCCTGCAATCTCAGCACTTTAGGAGACTGAGGCAGGTGGATCACTTGAGGTCAGGAGTTCGAAACCAGCCTGGCCAACATAGCAAAACCTCCTCTCTACTGAAAATAGGAAAATTAGCCAGGCATGGTGTGGCAGGTGCTTGTAATCATAGCTACTAAGGAGGCTGAGGCAGGAGAATCACTTGAACCCGGGACACGTAAGTTGCAGTTACATGGGATCAAACCATTGCACTCCAGCCTGAGGGACAGAGCAAGACTCCACCTCATTAAAAAAAAAAAAAGAAAAAAAGATTTCAGAGAAAACCAAGATATCTGCAGATAATGCACCATGTCACTTTCCCTGTGCACTTTTCCTGCCTCATAGTAGACAGCTCCTAACATCACCATGAGATTCTGGTGAAGGAGGGGTGGATACTGGGGTTGCTACAGTTTACTGAACCATCTTTGCTCCAGAGAGAGATGCTCATCTTCTGTCAGATTCTCTTGAGTGTTTTTCCAACCACTGCTGTGGGTGATTTACCCTCAGGGCACTTCACGATGCAGCCACAAGGTGGCGCCATTATGGCATAAATAAAACAAACTGACCCAAGTTAGAAAATAGTGTTCTTTCTTTAAGCTGGGTGGGGTGGGTCAAACCTTTAATCCTAGCACTTAGGGAGGCTGAGGTGGGTTTATCACTTGAGGACAGAAGTTCGAAACCAGCCTGGCAAGACAGTGAAACCTTGCCCGTACTAAAAATACAAAAATTAGCCAGGCATAGTGATGCACGTCTGTAATCCCAGCTACTTGGGAGGCTGAGACAGGAGAATTGGTTGGGAAGCAGAGGTTGCAGTGAGCCAAGACCGTGACACTGCACTACAGCCTGGGTAACAGAGTGAGACTCCATCTCAAAAAAAAAAATAGTATTCTTAAAGACTGAAAGGGGAAACTGAGGCATGCAGACTAGAGTTGGGGTGGGGTTGGTAAGAGAATGGATTCAAGTAATCTGTGAAGGACTCTCAGAAAGTCACAGCAACTTAAAAATCATTTATTCTACCCCCCCATTTTCACATTTTTCAGAAATAAAAACCAAAGCTGAGAGAGGGAATATAACTATCCCCAAAAGCACTATGTTGATGGGGAGTAGGGTTCCCAGAGAAAACACAGGACATCCAGTGAAGTGTGAGTTTCAGACCCTCAGTGTATGTCCCAAATAATGCACAAGACTTAAACTACAACCTTATTCACTCTTTGTCTTCAAAGGTAACTGTGCATCTGTATGATGATTTGCTAAGTCTGACAACCCTCATGAGGGTGAAATGAAGATTAGAATAATACTTAAATGTAATAGGCAAACATGCAAAATGAGAACAACTCTGTTCCCATTTTGCGGACAAGGGAATTGCACATTAGGGAGGTGACTTGCCCCAAGGCCACTCTCAGAATTGTCAGAGTCAGTATTTGAACTCTGTCCTGATTCCAGCAGTCTCAACTTCACTGTTGTGGCCAGGAACACCCCCCAGTCCTACTCGTGTGTGTGCATGTTCTGTCTTGAATGTGACTCTCTCCCCATCGTGTAAGTGGGCCATTCCCCTCCCTGATATTGAAGGACCCCATCTTCAGCAGGTGCCTCCTGACTCAGCAGACCCCCATGAGCCCGGATCCCTGAGACATGGTGGCTGCCCTTATCATCTTTCCCGACTCCCCATCTTAGGATCCAAGTCTGACCCCCTTCAGGATCTGCAGCTGTGTTACAGGAAAGGGGACCCGATCCAGACCCCAAGGGAGGGTTCTTGGATCTCGTGCAAGAAACAACTCAGGGTGAGTCAGTAAAGTGAAAGCACATTTTTTTGGTTTGGTTGTTTGGGTTTTTTTTTTATTGTTTGGTTTCTTTCTTTTTTTTTTTTTTTTTTTTGAGATGAAATCTCACTCTGTTGCCCAGGCTAGATAGAGGGTAGTGGTGTAATCTTGGCTCACTACAACCTATGTCTCCCTGGTTCAAGTGATTTTCCTGCTTCAGCCTCCTGAGTAGCTGGGATCACAGGTGCTTGCCACCACACTTGGCTAATTTTTATATTTCTAGTAGAGACAGGGTTTCACCATGTTGGCCAGGCTGATCTTAAACTCTTGACCTCAGGTGATCCACCTAAAAGCAAGTATTTTCAGAAAGTAAAGATAGAATGGCTACTCCATAGAGTAGTCCAGAGAGCACTGGTACCCATATTTAGGGTTATTTCTACAAGACATGCTAAATGAGGGGTAGATTATTCATGACTCCCCTTTTATAGATTATATAGGGCAACTTTCTGATGTTGCCATGACATTTGTAAACTATCATGACGCTGGTGGCAATGTAGCAGTGAGGAGGACCAGAGGTCACTCTTCTGGCCATCTTGGTTTTGGTGGGTTTTGGACTGGCTTCTTTACTGCAGCAATGTTTACTGGCAAGGTCTCTGTGGCCTGTATCCTTTGCTGCCCTCCTGTCTTATCCTGTGACTTAGAATGCCTTCACTGCCTGGGAATGCAGCCCAGCAGGTCTCAGCATCCTTTTACCCAGCTTCTATTCAAGATGGAGTTGCTGTGGTTCACATGCCTCTGGCAGCTGGTCTCCTTGGGATCTCCTGACATTCTGTCTCCTGTCCCCAGCTCCTGGGTTCCTCCACCATCGCTGTCTTCCTAAGCCACCTCCCTCTGAATTTCTTCATCACCAAGAAGAGAAATCATGGTCAGGTTCAGCTTCTGGGAAAGGGATGGACAAGGCAGAAAGTAGGGAGGAAGACACAGGCCCTGGTGTGGGTAATGGGGTGGGGAGAGCTGAGTGGGAGCCAGCAGGTCTGGCTTTGTTTTTGTCTCTGTGAGTTGCTCATTGTGCAGACCTGCCCCGCTCCTTCCCCATTGCATTGGATGGCAGCTCTTCTTTCCAGTGTTCAGACCCCAGGCTCTGTGTCAGATCAATGCCTTTTTCTTCTGCACCTGATCAATCAGGAGATTTGCTTGGTGTCATCTTGAAAATACATCCAGCAGCAAGGCCCTGGCTCACTCCCTACTTCTGCCCCAACCTCTCTCCACTCTCAGCCACAGGTGACCTGTGTGAGCTGAAGCCATTGCACCCTCCTCTGATCAGACCCACAGCAGCCCCATTTTTCCTTGGTCTGAGCCAGAGGCCCCACAGTGGCCCACCAGGCCTGCCCTGAGCTGCCTCATTACTTCCAGCCTCACCTTCCACCCATCTCCCTCCCTTTCCCATCTACACCCCTTCCCCATCCTCATACCTGCCTGATGTTCAAACATCTCTCCAAGCATCTGCTTTAGCTGTTTTCTCTGCCTGGATGACCCTCACTCCAGAAGACACTTGTGCCCTCCAGCACTCCCTGAAGTCAGGGCCACCTCCCTCACCACCATCCAGCAAGGATATTGCCCACCCATCCCTCTCCTCCCAGAAGCTCCCTTCCTTGGCCTGTCCTGGGTTCATTTTTGCTTTTCTCCAGCACTTTCCACTTTCTAAAGGGCCCTGCAGGAAGCACCTGGTAGGGGCCAATGGCCTTGCTCTTTTTAGACTGGAAGCTCTGCAGCAGCATGGGCCACTCCCTGTGGCAGACTCAGTATCTAATTAGTGCTCAGCATGCAGGAGGTGCTAGATCAGTGTTTGAGAACTACAGAAGAAAGGAGGGAGGGGAGGAGTGTAAAGGAGGGAGGGGAAAAAGATAGAAAAGGGGAGAACAGATGGAGGGAAGGAAAGAGTTGAAAAAGGAAGAGAAGGAATGACAGAGGGGAAAAAAGAAAGGAAGGAGGGAGAGGAAAAAGGATAGAGGGCAGAAAGAAAGGGCAGGAGAGCAGAAGAAAGGAGTAGGGAAGAAAAGAAAGAAAGGCAGGAAAGAGGGAGGGAAGGGGGCTGGAGGGAAGGGGGCTAGAGGGAAGGAACTTATTTTCTTCCCAGGCCCAGATGTCCCAATGTCCATCTGTCACTTGGACTGTTTCTCCAGCCTCTTGCATGGCCTGCTCCAGGCACAGTGACTCATGCCTGTAATCTCAGCACTTTGAGAGGTCGAGGCAGGCAGATCACCTGACTTCAGGAGTTCCAAACCAGCCTGGCCAAAATGGCAAAATGCCATCTCTATTAAGAAATATAAAGACTGGCTGGGCACGGTGGCTCAAGCCTGTAATTCCAGCACTTTGGGAGGCCAAGGTGGGTGGATCATGAGGTCAAGAGATTGAGACCATCCTGGTCAACATGGTGAAACCCTGTCTCTACTAAAAATACAAAAACTTAGCTGGGCACGGTAGCACGTGCCTGTAATTCCAGCTACTCAGGAGCCTGAGGCAGGAGAATTGCCTGAACCCAGGAGGTGGAGGTTGTGGTAAGCCAAGATTGCGCTATTGCACTCCAGCCTGGGTAACAAGAGCAAAACTCCATCTCAAAATAAATAAATAAATAAAATAAATATAAAGATTAGCTGAGCATAGTGGCAGGCACCTATAATCTCAGCTACTCTAGAATCTCAGGCAGGAGAATCACTTGAACATGGGAGGCAGAGGTTACAGTGAGCTGTGATCACGCCACTGCACTCCAGCCTGGTAACAGAGCAAGACTCCAGGCAGCTGCCTTCCGATGATGCCCCCCCGTCCCTGGTGAAGCACAGGAGACCCGAACTCCTGCCTGACTTTAAAGTGTCAAGTGACCCTGCCCATGCACTCCTCTGGCCACACTGAGTGTCCTCTGAGTCATGCTGTTCCCTGTGCTTGGGTTTTTGCTGCCCCTTGTCTCAAAGCCTTCCCTCCCTCTTCCTGGCTTCATCCCCTCATCCTCTGCCTGCCCAGAACCCACCTCATGGTCATTTAAGGTATAGCTCAGGCTGTACTCCCAACACTTTAGGAGGCCGGGGCAAAGGATCACTTGTGCCCAAGAGCTTGAGGCCAACCTGGGCAGCATAGTGAGACCCCCCTAATTCCAACAAAATTTGAAAGAGAGAAAAAAAGATGTAGCTCAGGTATTACCCACCTCCAGGTAGCCTTTCTGTGGCACCATACTCAGGTGGGCTCTGGGGCAGCCTCATTTCTCTGGGCATCAGAAGCCACCTCCCTGGGGCAGTGGTCCTGGGTCAACTCCTGCAGGACTCCAGGCACAGAATGATGGTGGATGGATCAGGACTGAGGGTCAGAGATGCAGAGAGGCAGACAGCTGTGGGACGCAGTTAGCGAGATCAGTGGGATTTGCTGCAGGGTGACTGTAGGTGCTGGGGAGAATTCCGAACCAGCCATGTCTTCATCTCTCTCTTCCCTCCAATTCCAGGACAGTAAATGAGGCAGAAGGACTTGCGGGCCCAGCTCACCAGCTGAGGACCATCAAATTCCATGTCTGGGATGGAGCCTTTCTGGACAGGGTTCTGGGCATCCAAGGCCAAGAGCTGGGCATCTTGTGGATCTCTGGCCTCCTCTTCTCCATGTCACTGGTGTTCTTCCAAGCGTCTACGTTTCTGGTGATGTCACTCTAGTCTCTATGCCGAGCAGGACTGGGGAAGGAGTGTGGGGCTCAGGAGGTGAGGTAGGTGAAGCCTCCCAGATCTTACCACCCTGTTCATCAAAACCCACATATTCTGGATCCTGTTCTCTCAGGGTTTCTGCTGTCTTCTGAATGAAAGAATTAATCCTGTCATTCTGGTGAAAGAGGCAGCAGCGGGTGAGGTCTGCCGTTCTGAAAGTTGCAGGCTTCTACTGATGTGGGGAGGAGGGTTCAGGTGCAGACGGGCTGCAGAGGTAGAATCCAGGGTCTGAGTTGCTTTCCTGCTGCTGGCCAGTAGATGTCCACAGCCACCCTGTCACTGATGTGATCCTTGTCCTGCCATTCTGTCATTGATTTCCGATGGCTGTCAGAACACTCTTCCTAAAGCACAGTTTTCAGAAGAATTTAAACATGTTGATGCATAGGCCATGCACAGTGACTCACATCTGCCATCCCAGCTCTTTGGGAGGCTGAGGTGGCTTGATTCCAGGTGGTGATTGCAGTGAGCCGAGATTGTGCCACTTCACTCCAGCATGGGCAACACAGCAAGACTCTGTCTCAAAAACAAAACAAAACTGAACAAAAGGACCACAAATGGGACCAACACCTAGAGCCATCCCATGCTGCTCTCCCCAGGAGTGCACAGGCTCAGCACTCATGTCTGTCACCTTCACAGAGAGGCCTTTCCTGACCACCTTCACCATCACCACAGCACCCCTGCTCGTGCTAACGCACCCTACACCTGCACCTGATTTCTCTTTACTTTTTAATTTTTGAAGACAGAGTCTTGCTCTGTTCCCCAGGCTGGAGTGCAGTGATGCAATGCCAGCTCACTGCAACCTCCACCTCCCAAGTTCAAGCAATACTCCCACCTCAATCTCCTGAGTAGCTAGGATTACAGGCAGGTGCTACCATGCCTGGGTCATTTTTTTTGTACTTTAGTAGAGATGGTATTTCGCCATGTTGGCCAGGCTGGTCTTGAACTCCTAACCTCAAGGTATCCATCCACCTCAGCCTCCCAAAGTGCTGGGATTATAGGTGGAAGCTATCGCACCTGGCCATACCTGCTTTAGTTTTTATTATTCATAGCGCTCTCCACCTGATGTGCTTTCTGTGTTAATGGTTTGTTTATAAATCGCCTGTCTCTTTCTCCCTCATTAGAATGATGGATCAATTAAGAGAGTAGCAACTTTGTTTTGCTCATTGCTGTTTCCCCAGAGCCTGGAACCCTGCCAGGTATATGATAACCAGGCAGTAGTTATTCATAGAATGAATGAATGTAAGAATGAATAAATGGCCGGGTGCTGTGGCTCATGCCTTTAATCCCAGCAGTTCAGCAGGCCAAAGTGGGCAAATTGCTTGAGGTCAGGAGTTCGAGACCTGCCTGGACAACATGATAAAACCCCATCTCTACTAAAAATAAAAAACTTAGCAAGTAATGGTGATGCATGTCTGTAATCCCAGCTACTCAGGAGGCTGAGGAAGGAGAATTGCCTACACTCAGGAGGTGGAGGTTGCAGTGAGTCGAGATCATGTCACTGCACTATAGCCTGGCAGAAAGAGAGAGACTGCCTTAGAAATAAATAAAAATAATTTTTAAAAAGAGTGAATGAAAGACAAGAAGACCTAGATAGAAGGAATAAGTTACAGTAATCAATAGTGCACAAGGAAAATTACAGTGAATGAGAATTTATTTGAATATTTCAAAATAGCTAGAAGAGAAGAATTTTCGTGTTCCCAAAACAAAAGATAAATATTTGAGGTGATGACTGTCTCAGTTACCCTGATTTGATCATTACATATTGTGTACAGTTGCAGTCCCCAGCTGGTACTGGATCAGTACCAGTCCATAGCCTGTTTTTGTTTTTCTTTTTGTTGTTTTTTTTTGAGACAGTCTCACTCTGTGCAGTGGTGCAATTTCAGGTAAATGTAACCTCCAACTCTGAGGTTCAAGCAATTCTTTTGCCTCAGCCTCCTGAGTAGCTGGGATTACAGGCATGTACCACCACATCTGGCTAATTGTTGTATTTTTAGTAGAGACAGGGTTTCATCATATTGGTCAGGCTGGTCCCAAACTGCTTACTTCAGGTGATTTGCCCTACTCATTCTTTCAAAGTGCTGGGATTACAAGTGTGAGCCATTGTACCCTACCTATTTTTTTTTTTGACACAGAGTTTTGCTCTTGTTGCACAGGCTGGAATGCAATGGTGTGATCTTGGCTCTATGCAACCTCTGGCTCCCAGATTCAAGTGACTTTCCTGCCTCAGCCTCCCAAGTAGCTGGGATTACAGGTATAAGCCACCATTTCAGGCTAATTTTTGTATTTCTAGTAGAGACAGGGTGTCTCTATGTTGGTCAGGTTGGTCTTGAACTCTTGACCTCAGGTGATCCACCTGCCTCAGGCTCCCAAAGTGCTGGGATTACAGGCATGAGCCACTGAGCCCGACTCACCTGTTAGGAACTGGGCAGGCAGCACAACAGGTGAGCAGCAGGCAGGCGAGGAAGGCTTCATTTGTGTTCACAGCCACTCCTTATTGCTGGCATCACCACCTTAGCTCCTCCTGTCAGATCGGTGGCATTGTTAGAGTCTCATAGGCGCACAAACCCTACTGTAAACAGCACATGTGAGGGAGCTGGACTGCATGCTCCTTATGAGAATCCAATGCGTGTTGATCTGTCACTGTCTCCTGTAACCCCCAGAAGGGACCATCTAGTTTCAGGGAAAACAAGCTCAGGGCTCTCACTGATTCTACATTACAGTGAGTCATGTAAGTATTTTATTATATATTACAGTGTAATAATAATAGAAGTAGGTCAGGCACACTGGCTCATGCCTGTTATCCTAGCACTTTGGGAGGCTGAGGCAGGTGGATCACCTGAGGTCGGGAGTTCAAGACCAGCTTGGCCAACATGGTGAAACACCGTTTCTACTAAAGGTACAAAAACTGGCTGGACATGGTGGCAGGAACCTGTAATCCTAGCTACTTGGGAGGTTGAGGCAAAAGAATCGCTTGAACCCAGAAGCAGAGGTTGCAGTGAGCCATGATCATAGCATTTTGGGAGGCTAAAGTGGGCGGATCACCTGAAGTCAGCAGTTTGAGACCAGCCTGGCACAGTGGTGAAACCTGGTGTCTAATAAAAATACAAAAATTAGCTGGGTGTGGTGGTAGTAGCATATAAGCCGAGCTACTTGGGAGGCTGAGGCAAAAGAATTGCTTGAACCCAGGAGGTGGAGGTTGCAGTGAGCTGAGATTATGTCCCTGCACTCCAGCCTGGGCAATAAAGCAAGATTCTGTCTTTTTTTTTTTAAGGAAGCCAGTTACAATGGCTTATATGTATAATCCCAAAACTTTGGGAGGCCAAGGTGGAAAGATCACTTGAGGATATAAGTTCCAGGTAAACTTGGGCAACATAGCAAGACCCCATCTCTACAAAACATTTTTTAAAAATTAGGCACAGTGGCATGTGCCTTTAGTCTTAGCTACTCAGGAGGCTGAGGCAAGAGGATTGCTGGAGCCCAGGAGGTGGAGGCTGCAGTGAGCCAGGCTTGTGCCATTGCACTCCAAACTTGGTGACAGAGTGAGACCCTGTCTCTCAAAAAAAAGAAAAAGAATTCAGAGTAAACGTGACTGGTTCCCCTTTTGGCTGACTTTTGGAGCTGATTGAAGAAGGGATTCAGGAGGGAAGCCAGACGGGAGACTCTTGAACAGAAAAGCACCAAGAATCTTGATGCTGCTGTTTTAGCCAGTGCAGTGGGTTGCTCAGATTTTGGCCCTGGGAATTAACAAGTTGGACATCCACTAAGAGACCTAATTTGAAAGTTGCTAATTACAAAGAAGACAGGTGGATAAATTTACAATGATGAGAAGAAACCAGCGTAAAACAGCTGAGAATACTCAAAATTAGAATGACTCTCCCTCTACAGAGGATCATGTTTTCTCATCAACAGGGGAACAAGGTCTGATGGAGAATGAGTGCATTCCATTAAGGAATCAGGCTTCAGAAGGTGGATAATAAGAAACTTCTGTGAGTTAAAAGAACATATTCTAGCCCAATGTAAAGAAACTAAGAACTTTGAAAAAAGATTTGACAAAATCCTGATGAGAATAGACAACTTAGAGAGGAATATAAGAGAATTAATGGAAGTGAAGAATACTATATGAGAACTCCGAGAAGTATGCACAGATTTTAACACTCGAATTGACCAAACAGAAGAAAGGATATCAGAGGTTGAAGACCAACTTAATGAAATAAAATGAGAAGACAAGATTAGAGAAGAAAAAGTAAAAAGGAATGAGCAAAGACTCCAAGAAATATGGGACTATGTGAAAAGACCTAATTTACATTTGATAGGTGTACCTGAATGTCATGAAGAGAATGAATCCAAGCTGAAAAATATTCTTCAGAATATTATTCAGGAAAACTTTCCTAACCTAGAAAGGTGGGACAATACCTCTGGTAATACAGAGAACACCACAAAGATATTCCTCAAATAGAGCAACCCTAAGACACATCATTGTTAGATTCACCAGGGTTGAAATAAAGGAGAAAATTCTAAGGGCAGCTAGAGAGAAAGGTCAGGTTTTCCGTAAAGGGAAGCCTATCAGACTTACAGCAGATCTCTCAGCAGAAACCCTACAAGCTAGAAGAGAGTGGGGGTTAATATTCAATATCCTCAAAGAAAAGAATTTTCAACCCAGAATCTCATATCCAGCCAAACTAAGCTTTATCAATGAAGAAAAAATAAAATTTTTCACGAACAAGCAAGAACTCAGAGATTTCATCACCACCAGGCCTGCTTTACAAGAGCTTCTGAAAGAAGCACTACACACGGAAAGGAACAACAAGTATCAGCCATCCCAAAAACTTACCAAAAAATAAACAGTATCTTCATAATGAAGTATTTATATCAACTAATGGGCAAAATAGCCAGCCACCATTAAATGACAATATTAAACTCACAAATATCAATGTTAATTCTGAATTTAAATGGATTAAATGCCCCAATCAAAGACACAGACATGTAAACTGAATAAAAAGTCAAAACACATCGGCACTCTGTATCCAAATCCATCTCATAAGCAAGGACACACAAAGACTCAAAACAAAATGTTGGAGGAAGACTCACAAATCAAATGGAGAGGAAAGGAAAACAAAACAAACAAACAAACAAAAAAAGGAGTTGTAACTTTCGTCTCTGACAAAATAGACTACAATAGTAACCAAAACTAAAAGAAACAAAGAGGGACATTACATAATGATAAAAAGATCAATGCAACAATAGGAGTCAATGATTATAAATATATATGTACCCAATATAGGGGCACCCAGATATATAAGATAAGTTTTCAATGACTTATAAAGAGACTTGGACTCTCACACTAATAGTGGGAGACTTTGACACCACGTTGTGAATATTCGATGGATCAACAAGATAGAAAATTAAGAGATATTTATGATTTGAACTCAGACCTGGAACAAGTAAACTCAGTGAATATTTATAGAATTCTTCAGCCCAGGTCAACAGAACATACATTTATTTTTAATATCACATTGCACTTATTATTAAAGTGACCACATAAATGGAAACAAATCACTCTTCAGCACTTGCACAGCATTTCACAGATTTAAACAAAATATTGGTTGGCTGTTTGTTTGTTATTTTCTTTCCTTATTTCTTCCTATCTCTGCTGTTAAGCACAATCATCAGTATAAAAGAGGTTTTTAATACCTATTTCTAGATTGCATTCCAGCCTGGGCAATAGAACAAGACTCCTGTTCTCTCTCCCCCTTTTCTCTTTCTCTTTCTTTCTTTAATAAATAAATAAATAAATAAAATATTTTTAAATTTTCTTCCTACAAGCCTCACATTTCTTGTTAAGCTCACACCTCTAAATTTTCCTTACTGTTGTTATTGCAAAGCAGGTATTTTCTCCCATTATGCCTTCTAACTTGTTTGTAAATGAGAAAATTATTGACAGCTGTGTATGAATAAAAAAAGGAAAAAAAAGAATTCAGAGTAGGGAAAGGTATGAACTGTCAGTTCAAGCATGCCAAGTCCAAAATTTCCTTCAGAAGTGTTGATGCATGCCCCAAGAAATCTGCATTCATTTCTCATCCTTGCCTTAACAAAGTATCCAAAACCACAGAGATTTATTCTCACAGTTCTGGAGGCCAGGAGTCTGAAATCAAGGGATTTTTTGTTTGTTTGTTTTTCCTGTGAAGACTGTGAGGGAGGGTCTGTCTCAGGTCTCTCTCCTGGATTCTCAGAGCCTCCAGAATTCCTTGACTTGTAGGTGGTCTTCTGTCTCTGTCTTGACATTGTCTTCCCTTTGTAGGTGTCTTTGTCCACACATCCCCTTTTTATAAGGACACCAGGCACATGGGATTAAGATTCACCCTCATTACCTCAGCTTAGCTTGATCACATGTGAAGAGCCTATTTTTATATAAGGTCACATCCACACACCCTGTGGCATAGGGCTTCAGTGTCTTTTGGGTAGACACAGGACAATGCATAACGCTATAGATTTGCAAATAATTTTAGTTTGAGTTTCTGGGTTTTATTTTTTCTTTTTCACGTCAGATGGGTGATGTGATAATACCGTGACAAGTTTTGAGGGAGGCACATATCATAAAATAACATGAAAACCCAATCGTCATGATTAGGTTTTGTTTTTTTAACTTTAATTTTAATTTTTCTTGAGGCAGTGTCTTGCTGCATTACTCAGGCTGGAGGGCAGTCGTGCAAACACAGCTCACTGTAACCTCGATGTCCTGGGCTCCAGTGATCTTCCCACCTCAGCCTCCCAAAGTGCTAGGATTATAGGAATGAGCCACCACCCCCAGCTGTTTTCTATTTTTTGTTTGTATGTTGTTTTTTTTTTTTTACTAAAAAATACACCTTTGCAGCTGGGCATGCTGGCTCATGCCTGTAATCCTCAGCACTTTGGGAGGCCAAGGCAGTTGGATAATTTGAGGTCAGGAGTTCAATACCAGCCTGGCCAACATGGTGTAACACCTTTTCTACTAAAAATACAAAAATGAGCTGGACATGGTGGTGCATGCCTGTAATCCCAGTGACTCAGCAAGCTTAGGCAGGAGAACCACTTGAATCCTGGAGGCAGAGGTTGCAGTGAGCCAAGTTCATACTACTGCACTCCCGGCTGGGTGGCAGAGCAAGACTCTGACTCAAAAATAAATAAATAAATAAATATATATATATATATATATATATATATATATATATACACACACACATACACACACACACACACACACACACACACATCCCTTAGCAATCTTTTTATATATCAGCATTCTCTGGTACAATTTAAATTCTATGCCAGATTTTATTTAGATTAATACAATCTAAATACTATTCTATTAAGTTCTACAACTAAAAAGAAATAGGCAATGCATTTAAATTATTCGAAGTTCAAAAACTATGAAAGAGTATAGAACTGAGTCTTCCATATCGCAGCCAGTGGCATATGTGTTTACTGAAATCTAAGTGAGGCCGGATATGGTGGCTCACCTGAGGTCAGGAGTTTGAGAGCAGCCTGACCAACATGGTGAAACCCCATCTCTACTAAAAACACAAAAAGTACCCAGATGTGGTGGTGAGCCCCTGTAATCCCATCTACCTGGGAAGCTGAGGCAGGAGAACTGCTTGAACCTGGGGAACAGAGGTTGTGGTGAGCCAAGATCATGCAGCTTCACTCCAGCCTGGACAATGGAGTGAGACTCCATCTCACAAAAGAAAAAAAAATCTAAATGAATTAACATTAAAGAAAATGAAGGATTTGGTTTTTTGGCTGTGTAGGCCACATTTCAAGTGCTCCACAGTCTCAAATGGCCCTGAAACATGGTCTTCATTACAAAAGGTTCTATTGGTTGGTGCTGGTACAGCCTTAAAGCCATTCTCTCACCCCTCCTGAAAGCCGACCACTGTTAGGGTTTCTTTGGTGATATTTTTCCGAAATGATCTATGCACACAATCAGCAGGTGGAGTTAATATATCCACCTAAAAAATCAGCGTCTCCCATATAGTGCGAATGACCATGAAATAGTCCATGGAATGGAATGTATTCAGCTAGTACCATAATGAAGTGCTCTAGAGTTTTTCCCAGGTTTCCTCTCTTACAATTATTCTGTGGCAAACACCATTCTCTCTGCAGAGTAAATTCTTAACAGTGGAATTCCCTGATCACAGGGTTTATATATTTTTCTCATTTCTTTTCACTTTTCTTTCTTTCTTTTTTTTTCTTTCATTTTCCTCTGTCCCTCTATTCCCCCTGTTTTTCTCTTCCTGCCTCTTTCTCTCTCTTTTCACCATGTCTTTTCCTCCTCTCTTCCCTACTCCCCCTTTTCTCTCTCCCCCACTTTTCTCTTTCTTTTACAAGGTCTTCTATGCAATGGCATGATTCTAAATCACTGCAGCCTTGAACCCCTGGGCCCAAGCGATCCTCTTGCCTCAGCCTCCCAAGTAGCTGGGACTAAGGCCTGGGCCACCATGCCTTTCTATTTTTTTATTTTCTTTTTTGTGGAGATGGATTTTACTATGTTGTCCAGGCTCATTTTTATCTTAGTAGGTCCTTTTCAAGGGATCTTAACCAAGGGTACCTGGATGGAACTTAGTGAGTCACTTCAAGCCCTTATCATTGTGTTAAAGTTTTCTATCTGTCTCCTTCATCCTGGGGAGAAGATTTAAAATTTCCATCCCCTTTATATGCAGATGGGTGACTTCAAAAAGTATTTAGAGGTTGTGAGGCTGAGACAGGAGGATCACATGAAGTCAGAAATTTGAGACCAGGTTGGCCAAGAAGGTGAAATCCTATCTCTACCAAAAATACAAAACTTACCTGGGCTTGGTGGTGCACGCCTGTAGGCCTAGCTTCTTAGGAGGCTGAGGCAGGCAAATTGCTTGAATCTGGGAGGTGGAGGTTGCAGTGAGTTGAGATTGCACGACTGCACTCCAGCCAATGTACAAATAGCACTTTAGACATGATCCTGCCAGGCATGACCACTGGGAACATTCAGCAGTGGATCACCCGATTCTGCCTCAGTTTCCAGTGTCTTTTCAGAGGCCTGGAGTGGAGCGTCTGAAGCCAGACTGGATGTCTTGCTGCAAATACTCTCTCCACTTTCACCTGTGCCATCAGCCTGGGTGGGGAGAAGACCCATGTCAGAGGAGAGCCATCTTCCTTTTAAAGCCCCACCTGTCTGATGGCTGAGACTTCTGCCTCATTTTCAGAACTCTCAGGAGCCCTTGAACATCTTGTTATTTGCTAAATGTGCAAGCGCAGATTGCGTGTACCTCCCCTCGGACCTTCCTGCTACTCCCTATGGTGCTGTCTGAAGCCTGAAAATGTTTATTTGCCTTTGAAGAAATTCTAGTTCTATCTATCTCAGACTCATCAAAATTACAGTAACAGCCAGTGCTCTTTAACTTTCTGGAGCCTGTTCCAGCAGACAGGAGGTCCCTTCTTCAAGTCCTCTTTGTAATCTGATACAAGATGAGGAAACTGAGGCAGATGAGCTCATGAATACAAAGTGCCAGAGCTTGGGTTCAATCTCAAATCCCTGGGCCCAGGGGTTCGAGGCTTGGGTTCAATCTTAAAGTTTGTGGGATTTAAGGTTGGTGTGGAAAGTGTTCTGTATGGCACCCCCATCCTGGTGTGTTTGGGTTGGGTCCTGGGTTGCCTGGAGAGCCCCAGTTTATGCCTGCTGACCTGATGCATTTGTGACTAATGTTCTCTTTAACTACAAAGTGTTGTGATTTGGGAGAGAAATTCTGTGCTCACCCTGTTCACATGCACCCTAAGGAAGCTCTGACATCACTCCACAGCCTCTGATACACACCAGAGAAAGCTGGCACTAGAATGTGCCTGTCAGCAGGAAAAGCTGCTAGCACCTACAACCAGATGTAGACATATCTGTACACATACATTCATATACACACATCGATATATATATATATATACATGTCTTTACACACATCCACACACACATGTTCGTATACCCACACATTCATACATGTCTGCATATAGACATATCCATGTACACATCACTGTACACACACATCCATAGCCATGCATTCATACACATATATCTGTATATTTTCGTATATCTGTATACATATACATTTATACACATCCATGTACAGATACATCTGTACACAGATGCACACACATTCATGTACACACATCTGCACACACGTCAGTGGGGATCAGGAAAACACAGCATTAAGTAGTGTCAGTCTTGTAATAATATTATTTTGACATCTTTTGGGTGAACTGACTGGCTAGTGGCTATCAGAGGAGTGTGTGGGGTTTGTTTGCAGGTTGGCAGGGCCATCAAAGATAATGTTTGTAGTTGCTTTTGGCTTTTCTAAAGGATCTCCCGTGTGGGGCCTTGGAGTGTAGTGAGCTGTTTCCATGGCCCGCCTGCCAGTGTCTGCACCAGTAACCAACAAAGTTCTGGTTTCACGGGCCTCAAGGACTTTAGATTGTACTGTAAGAAACGCTAGTGTGCCATCATTGGATGTGTCTGGTCACCACGTGGAGATCAGTTGCCAGCAGCGGGATGGGAGCCAGGAAAGCCGGGAGGATGTTGAAGTCAGACAGGCTTGATAACCAGGGCTGGAGCTGCTGTGCAGCGGAGGTGGCAGATGGGGTTGACTCTAGTCACATTCCATAGCGATGGTCAACTGAGTTCCTGATGGATCCAACGAGGGAGTTATCAAGGAGAGAAGAGGAGTCATTTGTGTTTATGTCTGAGTTTATAACACAGGTTTATAATTTTGAGAAATCCAGAGTTTAAAAAATTGGGGAAGGGCTGGGCATAGTGGTTCACACCTATAATCTCAACACTTTGGGTGGCCAAGTTGGACAGATCACTTGGGCTCAGGAGTTTGAGACCAGTCTCACCAAAATGGTGAAACCCTGTCTCTACTAAAAATACAAAAATTAGCTGGGCACTGTGATGTGTAGCTACCATCTCAGCTACTTAGGAGGCTGAGGCAGGAGAATCATTTGAATCTGGGAGGTGAAGGTTGCAGTGAACCTAGATCTTGGCACTGCACTTCAGCCTGGGTGACAGAGTGAGACTCCGTCTCAAGAAAAATCAAAAAGTGGGAAAGGATTGGCATAGAAAGCCATTAGCTGGGCTGTCTCTTGCCCTCTCTCCAGTCCCAGCTTGTGTGATTATGGCTGGGCTTGCTGGCCAAGCCTGTCATTCCAGGTGACATCATGGCCTTTTCAGGGCTATAGAGACCTGCAGCCACCCATGGTCAGCAAGGCTGAGTGGTTCCAGGCACAGCTGGATATAAAACTGGTGATGGGGGCAGCCCTGTCATCTTTACAGGGAACCTCATGCAGCAAGCAGGCAGCAAGCTGGCCTCTCCACATCACTGAGCCATCTGCTGAGGGACCAGGCCCACATGACAGGTAGGAGATGAAACCCCTTGTGCCCTGTCTTCTCCGTGGCCAGGCTAGGATGTGGGCCAAATGCCTCCTGATGGTCCTCATCACCCCAGCCTCTCAATATTAACATCCCATCTAAGGACAGACACAGGCTCAGTGTGAGATCCCAAACCTCCCCAAACCTCCAAACGCCCTCAAAAACCTTAAAATAGCAGATTTTGGGCTGTTTTTATTCTCACCCACGGTAAGAAACACATGTAACATTTTGACCTAAAATACACAGAGCATTTTAAACATACACACAGGGTGAGCAGGTGCTGGCCCTGTGCCACAATTAGGGTGGTGAACTTATTCTACTTTATCCTTGGGCCAAGCACAGTGTCCCACGCCTATAATCCCAGCACTTTGGGAAGCCAAGGCAAGAGAATTGCTTGAGCCCAGGAGTTCAAGACCTGCCTGGACAACATAGTGAGACCACTGTTTCTACAAAAATACACACACACACACATACACACACACACACACACACACAACTTAGCCAAGATGGTGGCACATGTCTGTAGTACCAGCTACTTGGGAGGCTGAGGTGAAAGGACCGATTGGGCCTTTGATTTCAAGGCTGCAGTGAGCCGTGATCAGGCCTGTCTGTGGGCTGTTGTGCAGGGCACTGGTGTTGACTCTTCAAGGAGCCCCCGAACCCCAAGGCCCCTGGGGTATCCCAAGACCCCATTTTGCCTGGGGATGGGCTTGTTGGTCCCTGCGGGCTGACACTTTCACCTGCCTGCTCTCTGTCCCTGCAGCACTGCTGGAAAGGAAGGAGGATGGATGGTGGGTGGCCATCCTGGATGCCGAGCTGTTCATGCCAGGGCTGGTGGAGCTGCATGCCCTTGGCCTGCTGCATCCTGGGTAGGGCACTGCATGTCTGGCTGTGGGGCAGGTGGAGGTGGCAGGGCATGGCCTGTTTCCTGCGGCTGTGGCTCTGTGAGCTAAGATATGCTGTCACCACAGGATTTTCCATTAGTCATTCTGTGGGCTCTGAGTAGGACTTAGTACCTGCTCATTTAAAAAAAAGGTGTGTCTGTTGAGGGTACATTCATCCATCTCTTAAGACCTCCTCATGGACAGGTTCTAATGGAGTGACAGGTGAAGCAGACCCCAGGGCTGGGAGAACACAGCTGAGGTGAGGCTGGTCTGGGCCCTCCTCTTCTTGGATCCCTGGTGGAGGGCTGCCTGGAAGAGGAGGGCAGGGGTCCATTGATCAATCCTCACAGCTCATGCAAAGCAGCCAGTGCACCAGTGCAGCAACTGCCAGAGGCTGCAGACAGAGAGAAGCTCAGATGGTGCCTAAAGGCTGGAGCTGGGCCACGAGCTAAACTGCACATAAATCCTGGCCTTCAGCCACAAGGTGGGTGCCCAGGCCAGGTGGAATGTCCAGAGAGAGGACCAGAGTCTGGCAAGTGGTGATCTGAGTACCCTGAGCTCATCCCCAAAGAGATGAACTTGCTCACACAGGAGGCAGAGGTTGCAATAAGCCAAGATGGTGCCACTGTACTCAGCCTGGGCAACAGAGTGAGATCTTACCTCTAAAATAAACAAATAAGTAAAAAAAAAAAAAAAAAAAGAACAAGGCCAGGCACAGTGGCTCACACTTGTAATTCCAGTACTTTGGGAGGCTGAGGTGGGAGGATCATGAGGTCAGGAGTTCAAGACCAGCCTGGCCAACATGGTGAAACCCTATGTCTACTAAAAGTATGAAAATTAGCCAGGCGTAGTGGCAGGTGTCTGTAATCACAGCTTCTCTGGAGGCTGAGGCTGGAGAATCACTTGAACTGGAGGCGAGCTATGGGAAGCACTGGGTCAAGAGCAGCAACAAGAGGCATTTTTGTGCCAGCCAGACCTTCAAGAATGACTCAGGGCCCACCCTGAGCAATCACCTCATGGGGGTAAGCCCAGGCTCTGCAGCAGAGCCATGCCCTGTGAGTCCAGCATGGATAGCGGGAGCTTGGGAACCCCTCATGGCCCTCTGGTCCTGGCTGTAAGGATGCAGGCAACTGAAACTCAGCCTTGGTGACTTTCCCTTTTGCATCTCCAGCCCCACATTCCCAGGGGTAAGAAATGCTTTGCTCAGTGCCAAGAACTGGAAGGAGGCTTGGGAAACACAGATTTCCAACCGTAAAAATGTATTTTGGAAATAGCAGTTCACTTTTAGATTTTCCCAGAGTGGGGGTTCTTTGGCTGAATTGGGAATGATGGTGTGCTCAGCAGCTGAACAGGTTGTAGTTCTACAGCATGCATTTAACCTTGTACATTTTTTTTCTTTTCACATCCAGTCCTGCAAATGGTGGTGGTTTATTTATTTTGAGATGAAGTCTCGCTGTGTCACCAGGCTGGAGCACAGTGGCATGATCTTGGCTAACCACAACCTCTGCCTCCCGTATTCAGGCGATTCTCCTGCCTCAGCCTCCCAAGTAGCTGGGACTACAGGCATGCATCACAATGCCTGGCTCATTTTTGTATTTTGAATGGTGATGGGGTTTCACCATTTTGGCCAGGATGGTCTTGATCTCTTGACTTCGTGATCCACTGGCCTCAGCCTCCCAAAGTGCTGGGATTGATTATAAGTGTGAGCCACTGTACCTGACCCAAGCTTCTTTTTTTTCATGGGTTTCTGTCTTATTCTTACAAGGTCTCCAAGCTAATATCCCTTATGCCTGCTGCCTCAGTTTCTTCAGTCTTCTGCCTGCTTTCTTTTGAGTGTACAACCTTGTTTCTGTGAAGCTCACTGCCACAGGGACTCTTTCTGCTTCCACAATGAGCTCTTTGTGGCTGTGTGGTCATTAAACACTCACAGCGGCTACCCTGACTGCCCTCCTGGCAGGACTAGGAACTTCTGGCCTCTCTACCATCTGGGATTAAGACCTTGCCCAATGCTAGGGTGGGTGTCCCTCTGACTGGCTATTGAATGTCACCTCCATATCCTTTCTGCTGTGCCAGAGTCCCATGGCCACCTACAGGGCAGTGAATTTGGAAGAGCGCTCCAGGACTCGACATACTGTGCTGTTCACAGCTGTCATTGACTACAGTGAGAGGAGGGAGGAATGTCGGCACAGGGTTTGGGGCTGGGGCAGAGTCCAGGGGGAACCAGGGCCAGCACTCAGTGTCCTCTCCCAGTCCCTGCACCTTTACACGGGACTCATGTGGCTGTCCCAGCACTATGTCACCAAGGGCATTTAGCAGGGCTGCCTAATTGGCAGGTGCTGCTTGGCTCAGAGCACACTGTCAGACTCCTAGGAGGCAAGCAGGGGTCTGGAATAAACCACATTTGTACAGACAGTTCAGGTGCAGAGCGCCTCATATCACTTCCAGGATTGGTGAGAAACCTCCCCCAATCCAAGTTCCCAGACAAGCTATGAGCAGGCCATGCAGAGGCAGCTTGGGTCTGCTCTAACAACTCGCCTGCAATCTTCAGTGCCTTCTGCTCTATTCCTTTTCCCCCACTCCCCACACCATCTTAATCTCAGGAACAGGCCCTATCTCCTTGAGGCCTGGGATGGTCCTCTGGGCTGCCCAGAGGCCTCATGGTGGGTGGTGGCTTCCTGTTGCAGGGCCCCTGGCCATACTGAAGAATGCCTTCCTGGAAGTGACACTGCAGCCCAGGAGGAGGTGTGGGGGGAGGGGGCAGAGGAGGCCATGTGGTGGCTACAGGCCTGGGTGTCTAAGATGCCAGGCAACCAGGGTCCCAGGCCCATCAAGATGGCCCTGGGGGCCATGAAAGGCACCCTGGAGCTGGAGAGTGAGAGCAAGGATGGGGCATGACTGGCAGTTGAGGATGACCAAGACAGCTCTCACTGTCCCCTACCTCTCCAGGTGGCCCACCAGAGGCCGTCCTGGGCTGAGGCCACATTCTTATGGGTATTGAAGAGGCTCTACAAACCCCTGCTGGATCAGCATGACCTTGTAACCAGGTAACGCAGGGTTGGGAGTGGCGCATCCGGCATTCCTGCAACGTATCAGGTGCAATGCTGAATGCTTCAACATGCTATGACTCACTGACTCCTCTGATCGCCCTACACAGAGGCTTCTTCACTCCCTATTTCACAGGGGAGGAAGCTGTAGTTTCTTCCTCACTCCACTGAGATCTCGTGAGCATGGTCCCAGAGCAGGCAGGACTTTAGGAGCTGCTGCAGAGGACCACAGTGTGTGAGGCTGACCCCTGCCTTCAGGAAGCTCAGTTTTACTCAGAGACAGACACGAAGCACAAGAAATGTACAGCAGGGTGTGCACCACTCCCTGCAGAGAGCCTCAGAGTCACCTCTTAAGCAGGCCATTCTGCTCTGTCACATTTCCTTGCTTTTGCTTTGTAATCATCTTTTTTTTGAGATGGAGTCTTGCTCTGTCTCAGTGGTGTGATCTCAGCTCATTGCAACCTCTGCCTCCTATGTTCAAGTGATTCTCCTGCCTCAGCCCTCTGAGTTGCTGGGACTACAGGTGTGTGCACTACTGCACCTGGCTAATTTTTGGCGTTTTTAGTAGACAGCATTTTGCCACTCCAGGCTGGTCTCAAACTCCTGATCTTCAGTGATGCAACCTCTTTGGCCTTCCAAAGTGTTGGGATTACAGGCATGAGCCACCACTCCTGGCCAGTTTTGTAGTCTTTTAAACACATAAAAGCCCTTCTTTCTTGCAGGCCATGTAGGAGCCCACCACAGGCTGGGTGTGGCCCACTGCTCATCATTTACCACCACTGAGCCATACCATAGGTGTCAAATGCTAGAGAAGGAACATTGTTGAGATGGTGGGCTGGGGATCTTATGGTGTGGCCATTGCCAGCTTTGATGAGAAGGTACAGTTTGAGCAAGAGCCATAGGGCCAGTGTGGGAACAGAGCTCCAGGTGGGGGCACCACTGCACAGAGGCCTGGGAGAGGAATGTGTCTGGCCTGTTTTTGAGATGGAGTCTTATGCTCTGTCACCCAGGCTGGAGTGCTGTGGTGTGATCTCAGCTCACTGCAAACTCTGCCTCTCAAATTCATGATTCTCCTGCCTCAGCCTCCCAAGTAGCTGGGATTACAAGCATTTACCACCATGCCTGGCTAATTTTTGTATGTTTAGTAGAGATGGGATTTCACTATATCAGCCAGGCTGGTCTCAGAATCCTGGGCTCCAGAGGCCTGGTGCTGGGATTATGGGCATGAGCCAACTTGCATGGCCTGTTTGAATAACAAGGTGGTGGGGCTGATGCAACTGGGAGGGACTGGGAGGTCCCAAGCCCAGGGGGGATGAGGGGAGGACATAGGAAAGATGTGATCACACTTTCACTTTGAAAGGCCCCTTTGGTCCTTGTGTTGAACAGAGGGGGTGGTGAACAGAAGTGGGGAACCCAGTCTAGAGTAGGGGCCTGGGGACCCAATATCCTTTTCTCTCATGGCCCTGAGGCCCACCAGGAACCGGGCTCCAGGCAAGGGGCTGCCCCTTCTTCCATGCTGGTGGCCTTAAAGAGCATCTGGCCTCCAGCTCTGCCTCTTACTGGGATTCCTCTGCATCAGCTCTGTGCCTCAGTTTCCCCAGTGTAGAATAGGGACTAAACCTGCATCATGAAGAAAAGGCTCCATGTAACACAAGTTCCTTCTCCTGACACCTTGAGGTCAGAATGTAGGCTGAGGAAGGGAAGAGTTCCCAGGGAGGGGCTTTGGCTTTGTTGAAGAATCACCTGTCTGGTTATTCACCTACCTGGTGAGTGGGATCCAGTGGGGGTGCCAAAAAATTGGATTCAACTGGCAGTGAGGGTGTTGAAGCTGCTTCCTGCCCCCAGCTGCAGGGCCTCTGGGCTCCCTAAAAGGTAAGTGAGGCTACCTTTCTACCCCTCACCAGCCCATCAACAACAGTGTGTGCAATGTTCCTCTTCCCACACCACCACCACTTGAGCCAAGATCTCCCTGATCATTCAGATCTCACAGACTTTACCCTACTCTACATACTGAGAAAGTTCCAGTCTTCCCCTCAATTGTAGAAATTTCCTAGACCTGTTGGTTGGGCACACTGGCTCATGCCTGTAATCTCAGAACTTTGGGCAGATTACTTGAGGTCAGGAGTTCGAGACCAGCCTGGCTAATGTGGTGAAACCCTGACTCTACTAAAAATTCAAAAATTAGCCAGGCATGGCAGTGAGTGCATGTAGTTCCAGCTACTCTGGAGGCTGAGACATGAGAATCACTTAAACCCAGGAGGCAGAGCTCGCAGGGAGTTGAGATTGTACCACTATACCCGAGCTTGGGAAACAGAATAAGATTCTGTCTCAAAAAAACAAAACAATTTCCTACACCTTCCAGCTCCTATCCTTGGCATTCACACACACAGGCCCATGCTGCCCAAGACCCAGGGGGGCAGATCAGACATGACATCAGACATCTGTGTCCTCAAAATAGGGCAGCTTGTTTTTGTCCTGCCCTCAACCCCCACCTCCACTGTCATGCCGGCCTCTGTCCTCCTCCACCTCATTACGAAATTTTCTATAACAAGGACAGACCCTCCCTGAGAGGCACCACAATGCTCTCTATGGCAGAGCTCTTCCTGTGGACCTGTGAACTTTCTCTCTGCAGCCAAAATAAGCAAGGCTCAGCTAGGCAAAGTGACTTGTCCTGTGTGTTCCCTCTAGGAACTACTCAGTGGTAGCGACTTTGCCACTGCTGCCTCAGAGGGATGAGCCCCTGGACATGGCCCAGGTGACCAGCTACCTGTTGTAATAGAAGCTGCTGCAGCCTCTCTGAGAGCCATCCAGTGCCAACTTGCTGGCTGAGTTCTACCAGCCCAGTTGCCATCTGCTGCAGGGTATTTGGGAGTGTGAGTCCTGCCCAGGCTGTGCCACCCTCCTCCCTGGGAGTCCGCTTTCCCATAGGCACAGCGGCAGGGCCATGCAGGGGCAGGTACTGTGGGGGCACTGGGAAGCCTGCAGAAGCTTGTGGCATCACAATGCAAGGCCAGAGCTTATTGGAATTCCCAAGGTCCTATGGGACTAGGGCTGAGGCAGCACATTCTGCTTTTCTCCAGATTATAAGGCCTGACCCAGTAGTGCAGCCAAGGGCAGTGCTGGGATGACCAACTCTGGGCTCTTGGGGAGCTTGCATGTGGCTCAAGTGAGTCTGATAACCTCTGTGAACTCAGCTTCTTTCACTGTGAAATGCAGGTAACTACGTGGCTCACTCACATGGGTAAGGGGCATGTATGGTTCCTAAAGCACAAGGGAGCCCTTAATGTCCATGGGGGAGCCACAGTACCCAGGCTTGGCAAGGAGCATTTTATTTGTGTAGGACTCACACAGAGGCCTACAGCTCCCTGGAAGTGTGGGTGTAGTCAGGTCTAAGCAGCACACTGATCTTGTAGAAAACAGCCTGGTCTTCAAGTTCTGTGTGTGTGACCATGGGCTTCTCTGTGCCCTCCAGTTATGACAGCTGACCACAGGGCTGGTAGTGCCTCCCTCAGGTTGCTGGCCCTGGCCATCAGGTGTCTGGCTGTGCACGATGGATGGTGCTTTCCCACCATGGTCATGGGCACCCCCAAGGCACAGCTCAGGGGCAGTGCTGGCTGAACTGGTCAGACCTGCTCCTTCACAGGCCATCTCTTCCCTACCCTGAACAGGGCAGGTTTTCAGGACACTGCCATCATGTTTGAGGGAGCCATTGGCCATCCACTTAAACAGTCAGTTTTCCCCCCTCAGTAGCTTCCTTGAGATTAAATGAATGACTTGTATAATTTTTTTGAGACTAGATCTCATTCTGTTGTCATGGTTAGAGTGCAGTGGTGCGATCTTGGCTCCTTGCACCCTCGACGTCCTGGATTCAAGTGATCCTCCTGCCTCAGCCCCACAAAGTGCTGAGATGGCTTAGTGCCACTGTGCCCAGCTGATGTGTTAATTTTAAGTGCACGATTCAGTGCCTTCTAGTTTATTCAGAGTTGTGCATACCTCACCACAATCAATTTTAAAACATTTTTATCCTAAAATGAAATTCTGCAGCTACCAGTCTGTGTCCATGGCTGTGTCTGCTCTGGACATCTAATGTAAATAGAAGTATGACTATGTGGCCTCTGAGCCAGGCTTTGTTACTTAGCACAGCAGTTTTGTACTAGGTCTGGGGACTCCATTTAATGTTAGGGCTGAATTGGGCCATAGACCTTCAGCTTATGTCATCCTAAAGAAGGTGAGGGATTGCTGGGCCTCTGGCTCCTGCACCAGGGGAGGGTGACTCCTGGTCTCAGGGCAGGCTAAGCCAGGGCTCTAGGCATTGGGGTGCCCAGCAGGCATTGGGCTCCCACTGCGGTGGGTGAAGCTGGCTCCACTCACCCTGCCTTTGGGGCTGCTTCTCCCCAGACCATGCCCCGGTGGCCCAGGCCCAGCATGTGGTGACTTTTGACAGCTGAATGTGGGACCTCAGAGCCCAGTTGGCAGCATCCTGCTGGCCCAAGAGTGCTCACAACACATTCTCCCTGATGCTGAGTCAGACAGTCTCAGGGCTCACGGCCCTGATTGTGGAGCTGAACCTCCTGACTTCATCATCTACCCCAGCCTGCAGGTGAGGAGGAGAGGCCCAAGCTTCCCCCGGAGACCTGTGCCTGTGGCAGTTTGCCTGGGGAGATGGCCCTTTCAAGCTTTTTTCCTGGCTGTAGGTCAGCCCTCCTACCCAACCCCTCTGGTCCACAGGCCTGCAGGCTGTACAACTCTTCCCCGCCAGGGGAAAGCTGTTCAGACCTCCAGCTGCCTCTTGCCATGAAAATAAGAGATGTCCCCAGGATTAAGATAGCCAGTGAGGGTAGGGTCTCCATCTCCTGTGACAGTCTGACTCTGGGTCTCTGGCACCACGGTGAGTCTGGATCCCAGCAGAATTGGCCCCACCACAAAGAGCCTCTTAGGGATGCACCATTCTCAGCTTCCAATGTGACAGGTCCTCAGGCTCTAGGTGGCCACCATGGTTGAGATGATGGCACTGAGGCTCAGGGCTTTCTGCCCACATCCCGGGGATCTGTGGCTCCAAGGTGGAGTTGGCCTTTCTGTGGTCCCTCTGCCAATGAACACAAAGGGAAGGCCTGGATTCTGGCCACCCAAACTAAGGACATGGAGAGGGGATGGGGGGACACACACTGTTTTTAGTCCCTGTGCTTTCTCTCCCTCTTGTAATGAGGGTTTGGAGCCAAAGCCCTGGGCTCTGGGAGTCCAGGGTGGAGGAATTCTATCAATCCTCCATGTGCCTCAGGCTCGTCTCTCATACAGGTCCCCTGGGGGGAGATCATGGGCTCTCAGGACCTCCTCAGCTTCCTTCCTCCCCACAGACATATCTGCTGGCCTTCTAGGCACCAACGACAATGAAGCAGGCAATGATCTAACGTTGCTGGATGGCTCTGTGGCCCAGAGCCTGGAGGAGCTCAGCCTGGCCTGGCAGGTGAGCAGGTGCACCTGCCCTTCCTCCCTCTGGCTGAGGCTCTTCAGGGCTGCTTGTTGCAGAGTCCCAGAAGAGGCAGGTGGCCTGCTGGCTCTGCAGAGGTCTTTGCAGGCCCAGGGTTGTGGAAAGTCTCCTGCTGAAGCTGATGTATGTGGGGGAGCCACATGGGCCAGTGGGAGGCCTGAGCCTTGTGTCTGTCCTGCAGGTGGATGGTGACTGTAGGGCCAAGAAGACTCAGCAGGCCTGCCCAGGACAGAGCCCCACCTGCCCAGCCTTCTTGCAGGACCCCCACTCCAGCTTGGGGAACTGCTTCTGGGTGGTGAGTGTGAGATTAGGCCCTGGGACACAGAAAGCCCTTTCCCCAATCTACCCTGGAGAATGACATGGAGGAGAGTCCTAGGCTAGAGACAGTGACTGGGTGGCCCTGATTTTAGGTGAGGACTGCACCATTCCTTAGCCTGTGTGTGCAGGACCCCTGTGGCACTTGAAAGCTCCAGACTGCTTACACTCTGGCGGCCACCCACATCCTCCTGTGTGCCCACAGCTTTGTGTCCCTGGTCCTTCCTCCTCAGTGTGGTAAGCCACCCCCACCAGCTGGTACTCTGCCCCCCTCTCTGTCATCTGCCTTCCAGCTGGAGGGAAAACCCATCGCTCTCTCTTGCCAGGGAGGACAAATAATTGTCATTCAAGGAGCTAAGAGTCAAAACAAAACATTTGCAGCCTGACACAGCTTGGATGTCCAGGACACAGTGTGTCCCGTTCAAATATCATGTTTGTTAGACAGGGTACATTCCTCAAGGATGGCTTAGCACCCTCCACTTGGTGAAGTGTGAGTTCTTGCTCTATTAGTTGACATGAGAGCAGTATGTTTTTAAAGAGCCTGCTACCTCCTTTTTCTCTTTGTACCCCCTCCTGTTTCTGCCATAATTGTAAGCTTCTTGGAGCCTCACCAGAAGCCAAGCAGATGCTGGAGCTGTGCTTGTACAGCCTGTAGAACTGTGAGTCAATTATATCTCTTATTGATGAACTGTCCAAGCTGGAGTGTAGTGGCAAAATTTTGCCTCATTTCAACTTTCACCTCCTAGGTTTAAGCAATACTCCTGCCTCAGCCTCCAAAAAATACACTCAGGTATTTTTGTAGACATGGTGTTTTGCTATGTTGGCCAGGCTGGTCATGAATTCCTGACCTATGGTGATCCACCCACCCTGGCCTCCCAAAGTGCTGGGATGACAGGTTTGAGCCAAAATGCTCAGCCTCACTAGGGATTTGAATGTCCATTCCCATTTAGAGAAAATGCTCAGTCCCTGTTTTTTCTCTGCTCACATACTGCAAATATCATCATCAACACAGAGAATGACTTCAGTGAACAAATGTGTGAGGGTTTGCCCCACTACCAGGGTGGACCTCTAATTCAATTCTAACACTAGCTAGCTTGAGATTCTTTAGCCAGAGCTGCATATGATTGCTACAGCCAAAGCCCCACTAAAGGGGCATAGAGGTCAGTATCAACAAGAGGAGTGGACTTCCAAGAGCTACAGATGCCAGAATTAGTGGCTGCAATTCATAGACATTTAAAAGTTAATCAATTGGAAAATACAATGAAAGGAGGATAAAATGAGAGGATCCAACATGTCTCAAAAACATTCCAAACCAGGTGTGGTAGCTCATCCCTGTAATCCCAGCACTTGGGAGGCCAAGATGAGTAGATCAACTAAGGTCAGGAGTTTGAGACCAACCTGGCCAACATGGTCAAAACCCATCTCTACTAAAAATACAAAAATTAACCAGTAGTGGTGGTGTGTGCCTTTAATCCCAGCTACTCAGGAGGCTGAGGCAGGAGAAATGCTTGAACCTAGAAGGTGGAGGTGGCAGTGAGCCAAGATCTTGCCACTGCACTTCAGCCTGGTGACAGAATGAGAGTCTGTTTCAAGAAAAATTCCAGAATGAAAACAGAGACAGGACCCAGGACCCTTTAGAGTCAGGAGACACAATCCCAAAAACAATAAATTCATTCATACCTAGACCCATCAAAATAAAATTGCAGAAAAGACAAAGAACAGGTCCGAAATGCTACTGAGGAGGGTGGAAAGAAGGACGAACATGTTGACAGTTGCTTTCCCACCAGCAGCAACAGAAGACAGTGGAGTAAGAGAAAGTAAGCATGAGGCTAGAGTTTATATCCAGCTCAACTATTACTTAATGAAATAACATCTCAGCACCGATCTGTTTAGAGACCTCTTTACCACAAATGGACACTTACCAAGGGACACATCCACATGTTCATTTACGTACTGTCTGTGTCTGTTTTCCTGCTACAGGGGCAGAGTATCTGCAAGGGAGACCACATTTTTGCTCTCTGAAAGACTCAATTAGGAGGATAGAACAATAAGCTACAGATTGCCAAAAACATTTACAAACCACCTATCAGACCAAGGACTCAGCTCCAGAGACTCATCTCTAGAATACATAAAGAACTCAAAGCTCAAAAGTAGGGCAGGTACCATGGCTCATGCTTGTATTCTTAGCACTTTGGGAGGCTGAGGTGAGATGGCTTGAACCCAGGAAGTCAAGGCTGCAATGAGCCATGACTACACCCCTGGCTGCATGACAGAGTGAGATCTTGTCTCACAAAACAAAACTTCCAAAGTAAAAAATGGGAAATAAATGCATGAACAATGTTTTCACTCCCAGCCATAGAAAAACAATGTACTGCTACACACCTGAGCTCCAGCAAGTTCCAGCATGGGTTGGTGAGTTGCAGGGACTCTACAGCATTAGTTGAACATCCAAATGGCCAAGTTGTGATTTTATCATCCACTGATGAGTGCACTATAAAAAGCACTGTTCTGGTGCTGAAAAGGTGGTGGCTGATGAGAAAAAAAGTGAGGCTTAGAGGCAGGAATCAAGGTCACGGTCTACCAACCAGATCCTCTCAGGAAGCAGCATTGGACTCATGAAGTGCCAAGACAGTAGGTGGTGTCACTCCATGGGAAGCTTGAAGAATCTGGAATCAAGCAGAAGCACTCATTGTTCTGATCATGTAAATATGAAACTGTCAGCTACTACAGCGATTAACAGAACATTTGGGAGGACAGGCAACTAGAAGATTTCTAGCCACAGGTTAACAATGGAGTCTTATCTGCAGTTAAGGTCCTCTGTCTTCCTTTTAGGATTTGTTAATTAATTTATTTATTTTGAGACAGAGTCTTGCTTTGTTGCCCAGGCTGAAGTTTAGTGGAACTATCTCAGCTCACTGCAACCTTCTCCTCCTGGGTTCCAGCAATTCTCCTGCCTCAGCCTCCTGAGGAGCTGGGATTACAGGCATGTGCCACCACGCCCCACTAATTCTTTTGTGTTCTTAGTGGAGACGGGGTTGCACAATGTTGGCCAGGATGCTCTAAATTGCCTGACCTCATGATCCATCTGCCTCAGCCTCCCAAAGTGCTGGGATTACAGGTGTGAGCCACTGTGTCTTGCCGAGTTTATTTTAAATCAAGGGCTAAATTATTCCCCTCTCTTGGACACCAGTGAAGTATTTTAAAAAAGCAGTCACCAATTACAGTTAACATTTGAAGGACAAATTTAAAGGTGGTTGTAAGTTACAAAATAAAGGCATCTTACAAAGTCTCATAAGAAAAAAAAGAATATTAAGACACTTTTTATTATTTTTTTGAGATAGGGTCTTGCTCTGTCCTCCAAGCTGGAGTACAGTGGTGCAGCCTCCCAAGTAGTGGGGATTACAGGCATCCACCACCATGTTTTTCTATTTTTAGTAGAGAGATGGGGTTTCACCATTTTGGTCAGGCTGGTCTCGAACTACTGACCTCATGTTATCCTTCCACCTAGCACCTGACCAGAGAAATTAAGACACTCTCAGATAAACAAAAGCTGAAATAGTTCATTGCATTGGGATGTTTTCTGCAAGAAATGCTAAAGGGAGTCCTTCAAGTCAAAACAAAAAGATGCTAGGTAGACATTTGAAGCCACATATAAAGACCTGTATTATTAAAATTTTGATTCACATCTCTGATTTTAATTATTTTATTGAATTTAAAAGAGATGTGTAACCATAAGCTTATGTTAAATATGTAATTTATTTTAAAAAATTAGGCATGGTGGTGTGCACCTGTAGTCTCAGCTATGGAGGATGGCTTCAGTCCAGGGGCTTCAGATTACAATGAGGTATGACAGTGATACTGCACTCCAGCCTGAGCGACAGAGTGAGATGCTCTTTCTAAAATATAGATATACTTTGTAACATCAACCACATAGGACGGGGCAGAGCTGTCAAGGAGTAGAGTATCTGTATGTGATTGAATTTACTAGTTTAAAATCAGTTGCTATAACTTCAAAATGTTTTATATAATCCTCATGGTAATTACAAAGAAAATATCTACAGAATATACACAAAAGGAAGTGGGAAGGCATTCCAAGTGTGTCACACAAAAAAATTAAACACAAAGGAAGGCAGAAGGAAGGAAATGAGAGAGAACACAAACCGTAAGCCAACCAGAAAACAATCCATAGAGTGGCATGGGGAGGCCCCGTAAATGGTGTGCTGGAGCCCTCCAAGAACAAATGCTCACCTTAGACCCTGGCTGTGGGCCTCATGGCACAGTCACCCACCAGGCTATTGAGTTTCACCAGATGATAATATTTAAAAATGCAAATTATTTTTACAATCTAAAGACAGTAAGAGACTTACACATAGGATGAAAAAAGATACTCCATGGAAATGGTAACTGAAAAAAGGAAGAGGAGCTGGATTAATCTTAGATTAAATAGACTTAAGGTCAAAAGCTGTTGTAAGAGATAACAGTCCATTCACCAAAAAGATGCAACAGCTATAAATATACATTCAATGCACCTCAGAGCTTCCAAATATATGATGAAAACACTGACAGAATAAAAGGAGAAACAGACAGTTCTATGAAAATTGTAGAAAATTTCAACAACTCACTTCCCCTCCCAGACAGAATCTTTGTTTCCCAGGCTGGAGTGCAGCTGCAACCTCCTGAATTCAAGTGATTCCTATGCCTCAGCCTCAGAGTAGCTGGGATTACAGGTGTATGCCACCATGCCCAGCTATTTCTAGTAGAGAGGGGGATTCATCACGTTGAGCAGGCTGATCATGAACTCCTGACCTCAAGTGATTCACCCACCTTGTCCTCCCAAAGTGCTGGAATTACAGGCATGAGCCTCTGTGCCTGGCCCAATAACTGACTTTCAATAATGGATACAACACCCAGACAGAAGATCAAGAAGAAAACAGAGCTTGAATTATATTATAGAAGAATTGGACCTATCAGACATACTCAGAAGAGTTCACCCAGCAGCAGAATACACATTCTTCAAAGTACATGTGGAATGTTCTCTGGGAAAGATCATATATTAGGCCTGAAAGCAAGATTTAATGCATTTTAAAAGGACTGAAATTATAATGGCAGAAAAAACTGGAATATTTACAAATCTATGGGAACTCAACAACATACTACAAAACTATAGATCACAGAAAAATAATAAGGAAAATTATAAAGTATTTTGAGACAAAACAACATATCAAATCTTATGGGATGCAGCAAAAGCAGTGCTATGAGGGAAATTTATAGTTATACATGCTTACAAAAAAAAAGCTGGCTGGAGGTGGTGACTTACATATGTTATTCCAGCACTTTGGGAGGCTGAGACAGGCAGATAACCTGATATCAGGAGTTTAAGACCAGGCTGGCTAACATAGGGAAACCCCATCTCTGCTAAAAACATAAAATTAGCCAGGCATGGTGGCAAGCACCTGTAATATCATCTAATTTGGAGGCTGAGGCAGGAGAAGCATTTGAACTGATGAGGAGGAGGTTGCAGTGAGCTAAGATTGTACCACTACACTCCAGCCTGGGAGACACAGCTAGACTCCAATCCCCCACACACAAAGAAAAAAGCAGCAGCAGCCAGGCATAGTGACACTGTTCTATAATTCCACATACTTGGAAGGCTGAGGCCAGAAGATTGCTTGAACCCAGGAGTTTGAGACTAAGTCAGCAAGTGTCAAGACCCTCTCTCAAATAAAAGAAAAAGGGGAAAGCTCTCAAACCATAATCCTAACTTTGTACCTTAAGTTATTAGAAAGAGAAGAACAGCCTAAACCCAAAGCTAGGAGAAGAAAGTAAATACTAAAGGTTAAAACAGAAATAAATGAAATAGAATATAAATAAGTGACCAAAAACTTAACAAAAATGTACAAGAACAGATGACTTCATGGGTGACTTGTAGCAAACATTTACAGAATCAATACCAATCCTGCTCATCAACTTCCAAAATTCTGAGGAAAAAATACCTCCAAACTCATTCTGTGAGGCCAGCATTACTGATACCAAAGACACACAAAGGAGCAGAAGAAAACACACCACTATTCCCGATCAATACAGATGCAAAACTGCTCAAGAAAATACTAATGAGAATTCAACAGCATCATAGGAGGATTATATAACATGATCAAGTAAGATTTATTCCTGGAATGGAAAGGTGGTTACCATATAAACATTAGGGTAAGATACCACATTAACAGAATGAAGAAAATAAAACACATGACAATTTGTTTCAATGAGTACAGAAAAAGCATTTAATGAAGTTTAATATCCTTTCATGATTAAAAACATACTGACTAGAAATCAAAACAACCTCAATGTAATAAAGGTCATATGAACAACCTCCAGCTAGTCTCATTCTCAATGATGAGAGACAAAGTTTTTCAAGATGGGTAATAAAACAATGATGCCTGCTTTTATAATACTGGAAATCCTGTCCAGAACTATTAAGAAAGAAAGGAAAAAGAAGACACATCAAAATGGGAAAGGAAGAAGTAAAATTTTCTGTGGACAAACAGCATAATCTTCTTTGTAAAAAATCCTGAAGCCTGCAGAAAATAAACTTAGAACTAATAATTTTTTCAAGTTTCAGAATTACAAAATCAACATACAGATGTCAGTTGCCTTTCTACATATTAACAGTCAACAATCCAAGATGGAAATTGAGAAAACATTTCCTGCTGGCTGGGTTCTGGATGTCTATAGTTTCAGCAACTTGGGAGGCTGAGATAGGAGAATCGCTTGAGCCTGGGAGGTCAATGTTGTCAGTTTTTATAATGATTATGCATGAGAATAGCCACTGAACCTTAGCCTGGGCAACATGGTGAGACACTATCTTAAAAGAAAAAAAGAAAAAAAATCAGTTTACAATAGCATCAAAAAAAAAATAAAACAGGGAGAAGGGAGAAGATGGCACTGTAGGACCAACTCAGGATTGCAGCTCCCAATGAAAACACAGAGGGTGAGTGGACACTGCATTTCCAGACAAATCTTTATTGCCCACAGACCAAAAGATTCCCAGGTGTAGGAGCCCCACAGGCTGCCAGCATGGCTGTTTGGGCCGGCATGGCTGTTTGGGCCAGGGCTGTAGCGCAATGGCACTTCGTAAAAAATACACTGGTTTGGTTGCCCTGTTAAACAGGCAACTGGAGATTTCAGAAGGCAGAGTAGCACATTCATCTGATTAAACAGGACTTAAACAGAAAGCCAGGCCAGGATATTTCCAGGCGGCAATGTTGTTCCAGCTGGCACAGTGGGTCACTGCACCAGAAATCACACAGATTCCAGCGTCCTTTCAGAAGGAGACTGGAACACCTGGGAGAGAGTCAACCGTTCAACTTAAAAAAAGAAGGGCTCTGAGGCAGGAAGCCAGGGGATCAGGCTAGGCGGGTCCCACCCCCACAAAAACAAACAAAACAGCAATTGGAAACGCTCAAGGTTGAGAGGTTCACAGCAAGCACAGCTGAACCCAGGAAGGTGCAGCTCAGTGAGGGGAGGGGCATCCACCATTACTGAGGCACTCGACCCCTATGGAGGTACTCTGCCATTGCTGACACAGCCTGCTGTTGCCGAGGCCACCCACCATAACAGAGAGAGTCCACCACTACAGAGGCAGGCCACCATCATGACAGCAGCTCTAACCACACCCATATAAACAGGACTACAGGGAATTACACACAGCAGCAATGCAGAGCCCATGACAGCAGGGCGGAGCCCATGGCAGAAGGGTGGAGCCCACAACAGCAGGGCAGAGCCCACAGAAACAGAGCAGAGCCCACGGCAACAGGGCGGAACCCACAGCAACAGAGTGGAGCACATGGCAGCTTAGCATAGCCACTACAGGCAGGCAGTGATTAAACTGCCTCTTTGCTGTACAGGACAGTGCAATGGATACTCATAAAGCCCTAACTCCCCAGGACAGAGCACCTGAGGAAAAAAAGGGGCTTTATGAGTTCTACTGCAGCAGACTTAAATGTACCAGCCTAACAGCCCTGAATGAACAACGGAGCTCACAGCTCAGCACTTAAGCTCCTATAAAGTACAGACTGTTTCCTCAAGTATAAAGTACAGTCAGTCTCTCAAGCAGCTCTCTGACCCCCGTATTTCCAAAGAGTCACCTCACAAGGGACTGATCAGACTGACATTTGGCAAGCATCATTAAGG
The DNA here is from genome assembly GCA_028533165.1 of Leontopithecus rosalia. NCBI lineage: Eukaryota > Metazoa > Chordata > Mammalia > Primates > Cebidae > Leontopithecus > Leontopithecus rosalia. The sequence continues at coordinate 95,113,211 of CM052658.1, forward strand.
GACAAAGATAGCAGAAGAAGACACCGGTAGCAATTCTCACGCTTCTGCAGTTGCTACAGGTGTACCCCAGGCAAGCAGGGTCTGTAGTGGACCTCAGCAGTCCTACAGCAGAGGGACTAGACTGTTAGAAGAAAAACTAGAAAACAAAAACACTTCATCATCAACAATCTGGACATCCATTCAGAGACCCAATCGGAAAATCAGAAACTACTCAGACGACAGGTGGATAAATCCACAAATATAGAAAGAAACCACAGCAGAAAGGAGAAAAACACCCGAAACCAGAACAACTTGCCTTCTACAATGGTCCACAACTCCTCTCCAGCAAGGGAACAAAGCTGGATGGAGAATGAGTGTGATGAAATGACAGAATCAGACTTCAGAGGGTGGGTAATGAGAAACTTCTGTGAGCTAAAAGAACATGTTCTAACTCAATGCAAAGAAACTAAGAACGTTGAAATAAGATTTCACGAAATGATAACAAGAATGGACAACTTAGAGAGGAATACGAATGAATTGAAGAAGCTGAAAAACAAAACAAGAGAATTTTGCAAACCATGCACAAGTTTCAACAGCCGAATTGACCAAGCAGAAGAAAGGATATCAGAAGTCGAAGATCATCTATATGAAATAAAACGAAAAGGCAAGATTAGAGAAAAAGGTGCAAAAAGGAATGAACAAAGTCTACAAGAAATGTCGGACTCTGTGAATAGATCTAATCTACGTTTGATAGGTGTACCTGAGTGTGACGAAGAGATGAATTCAAGCTGGAAAATACTCTTCAGGATATTATCCAGAAAAATTTCCCCAACCTAGTGAGGCAGGCCAATATTCAAGTCCAGCAAATACAGAGAACACCTCTAAGATATTCTGCAAGAAGAGCAACCCCAAGGCACATAATCATCAGATTCACCAGGGTAGAAATGAAGAAGAAAATGCTAAGGGCAGCCAGAGAGAAAGGTCGGGTCACCCAAAAGCAGAAGCCCATCAGACTCCCAGCAGATCTTTCAGGAGAAACTCTACAAGCCAGTAGAGAATGGGGGCCAATATTCAACATCCTTAAAGAAAAGAACTTTCAACGCAGAATTTCATATCCAGCCAAACTAAGCTTCATAAGTGAAGGAAAAATAAAATCCTTTGCAAACAGGAAAATACTCAGAGATTTTGTCACCACCAGGCCTGCTGTACAAGAGCTCCTGAAAGAGGCACTACACATAGAAAGGAACAATCAGTACCAGCCATTCTAAAAACATACCAAATGCTAAAGAGCATCAACAAAATAATCTGCATCAATGAAAGGGCAAAACAGCCAGCTAGCATCAAAATGGCAGTATCAAATTCACACATAACAATATTAACCTAAATGTAAATGGGCTAAATGCACCAATCAAAAGACACAGACTGGCAAATTGGATAAAAAGCCAAAACCCATCAGTGTGCTGTATCCAGGAAACCCATCTCAAATGCAAGAATACACAAAGGCTCAAAATAAAGGGATGGAAGAAGATTTACCAAGAAAATGGAGAGCAAAAAAATAAAAATAAAAAGCAGGAGTTGCAATTCTCATCTCTGATAAAATAGACTTTAAAGCAACAAAGATCAAAAGAGACAAAAAGGACATTACATAATGGTAAAAGGATCAAACCAAGAAGAAGAGCTAATGATCCTAAATATATATGGACCCAATAAAGGAGCACCCAGATATATAAGGCAAGTTCTTAATGACTTACAAAGAGACTTAGACTCCTACACAATAATAGTGAGAGACTTTAAGACTCAACTGTCAATATTAGACTGATCAACCAGAGAGAAAATTAACGAGGATATCCAGGGCTTGAACTCATACCAGGAGCAAGCAAACCTGATAGACATTTTCAGAACTCTCCACCTCAAATCCACAGAATATACATTCTTCTCAGCACCACATCACACCTACTCTAAAATTGACGACATAATTGGAAGTAAATCACTCTTCAGCAAATGCAAAAGAAAGAACATAATAAAAAACAGTCTCTCAGATCATTGTGCAATGAAGTTAGAACTCAGAATTCAGAAACTAACTCATAACTGCACAGCTTCATGGAAACTGAACAACTGGCTCTTGAATGATGACTGTATGAACAATGAAATGAAGGCAGAAATAAAGCAGTTCCTCAAAACCAGCGAGAACGAAGACACATCTAAGACACATTTAAAGCAGTCTCTAGAAGAAAATATATAGCAATAAGTGCCCCCGTTGGAAGAGTGAAGAGATCCAAAATTGACACTCTATTATCAAAATTAAAGGAGCTTGAGGAGCAAGATCAAAAAAACTCAAAACCTAGCAGAAGACAAGAAGTAACTAAGATCAGAACAGAACAGAAGGAGTTAGATACATGAAATACCCTTCAAAAGATGAATAAATACAGGAGCTGGGTTTTCAAAAATATCAACAAAATAGACAGACCACTAGCCTGATTAATAAAAAAGAGAGAATAACCAAATAGATGCAATAAAAAACGATAAAGGGGAAATCACCACAGATCCCACAGAAATTCAAACCATCATCAGAGAATATTACAAACAACTCTATGCACATAAACTAGTAAACATGGAAAAAATGGATAAATTTCTGAACACATGCATTCTTCCAAGCCTAAATGAGGAAGAAGTTGAAACCATGAATAGACCAATAAGAAGATCTGAATTTGAGGCAGCAATTAAAAGCCTACCACACAAAAAAAGCAAAGGTCCAGATGGGTTCACAGCCGAATTCTACCAGACACACAAAGAGGAACTGGTACCATTCCTTCTGAAACTATTCCAAATAATCCAAAAAGAGGGAGTCCTTCCCAAATCATTTTAGGAGACCAACATCATCCTGATACCAAAACTTGGCAGAGACTCAACAAGAAAAGAAAACGTCAGGCCAATATCCATGATGAACATAGACCCAAAAATCTTCAATAAAATACTGGCAAACCAATTGCTACTGCACATCTAAAACTTATCCATCATGATCAAGTAGGATTCATCCCAGGGATGCAAGACTGGTTCAACACACGCAAGTCTAAAAACATAATTCACATAAACAGAACCAAAAACAAAAACCACATGATTATCTCAATTGACACAGAGAAGGCCTTTGAAAAAATTCAACAGTCCTTTAGGCTAAAAACCCTCAATAAACTCGGTATTGACAGAACATATCTCAATGTAATAAAAGCTAATTATGACAAACCAACAGCCAATATCATCCTGAATGCGCAAAAATTAGAAACATTCCTTTTGAAATTTGGCACTAGACAAGGATGCCCTCTCTCACCACTCCTATTCAATATAGTACTAGAATTTCTAGCCAGAGCAATCAGGCAAGAAAGAGAAATAAACGGTATTCAAATAGGAAAGGAGAAAGCCAAATTGTCTCTATTTGCAGACGACGTGTTAGTGTATCTAGAAGACCCCATCGTCTCAGCCCCAAAACTCCTGAAACTAATAAGCAACTTCAGCAAAATCTCAGTATACAAAATCAATGTGAAAAAATTGCAAACATTCCTATACACCAATAGCAGACTTAAAGTGAGCCAAATCAAGAACAAAGTCCCATTCACAATTTCTACAAAGAGAATAAAATACCTAGAAATACAACTAACAAGAAATGTAAAGGACCTCTTCAAGGAGAAATACAAATCACTGCTCAACGAAATAAAAGAGAACACAAACAGATGGAGAAACATTCCATATTCATGGTTAGGAATAATCAATATCGTCAAAATGGCCATACTGCCCAAAGTAATTTACAGATTCAATGCTATCCCCATCAAGCTCCCAAGGACCTTTTTCACAGAACTGGAAAAAACCACCTTAAACTTCATATGGAACCAAAAGAGAGCCTGCATAGCCAAGTCGATTCTAAGTAAAAAGAACACAGTGGGAGGTATCACAGTACCAGACTTCAAACTATACTACAAGGCTACAATAATCAAAATAGCATGGTACTCTTACCAAAACAGAGATATAGACCAATGGAACAGAACAGAGGCATCGAATGCAACACAACATATCTACAACCATACAATCTTTGATAAACCTGACAAAAACAAACAATGCAGAAATAGTTTCCTATTTAATAAATGGTGTTGGGAAAACTGGCCATGTGAAGAAAGCAGAAACTGAACCCTTTTCTGATACCTTACACTAAAATTAACTCCAGATGGATTAAAATTAACTCCAGATGGATTAAAGACTTAAACATAAGTCCTGGCACCGTAAGAACCCTAGAAGAAAATCTAGGCAAAACCATTCAGGACATAGGAGTAGGCAAGGACTTCATGACCAAAACACCAAAAACATTGGCAACAAAGCCAA
>CM052658.1:95117657-95128065 GCA_028533165.1 Leontopithecus rosalia
ATCATTAAAAAAATCTGGAGCCAACAGATGCTGGAGAAGATGTGGAGAAATAGGAACACTTTTACACTGCTGGTGGGAGTGTAAATTAGTTCAATCATTGTGGAAGACAGTGTGGCGATTCCTCAAGAATCTAGAAATAGCAATTCCATTTGACCCAGCAATCTCATTACTGGCTATATATCCAAAGGACTATAAATCGTTCTACTATAAGGACACATGCACACGAATGTTCATTGCAGCACTGTTGACAATAGCAAAGACCTGGATCCAACCCAAATGACCATCAATGATAGCCTTGACTGGGAAAATGTGGCACATATACACCATGAAATATTATACAGCAATCAAAGATGATGAATTTGTTTTCTTTGTAGGTACAGGGATTAATCTGGAGAACATCATTCTCAGCAAACTGACACAAGAACAGAAAAAGAAATACTGCATATTCTCACTCATAGGCAGTTGTTGAATAATGAGAACACATGGACACAGGGAGGGGAGCACTACACACTGGGGTCTGTTGGGGGAATAGGGGAGGAAAAGGGTGGTGGGGAGTTGGGCAGGGATAGCATGGGGAGAAATGCCAGACATAGGGGAATGGGAGGAAGGCAGCAAATCACACTGCCACATGTGTACCTATGCAACTATCTTGCATGTTCTTCACATGTACCCCAAAACGTAAAATGCAATATATATATATATATATATATATATATATATATATATATATAAACTAAAATAAAAATAAATGTCTTAGTTTTGTTAAGATGTCAATATGACTCAAAGTGATCTACAGGTTTAGTTTAATTGCTCTCAAAATCTCAGTGAAATTTTTTTTTCAATTATAGAAAAACCCTTACTTATAATTTGTGTAAAGTTTATATGCAATTTCAAGAGATCTTAAATGGCCAAAGCAATCTTGAAAAAGTAACAAAGTTGGAAGTCTTTTACTTCTCAATTTCAAAATGTATTATTAAAAGGTACAGTGTGTTGGGCATGGTGGCTCAAGCTTGTAATCCTAGCACTTTGGGAGTCCAAGGTGGGCAGATCATGAGGTGAAGAGATCAAGACTATCCTGGCCAACATGATGAAACCTCACCTCTACTATAAATACAAAAATTAGCCAAGTGTGGTGGCACACGCATGTGGTCCCAGCTACTTGGGAGGCTGAGGCAAAAGAATCCCTTGAACCCAGGAGGCAGAGGTTGCAGTGAGCCGAGATTGCACCACTGCACTCCAGTCTGGTGACAGAGCAGGGCTCTGTCTCAAAAAGAAAGAAAAAAAAAAGTGTGGTAAGGCAGTAAAGACATACAGAGAGATCAGTGGAATGGAATACAGAGTGCAGTAGAAAATTCTTACACATATGGTCAAAGGAGTTCAATAAGGACGCCAAGATTTTTTAATCAGGAAGGGACAGTCTTTCGACAAATGGTGTGGAAAAACTAGATATCCACAGGCAAAAGAATGAAGTTAAAGCCATGCCTTATATTATGTTAAAAAACGTGAAAAGGAAAGAAAACCTCAATAATGAATCAAAGACCCAACTTAAGATCTGAAGCTATACCACTCTTGTTTTTCTGAGACAGAGTCTCACTCTGACACTGAGGCTGGAGTGCAGTGGCATGATCTTGGCTTATTGCAACCTCCGGCTCCAGGGTTCAAGAAATTCTCTGCTTTAACCTGCCAAGTAGCTGGGATTACAGGTGCCTATCAGTAGGCCTAGCTAATTTTTGTATTTTTAGTAGAGACAGGGCATCTTGGTCAGATTGGTCTTGAACTCCTGACCTCATGATTCATCCCCTTTGGCCTCCCAATGTGCTGGGATTATAGGTGGGAGCCACTGTTCCCAGCTGACAACTCTTAAGACATAGAAGGAGAGCTTCTTTGGCAATGATTTCTTGGATATGACACCAAAGGCCCAAACAACAAAAGGAAAAGTAGACAGATTGGATTGCATCAAAGGATACAATTAACAGACTGAAAAGGCAACCAAAGGAATGACAGATGTGCAAATTACATGTCAAAGATTTCCTATCTAGAATAGATAAAGCACTCTCACAATGCAACAACGAAACCCAACTAAGGCAGTTCAAAAATGTGCAAAGGACGTGAATAGACAGTCCACTGAATAAGAGATGCAAATGGTCAATCAGCACATAAAAAGATGCTCACCATCACTATTAGGGAAACAAACCAAAACCACGTGGTGAGGCTAGGCATTGTGGCTCACGCCTGTAATTCCAGCACTCTGAAAGGCCGAGGTGGGCAGATCACTTGAGGTCAGGAGTTTGAGACCAGCCTGGCAGACATAGTAACACCATGTCTCTACTAAAAATAGAAAAATTAGCTGGGTTTGGTGACATGTGCCTGAAGTCCCAGATGCTCAGGAGGCTGAGGCAGAAGAATTGCTTGAACCTGGCAGGTGGAGGTTGCACTGAGCCAAAACTGCAGCGCTGCACTGCAGCCTGGGTGACAGAGTGAGACTCCATCTCAAAAAAAGAAAAAAAGAAGATCTACATGGTGAGGCCACCTCAGACTCATTAAGATGGCTGTAATCCATACAGAAAATAAAGTGTTAGTGAGGATACTGAGTGGTTGGAAGCCTTGTGTCCTCTTACTGGAAGTTTAAAATGGAGCTGTAGCTATGGAAAACAGTGTTTAAACTTTTTATCAAAAAGTTAAAAACAGGCCAGATATGGTGGCACACACTTGTAATTCCAGCACTTTGCGAGGCCAGGGCAGTTAATTCACTTGAGGCTAGGAGTTCAAGACCAGTCCGGACAACATGGTGAAATCCATCTCTACTAAAAACACAAAAGCTATCCAGGCATGGTGGTGCAGGCCTGTAATCCCAGCTACTTGGGAGGCTGAGGGTTAAGAATTACTTGAACCCAGGAGGCAGAGGTTGCAGGGAGCCAAGATTGCACCACTGCATTCCACCCTAGGTGACAGAACGAGACTCTGTCTCAAAACAAAGGATTACCATATAATCCAGCATTTTCACTTCTGGGTATGTATCCCCTACAATTTAAAGGGCCTCATACATTTATACATTGATGTTCATAGCAGCATTTTTGAGAGCAAATTCTGACATGTGTGAGAAATCATATTGTTTGCTGAGAAATTCTATTGAGAGCAGTGGCAAGGGAATCCTAGTCGGTCCCCTAAAGTGGAAAACTGCCCCCAAAGCAGCAAACTGCTCAAAGCATTATAAAACTGTATCCAATATAATTATGTCTCATGTCAGATGAATTAGTTCTTTCAACACAGGTTGTGTGAACTTTTATTTGTTCCCTTGTAAAGAGTGCATTCTAGTTCATTTTTAACCTATAGTAAACACACACTAGCTGCCTGGTTAGTTTACTTTTAACCAATGAAAGAACACAGAGCATCCACTTGTAAAACTTGTCACTGGAAAGTCAAGAATAAATACATAGGTCAGAGTCTGCTCTGGACTCACAGCTGGAAATGCTGTGAGACCCCTGGTGCTTTACTCTGAACCCACCTTTTGCTATCTCTGTGTCTTCCTTCAGTGCCACCTGTTTGGGGTCTCCAAGGTTGAGCTGGTCTTGGCACAGCGTTATTTAAAGGAGCCGAAAAATAGCAGCAACCAAGTGCCCACCAACAGATTAACACATTGGTTTCTCCATATAGTCAAACATTATTCAGCCTTGAAAAGGGAGGAAACTCTGACAAATGCTATCACATGGATAAACCTTGAGGATGTTATGCAAAGTGAAATAAGTCAGTCACAAAAAAAAGAAATACTGTATGAGTCCACTTATGGGAAGGACCTAGAGTAATCAGATTCACAAACAGAAAGTAGAGTGGTGGTGGCCAGGAGCTGGGAGAGAGCAGTAATGGCTTATTTAATGGGGATAGAGTTTCAGTTTGGCAGGATTTAGTGACTTCCAGAGTTTGGATGCACAAAAATATGCATGTACTTTCACTGAAGTGTGTATTTTAAATGGTTGTGGTCAATATTTTGTGTTTTACCACATTCAAAATGTTTGACATTGGAAATGTATATTTATTGAGCACCTCCATGCTGGGCATGATGATACAATTATGAACAACATAGTTATAAAAAACACTCTTAGGGAGGTAAAATTCTAAGTGTAAAAACTAGCACAGACAGAAAATAATAGACACAGACTCACAAGACTCAGATAGTAGGCTTATTAGACACAGATCATAGATTTCAGCAGGGAACAAGAAATTATTAAATTACCAATCACTAAATTTATAGTTTAGTAATTTAGACAATCAGCTAATTTACTAATTACTTAAAATTACATACTGAAAAAGAACCAGAATGTAGTAGAAAGAGATGGCAGAAAGGCCACCTAAAGCCCATCATTTAGACACTGCTCTTAGCAGATGAGGGACAAAAGGGCACTTCCTGGCCAGGCATGGTGGCTCATGCCTGTAGTCCCAGCTCCTCAGGAGGCTGAAGCAGGGGAGTCACTTGAATCCAGCAGGCAGAGATTGCAGTGAGCTGATACTGTGCGACTGCATTCCAGCCTGGGCAACAGAGCAAGACTTTATTTCAAAAAGACAAACAGCAGGGTGTGGTGGCTCACACCTGTAATCCCAGCACTTTGGGAGGCTGAGGTGGGTGGATCACTTGAGGTCAAGAGTTGGAGACTAGTCTGACCATACCCCATCTCTAGTAAAAATAGAAAAATTAGCTGGGTGTGGTGGCAGGCATCTGTAATCTCAGCTTCTCAGGAGGCTGAGGCAGAGTTGCTTGATCCTGGGAGGCAGAGGTTGCAGTGAGCCACTGTACTCCAGCCTGGGTTACAGAGCTAGACTCCATCTCAAAGAAGTTAAATAAAGCCCATCTTTTAAACAGTTCTCCTAGCAGATGAGGGTTAGAAGAGTGCTTCCTTACCCTAGTAGCTCTGAGTGTCCAGTCTGTGCCCTTGCCCACCACACTTGATGAGGAAACACTAGAGCAGACTCCACTGCAAGCTGTACTGAAGATCCCACCCACACAGTGAGAGTTCCCTTTGGCCTGCACTTTGGGTTGGATGTATCCCAAACTCTCAATGTATCCTGTGCTAAGGATCTACCCTCCCCTTGGCTGGGAAGTATGTCTTGGTCTTCTGTCTAGAGGGTGATGGTGGCAAAGCCTGACATGTACTGAGTGCTCCTTAGATGCTTGTTCAGTTTTCTAGGAACTCAGCAGACTGGGCCTAACACAACTGCCTGCAAAGGTCTGGTAGGTGGAGGGACTCATCAAGCCATGCCTGCTGCTCTTATAGAAAGAGGAGAGGAAGATGGGTGGGAGTGGATGGAGAGTTGTCCTTTTAATAGGGAGGGCCAGGAGCTGTAATAGGGGCCCCAACATAATATATCTCAGGAAAAAGCAGGGGACCTCTCATCTGGGGCCCATAGCCTGGCCTTACTTCTCTCTTATTTTCAGCTTGACATTTCATCTAAGATAGCACTAGGCTGCCAAAGACTTCAAACTCCTTCACCTTCTACCTAATTCCACCCCCTTGACAAGGGCAAGATTCTTGGCTGAAACAGAATGATGACCATGGAATGCCTGAAAACTCAGAACTACACATGCTTCAAATGCAGGGAAGAAGAGCTGTTTGCCATTGTGTTCAAAATACTTCTGAGGACATGGAACTCTCCCACTGGTCTGGATAATTCTCCCCCTTCCTCCACACCTCCACTATAAACCAAGAGACAGCGTGGCCAGCAAGTCCCAGCCCTGCAGCAAGATCTCAACTGTCTCCTGTTCATGCCCAAAGTGTTTATTAACTTATTCAACAGCCATGTGGGAAGACACCACTTCAGAACACTGACTGTACACAGGAGGACATGAAGTCAGGTTCTCAGCTGTCTGGTCCTGGCTTTCCCTACCTGACCCAGGGGTCTCCTGAGGCAGGAGCTTATTTGAGGGGAACTGATAGCTCCTCAGATTCCCGATAGAGAGCTGCTCTCTGGGGTAGGCACACGGGGACTGAAGGCTTTCAAGGGCCTTTGTTTTGGTAGGGGCACCTGTGAACTCAGGCTCCCAGGCTAGAGCATTCAAAGTTTTTTTTACTTTCTTTTGAAACACAACCTTTTCCTTTGAGTTTTCAACTGAAAAATAAACCTAGTAGAATCCAAGAATGTATATCTGGATTGCTGGGGCTGATCACCAACTCAGGAGATAAGGAGATGTGGGCAGTTATGCAATCTTCTCACTGATAGGGAGAGCCCTCTTTGGGCTGAGCATTTGATAGTAGATTGTAGGGTCCAGATTTGAGAGCAAAGGGCCAGGTATCAACCATGGGGACTGAGGCAAGCTGAGGGCCAGATGCCAGATTTGGTTGTACCTGGCCTCCCCACCCATGAATCCCTGGTGCACAGCAGGTGATAGATGAAGTTCAGAAGAAAGAACTCCAGGGTAAATGGGAATGAGAAAGTTGGTCCTCCATATTTCCATTCTGTAGAAAAGAGAAGGGAGTGTGGCTGGGATCTGAGTGTTTGCTATGGTTATAGCCTAATGACCCCAGAGCCCAGGCACTGCTCCCAGTACCTTGAAAGATGTTTGATCTTAAGCCTTACATTAGTCCAATGAGGAATAGATGATCCATTCAATGAGGGAAGAAACAAAGGCTGAGAGAGTTGAGAGGATTCCCCCAAGGTCATATAATTTACAAATGGCCAGGACGGTGCTGATGTGTGTCTGTCTGCCTCCCAGTGCAGCCCAAATTCAATCACCCCCCACCACTTCTACTTTTGCAATAATAGCCTTATGCCACATATTCTACTAGTTATTTTATGAAAGAAAGTCAAATAAACTTTAGCCATATCCCAAGCCATAATAGGTAGCTCCTTTTTGAAATACCCTGTAAATCAGGTCATGCAAGATCAGAAATGCACCCACAACTGTTACAGGTTCTGTGCTAGCCACAGTTTGGGGAACTCAGCCTAGAAATATGAGTGAAGAGATGACTCACAAATAAAAGCAAATCACTGGCATGCAGGCAGCCCTGAGAAATTCAGAGTTGGATGCAACTAGAGTGTGCAGCCCCCTGACCTGCTGGTTTTCCAATATGCTTAATGGATACATGATGTTGTGTCCACAAAAGAAATGCAAAAGCCCTCCCTTCCTGCCTCCAACACTCTGTGGAGCAAGTATTTACCAAAAACACAGCAGTGGACTGGACACCAGCAGAGATACACAGAGGGAAAGCAGTGCTTCCTTCTCAAGGCAGGTTGGACAACATCAATATTTTGCAGTTAGGGGGTGTGGGTGAAGTGTGTGTGCATGCCCAGAATGTAAAGACAAACAGATGGAAGAGGGAATGATTCCAGCAGAAAGACCAATAAATATTCACATCAACAGTGTACACTGAACTGCAGCCTAGAAAACATGTGAAGGCTCTATCTCTACAAAAAATTTAAAAATTAGCCTAGCATGGTGACACGTGCCTGTAGTGTCAGCTACCCAGGAGGCTGAGGCAGAAGAATCACTTGAGACTAGGAGTTTAAAATTACAATAAACTGTGATCACATCACTGCACTCCAGCCTGGGCATCAGAGCAAGGTCCTATCTCTAAAACAAAACAAGACAAGACATTTACATACAAATCAATGTATGAAAATCCAAAATAAAATGTTAGCAAATAAACCCCACTGGGGCTTAATAAACCTTACCTTAACCAAGTGAGGCTTGCACAGTGTAAAAAGGATGGCTCAAAATTAGAACACCTTTTCATTTCATTTATATTAATATGTTAAAATCATAATAATCATGGATGTTGAAAAGGCATTTAAGAGAATTTACTACAAAATTTATGAAATAAACTTATCAAATTAAAAAGAGAAATACTTCCTTAAATTACACACAATAAAGGAAATTACTCCCAGGCACACACCCATCAAGCCAAAGCCCAGCATCATTTGTAAGGGATGGAAGCAATAGAAGCTTCCATCAACCTTTGGAACAAAATAATGCCCTTTGTTACCACTATTATTTTGGAGGCCCTAGCTGATGAAACTAGGCAAGGAGGAAAGTAAGACATTAAAGAAAATAGCAGAAGGTGAAATAGTTTTATTGACTCTGAAAAATGAAGCAGACAGATTTTGCTAAGGAGTTAGGTTCAAAAGTAACATACTAAAAACAGCCTTCCTTTTACTTAATTTTTAAACTATAGAGATGGGGCCGGGCACAGCTCATGCCTGTAATCCAAGCACTTTGGTAGACCCAGGAAGGCAGATTGCTTGAGGCCAGGAGTTCTATACCAGCCTGGTCAACATGGCAAAATCCTGACTCTACTAATACAAAAATTAGCCAGGATGTGCAAAAATACACCTGTCATACCAGGTGTTTGGGAGGCGGAGGCATGAGAATTGCTTGAACCTGAGAGGTGGAGGTTGCAGTGAGCCAGAACTGCGCTACTGCACTCCAGCCTGGGTGACAGAGCAAGACCCTGTCTCAAAAAAAGAAAAAGAAATAGAGGTGGGGTCTTACTATTCTGCCCAGGCTGGTCTCAAACTCCCTGGGCTCAAGCAATTCTTTGACTTCAGTCTCCCAAAGTGCTAGGAGTACAGTCCTGAGCCAACAAGCCTGGCCTAAGACAGTATTCCTATGCACAAACAAGCAGTTAGAAAAGAGAACAAAACAACTCATTTGCAACAGCACACCCCCAAAAAACAAAACTCTCACAAATTAACATGTGATAATATGCAAACACAATCCACATGAAGAAATCTTTCAATGAAACACCTTGAATGCAAAGAAAGCCATGCTGCATATGTTATTGAGAAAGGTTTAACATTCAAAAGATGTCATGACCAGATGTGGTGGCTCAAACCCACAATCCCAGCACTTTTAAAGCTCAAGGTGAGAGGATCACAAGGTCAGGAGTTCGAGAACAGCCTGAGCAGCATAGCGAAACCCTGCCTCTACTGAAAATACAAAAAAATTAGACAGGCATGGTGACCTGCAACTGGAATTCCAGCTACTCAAGAGGCTGAGACAGGGAATTGCTTGATCTGTCAGGCAGATATTGCAGTGAGCTGAGACTGACCCACTGCACTCCAGCCTGGGTGACAGAGTGAGACTCCATCTCAAAAACAAACAAAAAGATGTCAATATTGATGTCAAGTGGGGGTGTGTGGAAGTGGAGCCTTCACACATGCTGGGGGAATATAAGACAGCATGGCCACTACAAAAGACAGTTTGGAAGTTTCTTTTTTTTTAATTGCATTTTAGGTTTGGGGATACATGTGCAGAACATGCAAGATAGTTTCATAGGTACACACGTGGCAGTGTGATTTGCTGTCTTCCTCCCCCTCACCCACATCTGGCATTTCTCCCCATGCTATCTCTCCCCAGCTCCCCCACAATGGTCCCTCCCCTATTCCCTCCAATAGACCCCAGTGTATAGTGCTCACCTCCCTGTGTCCATGTGTTCTCATTATTCATCACCTGCCTATGAGTGAGAACATGCGGTATTTCATTTTCTGTTCTTGTGTCAGTTTGCTGAGAATGATGTTCTCCAGATTTATCCATGTCCCTACAAAGGACATGAACTCATCGTTTTTGATTACTGCATAATATTCCACGTTATATATGTGCCACATTTTCCCAGTTTAGTCTATCATCGATGGGCATTTGGGTTAGTTCCAGGTCTTTGTTATTGTCAACAGAGCTGCAATAAACATTCGTGTGCATGTGTCCTTATAGTAGAATGATTTATAGTCCCTTGGATATATACCCAATAATGGGATTGCTGGGTCAAATTGAATTTGTATTTCTAGGTCCTTGAGGGATTGCCACACTGTCTTCCACAATGGTTGAACTAATTTACACTCCCACCAGCAGGGTAAAAGTGTTCCTATTTCTCCACATCCTCTCTAGTATCTGTTGTCTCCAGATTTTTTAATGATCGCCATTCTAACTGGTGTGAGATGGTATCTCAATGTGGCTTTGATTTGCATTTCTCTAATGACCAGTGACTATGAGCATTTTTTCATATGTTTTTTTGGTCTCTTGTATGTCTTCCTTTGTAAAGTGTCTGTTCATATCCTTTGCCCATTTTTGAATGGGCTTATTTCTTGTAAATCTGAGTTCTTTGTAGATTCTGGATATTAGCCCTTTGTCAGATGGGTAAACTGCAAAATTTTTTCCCATTCTGTTGGTTGCTGATTCACTCTAGTGACTGTTTCTTTTGCCATGCAGAAGCTTTGGAGTTTGATTAGGTCCCATTTGTCTATTTTGGCTTTTGTTGCCAATGCTTTTGGTGTTTTGGTCATGAAGTCCTTGCCTACTCAGATGTCCTGAATGGTTTTGTCTAGATTTTCTTCTAGGGTTTTTATGGTGCCAGGTCTTATGTTTGTCTTTAATCCATCTGGAGTTAATTTTAGTGTAAGGTGTCAGGAAGGGGTCCAGTTTCTG
>CM052658.1:95128565-95163377 GCA_028533165.1 Leontopithecus rosalia
ACTTCTTTATTTCTGCCTTCATTTCATTCTTTATCCAATCAACATTCAAGAGCCAGTTGTTCAGTTTCCATGAGGCTGTGCGGTTCTGAGTCAGTTTCTGGATTCTGAGTTCTAACTTGATTGCAGTATGGTCTGAGAGACTGTTTGTTATGATTTCAGTTGTTTTGCATTTGCTGAAGAGTGCTTTACTTCCAATTATATGATCAATGTTAGAGTATGTGTGATGTGGTGCTGAGAAGAATGTATATTCTGTGGATTTGGGGTGGAGAGTTCTGTAAATGTCTAACAGGTTTGCTTGTTCCACGTCTGAGTTCAAGTCCTGGATTTCCTTGTTAATTTTCTGTCTGGTTGATCTGTCTCATATTGACAGTGGAGTGTTAAAGTCTCCCACTATTATTGTGTGGGAGTCTAAGTCTCTTCCTAAGTCATTAAGAACTTGTCTTATATATCTGGGTGCTCCTGTATTATGTCCATAAATATTTAGGGTCATGAGCTCTTCTTGTTGTATTGATCCTTTTACTACTATGTAATGTCCTTCTTTGTCTCTTTTGATCCTTGTTGCTTTAAAGTCTTTTTTATCAGAGTTGAGAATTGTAACTCCTGCTTTTTTTTGCTCTCCATTTGCTTGGTAAATCTTCCTCCATCTTTTTATTTTGAGCCCTTGTGTATCCTTTCATGGGAGATGGGTTTCCTGGATACAGCACACCGATAGGTTTTGGCTTTTTATCCAATTTTCCAGTCTGTGTCTTTTGATTGGTGCATTTGGCCCATTTACATTTAGGGTTAATATTGTTATCCCTGAATTTGATACTGCCATTTTGATGCTAGCTGGCTGTTTTCCCTTTAGTTGATGGAGTTTCTTCATTTTATTGATGCCCTTTAGTATTTGGTATGTTTTGGAATGGCTGGTGCTGGTTGTTCCTTTCTATGTGTAGTGCCTCTTTCAGGAGCTCTTGTAAGGCAGGCCTGGTGCTGACAAAATCTCTGAGTACTTGCTTGTTCACAAAGGATTTTATTTTTCCTTCACTTATGAGGCTTATTTTGGCTGGATATGAAATTTTGGGTTGAAAGTTCTTTTCTTTAAGGATGTTGAGTATTGGTCCCCACTCTCTTCTGGCTTGTAGGGCTTCTGCCAAGAGATCTGCTGTGAGTCTGATGGGCTTCCCTTTGTGGGTGATCTGACCTTTCCCTCTGGCTGCCCTTAGAATTTTCTCCTTCATTTCAACCCTGGTTAATCTGATGATTACGTGCCTTGGGGTTGCTCTTCTTGCAGAGTATCTTTGTGGTGTACCCTGTATTTCCTGGATTTTGGTGTTGGCCTGCCTTGGTAGATTGGGGAAATTTTCCTGGATAATTTCCTGAAGAGTATTTTCCAGCTTGGATTCATTCTCTTTGTCGCATTCTGGTACACCTGTCAAACGTAGATTAGCTCTCTTCACATAGTCCCACATTTCTTGGAGACTTTGTTTATTCCTTTTTGTTCTTTTTTCTCTAATCTTGACTTCTCGTTTTATTTCATTGTGTTGATCTTTGACTTCTGATATCCTTTCTTCTACTTGGTCAATTCAGCTGTCGAAACTTGTGCATGCTTCACAAAGTTCTCGTTTTGTGTTTTTTAGTTTCTTAAATTCATTCATATTCCTCTCTACATTGTCCCTTCTTGTTATCATTTCGTCACATCTTTTTTCAAATCTTTTTTCAAGGTTTTTAGTTTCTTTGCACTGATTTAGAACATGTTCTCTTAGCTCACAGAAGTTTCTCATTACCCACCTTCTGAAGTCTTATTCCATCATTTCATCATTCTCATTTTCCGTCCAGCTTTGTTTTTTTGCTGGTGAGTAGTTTTGTTCTTTTGTAGGCAGTGAGCTGTTTTGGTTTCGGGTGTTTTTCTCCTTTTTGCGCTGGTTTCTTCCCATCTTTGTGGATTTATCCACCTTTTGTCTGAGTAGTTGCTGATTTTTCGATTGGGTCTCTAAGTAGAGGCCCAGATTTTTAATGATTACGTATTTCTGTTTCTTAGTTTTTCTTCTAACTGTCTAGCCCTTCTGCTGTAAGACTGCTGAAGTGCACTTCGGGCCCTGCTTGCCTGGGGTACACCTGTAGCAGCTGCAGAACAGTGAGGCATGCTTCCAGTTTCTTCTTCTATCTTTGTCCCAGAGTGATGCCTGCCAAATGTCAGTCTGATCAATCCTTTTTGAGGTGATTCTTTGGGTATATGGGGGTCAGGGAGCTGCTTGAGGAGATGCTCTGTACTTTATAGGAGCTCAAGTGCTGATCTGTGAGCTCTGTTGTTCATTCAGTATTACTAGGCAAGTACGTTTAAGTCTGTTGCAGTGGAACTCATGAAACCGGTTTTTTTCCTCAGATGCTCTGTCTCGGGGAGTTAGGGCTTTATTTATGAGTTTCCATTGCACTGTCCTGCCCAGCTAGGAGGCAGTCTAGTCACTATTTGGCTGCCGAGGCTCTGCCCTGCTGGCGTGAGGTCCGCCCTTTTGCTCTGGGCTCTGTCCCGCTGTTTTGAGCTCCACCCTGCTGACGTATGCTCTGCCCTGCTGATGTGGGCTCTGCCCTGTTGGTGGAGTCTCTCTGTTATTGCGGGTTGCTTTGGCAATGGTTGACTTCGTCAGCAATGGGCGGGTTCCTCATTATGGGCAGAAACTCTCGGCTATGGTGGACACCCCTCCCCCACCGACCTGCACAGCCTTGGGTTCAGCTGTTCCCACAGTGGAACTCTCACCCCCGGGCACTCCAAATCACCATATTGTTTGTCCCTGTGGGGGTGGGACCTGTCAAGCCTGATCAGTTGGCTCCCTGCCTCTGAGCCTTTTTGCCTTTTTTTTTTTAAGTTGTAGGGTTGACTCTCTCCCAGATGCCTCAGCCTCAGGCTGAAAGGGCACTGGCATCTGTGTGATTTCCCTTGCAGCGACCCACTGCGCTGGTTCACAGTTTATCTCCCAGAAATCTCCTGGTCTGGTTCACCGTCCAAAACCCATTCAATCAGATGAACATGGCCATCTGCCCTCCCAAGTCTCAAATTGCTGGTTTAACAGGGCACCCAGACCCGTGTGTTTTGTGCGCCATGCTACTGCACTGTGGCGCCAGCTGCCTGGCCACTCCAGTGGAGAGTGCTGCACTGCCATCCTGTGTCCCTCTTACACCTGGACTTATCCCCGCTCTGTGGGCTATAAAGATCCGTCTGGAAATGCGGTATAAACTCACTCTCTGTGTCTTGACTGAGAGCTGCAATCATGAGTTGCTTCTAGAGCACCATCTTCTCCTGTCCCTCTGAGCTTTATTTATGAGTATCCATTGCACTGTCCTGCCCTGCAAGGAGGCAGTCTAGTCACTGCCTGCCTGCAGAGGTTATGCTAAGCTGCTCTAAAATATATGTTCTTAAAATAATATTTTTTGGTTAATTGGTATTATCTCTTATTGAGATGTCCTGCTTATAGTTCTATTTGGTTATTTAGGCATGGATATTTATTTTAGTTTTATGAAAAACTATAGCTGATTTGAAGTCTTTTTCTATTAAGTCTGATTCCAGGCTTTCTCAGGGACAGTTTCCATTGACTGCAAATTTCCCTGTGGATAGACCATAATTTTCTGTTTCTTTGCGTGTCCTGTAACTTTTTGTTGGACATTGGAAATGTTACATACTATGAAGTGATGGGCATAATATAATGGAAATCAGATTTTATTCTCAAAATATGTTTTTACTAATGGTTATTGCTAATGTATATTCAGGGACTTCCCTCAATGAGATCTATAAAATCTTGTGTCTTTGTGTATCAAGCCACTGAAGTCTCTGCCTGATTAGTTTAGTCACCACATAATGAATGGATGAACATTTCCTTAAGTACTTCGATTCACTAAATCTCCCAGCCTTTGTTGAAGGAATCTGTGTATATGTGTGTGCTTGTGTGTGTGTGTGTGTGTGTGTGTTGGGGCACACCTTCAATGCTCTGGTTATCTGACATGTTGTTTACAACTTTTCCTTCAATTCTTTCTTACCTAGAGCTTCTGAGCCATCAGAAGTGAAAACATGGGACCTTCTCAGATCTTCAGATAAAACAGCACAACAATCCCACACGACTGTTGCCTTCTAAAAAAGGCAACCAACCCTCTAAATTCCCTAGATTATATCAGAGCTTTATAAAAGCCTCAAGAGAGAGCTCATTCCCCAGTTTTTTATTCTAAGTTTTTGATCAGCCACTTGCTGCCCAGGTGGCATCACTACCTCAGGAAGTGACAATAGGAAATGATGATTTTTCTGACCTTATTACTTTCTTTTATTTAGAGAGCAGCCCTTAGTCGAAGGGTTGTTTACCCAGAGAAAGATCTGAGTCAGATCAAATAAAGAAAAATTCTGAGAATGAAGCTTTTGAGCAAGCATCTACACAGAGCAAGTAGTGACAGTCCTCTGGAGCTGGGCTTTGAGGTGGCTCTGATCACATTCTGACACTCCAGTGATTTGAGGTTTTTGTTTGTGTTTTATTTGAACAGATAACTTCATTGTATGACACTTGGTTTTCAAGGCTACTCTAAAGCTGATGGAGATAGATAGAATTGGTACACACTGAAATGTTACAAAGTTGGCTCTTCTTACTGGCATTCAGTTACTTTTCTTAAACTCCTTGAAGTGTTGCAAACCTTTAAATTTCAAAGCTCTGAAACTTTGGATTTTGATAATTTTTGCCACAATGTATTTTCATTTCTTTGATGAAATCACAGATATTCTGAGGTTATCCACCTGATCATGGTCAAAATCAAGAGGAGCCTGAGCATGACCAGCATCACCAGTGCCAGTGAGGCCAGCCACAAGTGTAGGCCTGAGCCAGGACCTGGGGACTCTGTAGAGGCCTGCCCACCCAGCAAGCAGCTGCAGCTCCAGCAGGCACGAGAAGAGGCCCAAGTCACTGAACCTCCTTTCCAACGCCAAGCACCACATAGACCCCCAGAGAGGCTTCAAGCCCAAGACTCCATGGATGTGATTAGTGTCTTATAAAAGGGCTTGTAGATGATGGTGAATCTGTTCCTTCTGCTGCATAAGAATGTATTATCATTATTATTATTTTGAGACAGGGTCTCACTCTGTTGCTCATGCTGGAATACAGTGGTGCAATTACTGCTCAGTGCAGCCTCAGCCTCCCAGGCTCAAGTGATCCTCCCACCAGACTCCTGAGTAGCTAGGACCACAGCTGTGCCACCACACCTGGCTAATTTGTGATTTTTTTTGTGTATGAAGATAGAGGTCTCACTATGTTGCCCAGTCTGGTCTCAAACTCAACTCAATAAGCCCTCTTGTCTTGGCCTCCCAAAGAGATGGGATTACAAGTGTGAACCACTGTGCCTGGTAGTTCATTTTACTTTGAAATCCCTGTAATAGCAAGTGCCAGTGAGGATGTGAAACAGCAGGAGCACTCATCAGTTGCTGCTGGGGATGCAAACTGATGCTGCCAGTTTGGAGAGAAATTAATGTTGTATCTTGAAGTCAAAGATACTCTTGTTCAATGCCCAGCCCTTCCATTTCCCAGTGTGGGCTCCAGAGAGACTCATACATTTACATGATAATATTCATTATCACCCTCATGCAGTGACAATCAGAAACCACTTAGATGTTCATTAACAGGAACGTGGAGGAATGCACTATGGGAACTCACACAATACAATATCACCTGGAGCAGGGGCCAAAAAACTCCCATCCATCTGCCAAGTCTGGCCCATGACCTGTTATTGTTCAGCCCAGGAGCTAAGAAGGTGCTATAAAAAGCAAAACAGGCCAGGTGAAGTGGCTCACACCTGTAATCACAGCACTTTGGGAGGCTGAGGCAGTTGGATTACCTGAGGTCAGGAGTTTGAGACCAGCCTTACCAACATGGTGAAACCTTGTGTCTACTAAATACAAAAAAATTAGCTGGGCATGGTGGCACATGCCTGTAATCCCAGCTACTTGGGAGGCTGAGGCAGGAGAATGGCTGGAACCTGGAAGATGAAGTTTACAGTGAGCCGAGGTTGTGCCATTGCCCTCCAGCCTAGGCACCAAGAGAGAAACTTCATCTCAAAAAACAAAGAAAGCAATAAATGCAAAGCAAAGACTTTGCAACGGAATCCATATGTTTCCTGCAAAGCCTAAAATACGTTACTATCTGGCTTTTACACAAAATGTTTGCTGACCTTTGCTCTAGAGTCATAAGTCTTTTAAAAAGAACATGTTAACCAGCCGGATGCGGTGGCTCACACCTATAATCTCAGCACTTTGGGAGGCCAAAGTGGGTGGATCATGAGGCCAGTAGTGTTAGACTAGCCTGGCCTGACCAATATGGTAAAACCACATCTCTACGAAAAATACAAAACGTAGGCAGGCATTGTAGTGCATGCCTATAATCCCAGCTACTGGGGAGACTAAGGCAGGAGAATCACTTGAACCAGGGAGTCAGAAGTTGCAGTGAGTGAGATGGTGCCGTTGCACTCCAGCCTGAGACAGAGCAAGACTCTGTCTTAAAAAAAAATAAAGTTAGCAAAAAAAAAGGTAAATTTTGAATAATATGTATGAGTCACATATAATACATATCATATATGGACATATACATATTAGCTAACATTTAAAAATACGTTTAGAGACATCCATATAAGTAGCAAAACTTTTAAAATATTGCACAGGAGTGATAAATCCTAAATTCAGAGGAGTAGTTACCTATAGGGACAGGTAGGGGAATAAGCCCGTGGGGAGAGGTTCTGGGGTATTTATTTCATGTATAAGTTTGTTTTAGTTCATGAAACAAGAAAAGGTCTGAAGCAAGTATCCCTACATTTGAATATGTTCTGAAACACCAGACGGGGTACCCAGGTATTTGGCATATGGGCTCCTACAGATTCATGTATGTTTAAAACATTGATTGATTGATTGATTGATTCATTCATTCATTCACTCATTCTTGAGTCGAAGTCTTGTTCTGTCACCCATGACTCACTGCAACCTCCACCTTCCTAGTTTAAGTGATTCTCCCACTTTGGCCTTCCGAGTAGCCAGGTTTACACAACATGCAACAATGCCTGGGTAATTTTTGCATTTTTAGTAGAGACAGGGGTATCATGATGTTGACCAGACTCGTCTTGAACTCCTGACCTCAAGTGATCCACCCATCTCAACCTTGCAAAGTGTTGGGGTTAGAGGCATGAGCCACTGCGCCTGCCCTGAAATATTTGATAATACATTTTATTTTGTTTTAAGGAGTGCCTTTCAGTGAGTGTGCCTAGGAGGAGGATGGCTGTGGAGATGGACAGGCACCCTCCCTGCTGTGCACCTGGCTTCTTATCTGCCCTAGCCAGGCCTCAGCTGCAGGCTGAGCAATTGTCCACAGGCCAAACAGGCTGACATCCTAGCCTGGGCTCTGCCCATGAGTGCCGTGTGCCCTTTTAGCAGTTGCTTGGCAGTGGGTGAGCCTGGTTTGCTTCACCAGCTGAAGCCCAGGCTGCAGTGGTGCTGGCCAGAAAGGACAGAGTTAGTGGCCTGGGACTTGACACAATCCACAGCAGGAGTCAGATCCCAGTTTCCCAGTCTGCAGAGAGAGAAGGTGGATCTCAAGGTCTCCAAGGATTCATCCAGCTCTGTTTCCCTCGGCCTGGGGTTTGTCCCAAGGCCTGTGGCTGATGCCCTGGGCTCCAGTCTCTCTAAGCAAGGGAGCAAAGCTGAGCAGAAGTCAGCCTCCACATTCCTGGCTTTTCACCCCCATCCTGAGCTTCTTCTCTCTGGCTTCCCCATCAGTTCTGTTGCCAATTGAGGAGGGGCTTCCCAGAGGAAGAGTTGGCTAAAAGGGGCCTTTATGTGTGACATGGAAGGTGGAAGGAAAGAGGCAGCCATTACTGTCTGGAGGCAGCTGTGGCCTTCCGTGGTGTCATTGGCCAGGTCTAGGTCCATTCTGCCTGTGCACAGCAAGTCCATCATTGTGACATGGGTTTTGCAAAAGAAAAAAGATGGATTCACAAGGCAGCCAAAGGAGAAGGAGGGAAAACAGCCCTCAAATCCACCTCCTTGGCGATAAGGCTGGGGTTTGTTTCTAGGTTAGGAAAGTGTGATACTTTAAGATGTGGAGGGAGGTGATGTTATTCACATCCAATACTACTGAATATTAAATGCTTTTAATAAAGAGATCTTCCAAAGAGGCTTTGTGTGGGCAACAAGGCCATTTTTTTCTCACTGGGGTGCAAGTGGGCTGAATCCAAGAAAAGACAGGTGAAGTGGGTAAGGTGGAAATTGGCTTTATAGGTTGGGGTAGTTTATTCTGGGGTGGGGGTGTTGCAGAGTAAGATCAGTTACAGTGGTAGGGGTAGGGGCAAGGAGTATACATGACCACAAGTTTAGTTACAGTAGCAGGTGGGGTGAGGCAGAAGAGCAGCAGTTAAGGTGGCAGAATGGGTGACAGGTATTCACATTATCATAAGAACAGTTAATACGTCAGGGTTGGGTGAGGGGCTTGTCCAGGGAAGCTCTGCCGGTCGATCAGGGACAATGGTGAATGCAGGTGTGAGATGGGAGGTGATCAGCCGAGGCAGATGGGACTTCAGATTTTCATGCTCCAGGCTTGCCTATGGAGACATGACAGGTGATTGGCAGTGGGCAAAAATGAAGTAATAGGTTCATTTTGTGCAGAGAAGGCCAGGTATGGTGGCTCATTCCTGTAATCTCAGCACTTTGGGAGGCAGAGGCAGGTGGATCACAGAGTCAGGAGATCAAGACCAATTTGACTCACATGGTGAAACCCCATCTCTACTAAAAATACAAAAAATTAGGCATGTGGTGGCACATGCCTGTAGTCCCAGATACTCTGGAGGCTGAGGCAGGAGAAATGCTTGAACCTGGGAGGCAGAGGTTGCAGTGATCCAGGACTGCACTACTGCACTCCAGCCTGGGTGACAGAGTGAGAAGGTATCTCAAAAACAAACAGAAGACATGTTCAGAGGAAGGCAGTGTAAGGCTCTTTTCAGTTTCCTGGTAATTCCTTAGCCATGTAGCTTTTGTTCTTTTGGTTACAATGTGGCTGCTGTTTTTCCAGGCCCTGGATTGCCTTCCTGGGATGAAAAGAGGGAAAGTTCAAAGGCTGAATCTGTATCTTTTTAATTGAAAAACATAGATTTCTCAAAAATTTTAAGATTATAATTCAGTTTTTATCTTTCAGGTGCAAATAAGTCGTGTCACTATTCTCAGCTGCAGGAGTGTTTAACTGGGCATGTTGCTTCCTCTCTGTTGGCTTGGTTTTAAAATTTATGAGTAGGTACTGAATTTTATCAATTGCTTTTTTCTTTCTTGATTGAGCAATTTTTTCTTATCTTTTTATGTTGATAAGGCAACTTACAGTGATTGGCTTTTGAATATTAACTAACATTGCATTTCTGGAATTCAATCAACTTGGTTGTGATGTATGATCAACCCCATTTTATATTGGTTTAATTGGGTTTGCTCATAGTTCATTCGGTAATTTTGTACTTACGTTCACAAGAGGAAGTGGAGTGTAAGTTTCCTTTCTGGTGATGTTTTCTTAGGTTTTCATATGAAATATTAAGGCTATGCTGGTGAAACAATTTGGAAAATGTTTCTCCTATTTCTGACAGAGTTCAGGTAAGACATGTGCTATTTCTTTCTTAAGCATTTGGGAAGAATTCACTTAAGCAGCCATGTGAGACTGTAGTTCTCTTGATAAGGTTTTTAATTGCAGTTTCAATTACACATATATCACTATTCATTTTGCTAAGCTGTGTTTGCCGAATGAATTTGTTCATTTTATCTCAAATTTCAAAGTTGATGTAAATTCATTTATCTTTTTAATACTGATAAGGTCTGCAATGAGAGTTCATGTCTTTTGTCTGTTTTTTTTTTTTTTTTTTTTTTTTTTTGAGACAGAGTCTTGCTCTGTCATCAGGCAGTAGCATGATCTTGGCTCACTGCAACCTCTGCCTCCCAGATTCACTCAATACTCTTGCCTCAGTCTCCCTAGTTGCTGAGGTTACATGCATATACCACTACACTGTGCTAACATTTTGTATTTTTATTGGAAATGTGGTTTTATTATGTTGGCCAGACTGGTTTTGAACTCCTGACCTTGTGACCTGCCTGCCTCAGCCTCCCAAAGTGCTGGGATTACAGGCCTGAGCCACTACACCCAGCCTTGTTTGTTTTTTAATCTTGCTTGTGGGGGGCATTAATTTTATTAGTGCTTCAAAAAAGCAAACCTTGGCTTTATTTATTTCTTTACCATAGAGAATTTGTTTTGCTTAATTTCAAAACATATTGTTCCACTGCAATTAAATATTTGTATAATTAAAACTCTTTGGAATTTGTTTTCTCAATGATTAAAAATATGATTGAGTTTTATAAATATTGCTTCTGCACTTGAAAAATATGTATTATGTGTATTCAGTTTAGTGTACCACATATCTCAATTAGGTCAAGTGTGACACATGTATCCTTCAGAGATTCTGTTTTCTTACTGATGTTTTGTCTGTTTTTCAGTGACGGAGAGATATTAAAGTTTTCCACAAAGATTATCAACTTATTTCTCTTTTTAGTTTGTTAGGGTTTGTTCTGTGTATTTTAAGGTTAAGTTACCAGGCATAAACAAATTTAGAATTCCTTTGTTGACCCCTCTCATCATTACAAAGTGCCCTCTATCTTTCACATTACTCTTTTATTAAAGTTTAGAGTTTTGTTTTTTGTTCTTTTTGTTTATTTGATTGATTGCTTGCTTGTTTTTGAGATGGAGTCCTCTTCTGTCACCTAGGCTAGAGTGCAGTGGTGTAATCTTGGCTGACTGCAACCTCCGCCTCCCAGTTAAAGTGATTCCCCTGCCTCAGCCTACTGAGTAGATAGGACTACAGGTGCACACCACTGCTTCTGGTGAATTTCTTTGTATTTTAGTAGAAACGGGTTTCGCCATGTTGTCCAGGATGGTCTCAATCTCCTGACCTCATGATCTGCCGACCTCGGCCTCCCACAGTGCTGGAATTACAAGCCTGAGCCACCTCACCTGGTCTCATTGGAGGTTTTGAAATATGTGAAAGTAAATAAAGTCTTGGAACCAGCACACCTGTTACGCTAAGGGGAGAAGAGAGGTAAGCTTGGGAGCTGTCCTATGACACTGCCACCATTCTTTCTCCCCAAACAGATAGCTGCCATTTCACAACACTGTGTGATGGCATCAGACATAACCCAGATCCCCATTCCCACAAAAGGCCACACACCTTTCCATATGGGTACCCTCACAAATCACTCACAAGGACATTCCTTGCTAGCCCCTACATCTTTCAGAATCTATGTCCCCTTATAACATAAGCATATGCTGGCCGGGTGCAGCAGCTCCGGCCTGTAATCCCAGCACTTTGGGATTAGCCGAGTGTGTTGGCAGGTGCCTGGTAATTCCAGCTACTCAGGAGGCTGAGGCAGCAGAATTGCTTAAACCTGGGTGGCAGAGGTGTCAGGGAGCCAAGATCATGCTACTGTATTTCAGCCTGGGCAACACAAGTGAAAGGCATCTCAAAAAAAAAAAGTAAGTTTCTGTGTTTTAAAAAAAAGAAAAGCAAAGAAAAAGAATGTCCATAATATATTAGTACAAAAAAAAGTTGAAAAAAATAAAAATAAAGTGCAGAACAATGAGATTTTGGGAAAAAATATGCAAATAAACTTTCTAAGAAAAAAGACTAGAAGAATACACACAAAAGCATTCATACTGGCTACACATGAAGAGTGGAAGTAGGGCTGGGGGTGGGAGTGCACTTTTGCTTTATGCAAGTCTATAAGGCTTGATTTCTTTTTCAACAAATGTATGTATTCCTTTTTTCATAAAAAGAAATTAATTGGCCAGGTGTGGTGGCTTACGCCTGTAATCTCAGCACTTTGGGAGGCTGAGGCAGGTGGATCACCTAAGGTCAGGAGTTTGAAACCAGACTGGCCAACATGGTGAAACCCTGTCTTCATTAAAAATACAAAATTAGCCTGGTATGCTGGTGCATGCCTGTAGTCCCAGCTACTCGGGAGGCTGAGGCAGGAGAATTGCTTGAACCAGGGAGGTGGAGGTTACAGTGAGCAGAGATTGCACCATTGCACTCCAGCCTCAGCAACAAGGGCAAAACTCTGTCTCAAAAGAAAAAGAAAGAAAAGAAAGAAATTAATCAATAACAACTGCAACTTAAAGCATGATAAAGCAGAGCAGGAACCACTGGATCAGTTAGTCTTGGAGGACAGTGATAAACATTAAACAGCATGAAGGGCCACTGTGGCAGGAGGTGAGAATAATGAATAAACAGTGCCTGCAGCACTAAAGGCTCTGGCCGATTTAGAAGAATAAGGAATAAACTGAGTCAAACACAAAGCAGAAAAAAGGGAATTCACTTCCATATGCAATTGATCTCAAGGCATCCTTGAGTCCACAGCCTGGCTGGAAGTCACTCCCATTGGGGTAGATATTAGTGTGACCCACAGGTATTTGAATATCAATGCTCAAGCAGAAGGAATGCATGGGTATGGAAGACATCCACAGAATCTGCATCGTCAGGAGAGAGCTGCTTGTAGATGTCTGCCCCTTCAAACATGGACACAGCAGGATCAAAACCTGCAGCAGAAGGGGCCCCAAACAGCTACGTCAGGTGCACCAAGTCAGTGAGTCCTGTTACAAGTTAAGTGTGTGTGTGCAGAATGAAGATGCCTTCTGAGTCCAGCCCAAAGAATCAAGACATGGAAAGCATGGAAGAAAAGAAGAAACCCATTTCCATATGCAATTGACCCCAATATATCATTGCAGAAATTAAATTATACTGTTATGGAATTTTTACTTTCTTCTGAAGCCTTCATGTATCCCAACACCTCAACCAAACCCTGTAAACTAGCCACAGGTTCAGGCTGCCACACAGCTCCAAGGAACTTCTCTTGTTAAAACTGAATCAGTTCTAGAAAGAACTCAGACTGCCTAAAATCAAGCCATTTGTCCCATTCATTCTGCCACTGAGCACCTTTCATGTCCTTAATTTTAGCTGAATGTTTACAGAATAACCAAGTTGCCTATATCCTTCTGGAAGGAGAACAGGAGGGCACTATGCCAAGAACAGCTGACAATGCCTGCCAGCTGGCTACTCATAGGTTCCTGGAGCCAGTCAAGTTGCTTTAGTTAAGCCCAGCTCTTGGCAGGACAGCCCCCTCCAGGCAGTGGTTGACCAGTGTAATTAAGAATAATTAGAGAAATCCCTAGGAGCCAGTGGAGCTGGGCTACCACCCTCAGTAGAGCCACTTTCTGAAAGCCTGTTGTGTGCCAGCATTAATACCACCCTATTGGAGTCCAGATTTCCCTTTGGTGAATGTCTGTTACATTCTTCACAGCTGTCTGAAATACAAGCAGCATACAAGAAAGAGGGGAAGAGGATCTGGATTCTGGAAACACCAGAATTCTTTCCAATTGACCCAAACAAAGGAAATCAAATCTTGTGTAAAGCCACAGAGCTCCCTCCCTGGGCTCACCATCCATCCATGAATTATGAAAATGCTATGAGCTGTCATGTTGAATCTGCAATCTCCTAAGGGCTGGCTGTGTGTCCTTGGAGGTGCGGAGGTTAAAGCACACAGAGGGTTTGACCTCAGCCTGTACGGCTTTGGGTCGGTGGAGCTCATCTGGGGAGAGAGAACAGAGAATGGGTGCATCAAGCAGACCTGGGAAGTGAGAGACTAAGGTCTGCTTCTAGTTCAATCATGAGCAAATTTGTTAAGCCACCTGGATTTCAGTTTTGACATCTGCTGAATGTTCCCTTTCCACCTCCCAGAAAAACTGTGAAGATACTATGAAAAAGGCAGCTCATCTATACTTAATAAGTATTAGTCACTAGTATTAATTACTGTCACTCTGAAATAAATAGGTCTCTCTCTTGCTTGTTCCTCTTCTTTCCTATCAAAAGGAGTTCTCCTTACTTACTTTTTTTTTTTTTGATATGGAGTTTCTCTCTTGTTTCCCAGGCTGGAGTGCAATGGCATGATCTCAACTCACTGCAACTTCTGCCTCCCGGGTTCAAGCAATTCCCTGGCCTCAGCCTCCTGAGTAGCTGGGATTAGAGGCATGAGCCACCAAGCCCAGCTAATTTTATATTTTTTGTGGAGATGAGGTTTCTTCATGTTGTTCAGGCTGGTCTCGAACTCCCGACTTCAGGTGATCTGCCCACCTTGGCTTCCAAAAGTGCTGGGATTACAGGCGTGAGCCACCACCCCCAGTACCTTCCTATTTTTTGAGCACAGATCCTCAAATCTTTTTCTGAAATACTTGGGACCAGGTGAGTTTCAGGTTTCAGACGTTTTCAGATTTTAGAAAGGCATTATAGAGCATACACCATATATTATAAAATGCTGCCAGTGGGCCTGAGCTATCCCTCCAGATCAAACACCCTAATATTTCTGCAGAGAAATACATAATCACTCACATTTGGGGGCAAACACAAAGATAATCAATAGCCTTCTGTCATCTCAGGCCAGGTTTTTGCTGCCAAATGAGTTCAGATCAGGTAAGGTCAGGTCTTGCTGCTAAACAAGTTACCAAACACATTTTCCAATTTTGAGAGACTGGATTTTGGAATTGGAGGCAAGAGGCTGTGGACCTGTTGGAAAATAGGCTTCCCCTAGTGTTCCCATCTAGGGAACCTCAGGCATCCTCAGTGTCCTTTCTAACAAGGACAAACATCCAGTTTGTTAAGTGAATGACTAAAGCCATGAAGAAACTCCTATGAGCAACAAAATCCCTTCTTCCAGCTTCCCCGCTCATGCACAGTGCCACCTGGGAGATGGCCCTGCTCCCAAAGTGCAGCTTAGGTTACTAATGGCTCCTGTGGCTTAACACTGGGTAGGTGCTGTTGTCATGACACTGTTTCAGAAAGTCATACATGGACCCACCCAGCACTCTTCTAACCATCCTGAATGCATCACTGGACAACTGGCTGGGAAGTGAGAGTATCAACCTCTCCTGTCAACCAGCAGGGAAGAATGCCAAATAACCATTTTGGAGTTAATTTATCTCAGAATTAAGAAGCCAAAGGGGCCGGGTGCAGCGGCTCACGCCTATAATCCCAGCACTTTGGGAGGCTGAGGTGGGTGGATCACAAGGTCAAGAGATTGAGACCATCCTGGTCAACAAGGTGAAACCCTGTCTCTTCTAAAAATACAAAAATTAGTTGGGCATGGTGGTGCATGCCTGTAGTCCCAGCTACTCAGAAGGATGAGGCAGGAGAATTGCTTGAACCCAGGAGGCAGAGGTTGCAGTGAGCCGAGATCGTGCCATTGCATTCCAGTCTGGGTAACAACTGCGAAACTCTGTCTCAAACAAAAAGAAGCCAAAGGAAAAAGATACCAAAATGAAAGAGATATAGTGATGGAGAGAGTGGAGGGAAAGGAGGGGGAGGGTGGAAGAATGCAGCAGATGGAAGCAAAATAAGGTTCCCGAAAATGCTGCTGAATGCAAATGAGCAGAACTCAGGTTAACTGTCTTGAAAGTAATGAACAAAAGCCCCCACCAGCAGAAATGTGACTCATGGATATAATGAGTTTGACAACTCCCCACCTTCTACCCACATAGCCACTCACGTGGAGACCAGTTGGGGAAGTCTAGGCAAAAAGGAGGCTGCTGACTTCCTGAGACAGATCTATGGATAAATCCACATATGGGACAAAGACTCTTCCCATTGGCGTCTGACCTGCTGTGGCCCCAAAGTTCTCTAGCTGCATTCCTACTACTTTTGGACTGGGTCACTTCAGCCTCTGGGACTTTCTGATTGTTCTTCACCTAGATGTCCTTGTGCCTCCTTCAGCTCTTTACTCAATGGTCAACTTCTCCATAAGGCCTTCCCTGACCACATCCTAACATCGCCACCTTCCCCCACCAGCATGCTGCACCCTCCTTCTCTGCTTGATTTTTCTCCATAACACTGAGCACCACTGATATTTTAATCAGAGCACTGTCTGTCTTCCACCCACTGAAAGGTAAATGTCTGGAAGGCAGAGATTGCCATCTGTTTTGTTCACTGCTGTCTCCCCTGCTCCCAGAATAGTGCCTGGTACTAAGTAGGCTTGCAGTAAATACTTTTTGGAATGAATGAAATTACTCACACATACTCAGAGGCACAGAACACAGAAGTTAGAAGGAACTTTAGCATTTTACAGGTGAGGAGCCAGAGATGAGTCCTGCCCCAGGCAATGCTTCTAGTTAGCACCAGAGTTGGAAACATGTTGAGTAAAGCAAGGCTTTCCATTCATTCACAATCACCCTCCTCACATGCAGAAGCGGACACGGATCATTTGGCACAACCTCAGCAGATTCTAGTAGAAGATGAGATGATGGGGGTTCAGTTTAGGTTCTCCTGAGCCCTCCCCTGCTAACCAGCTGACTTAGTTCTCACTCTTGGTGACTGCCTCTGGTTCCCCCAGGGCAGGCTGCCTCCATTGGGAAAGGCTGCCACACAGAACCCAAGAGGAAGAAAAGCTAGAAGCCAGGAGGAAGAAAGGGAGGAGGAGTGGGAAGAGGAATAGTGGGGGGAGCACAAGAGTGTTGAAGAGGAAAAGGCTGGTAACCTGGGGAATCAGCCTGCAGCTTCTATGCACAAGTAACCCATGCTCGCTCCCTGCAAGCGCTAATCAAACCAAAGCAGCTACCTCTCCACCTGAACTTTCAAGACACCTACACCAAGATTAAAAGGCAGCTCCAGGAAACACAGCTCTTTCTAAGAACCCACTTGACTGTCAAACCTCCAGGTTCAGGTATAAGGACAAGATTTCAGAGCTGCTGGCAGGCCACCAGGCTGGCTGGACAACGCCAGCAGGGGCTGAGGGAGCCACATAAGGGAAGGAGAGGGCTGGCAAGAGCCAGCACACCCTGCCAGCCTTTGCCTCTGGCATGACTTGCCGGAGATGCCCCATCGGAAGCGCAGAGAGAGCAGTGGACTCCAAGGTGGATTGGAGGAGAAAATGGGCAGCACAGTGGGAAAGGAAGAATTTCAGAGGAACAAGGAGGGATTGAGGAATCAGGGGGACAGAGGGGACCCAGCACAGAAAAGAAGTGGCAGGGGGTCAGGGAAAAAAATAAATGCACGTTATTTTTCAGTCTCCCTTCGCATCAAAAGGTGCAGGGCTCCCCGCAGCAAAGCAACAGTAGAGGCTCCAGAAACAGAGCAAAAGAACGGAGATTCTCTTCTAGCACCGCCACACCCCCCTCCCCTAAAACAAAAGTTTTACAAAACAAAAACCACCTCTTGGTGTTTCCAGCAGTCCCGGCTGATAAGAACAGAAGAGGGCAGCCTTCTCTCAGCCAGGGGCTGGGGAGCTGGAAGCGGAGAAGGTGGAAAACGAAAACTTGGCGGCACGAAGCCAAGGGCGGTGGCAGGGAGCGAGTGAACAGCTTCCACTAGAACCAGATCTGCCCTCGCCCCCGAACCGCTTAGAGAGAAGGGCTCGCTGCTGTAACACTCCTATAGAGGTAGTTTTTAAAGTATGGGAGTCATCTGACCCTTCGCCAGATGGCGATTTGCATTTATTCCCATCTCTGGACTCTGATTGGTCACATCGTCTCTGTCGCCAGAATCAAAACTGGGGAAAGTTTGAATGAAAACACTGTACACTCACCGCTCTGACTCCACGAGCTCCGCCTCGCTTCCTCCCGGGCGGCTCCACAGGCAGCTGCGACTCCAGCAACCGTAGCTTTCTCCCACTGCCCTCCCCCGCCCCCGAGATCCTCCTCTCGCCCCTGCCACTTGAAGTGGCGGGGCGGACTTTTCCCCAAACCCTG
The DNA here is from genome assembly GCA_028533165.1 of Leontopithecus rosalia. NCBI lineage: Eukaryota > Metazoa > Chordata > Mammalia > Primates > Cebidae > Leontopithecus > Leontopithecus rosalia. Next base: position 95,146,361 of record CM052658.1, read on the forward strand.
CGCCCGCTGGGGACCGATCCCTAGAGAAGAAGGAGCAAAGCCACACTCTCTCCGGGAGTGGTCTGTACCCTCCTCGGGAGTTGTCTGCCCGCTCTCTGGTCGGGAGTCCTTCAGGGGAACCACCTGGTAATCCCTTGGTCCTTCTCTCTCTCCTACCACCCAGCGAGGGCTGCAAAAGGTGCAGACCCCGCGTCCTGCACAATAACCCAGCGAAGCCAAGGGGCTGCCGCCACGCTGGAGGATCACACAGTCCCAGTTCTTGGTTGTTGCTCCGCCACCAGCAGCAAAACTCCAGGCAAGCCAGCCAACTTCTCTGAGGCACTTCTCTCCTCCGCAATAAGTAGGTGACAACGTGTCGCCGGCTTAGGGATGTTGGGAAAAACTAAGAGTTCACATAGCAAAGCAGCACTTAGCATGGTGTGGGGCTCGTGCCAGGCGCTCTCCTCCGGTGGGGTGGAGAGCTAGAGGAACACCAAGCAGCCTTCTTAAAGGGATCAGTGAGCCAAGATTTGGGGGCTAAGACCGACGGCCAGCAGTAAGTCCTTGGTGAGTGAAATCAAGCACCTTCTTTCTTTCTTTTCTCCATCATGTCCCCCCAGCTCTCCTTCCCTTAATGGATCCGGGTCCTGGGGCAGAAAGCAGCCAGTGAGACAGAACTTGGTCCGGAGTCTGCATCTGGTGCTGGGAGCTGGGACTGAGCCCAGAACACTGGAGGGGCGGCTGCGCCAACAGTCACTGCGGAAGCTCAACGAGTGCGGATGCTCAACGAGAGGCTGAGAGGCTGAGCCCCCACATCCAGCCTCGCTGCAGTTCGAAGAAGCCGGCTCTTCAAGAAGACACCATTGACCACGAGTAGCCCTGCAGTCTCCTGGAACAGGTCCTGCCCTGCCTGGGGAAGCAACCCCTCCCCTTCGCAGCAGACCCGCACCTCTTCCTCCCTAGCATCTGGGCTCCAGCTGGAAAGACCTGGGTGGGGAAACAGAGCCTCGGGCCAACAAAGCCTGTTCTGAGACCACTCCTCCTTACTTTGTTACTCCAGCTGCCAGCAGAGCAGATTTGTCCCTGGCGTGTGCTATCTCATTCATCAACGAGACGCAGGCTGGCGTTAGTTTTTGAGTATAGAACTCAGTGGTCTGTATGGGATGATAAATGTCACCCCCAGATGTGTTGTTCTCTCTCTCTCTCTCTCTCTCTCTCTCTCTCTCTCTCTCTCTCTCTGTCTCACCCCCTCCCTCTCCCTCTCTCTTTTAACTGGCAAACTATACAGACATAAGGCTGATGTTATCTCCATTTTACAGATGGGAAAACTCAGTCATGGGGACAGGCTGCAGATTTGAAGACTCAGGACAACTAGGTCTCGCTCCTCTACTCTAGGTTTGATTTGGCCAATTGACCTTTAAATATGAGCCCTTGGCAACTCGGTCTTCATCTCTTTAGTCGGTGAGCCAGGGGGTAATTTGTCAAAAATTTTCTTCCCTAGCCCTGGCAATATAGACAGACACTGTTCTCTACCAAAACAGTTAAAAGAATTAGCCAGGCAAGGTGGTACACCTGTAGTGCAAACTATTAAGGAGTTCTTGAGCCCAGAAGTTCAGCAATTCAAGGCTTCAATGTACCATGATCACACCACTGCACTCCAGCCCGGACAAAGAACAAAAAAGAAACCTCCTTCTCTGTTCTGAGTTGCTCACAGCCATGATCCCTAGAACATTAACTGGATAATGTGAAGGGTGTGTCTTGAGAAGCTTTGGCATGGGTGAGATAGCCCCATGGAAGCTAGAGTATTTTGCAGGTTTTTGCACGGTGGTCCCACAAAGTTGGTTATCCTGCCTAGAAAAAAAGAAAACCTGTGTTTTACAGGTTCAACAAAATCAACATCCCTTTTTTAACAGCCAAGTCTAGGAAACCATTTAGGTTTTATTGCTAATTGGTTAGAGAGACCTCCTGTGTCTCCATATTAAAATACGTAAGAATTTTCAAAGGACATCATGGAATTATAATTGTAGCATTCGAACATATGACATCAACTGTTCTGCTTTGTATTTCCCAGAAGAACAAGGAGATCTGAAGAGCCTCCTGTGTCAAGGAGATCCAGCTGAGGAGCCTTGGTGGAAACTTCTTCTGTGTTGCAGTCAAAATTTTAAGGTTTCAGGCAATACACGGAAAGGGTTTCAGTCATTATTACTTGGCAGTCCAGCATCTAAATATTCTTCCTATGTTAAAGGAAAAATCTGTTTATGATAAGAGCCCACTTCTTTCTACTTAAAAAAGCTCAAAAGAAATTGCTTGCCTGTGCAACCACCCTTGCAGCTAGAGTCCCCAATTCAAACTCAATTATTTGAATTCTGAACTGAAAGCTAATGAGGTTGGAAGCACATACCCACTCCACTCTGACGATGGGCAGCCAGCTCTGGTTCTTTGGGGCAGCAGTGGAGTCACTCCCACACTAGTCTGCAGTGAAATTCAGGACATTGCTATCTGCCTGAGTATATTCTCCATGCCTGGTTCTTCTGCTCTGCAGAGATTCCAAGTGTTACCCAATATTCTCTTAATGAGATCCTCTTTGACATTCATTATCCAGAGACTGTTTATATTCTTTCAACTAAGACAATGACTTAATTGCCCAGATGCTTATTAAGCAGCTACTAGGGAGGAAACACTGGCCTGGAGACCACTCCTGTGCTCTCACAGGCACAATGCAGAAAGTCACAAGTGCCAGAAGGCTGGCTGCTATGTAGGAGTTCCCAGATACCTGGACCAATGCTGTCCAACAGAAAGACATAATACAAACTGCATGCCTTGGTCAGCTTGGGCTGCCAGAACAAAATGCCATAGATTTAGTGGCTTCAAACAACGGAAATTTATTTTCTCATGGTTCTGGAGGCTAGAAGTTCAAGATCAGGGTATCTGTATAGTCAGTTTCTGGTGAAGGCCCTCTTTCTGGCTGCTAGATGGCTACCTTCTCACTGTGTCCTCACATGGCACAGAGAGAGAGAGAGAGAGAGAGAGAGAGAGAGAGAGAGAGAGAGAGAGAGAGAGAGAGAGAGAGAGGGAGAGAACGCTGATGTCTCTTCCAATAACAACTCTAATCCCATCATGGTGCCTCACTTCATAACCTCGTCTAAACCCAATGGTCTCCCACAGGCCCCATCTCCAAATACCATCATAGGGAGTTAGGGTTTCAACACAGGAATTTGACAGTGTCCCAATTCAGTCCATAGCAGCACATATATAATTTTATGTTTTCTAGTAGCCATATTATAAAGGTAAAAAGAAACACATAAAATTAAAATTAAGTGACTGGGTGTGTCTCATGCCTGTAATCCTGGCACTTTTGGAGGCCAATGAGGGAGTATGGCTTGAGGCCAGGAGTTTGAGACCAGCCTGGACAACATAAGAACACTTCATCTCTACCCAAATAAATAAGTTAAAACATTTTTTAAAAGAAATAATTATTAATAATATATTTTCCTTAACCTAACATATTCAAAATATTATCTTTTCAATATAAAAAATTGCCAATATAAAAAAAATTTTGAGATATTTTACATTCTTGTTTTGAAATCCAGTGTGTATTTTATACTTACAGCACTTGTCAGTTCAGACTGGCTATATTCAAGTACTCAATAGGAACATGTAGCTGGTTGCTACCATGTTGGACAGCATCAATCTGCAGTATTAAAACTAAAACAAACCTTAGATATCATTTAGTATACCATCTTACTTTACAGATAATGATCCCAAGACCCAGCCAGATTAACTGACTTGCTTAAGGTCACACAGTTGGTAAGAAGGCAGAGATGGAATACAGACTTGGGTTACTAATTCCATTCTTTTTTTTTGAGACAGTGTTTCATTCTGTCACCCAGACTGGAGTGCAGTGACACAATCATGGCTCACTGTAGCCTCAAATTCTGGAGCTCGAGTGATCTTCCCACCTCAGCCTCCCAAGTTGCTAGACTTCAAACACTTACTCAACACCTACCACATTCCTGCCTTGTACTAGATACTGTAGGAAATGCAAAAAAAAGACAAACATAAATGAATGCAAAGCTTACTCACACTCTGAATTCTAAGTGCAGAGAAGAGGAAAAGTCTAAATGAAGCAAATGGATAGAACAGACCATGGGACAAAGGTAAGACTTGGGGAGCTCTTAAAGGATGAAAAACCCTGACTTTTTGGCTCTTGGCTAGCATCCGGATCCTCCTGAGTTATTTTCTGCCTGCAAAGTTTAGAGAGGGAGTGCCAGGCTTCCAGCAAGGAAGCAGCCTCTCTATGCTTACCTGGTCTTAGTTCTGGGTAACATGTAGCATGGATATCCCTTCAGCAAGTTAAGATGCCTGAAACCTCCTACTGATGAAGAGTTTTTCAGGGGGTTTTCTGGGATTTTTTTGAGGCAGTGTCTCATTCTATCTCCCAGGCTGGAGTGCAGTGGCTTGATCATAGCTCACCACAGCCTTGAACTTCTGAGCTCAAGCAGTCTTCCTGCCTCAGCTTCCCAAGTAGCTGAACCCATAGGTGCATGCTGCCACACCCAGCTTTTTGTTTTGATTTTTTTTTATAGAGACAGAGTCTCACTATGTTGTCCAGGCTGGTCTTGAACTCCTGGCCTCAAGCCATCCTCCTGTCTCAGCCTCCCCAGGAACTAATACTGTAAGCATGAGCCACCATGCTCGACTCTTGCTTAAGTTTATATTATCAGCAAGACTTCCTCTAAGTATAGTTAACTAGAGCAGCATTTCCCAATGTGTGGCCTAGGACGTTGATAGGTGTTATATGGAATAAAAATGGGAACACTGAGTTAAACAAGCAAGAATGGGCCTTTTCACTGCAGAACTTCTCAGGACTTTGAATGATTTATGCCATCAGTGGCTCAGCTTCGTGATCAAGATCCTAACATGCCTACACCGCCTTCCATGGATTGGCCCAGGTGAATGTTGGCACCTCACCTCACCCTTGTCTAATATACCCTTGTCCCTCTGCCTTCCTGCCATACTGGCCTTGCTGCCAGCTCTTCTAGATCCATGTCATCGAGTGCTGCATTCATAGGCCATTTGTGGCTACTGAGCCCTTGAGACATGGCTAGTTTACATTGAGATATGCTGTAGGCATAAAATACCCACCAGGTTTTAGAGACTTAAGACAGAAAAAGCATGTGAATAATGCATTGCTCAATTCCAGGAACACAGTCTGGGAAGCATTGGGTGAAAAACTACAGAAGAAGGTAATTGAGCCTAAATTGAAATCTCTACTTGCAGTATGACCTTGGCTTTTCTGAATAATGAAAATAGCTTCTGACAGATGTATTTTGGTTTCTTTCTTTCTTTTTTTGGGTCTATTTGACAGAGTTTCAGTCTGCCATGCTCGTTTTTTTTTTTTTCTTTGTAGATACATGGTTTCACCCATTTTACTCAGGCTGGTCTCAAACTCCTGGGCTCAAGGGATTCACTCACCTCCACCTCCCAAAGTGCTGGGATTACAGGTGTGAGCCACCGTGCCTTGCCTGGTTTCTTTACTTTTCATGTTTTCCCTCCTTTACAAATCACGAGCTCCAATTTCTTGAAGCCTTCCATTCGGAAGACATGCATCGTTGTGTGTTTTTCTCCCGCATTTATACAGAAAAGGAGCAGGTGAAAAATTAGGTTTAATCAGCGTTTGGGAGAGTTCAAATGGATTTACTTGAGAAATCAGCCAGGCCTTGCACATTTCTTTTGGGAGAGGTTGTGTGTGGTAGTTGGTCATGTTATGAGAGGCTCAGGGAATTGTTATCAAGCTCCATTCACCCCACCGTCTCCACTCCCATAAAAAACAAACAAAAAACCATGGTGGTTCAACTTAGGGTGTTATTCATTCATTCATTCATTTATTGAGATGAAGTCTCACTCTGTCACTCACACTGAAGTACAGTGGCACAATCTTGGCTCACTGCAACCTCCACCTTCCAGGTGAAAGCAATTCATCCACCTCAGCCTCCCAAGTAGCTGAGATTACAGGCATGTACCATCATACCTGGATAATTTTTGTATTTTCAGTAGAGACAGGGTTTCCGCATGTTGACCAGGCTGGTCTTGAAATCCCGATCTCAGGTAATTCTCCCACCTTGGCCTCCCCAAATGCTGAGATTACAGGCATGAGCCACCTCGCCCAGCCCAGAGTGTTATTTTAATTTACCAGATTAATAGTATTCTCCTACTTGTCCTATACACAAAAGCTAAATGACCACTGATGAGATCAGCCAATAACTTCATAATTCTGAGCAAGCCTAGAGATCAGCAGCTCCTGTTAATGGCTGATGTGATACCTTGGTTCTTGTCATCTTGGTTTAAAATAATTTAAACAGAAGACACACAGCAAAGAAGGCATAGTATAGATTAATTTTTTGCAAAAGAAAAATAATATTTTGAAAGATAGGTGCAGAATAGACAGTTAATAGGGTTTGACTCTGTGTCCTCACCCAAATTTCACCGTGAATTGCAATCCCCGTGTGTCAAGGGCAGAACCAGGTGGAAGCAGTTGAATCATGGTGGTGGTTCCCCCACACTATTCTCGTGATAGTGCTCTCACAAGATCTGATGGTTTTATAAGTGTCTGGCACTTCCTTGGCTGGCTCTCATTATTTCTCCTGCCATCCTGTGAAGAGGTGTCTTCTACCATGACTGTAAGTTTTCTGAGGTATCCCCAGCCATGTGGAACTGTGAGTCAATTAAACCTCTTTTTTAAAAAAAATAATAAATTACTAAATCTCAAGTATTTCTTCATAGCAGCATGAGAATAGGCTAATATAACAGTATGCCCTGCGGGAGTTCAAGGCAGGCTTGTAAGGATGCGACAACAAAGACTGACACTAAGGGACTCCCTTTCTGAGAGTCTTACATGATTAATTATAAGAAGGTGGGAAGAGGTTTTGCTAGCAAGCATGATCTGGGGGGGTCCTCTGGGTACACATGTGCAGTAGCCATACATGTTTGTTGATACGTTGCATGTCTCATTAGCATCTTAATTCTCCACCCAGAATTTGTGTCTTTTACTATTACAATGAGCAAATGATCAGTCTGAGGACAAATAAAATCAAAGTGTATCTGCTCTTTAGAGGGGAAATTTCCTACTGAAGATAGCTTTGCTTGAATGACATCAGTTACAATGCAAATGCTGAGGCTTATTGTGTTGACTGTATGGTCATCATGGTTGCTGCCTCCCAAGAACGTGGTCACTTCCTTTACTACCTATCCTGCCTCACTCCCAGGGACAAGACTGTAGCTAGCAGTGTACTGATGAAACACAGCTGAGCAAACCATGCAACCTACCTGCTGACATGTTTCTCTCTTCCATCACTTCCACAGACTGGAAGAGAGCAGGGCAAATAGGAAACTGGAGGCCTAGATCACCAAGTAAAGTTCAATTTTAACTGTGCTGGGCATCTCCAAACTTCTGTTGGGGAAAATACAAAACAAAACAAAAATATCATAAAAAATGATACATTTTTTCTAGCAAAATATGTGATAAAGACCTGATCCTAGAAGATACAAAATATCTAAATTGACCAATACACACAAGAAAAAAATTAATAAAAATAACTATCTTATCCAGACTCCCACCCCAAAACATCAAGGGAATATAGTTCCTCAGGTAGATTTTTTTAAACCACCAAACTCTTGGTTAAATCCTATTTTTCACCAATTCCGGTACCTACACCATCACAGCGGAACAAATTAGAAAAAAACACTGCTAAATTGAATTAATGACCTCTAACCTCAACAGGTCTTTTAATTCTGCCTAGCAATAAAATTCTTTTCCCTGGACCATGTACCCCATCTACTTTTCCTTCTAGACCACCTTCTTACATCTTCTTTCTCCTCAAACCTCCATCAACTTTCCCATCCTAATCGTCAGTTGATGATCTGACTTTATATTGTACTAGAAAAATAAAAACAACCAGAAGAGAACATCCATGAGCCCCTTCATCTATCACACCCATCCACCTATTTGTATCTGTACCATGTCCTCAGCCTCTCTTCCTGTTCAGACTATCTGTACTTCTATCTAAACTCACACCTCCTCCATTTACACATCAGATTTCTGTCCCCACTCACTTATACAAGGACACCACTCCAACTATTTTTTGCCCTCTAGGTTTGTTCCCATTAGCATACAAAGTCAGTTATAATTTCTCCCTCATTAAAAAATGCAATTAACTCCATTTCCTTCTCTAGACTCACCCTATTTTCTGCCTCCCTTTATGGTAAAATTCCTTTAAAGAGTCCTCTGCACTCCCTGGTTCCAATTCTTCCCTATTACCTCCTATTAGTCTCCAGCCAGCTTTGCCCCCGACCCCAATTGCTCTCATCAAGGTCCTCCATGGCCTCCACAGAGCCACAACCATCTGCTCTCAACCATCACTTATTGACCACTCCCTCCTCCATGAAGCTCCTTCTGGTTTCCCTCCTCTCTCACTGCTTCCTCATTCAGTCTTCTCTGTTCACTGACTCCTGGTTGCTGGAGAAAAAAAAAGAAAAGTGATATTTAATTTTTTTCTTATCGTGTGTGTGTGTGTTCCTTGATAATACATTAGGATAAACTGAAATTTGTTTTTTAATTATGATTGTTTATACTCTGCCCATATTCTCCAGTTAGAATTTTTGGCCAAAAAATAATGTGTTTATAAGTTCATTTTCAATCTCCGGATAAATGTCATTCCCTGGCTGCTGTTCTGTTAATGAGCTAGCCATCTGACATCCTTTTAATTTTAATAGGAATTGAGTAATCCAGTGTCCACTGCATAGTACAGTGGATATTCAACCCCACTATTGGTAAAACCAAAAAACACATCTTTTTATAAACAAATTTGTGTTAAAAATTATTACTTAAAGGTTTATATAAGGACATAGTAAAACTGACAGGCAAAAGATTTTCTAGGTATTTTAAGCTATTTTATAGCTTCAATGTATTTATAGATATATTGAATATAGAAAAGAATGTATCTTTAATATAGAAAAGTAGTAATAAAGTTAATTCTAAGTTACAGGTTCTTGGTACTATTTATCTTTTATATTTCTAACTATGTCTAAACCCAATATAAGAATACAATTTACTAGGTTGCAGAACTAGGTAAGATTCATTTAGTCTGCCCTATTTGACAGTGTATAATGACCTAAATGATGTCATAAAATAATCTATTTTTTTATTTGGCACTGAGCCATTTGTGGCAGTAAAAACCTTAGTGTAATGAAAAGTCCAACTGTAGTTAAGAACAGAATTACACTTTTAGCAGAACTCTGGATAAAATTGTGCTTATATGATGTTGACCTCTGTCACAAGAGAGGGAATGTGGGGATCACTGTGGACCTCTTAAGATGCTTAACCGATTTGTGGCTTTACTAATACAATGCTAGCAAAACAGAGACTGCTATCAAGAAAAATTGTGTTAGCTTTAACCCCTAAAACAAAACATAACATTATTTAAATTAGATGAGTGCTGTTGACTTAATAGGAATTAATGACTGGTTTTGCTATTGCTATGTTTCCAAATTTATCTTTCAAGATTATACTTATTGACCCATATGAATATTTGGATGCTTTACAATACTGTATTTTCCATATCCGTTTTGTAACACTAGTCATGCTCTGCCTGTCTGTAGTGTTTTTTCATTTTGGCTGAATATCCTTCCACCTGACCATCTTCCACAACTTGCTGCTTGTACATATTCACTTAATTCTGCAAATAGTCTATCATTTTAAATTTAATCTGACTCTCCATAGTGTTAACTGTTCCACTCAATTTGACGTATGTAAATTAAATGGGCATGCTGTCTTGTAAAATCTACAGCCGTGAATGAAAATAGTGAGTCTAATGTGTGTAATTCAGTTGAAAATAATACACTCTCATTGCCATTCTCTGCTTGATTGCTCCTTAGTGCTCCAACTAGTTGCATGTGTGTGCACAAGTATTAAATAATATCTTTCCCCCATCTTAGTTTTGCCAAAGAAAATGTGAAAAATATTTATTTTTTACCATTTAAAATATCAGTCTAGAAAGAAATTAGGGTCCCTAAAAATGATAGCAAACTGGCAGTGTGCTGGTGTGTGGGAATAACTGGCCCCATGCAGTCTGTAGGAAGACTCTTTGGGAATGTCTTAAAAGTTGCTTGCTTGACATGTTTTCCAGGTCAGGGCTGCTGCTGACCAATTTGGTGTTCTTGTGCAAGATACAGAATAGGTGTATCCTTTAATTCTGGGTGGACACAGCATCACACAAGGTCACAAGTTTGGAAGTTTGGAAGGAACGATGAAGTGAATTCTGGAAGTGACCTTGGTCCCATTCCTTCCTCAACCAGGTACTACTTGGCAGGGTCAGTCAATATATTGGCTCTGTTCTACTAGGTCACCGAGATTTAGTGTGGTTCTGTTAGTGCTCCCTGCAGAAGTGATGGATTTTAGCTTGGCCAACTCTGTGTCAGTGCCATGATCTTATGATTTCTACCTCTGGAGTTGGAATGCATTCTCATCACTGTTATCTGAAGACTCCTGAGAATCTTCTTAGGAGCATCAATTGCTCAGTGTTCTACTCTGGGGCTGTATCATCTCCAGCTTCAGTTCCATCTCTCAGAAGATTACTTGCGTCTCATATGTTTCTCTTAAAATAGGATGAGGAAATTCTATTTGAGAACTTTTCTGATATTTTCTTTATTTACCAAATATTTAAAAAGTGACCATGTTTCGTGTACTGTGAAAGAGGCAGCAAGTATATAAAAATTTCTTTTCAATGATATTGGTGAGGGAGAAAAGAGAGGGTTACATATAAAGAGCCAGAGTTGAGGAAAGTTTTTTGTTTAATTTTAATCCATTAAAGATTAACTTGCTTGTATATTGAAACTTACCAACTGAGATAATTTAGTGAAATAAAATAGAAAAGGATAATAGATGTGTAATGCCCTTTCTGAAGGTGGGAGGAAAGGGGATCTTGAGCATAAATAAACAGGAATGTCTTTGGATAGATGAAATGGTTGGGTAGGAAAAGATATTAGTGAACAAATAAAATGGTAAAACAGCAGAAAATAGAATTATAGCTTTCTTTTAGTAGAGAGAATTGAAATTTACTTACTGAGAGTGATAGGCAGAAGTAGTAGTTTCATAGTTTCTGAAAAATAGCCAAGGTTTGAAAGAAGTGCCATATGAAATATTTAAAGAGGGAGATTAGTAGTATTTTCCATAATTGTAGTAAGAATTGATGAATCAATAGCTGGCCTGCATTAGAAGAAAATGGAAGGGTCAAGAAACTGAAGTATTGGGGTCAAGAAACAGGTGGTAGGGGAGTGGGAAAGTGACAAGGTGAAAGATTGAGTCAGAGCTAGGGATGATGGAGATTCTTATGATGCCTATGGTGGAGCAGGTTTTAGACAATGAAAAGGTCCAGGTATGATCAGGAGAACTGTAGCTGAGGACAGTGGAAGTGAAGGTTGCAATGGAGAGGAAGCCAAGGACACTCTAAGGGAGGGGTGCCCAATCTTTTGGCTTCCCTGGGTGACATTAGATGAAGAAGACTTGTCTTGGGCTATACCTAAAATACACTAAGGATAGCTGATGAGCTGAAAAGAAAAAAATGCAAAGAAGTCTCATGTTTTAAGAAAGTGTTGGAATTTGTATTAGGCCACATTCAAAGCCACCCTGGGCTACAAGTTGGACAAGCTTGCTCTAGGGCCATTTAGATGATAGCAAGGTATGGAGTGTCAGAAGAATCAACCCAAGTTGATCGCAGTGGAAGTGTTCAGTCAGATGGTACTAGCCCAAGGAAATGGGATTTTAGATGATAATAGAGATAAATAATATGGAAATAAGAATGAGGGAGATAAGATAGAACAGAGTTCAAAACTAAGTTAGGGAATCATGGTCAACTTAAATAATTTTTCTAAACTTCAGCTCTCTCCTCAACAAATATAACAGTGTAATCTGATTAAAAGATTGAACAGATCATTTTTTGTTTTCTGGAAGTAGAAAAAATTATCATGTCAATAATGAATTGTAAGTGAAAAAATATAAGGAAAACTTTTAAAAAGAATAGACGAGAATGAGAACATCTTATCATATCTGAATGCATATTATAAAATCTGTACAATTAAACAGTGCAGGCTGACACATTAATAGGCAGATAAAATGGAACAGAAAAAACATCCATAATATAACAAGTACCTATGAAAATTTAGCATGTAATAAGAATGGGATAGTAATTCCTTGGGAAAAGATACACTTTTTACTAAGTGACACCCAGATAGCAGTTTGGAAAATAAGAGCTATGATTCTATACAAAGATAAATTCCAAATGTATTAGAAACACAATTATTTATTGAAGTGAAATCATTCAAGTACTAGAGAAAAATTCATGAAAATACAAAGAAACAAAATAATTCATAGCTAAAAATCTTAAGTAAGAATATAAAAGATTTAATGAATTAAAACAGGTAAAACCAGATTCCTTCCTAGCACAAAACCACAATAAAACAAATTTTGCATTGAAGAAGAAGTAATATTTAAAACTTATATAACAGAGAAATGGTTACTTCCTCTAACATTTCAAAAACTCCTGGAAAATAAGGAAAATAAAACAAGACTCAGATAGAAAAACAGAATTATATGGAGAAGAGTATTCAGACAAGAAGAGATAAAACTAGCTCACATAGATTTGAAAATATATTAAATCTAAGTCACAGTATGAGAAATACAAATTTAAAATATATCGCTATATTACTTTGCAATGACAGAATTTGCCAAAAGCCAAACTTTGACAACTGGTGCAAATCTACTGGAAAAGTAAAAATAAACAGGCCCTCTGATGTATTGCTCATGGGATTGCAAAATGATGTAACTTATATAGAGAAAACATTGGCAATAGTTATTAATCACCAACTCCACAATCCTGCTTTTAAGAAAGTATTTCAAAGAATGACTGACTAAAATATGCAAACTGTGTCTCACTGTGGTTTTATTATTGACATTTGGCAACAATATGAATGCCTATCAGTAGGAATAAACTAGGTTGCAACCATACAGTAGAACACTGTGCAGCCAGAAGAAGCAGCAAAGATTTCTACAGAGATCTCATAAAGTGGATAAAAATAGTTTCATGATAGCTATTTATAGTTTCACAAGATACAAGTATACACATATATGTATATATTTTTATTTATTTGGAAAAAAGCATCAAACACTGGAAGGATTAACCAAAAGCATTTATGAATATTTACCTCCAGGAACAGAAAGGTAACAGGATGAAAAAACACTTTTGGAAGAAAGATTTCTCTGAATATATTTTATCATGTTGTTTAAGCTTAGAAACATTTTTAAGTGCTTTGTTTATAAAAATAAAATTGTGTTAAAATTTAAAAGACATCCCTAAAAATTAAAAACAGAAGCCAATTTGTATATCATGTTTATAAAAATAAAGTGACTTAAGAACACAGTATTTTGAATGTAAATCAATTTTTGGAATATATTCTGAAGATAAAAACTTCATTAATAAACTTCATTCCTTCGCATATGAGCAGCATATTCATCGTAGTATGGTTTATGCAGTATTTGTTACATATAAGTCTATGGGTATTCATAGTACAAATGTCTCTAGGCATCTTTGAAAAGTCACTGCAGAAAAAATCATAATGAATGAGTATTCACAACTCTTGTTCTGCATCTGGACCACGTTTAAAATACATTGTTTTTTTTATAAAAAATATCCTGAAGTAATCGGTTAGTTCATAACCAATACTATGGCTAAAATAAAACTCTAGAGAATTCAGCTATGCCCAGATGATTTCACTTGGAAAATGCATTAACATTTTGGAGAAGCATCCAAGTTTAGCCTTGATACATTCAATGTTTTCTACGGATTCTTGTGTTTGGAAGGAGGCTCACAAGTTCTTAAAAACATAATAATATTAAATATTTTCTTCAGTTGAGTAATATATTAAATTCCAAACATTAAGCCAGTCGACCAACTGGACATTAGTTTTGCCTTCTGGAGATGCAAGAAGGCCATTTTAAATACGTGAAGAGAGTCATTTTTAGTAAGTCTCCCTTTGTATAGTAGTGAGTATTCCTATTACTGAAGGTGTTCCAACATTAATTGAAAATCTACATGTTGTTCAGCAGAAGAGATAATTAGGCCAATAGAAGACATGTTTCACTGGATTATGAGGTTGTGGAAGACAGAAATGTAGAGTTAATTATAGTTTAGATGTAAGTGTGCCGAGTTTTACTGTCAAATAGATTTGGGTTCTAATGCTGGTTTCAATTTCATAACTGAACAATCTTGAACAGCATATTTTAGGACTCAGTTTACTCTTAGGGAATATGAACATAGTAATTATTTTCTCAAAGAGCAGCTATAAGCTCAAATGGACAGCTGCAAAGGGTTGGAAAATGACTGGAATATAGTAAGAATTCAAAAGTTGTTAATATATTATTATTTTCTTTTATTCACCACCATTATTCAAAGCTGAATAAATCAACTCATTCCCTACCTGGAAGTTTCTAGTAAATGTAGCTAGTTTATCTTATTTGTGATGAGAAATCAGCCTTTCTACTTTTACAAATCCTTAAACCCTGTCCTATAGTCTGCAACCATACACAGGGAGTAAAAATCTCCCAAGACAGTTCTTTAAATATCATATTTTTATCTATGTCATTGTTTTTATATAAATAGTGTATTTCTACAGATGTCTTTGCTTTTCAAATAAGTATGGCACATCATTAATTTCTTTTTAATAGGAATCCAGTTAAGTCATACATCACCCCAGAGAAAAGGTGGAGCACGTGCTCATCTTGACAGTGAATTAAAACCAACTTGATTTAGAAATGTATTGCAAATGTTAGGTTGTCCCATGATAAAACTGGCACATAACAGGAACTAGGGATCACCACGTTAGCATTGTCCTTACTGTGAAAATGTGAATGACATACAAACCTGATATATGTTGAGGCAATTAAAGATGGACATAGGAAAACAGTGGTCTAAAATCATCATCACAAATAAGAGGGGTTTCATTTTCTATCTACAGGAGATTTGAAAAATATTTTTTAGTGTCCACATTTGCTTGTAAGTTACAGATTAATGTGACTTCTTCTATCATAAAGAATTTTAGACAAGAAAAATCAAATGAGAATATGTTGGTGTATATTATAATACATTTTTATTACTGATTCTGTCATTTATGTTTTAATTGGCTTTGTTTTAATTAAAGAATTCTAAAGGCAATCTGACATAATGAGGAAAATGAGACATGAGGTTTAGAGTCAGGTATGTAAGGACAAATCCTAGTAACAGTGCATCATCTCTCTACTTGATGACTGTGGGGCTTTGGTAAAGTTGCATATGTACTTAGCATTCCTATCTCTTAACTGGAGAAAATAGCCTTCTCTCACTTATCTGAGAAAATTTCACAATATAATCCCTAAACAGTACCCGGCGGAGCATACATTATGAGTGCAATAAATGTTTGCTTTCTGCTATTTTCTTTTCATTAAGACCTAACAGTTGTTGAGGGAGTTTTCAATTTTTATAAGCTAGAATTTCATAGTTTTTAAAGTGCACCACAGAAATCTGAACTTAGTCATAATTGTTTTTAATTGTTCTTCTAATCAAGATGTATGGAATTACTAATAGTAGTAGTGGGTTATCATTTCTAATAACCTGATAAAGAGAATCCATTCATAAATTGCTCACAGTTCTTCTCTACAGTAGAATTATAATCTGCTTATGCAAAAGCTTCCCTTGCAGATATGCAGGTGAAGCAATAAATCTACTGTTTAAATCATCACAATAGTTCTTTTTATGAATAGCCTGTTTAAACTTCACACAACAAGGCCAGGCGCAGTGGCTCACGCCTGTAATCCCAGAACTTTGGGAGGCCGAGGTGGGTGGATCATGAGGTCAAGAGATCAAGACCATCCTGGTCAACAAAATTTTAGTTGCACAAGACACAGCTATGTGATTTCTGCATGGAATAATCACATCCTTTTATATCCACAGTCATTAATCCTTTCACTGCCTAAAGGACTCAGAATATTGAATCATTTTTAAAATCACATTTAGTTTTTACAATATGTGTGAATTTCCTTTTTACAATATGTGTGAATTTTACAATATGTGTGAATTTTCCAAGGTGAAACCCCATCTCTACTAAAAATACAAAACTTAGCTGGGCATGGTGGTACGTACCTGTAGTTCCAGCTACTCCGGAAGCTGAGGCAGGAGAATTACTTGAACCCAGGCGGCGGAGGTTGCGGTGAGCTGAGATCATGCCATTGCACTCCAGTATGGGTAACAACAGCAAAACTCCATCTAAAAAAAAATTCGTACAACAGAGCACACAACTATTTGATGTAAACATGTTACCTTATGCAAACTTTCAACTTTTTAAAATCATGGATTGTTGAATATTTAAGAACTTTTGACAAGGCCACTCAGTTTACAGGGAGAATAGGCCTATTTCTTCCCAATAAGAAATGTTTTTTTAATTGTACATAATTATCATACTTTTGCTATTATCTTCTTCACAGTGGTTTGAGATTTTTATGACCTGAGAAAATGCATTCTCAACTTTTACTGTAACTTTTCCACACATATTAAGCTGTAACAATTCATCAGAGCCTATGTAAATGACATACAATGTTCATGTTTGAAAACTGAAATAGTGTTATTCAATCAGTTATAAAAATTGTGTTCAGAAGTCATTTTTATTCCTTTTTAAGCCTGCTGTAGCTCATAAGCATGACATGGGTTCCAAAGGAAATTCACACATACTGTAAAAACTAAATATGATTTTAAAAATGATTAAAGACTTAAACATAAGACCAGGCACCATAAAAACCCTAGAAGAAAATCTAGGCAAAACCATTCAGAACATAGGAGTAGGCAAGGACTTCATGACCAAAACACCAAAAGCATTGGCAACAAAAGCCAAAATAGACAAATGGGACCTAATCAAACTCCACAGCTTCTGCACGGCAAAAGAAACAGTCACTAGAGTG
>CM052658.1:95163877-95194938 GCA_028533165.1 Leontopithecus rosalia
CATGTACCCCAAAACCTAAAATGCAATAAAAATTTAAAAAAATAAAAATAAAATAAAAATGATTCAATATTCTGAGTCCTTTAGGCAGTGAAAGGATTAATGACTGTGGATATAAAAGGATGTGATTATTCCATGCAGAAATCACATAGCTGTGTCTTGTGCAACTAAAATTTTATGGTCATTAAAAGCATGTATTGTAAGATGTTTTCATAGAAAATGAGAAACAGGGGACGACAAAACAAACAAATATCACCATTTTAATGTTATGTTGTGGTTGGGCTAGTAGAATTTGACATTTTTCACAAAATATGGTCCTTAAAGTTATGTATTTTTTCACTCTGATCTTCAAATCATCAATGTTAAGTTCATGAGAAATAGAAATTAAACAATTTTGTACTATTTACTTCTCACTTGAATTTTCTCAATTTGAGAAAATTTTTAAATTATTTTAAACAGACTAAAAATAATGGATAAAACAATGATTAAAAGAACCCTACAGGTAAATCAATAATGATAATGTGGTAGATGGTGTTATTCTTTGCAATTATTTACAATGCCATGATAAATGCAAACATGCATACATAGATTCATGGTCCCAGAGAAGAACTATGAGCAATTCATGATGGGTTCTCTTTATTCCGATACTAGAAGGAGAATACTTTGATCAGTGAAATACAAGTGAGCCAGATATATGATATAATACAAGTTTGGAGAGGCATCACAAAGTTACACCTGTTCACTTTCTTTTTACCCCTGCCAAGAGGACAGCATGTTGCAAAAGAGGCCTTTTTGATTCTCAGGACACACAGATCAGAATTACAGGGTACACACAGAAACCAACATATAATATTGGCCAGAAACAGCAATGATTATGATCAACTAAAATTTGGGGTCTTTTTACTACTATGAAGCTGACTCTTATGTGTCAGATGCGTTTTATTTTATTTTGTGATTGCTACTGGCCTTGAGTTAGTCTGTTGTCCTATAATGTTTACATTCTACCCAGAAAAAAATTTGTGCATTTATGGCAGATGTCTTCCTGGTCATTCACTCTCTTATATTTGAATGTCTTATTATGAATGCCTGTTTTGCTTTAGAGTGATTTGTAGTTATTAAAACATGCTATTTGAATGAAAATCCTCACAAAAGTAAACACTGAAAATATTGTTTAAATGTAATTGTTTGTGGGTTTTGCTTTTGATGTAGCCTTTTGCCTCAGAAATGTTGTTGACTTTCTGGCAAGGAGAAGCCACATTGTTATTTGTGCTAAAGCCTTATAATATGTTGTGATACTGTTGCCCTTTTGAAATTATATTGAGTTTACAGTTATATGTTGATCTCAGGGCTGATAATCATCCTTCTTAAGCTCCACATGTTAAAGGTACACAGCCTGGTAAGATCTATCTACTAATATGCTAATAAGGTATTGTGGGAAAAAATAGTATTTTAGAAACAAATATACATCAGAAGAAAACCAACAACCTTAGAGAAATAGTCCTATGGCAAGAAGTAGAACCAAATATATTAGTTGGCTTAACACCATAATAAGAAATAGACATGTTGGCTTAACACCAATTGGTGTCTGCAATATATTATGAGAAGGAAAGAGCTAACCCGATACCACTTTGGCAAAGAAACACATGTTTTGCAAAGCATCCCAAAGGAAGCAACTGACCTTATGATTATTAACAGCCACCCCCAAGAAAAGGCTATATAATTTTGAAGCAAATTTGAATGGTGGTTCTCTCTATAGTAGTACAACAACATGAAAATACAGGAACTGGAAACAGGTCTGAAGTTAGTTGACAATGAATCTACCTCAAGTGAAATACAATTAAGTTACTTCTAATTTTGGAGCTGTTTACAATGATAAAACAAGTATATTTAAAAACATTTTTGGTACATATAGTTACAAACTCCTGCTATTATTTTGTAAAGCTGACTTCTCAGAACAGTTGATTATATTTTAAATTTATATTGATACTCTAAATAGTGCTGTTCGAACTTAATGTGCATATAAGTCACCTGGAGATCTTGTTAAAATGTAGATCCTGATTCATTAATCGGGATGGAATCTGAGATTCTGCATTTCTAACAAGCTCCAAAGTGATGCTAATGCTTTTGGTTAATGGACCACACTCAAGTAATAAGTTTCTAAACCGTAATAACATTTATTACCAAGTCAAATATCTGTCTATATCAGTGACCTGAGTGTTCATTTAAGGAAGATCTTGGGCATTTTGCACTGCCAAAAGTAACTCAGTATATATTTGTCAAAAAAGTAGACAGGTCATTTATTTATCTGATCAATGTGCTATATAAAAGAAACAGAAAATAGGTAATCTAATGTCCAATATTCTACAACATAACATTTACCTTTTACCTTGTTTGCCAGGAATACCTTTACCAAGATCAAGTGACACACACTTTAATTACATTTTATCTTGCTGCTTCTTCTTATTTACATAAGTGATTTTTAAATCACTTCAATAGATAACTGCCTTGTGAACAATTAAATAAAGATTAACAACATAGCTTTAACTTCAGATAGTTTATCTTATTTGCCCATGAATCATGAAGGAGAGAGATAAAGAGAGAATGAGTGAGATAAACTGATATAATCCTTTTTTTTTTGAGATGGAGTTTCGCTCTTGTTACCCAGGCTGAATGAAGTGCAATGGCGTGATCTTGGCTCACTGCAACCTCCTCCTCCTGGGTTCAGGCAATTCTCCTCCCTCAGCCTCCTGAGTGGCTGAGACTACAGGCACGAGCCACCATGCTCAGTTAATTTTTTGTATTTTTAGTAGAGACGGGGTTTAACCATGTTGACCAGGATCGTCTCGATCTTTTGACCTCATGATCCACCTGCCTCAGCTCCCAAAGTGCTGGGATTACAGGAGTGAGCCACCAAGCCTGGCGAAACGGATATAATCTTAAGAAATATCAGTAATCTTAAGATTAATATTAATAAATGTGAGTATAGCAGTCCTTTTTCCCCTTAAATCACATTCATTTTGACTATTTCCTAGGATAGAAATCTTCAAAAATATATATTTTCCTTTCCTTTAAAACGGAATATATATTCTAAGGGAGAAAGTAATTCCACGCATTTCAAGAGATTATTTGTATTTCTTTAAGAAATAAATTATTTATGTCTGTGTATTTGGTGGATTCATTTTATCATGTTATAAACTAAAGGGAAAAAAATGGTACTACCTAAGAGACCAAGTGAAAGTGAGAACAACGACAGTTTATCAATTTTGAAAGAAGGTGTCATATGACAAAGAATTAATAACCATCTGTGAATACTTTATGCAGAACATAATTCATCTACTAAAAAGTAAGAATTGACTATTTCTCAAATTAAATGAGCATATTCAGAGTTCTTATGCAAGTAACCAGAATAAAAATCTAATTGATATTTTATCCATATTGTATCTTACTAGCTTCTGACTTACACTTTTTCAAAAGACACACACACACACACACACACATATTTTATAAAACTTTTGAGATAAGTGAACTATATTATAGACATAGTTTTTCACACATGCACACATACTATGTGATAATTGAGGTAGTGTACATTATTTTAAATCACTATTGAAGTTAATAATATTTTTGCATATTGATGATGTATTTTTTTATTCTAGCAATGGAGAAAATATTTTTGTATTAAAACAAAATTAAATATCTAAAATATTCTTAAGTTTATCTATATAGTAATCAAAAGATACATTATCTTAAGAAACACTTTCGGAAAAAAATTAAAAGAATGTGCAACTAAACAAAGTATGTTGTAGCTATTCCTGCTAAAAATTTAATTATAGCTTTTTCAATTGTACATTCAATAACAGTGGTCAAACTGAATTTGCTTTTATGTTACCTAGAATAAAAACTATTCTTCAAAGTTTTTCTAAATTAACAAATCTTATTATAATATCTAATTGATCCTGAAATAAGTTTTGTTTTATATATATATGACCAAAAATATATGTCATATATATGTGATCTATATTAGACATATGTGATATCATATATCTGTGATGCATATATAAAGTGTTTCATATGTATGAAAGTGTTTCATACATATCATATACATTACATATATGTGATGTCATATATATGTGATGCATATGATATATAATATATATCACACATATATATCCAAAACTTATTTCAGGATCAAATAGACAATATGTATGCAAATATTCAGAAAAGAGAACATTTTTTCTGCAATCCTGTACATGAGAAAGTATTTTCTGCACAGCCCTCACTGTTACCATGAGTTTGATGGCCCACAGAGCTGCAGTGAGTTAACAGAAAGGCTTAGTGTAGGAAAGAGGCTGCCCACAAGAAACTCCACCCCACTCTTCTTCCTCCTGTGAATGTGCTTCTTAGGAGATCATACACTTTGTTCTGCTCTTCACTGCCTTAGAGTTGAGAGAGGCAAGAGTACTAGTGGAGGGATCCTCAGTTTTCCTGGCTACTATGATTGAGTGGATAAGTCTATATAATTCAGGAGATGAGAATAAGGGCATATTTAAAATTTCTATAAATATTTTATCACATTTAATAAAATTTTTGATGAATATTTTGGTTTCTATGTTCCTTTGACTTTTAAAATTCATCCAGATCAAAGTTTTGGTGCTTTTTAGTATACTCTCTTTCTTTCCCAAATTAGAGCCCACCAATTTTAAAGTCATCTATTTTTGTCATATTCATTCATATTTTGTATTTTACATTTAGTACACAGATACACTTTTATTTTAGTATTTGTCATATATTAAATTATAATAAAATATATTAAAAAACAGCCATTAAAATATTCTATAGCTATAAATCAATACATATCAGAAGTGCAATCTTTTTGAAGATGAATTATTTAAATTGAGTAGGTTATTTTAGTTATTCAAGCAGTGATGGAGTTTAGATATTATTATCCAAAATAGAAGCAAGCTAAATTACTATGTGATAAACAGTTTGATAACTATAAAGTGAAATAAATGGGGAAAATAATATATATTGAAGAAGGTTTTTTATAATTTATATTTCTGTATAGAGAAAAAGACAATTCAATCACTGGCTTTATCTATCACAAAATATATCATTAAAGGCTTCAAGTATGGTACCCAAAGTTTTATGTCTACATCAATAATATGATATACTAAGTAACTCTTGAGGGAATAAAGCCATTTTTCATTTCTTTTTTTCTTATGACTGATAGTGATCATTTTATAGTCCACTTGTTTTGAAAAACATTTAAATTTAGTTGAAGATTTAGGTACTCAAGAAGCATCTAGTTATAATATGACTGGCTTGTTGTTTAGAAGGTTTTCTTATATGCATTACACACTAGTATTAGAGTTTTTCCTTGGTCTTAATTAATTAAGATAAAGAAGTGGGGGGAATATATTCGAGCCAAATGCTGCAAACCTCTATTATTTTTTAAATGGAGGCATACAATTTCATGTTCAATCAGGTAAAACAAGTGAAGGTAAAATGATAAACTCACAGCCACTAAAAAGATTTTAAGTGTATGTACAATAACAGTAATTTTAAAATTGCCAGAAATCATTCCTGGTATGTATTTTAATGGCTGGTAGTTTATATCCTTAAGCTATTTAAATAATTTCATGTATCTTAACTGAATTATTCACATTACCTAACAAAAATTTCTGCAAGAAAATAAAGTAACATTTTGAGAAGAAAAATAATGTCAGTAGAAAAAAACTATGAAAACTAAATCCAAGGAATATTGAGAGAGTAGAACGTGAGTAAGGGTGTTAATTTCATCTCTTTCCCCCCTTTAAGGCAACACTTGATCAAAACTTTTAAATAACTGAAGTAAAATCATTTTGAGAGTGCACGTTCTCATCACTAAAATAATCAGCCTCAAGTGATGAATCCCATAAATTTTGATGCATGGCTAATATATATATTTATAAAAAAACATATAAAACGAAAATGAACCTTAAAGCCAAATGTGGCATCCATATTAACAAAATAGTAAAATAATTAAATTTAAAAATCACAATAATTTTGATCCTAAGGAACAAGAATGCCCATGGGAAGCATTGGTGCTTTTCGATCTCTTCTGTCTTTTCTGTCTTTTTCTTATCTAGAAAAATACATTTTATCTTCTGAAATACTTACAAGTGCTTTGAATCACTTTTATAATAACCATGATGTATGATTTTTATAATCTCTGAACTTTTTTATAGGAGGAGTTATAGAAATAATTTAAATTTTACCTTTCATATTTTATTGCATGAATAGTAATAGGTGTTACTAAGACAAACAGACACAGCTTTCACAGAATCAATCTTCACAATTATTGAAATATTTTGTAACATTTTGGCTATAATAAAAATAACTTCAATGTGTCACCTATTTAAATTACACCATACACTGTGCTAAGCACATTTTTTCCCTTTTATCCTCTGACTTTTTAAAATTTTTATTTATTGTACTTTAAGTTCTGGGGTACATGTGTAGATCTTGCAGGTTTGTTGCATAGGGACACACATATCATGGTGGTTTGCTGTCTCCATCCCTCGGTCACCTACATCAGGTATTTCTCTCAGTGTTATTCCTCCACAACCTCCCTGTCCCCTGCTGTCCCTCACCTAGCCTCCCATTCCCCCCAACATACCCCAGTGTGTGATGTTCCCCTCTCTGTGCCCATGTGCTCTCATTGTTCCACACCTGCCTATGAGTGAGAACATGTGGTGTTTGGTTTTCTGTTCTTGTGTCATTTGCTGAGAATGATGGTTCCCAGATTCATCCATGTCCCTATGAAGAACATGAACTCAAATTATTTTATATGTCTGCATAGTATTCCATGGTGTATATGTGCCACATTTTCTTTGTCCTGTCTGTCGTTGATGGGATTTGGGTTGCTTCCAGGTCTTTGCTATTGTAAACAGTGCTGCACTGAACATACGTGTGCATGTGTCTTTAAACAGAATGATTTATAATCCTCTGGGTATATACCCAGTAATGAGATTGCTGGATCAAATGGAATTTCTATTTCTAGCTCCTTGAGGAATTGCCACAAAGTCTTCCATAATGGTTGAACTAATTTACCACCAACAGTATAAAAGCGTTCTTATTTATCCACATCCTCTCCAGCACCTGTTGTCACCTGATTTTTTAGTGATCACTATTCTAACTGGCAAGAGATGGTATTTCAATGTGGTTTTGACTTGCATTTCTCTAATGATCAGTGATGATGAGCTTTTTTTCATACGTTTCTTGGCTGCATAAATGTCTTCTTTTGAAAAGTGTATGTTAATATTCTTTGCCCACTTTTTGATAAAGTTGTTTCTTTTTTTTTCTTTTTATTGCATTTTAGGTTTTGGGGTACATGTGCAGAACATGAAGATGCTGGAGAGGATGTGGAGAAATAGGAACACTTTTACACTGTTGGTGGGAGTGTAAATTAGTTCAACCATTGTGGAAGACAGTGTGGCGATAAAGTTGTTTCTTAAAAAAAGTTTAATATCTTATTTCTGAAGTAAATTTCATTGTCCTTTTTATATATTTCTAAATCAGTTTACAAAGATTAATATTTTTGTATCTTGGTTTATAAATGGAATTGGTCTCTAAGTTTTCTTTCTCAAAGTATCCTTAAGTATTTCGACATTCCAGTTGAGCTAATAACATTAAATGTTTGATAGAGTTCACCTTTGAGGTTACTGGAGTCAGTTCTCCATTTGGCAATATTTTAAATATGGCTTCAGTTTTTTTTTAAATACAGTTATAAGGCTATTTACGTCTTGGTAAATTTATTGGCATATTTTCCATAGCATATAGCTTTCTATATGTTGCCTAATATATATTTTATGTCTGTAGAATCTTAGATGATAATACCTTTTCTCTCTCTGAAACTGATACTTTTTTACCTTTGTCCTATTTCTTATTTTCCAGATCATTCTACTTAGGGGTTTATTACTTTTATTATCTTTGCAGAGAACAGGGTTCTGGCTTTGAAAATTCTTTTTTTACATTGGTTTCCATTTCATTGATTTTTGTTTCTGTTGTTATTATTTCCTTTTATCTACATTTAATTTATCTTTAACTCTTTTCTAACATCTTGATCTAGATTCAGAACTTATTAAATTTTTAGTCCTATCCTTTCTCTCATCTATAAAATTGAAGCTGTAAATTTCTAACTTTAGTTGCTTTCTATAACCTTGATATGGAGAATCTTAACTATCTTTTACTTAAAAATATTTTCTTGTTTTTTTTTGTGCTTTATTCATTGACCTATAATTGTAAATAATTATGTCTCTTAATTTCCAAAAATTTATGGCAAGATACTATTGTTATTAATTTCTGTATTTTACTATGATCAGACATTTTCTGTAGCATTTTAATAATTAAAACGTATTGGGATTTTCATAGGTCAGTTTCTATAAATATTTTAGGTATTCTTGGAAATAATTTGCATTCTATGGTTGTGGGGTGCGATAAACCATACATCTTATTAAGTCAAATTTGTTAATCCTTTGGTTTAAATCTTCTGTGCCTTATTATATTTTTCCTGTCTTTTCTATGATATTGAGAAAATTAATTTAAAAACCTCTATAATAATTATGAATTTCTTCTTGTAGTTATATGAGTTTTGTTTAGAATATTTTCAAATGATTACATTAGTTGCATACAAATTTAGAAGTATTTTATCTTACTGGTGGACTGAACATTTTATTTTTAAAATGTGCCTCACTTTATTTCTTTTCATGCCTGTTGTCCTTAAGTTTACTCAGTTTGAAATAATGTCTTTATTTCAGTTTTTGTTTTACATGGTATCATTTAAGAAACAATTGTACTTTGAATTAACCTCTCTGTATGTTTTATATCCTAATGTGTCTTTTATTATAATCTTACAATCTTTGTCTTTTCATTGAAGCTTCCAATTTATTTACATTGAATATAATCATTAATCTTTTGAGTTTAACTCTACAATCTTTACGTTACCTATTCTCAAACCTGCTTCCTTAAAAAATGTCTATTTGCTTTCCATTAGTAGTTTAGTTTATATTATATCATTTTGTTCACTATTCATTTAGAATTTATACATTATTGTACTTGTTATTCGTGTGCTAAAGGCTATTAAAAATACATTTGACTGGGCCGGGCGTGGTGGCTCACGCCTGTAATCCCAGCACTTTGGGAGGCTGAGGCGGGTGGATCATGAGGTCAAGAGATCAAGACCAGCCTGGTCAACATGGTGAAACACCGTCTCTACTAAAAATACAAAAAATTAGCTGGGCATAGTGGCGCTTGCCCATAATCCCAGCTACTCAGGAGGCTGAGGCAGGAGAATTGCCTGAACCCAGGAGTCGGAGGTTGCAGTGAGCCGAGATCGCGCCATTGCACTCCAGCCTGGGTAAACAAGAGCGAAACTCCTTCTCAAAAAAAAAAAAAAAAACCAAAAAAACCAAAAAAAACAAAACAAAAAAACAAAACAAAAACAAACAAAAACAAACAAAAAAATACATTTGACTTACTAAATCTAATATTAATTACTACTTTTAGTCTTCTATCCTTCTCCCAGGCAATGCAAAGATCTTAGAACACTTTAAAATCAATCTATGTATGAATCTCTATTACATCCATCTATATGGATGTCTATGTGTATGTGAACATGCATCTATAGTTCTATATGTGATTATTTTTCTTAAAGTCTGTATAAAAATTTCCTCATTATACTTTCACTCTTCTTTTCACTGGACATGGAATTTAATGTTAGTTGCTATATATTTTTTTGCACATTTGATATGGCTTGGCTCTGTGTCTGCACCCAAATCTCACCTCGAGTTGTAATCCCTGTAATCCCCAAAGGTCAAGGGTAGGACCAGGTGGAGGTAATCGAACAGGTGTCGGTCGTTGACCAGGTGGAGGTAATTGAATCATGGGTGTGGTTTTCCTCATGCTGTTCTCGTGATAATTAGCGAGGCTCACTAGATCTGATGATTATATAAGCATCTGGCATTTCCTGTGCTTGTGAATTTCCTGTGCTTGTGCTCACTCTCTTTCTTGCTCCCCTGTGGAGCAGAGTCTTCTGCTCTGTTTCCTGAGGAACCCCCATCTCCCCGCCAGTCATTTGGAACTGTGAGTTAAATTAAACCTCTTTTCTTTATAAATTATCCAGTCTTGGGCAGTTCTTTAAAGCAGCATGAAAACGAACTAATACAACATTGAAAATACTAATTTACCTCCCTTGGTTCCATTGTCTTTTAAGAAATCAACTTTAAAGAAAATTTAGCTTTGTATTTTGTATTCTTCTATTTTACCATCAGGTATCTTTGTGCAGCTTTCTTTAATTCAGTGTGCTTTGAGAATAATTGAATACTGGAATCTGTAAAGTGATGTCTTTCATTAGCTTTGGAAAACTCTTGGTTAATACTGCCTTTGTTTCATATACTTCTCTTTCTGAAGTTCTAAGTACACATATGTTGGAACTTCGAACTATGTCCAATATCTCTCTTACCCAGTCTTGTTTCTGTCTCTCTGCTATGCTTAATTCTCAATAAATATTTTCTGATGTAACTTACAGTTCTCTAATTATCTCTTCAGCTGTGTCTAATTTATGTTAATCATATCTCATTTTAAACTTTTAGCTCTTGTGTTTGTAAATTAAAAATTTTTGGTTTTTAAAAAATATTAAAAAATAATTTTTATAGTTTTGTTTTCTGCTGAAATATTTGTTCAATCTTTCTCTTCTGAAGAGGATTTTATTGGTGGCCTCTCTTCCATATTTTCCGGTTTTTCCATTTGTCCTCAACAGAAGACTTAGTCCTCTGTTACAGAAAATGCACCTTTTAAATATTATTGGACCTTTAAAATGCACCTTCTAATATATTTGACATTTAAAAGGATAAATTATTTATTCTTTTAAAATAGTAATTGACATCTGTCTGTGTCCACTTTCTACAATTACGTTAAGCTTAGCAGTTTCTTGAAAACTCCAATAATGATCAAATAAAGTGATTTGGTGATTTCCTTTGTACATTATTTAGACATTCTAAAATGTATTTTTTAGGTCCAGAAGTAGTATTGCTTTATCATTGTCAAACTAAATTTTAAATGTATTAGCCAAGAACTATTTTTATTTGAAATTAATTGATAATGAGTTCTGTATGATAGCTATCGGCAATGTTTGTTGAAGCCATTTTTAGGGGTGTGTTATTGAGGATGTATAATTATACTAAAGAAGTTGTTTCTGTTCCTATCAGCTGGTGTACGTAATTTGTCTAAAACTTGGCTCAGGGTTTCTGGCTTTCTAATCTCTATACTAGGGAGGTTATACATTGCAGTGACAAAAAGTGGGTATTGTATCAAGAATGTTTTGAAGTCAGAACTTATCCTCTCATTAGCTATTTTACATTGGACACGTTCATTATCCTTTTTATGCCTCAGTTTTCTAGGTTGTTAAATGGGAATGGACAGTGGCTATTTGATAAAATTTAAATAATGGTAAAATTAAGATTATGCATATAAAGTACTTAAAATACTGCCTAGCCATCTTTAAAGACTCAGTAGAGCTAACCTGTTTATTTTATTTTGATGATAGGGCCTTATTACTTGCCATTTAGGAATGGGGATTGGTTAAGGCAGTCCTCCTTCTCTCTGGCTCTGATTATTTAGGTAGTAATTATATAAACATGTATTTCTATAGAGCACATATAGAATAATCTCTAGCTTAAGCTATCACTCATGATAATTTTCATAAGGATTACTTTAAAGGTTTGACTTTCTGATTGTATATATGTACAGTTGTCCTGAAACCTAATTTAGAGCTTAAATTTATTCATGTTTCATTTGACATTATGTCTATCCTGGATTCTTTTATCTATTACAAAAGTTATCATGTTTGTCCACAAATAACAATGTGTTCATTCAGGTGATTGATAAAAATGTTAGATTTAGTAGAACCAAGGTGATATTGCAACATGTTCTATGTAACATAATCTGGCTTGAAAATCTTTATATGCTTTCAACAAAAAGAAGCAAATTTAATGTGGCATGAGCCATTGCTCTTGTGGTTCATCAGATCATGATATTCTTTTCTAAGTGTGAATGAACTTTCATGTTTACTGATTTCTCCAGATGTTTCCTGGGTATCAAGTCAGTGGGTTAATTTGTAGCTTTTATAATCTGAAGACTGGGGCATCATTTGACTATTTGTGAAATTTTGATGCTCTGGAATTTTGCTAGAATTTTTCACAGGTTATTGCTATAAGATTCTGCTTACACTTCCCACAGTATGGTTATTTGTGGCTGAGATAATTGCACTTATTTAACGGAATTGTGGGGTTTTTTTGGTACACATTCATAGATGACTTCAATCTCAGCTCCCTTTTAAAAATAGCCAATATTTACACTATGTTTTTTAATTGCTAAAAACTAGTGCATATTTTTTGAGTTCCATTTGTCTTGATACTATTCCATAAAGATTTTACTGATTATCTTCTTTCCACTCTTTGTCATGAAAGAAATCATTTTTGATGGGAAGAAATGATAGGTTTGGTATGTGTCTTTCAACCAACTAATATCTTTCACTTTAGTAGAGCAGTGTGTCATAAGTGTTTCCATGACAGCCACGTAGAATTAGATACATTAAAACTAATCAGAAGAAAGTTAAGATTACAATATAAAATGTTTACATATGTATTAAAACATTAAATATGTACATTATAAAGGACTAAGTCAAATAAGAATTGAATGAGGTGACTTTTTAGAAATTATTATTTTGTCACTATGTTTTATAGACTAACATAATTTTAAAAGTATGAAAGATATTAGCAGGAACCAAGTTAAGGATTCTTATTTTTCAGTGGACAAAACAGAAACCCAGAGACAGGAAATAACTTTCCCCAAATCACATGGTTTTGGTGGTGAGAAGAGTGATGTCACTTTTAGTATTTTGACTACTTGCTCTTGTAACCCAAAAGCTCACTGTGTGGCAAGACCTGTTTTTCTGCCTCCAATCTTATTGTGGGAGAAAAAAAAGGCAAAATAACACTTATGAAGTAATTGCTAAAGTCAGAAAAAGAATTCACCAGTTTCTCCTTTTCTTTGATATTGAACTTTGCAGAATGACCTTTGGGATTAAATAAATAAAAGATACATTCCAGTAGCACCATGTGTAGAAGAGGCAGGATCAAGCTTGTGGCAATAATATAATGTCCCAAGGACTTAAAGTTTTCTTCATCAATTATCATAGAAAAGCTCAGTTGTTTGTTCTGAACAAAATGAAATTATGGGCTGCAGGAACAGAATAAAAATATTGAACTCCTGAGAACTACTCAAGATATTCCTCATCACCTTAATACTGGGCACAGTAAAATGTAACAGCATGACTGGGTAACAGGTTTGACTTCCTTTTCTTCTCTATTTAAACTATCTCTGCACTCTCTTTGTCTTGTCTCTATCACACTCTTTCTCTTCTTTTACCTGTTCAGTGCATGTTCAGAATTTATCTCTGGCTTTTTTCTCTTGTTGTTTGAGACAGAGTCTCACTCCATAACCCAGGCTGGAGTGCAGTGGTGGGATCTTGGCTCACTGCAACCTCAATCTCCTGAGTTCAAGAGATTCTCATGTCTCAGCCTCCCAAGTAGCTGGGATTACAGACACCTGCTACCATGCCTGGCTAAATTTTGTATTTTTAGTAGTGATAGGGTTTCACCAAGTTGCCCAGGTTGGTCTCAAACCTCGGACCTCAGGTGGTCCATCCGCCTTGGCCTCCCAAAGTGCTGGGATTACAGGCATGAGCCACTGCACCTGACCTTATATGCATTGCTTTTTATCTACATAACTTGTTGCTCACTCAGTGTGTTCCCTTCTGCACTGACACATTTTCAAACTCGATCTCTTAAAATTCCTCCCTACATTTCTTTAGTAGCTTGCCATTTTAGAGGAACAGGGAGAGGACATTCTAGTGCCTGAAAGCCGTGTCCCTGCTCTCAAGCATGTTTCTCTCTTGGAATAATTGCTCCTTTAGTTTTCTAAATGGCAAGTGAGGGAAAAAATGCAATTTAAACCAACTACTGATTTCCACGATGAATTTTATGCTGTTAAAAAAATTCTAATTCCTAAGCCATTGTATAAAATGAGTAATTTTTATAACCTCATTAGCAAGTAGGTAGTAAAATTTCAAGGTGAGTGTATCTATAGCAGATATATCAAGTGTTTCTTTAAAAGTCTGTTTCAGAAGTAGTTATATTTTGGATACTGAGTTTATATGCCCCCTTTCCTTTTTATATTTGTATTTTATCCTTAAATAGCATTGACAATTGCACTTAAGTTACAAATAATAGTAAAGAATGAGTTTTCTTTTATTTTTCATATACTCAGTGCAGCAGTAATATTGGGTATATTGAAAATGGCAAGATTTTAGTTTAATTATGTGTGTTTATTCTCAAATCTCTATGGTCAAGTAATTGGTGATAACTATATGACATAGATATTTCACAGAGATTTGTTATTCAATCACATAAATAAGCAGTACCTTCCTAAATCAAAAGACATAGAAGCAAAAGGAAGTACATAACCCAGTGGATTTTGTTGTTCATAGCTTCTCTCCAGGTGCCTATTTTACATATAAAATGGAGTCTATTTTACCTCCTATATATATATTCCATTTCCCAGTTGGAAAACAAATTTACAGTAAAAGAATGATGACTAAAAATTAACCCCTGCTGGACCATATTTTCCATTTTGGCAAGATTCAATGGAATAGTCCAAGTCTTGTTCCATTTTGGAGTCAAAATTATGTTTGTTATTACTTGTTTGTTTCCTCAGAGGGTCTCTGTTGCCCTTCAAATCACAGCAAATACAAAGTCAGTGATTTTGTCTATAAGCACAGTTAACTTGACAAGCCTTTTCGAGGATGCTCAAGTCCAGCTATCATGATTAAATATAATCTTAAGCCCTCCAGGCTCTTCTCAAACTCTTGGGTGTGAAAAAATTTGTTTTATGAGCATACTATTGTTAATTCCAAAAGTTTTAGGTAAAAAGTGTATCTATTTTTAATCCAAATACCTTTTCCCTTGCAATGGCTCCATTGAGTCTTCTTGTTTTCTGCTAAGCTGCACAGGCTCCGTTTAAACTGTCTGCCTTGGATGCTCTTGAAAGCAGCTTGTATGGCTCTTCAGGGAGGTGGTTTCTGTTTATAGAGTGGCCGTTCCATTTTTCCACTCCCTGCCTTCACCAGAGAAGAAGGAGGAGTACATCAAGAGGAGTTTTGCTCTCCTCTAGATGCACTTAGAAATAGTGAGGTTTCCTCCAGAAGACAGAAAATAAGTGGCATAGAAAGAGACAGAGAAAGATGGGGAGAGAAACATAAATAAAAGCAATAAACACAGAAAAACAGAGTCAGACAGCAGAAGGCAGAGGTGCCAGGTGGGAAGAGCATGGCCAGGGGCTGTATCAGCCTTTGTCAATATTTCTATAGACTTCCTGTTTTTGATATTTTATTTTTAAAATGCAGCCCAAGGTCAATATAGTTGAGCTATCTCATCACACTATTGATTCACATTGAGCTTTTAAGCAAAACAGCTCCTTTTTAAAAACTAACACAACAGTAATTTAACTAACATTCATTGAGAGTTGAGTCTGTGACTGACAATCTTCTAAGATCATTTAATCCAACAGCATTAATAAAAGATCAGTACTTCTTTTTATTATACCTGCTTTATGGATTAATAAATAGAAACATGAAGAGGTTAAATGATTTGTTTGAGTTCATGTGATAAGTAAGTGGTAGAGCAAAGATTCCAGACCATCTTCCCTGTTCTGAGCTTATGCTCGCATAGTTTTGATAAAGTCTAGACTATATTTATCTATATTAATTTTATTTTTCATGAATTTGGCCCATTTCATTCTGCTATTTTTAATCTCAACTCACCTATGTGTTGGCTGTTTCTCAGATTTTTTTATTAGCAAATAATAAGCAAATCACTTTTTTCTTATTCAAAGCATTCATGGACTCAATAAACAGAATGGCCAGAGATTTAGTATAATGGCTTTCCTTGATCACCTACACACTACTTGTTTCGTCTCACTAACCAGTTCTTCTCATTTTATTTTGGTTCACTTTTCTTATAGTTTTTATTACTACCTTTGAGATAAGTGATAAGCAAGAACCTTGATCTTGTGGTTCACTATTTTATCCCCAGCCTCAATTACTTTGCATGTCATGTGAGAGTTACTTAAATGTTATTTACACAAATGATTTTTGGGAATTGCTAATGAACTATTCACTGGTCATAGTTATTAAAATGTTTAATTATTTCTTTGTATTTATCAAATATTAGGCCATATACAGCCAAAATGAACACATTGGACTAGTAGTATTTTTGCTGTAAAGATTTTATTACTTTTTTCCTGATATTTGGTTTCATTTATTTTGATGGGCAAAATAAGATGGAAAAATGTGGACAAAGATCAAGACGCAGCATAAATAGAGAGCAGAATTTTATGTACTTGTTTTTTTCTTTTATATTTTACTGATAAATAGGAATCATGCCACATTAACTTACTCATATAATGTGTACTGTGAGGTCATGCACCTAATAGATATATTCTGTTATTAATTGAGGAGAGGAAAGCTCTGTGGGATCCCTGCAGGAGGCTGCATTTAAGCTGGCTCTTGAATGTGGCTCTGAGCTGAGACCTCTCCCTGAAGCTCCAGACCAGGAGCCAGCTGCCAGCTGGACCCCTCCGTTTGGTGTCTCAAAGGAAGCTTGCATTCTGAAGGTCTAACTCTGAACCCAGAAAATTTCCCCACCTCAGCCCTGTTTCTTCTTAGAGAAATCACCATCTCATACCCAGTTGTGCACCAAACTCACATTTGAAGAACGGGGCTCCTTCCCTGCCCTTACCTGCACTGTGAGTACTCTGGATGAAACAATGGTGAGGGGGAAAGAGCTCTCCATGCCAAGCAGAACCATGTGAGGCTTAACTCCAACTTTAGCTGTGAGAGCTGTGGGTAGGGAAGGGCCCTAGTCCAGTTTGCTGCAGAAAGACCAGCCTGCCACTGTCTGGTACATGGATGGCAGGGGCAGAGTATGGATGGAGATACAAGGAGTGCCAGGCTGGGGAGGTATGGACATGGCAGCCACTGCAGGCCCAGCTCCTGCATTCCAGTGAGAGGCCTCTGCAGGCCCAGCACATTCCTCACAGCGACTTTTCAGGCCCAGTTCTTGGAAGCCTTTTGGCGGCCCCTCCAGGCCCAGCTCATGCCTCTCATGGCCTCTCCAGGCCAAGGTGTTGCCTCCCGGCTTCCTCTCCAGGCCCAGCTCTTCCTCCCAGATGCTTCTACAGGCCCACCTCGTGCCTCACCTTGTGACAACCTCTGTGGATTCAGTCAGCTCCCACCCAGCTCCTGGCAGCCTCTGTAGGCCTAAAAGGTCCTCAAGTCAAGCTCTCCAGGCCCACCCAGCTCATGCCTCATAGTGACCTCTCCAGGCTCAGCTCCTGCCCTCCGATGATGTCTCCAGGCCCAAAACTTCCTCAAGTCAGCTTCTTTCAGCCCAGCTCCTGCCTCCTCCCTGTGGCCCCAGCAGGCCTAAATGGCCCTGATTTAAATGGGCAATAGATCAGAATAGACATTTCTCAAAAGAAGATATACAAATGGCAAACTAATATATGAAAAAGTGCTCAACATCACTGATCATCAGAGAAAGGCAAATTAAAACTACTATCATCTCACCCCAGTTTAAATGACTTATATCCAAAAGTCAGGCAGTAACAAATGCTAATGAATGACAGAGCTACACCTTATCTCTAAAAGTAAAAACAAAAAAAGACTGGGCATGGTGGCTCACACCTGTAATCGCAGCAATTTGGGAGGCCGAGACAGATGGATCACTTGAAGTCAGAAGTTTGAGAACAGCCTGGCCAACATGGTGAAGCCCTGTCTCCACTAAAAAAAAATACAAAAATTAGCCCAGCATGGTGGCAGGTGCCTGTAATTTCAGGTACTTGGGAGGCTGAGGAAAGAGAATTTCTTGAACCTGGGAGGTGGAAGTTGCAGGAGATGGAGGGGCAAGAGTGGGAGCAGGACATCTGGTGAGGAGCTGCCATATCAACATCTTTTTATCACTCCAGGCCATGTTTTGAGCAGGGCCTCTGCAAGAAAGTGGCCCAACCCCAGATGCCTTAATTCTGACACTGAGTGCTGGTGGAGGCCCTGTGAGGTCACACTGTGGAGGTTTCTTGAGAAAGTGTCAGCTCTTCAAAATCAACATTTTGGTTATTCCTCTGATGCTGGAGACAATGACCTGTTTCTCCTCATATGTCTGCTCAAGATATTTTCAAATTTAGTAAAGATGGGGTTTCACCATGTTGGCTAGGCAGGTCTCAAACTCCTGACCTCAGATGATCTCCCTCTTCAGCCTCTCAAAGTGCTGGGATTATAGGTGTGAGACACTGTGCCCCACCCTTCTTCCATTCTTGCTCAATTTTTCTTTCTCTCTCTTTTTGCCTCTTTTTTTTCCTTGATATCCTGGAAACCATAGGGAATATATATGAATCATGATTCCAAGGGCAATTAAAATTTTTATTTTTTTAGAGACAGGGTCTTGCTCTGTCACTTAGGCTGGAGTGCAGTGGTGAGATCTCAGCTGACTGAAACCTGCACCTCCTGGGCTCAAGCTATCCTCATGCCTGAGCCCCCAAAGTAGCTGGGACTACAGGTGTGCA
Source organism: Leontopithecus rosalia (assembly GCA_028533165.1). Classification (NCBI taxonomy): domain Eukaryota; kingdom Metazoa; phylum Chordata; class Mammalia; order Primates; family Cebidae; genus Leontopithecus; species Leontopithecus rosalia. Next base: position 95,182,592 of record CM052658.1, read on the forward strand.
GCACTGTACCTGGATAATCTGAAAGAATCATTTTTGGAGCAATGAAGTTTTGCTATGCTGCCTGGGCTGGTCTTGAACTCCTGGCCTCAAGCGATCCTCCTGCGTTGGCTTCCCAAAGTGTTAGGATTACAAGAATGAGTCACTATACCTGGCCATATTTTTAATGGAGAAGAGTCCAAGAAACACTATCTCTGATAAAAACACCAGTTACACTCTTAAAGTGTCACTTTTTTTCCACTCTCCATTTTTTCTCCTTTCCTTGTCTCTCATCAAATTTCACTGAATGCTTCTAGATACAACTTTGGAATTCTCCTCCTTTTTTTTTTTCTGAAGACAGTGTTGCTCTGTCCCCCAGGCTAGAGTGCAGTGGAGCAATCTCAGCTCACTACAGCCTCTGCATCCTGGGTTCAAGCAATTCTCATGCCTCAGACTTTTTCGAGTTCCTGGGATTAGAGGTGCCAGCCACCATGCCTGGTTAATTTTTGTATGTTTAGTAGAGATGGGGTTTCACCATGTTGGCGAGGCTGGTCTCTAACTTCTAACCTCAAGCACATGCCTGTAATCTTAGCTACTTTGGAGACTGACACAGGAGAATAGCTGGTACTCAGGAAGTAGAGGTTGCAGTGAGCTGAGATGGTACCATTGCACTCCAGACTAAGTGACAGAGTGAGACTCTGTCTCTAAATAAATAAATAAACAAATAAATAAATGGTTTTTTTTTCTGCACCCCAGACTTCTGAAAAAGGAGTTGGGAGCTGTGCTCAAGGATCCCAGCCTTTGTCCTCAATTGCAAACATATTGGAGTGCCTCTTAGCTCAGGAGTTTGTGCTGCTCAAGAGTTGCACAAACACAAAGTTGAGAAACACTGCTTGCTGAAAGGGCAGAGGACAAACCAGTTATCCACTAAAGTGGAGACATTTTTATTCTATGTTGGACTAAGATCTTAGAAAATGCAGGCAGGGGGCTGGGCATGGTGGCTCAAGCCTGTAATCCCAGCACTTTGGGAGGCTGAGGCAGGTGGATCACGAGGTCAAGAGATCGAGACCATCCTGGTCAACATGGTGAAACCCCGTCTCCACTAAAAATACAAAAAATTAGCTGGGCATGGTGGCATGTGCCTGTAATCCCAGCTACTCAGGAGGCTGAGGTGGGAGAATTGCTTGAACCCAGGAGGCGGAGATTGCGGTGAGCCGAGATCACACCATTGCACTCCATCCTGGGTAACAAGAGCGAAACTCCATCTCAAAAATAAAAAAAGAAGAAGAAGAAGAAAAAAAAATGCAGGCAGGGAACAAGTTTTGCCAGTTTTCCAATGAGAGACCCTCTTTGGTAAGAGAGGCTCTTCTTTCTTTACCTGGTGTGTTACTTCCTCCCTTTGGTACCCAATTTCCTCATGTTTAAAATTAGGGAGCCAAGCACCTTTGGTTACACATGTAAATTCCAGCACTTTGGGAGGCCAATGTGAGCAGATCACCATGTCAAGAGATCAAGACCATACTGGCCAACATGGTGAAACCCTGTATCTACTAAAAATACAAAAATTAGCCAGGAATGGTGGCAGGTGCCTGTAATCCCAGATACTTGGGAGGCTGAGGCAAGAGAATCTCTTGAACTTGGGAGGTGGAGGTTGCAGTGAGCCAAGATTGTGCCACTGCAGTCCAGCCTGGGCAACAGAGTAAAACTATATCTAAATAAATAAATAGATAAATAAAATAAAAAAAATAAAAATAGGGAAGTAAAACCACATGTCCCCTAGCATCCTTTCCTCTTAGTCTTTCTATGAGTTAATTAAAGAGATTTGTTTTCTTATAAGCATACATCCAAAAAGGTACTCATGGTAAGTTTTTCATGTTTTCTAGAATCTTGTAATTGCCCCAAATGATGAGGGAGTATTTGTAGGAGAAGCTCTTTCTTGCTTCCTTTTTTTTGTTTGTAGAGATGAAATGTCTCCCTTTCACCTAGGCTGAAGTGCAGTAGTACAATCCTGGATCACTGCAACCTCAAACTCTTGGCCTCAAGTCATCCTCCAATTCCAACCTCTGGAGTAGCTGGGACAACAGACGCAGACCACCATGCCCAGCTAATTTTTAAAATTATTTTGTAGAGACAGGATCTCACTATGTTGCCCAGGCTGGTCTCAACCTTTTGGTTTCAAGTGATCCTTCTGCCTCAGCCTACAAAAGTGCTGGGATTACAGGTGTGAGACATAGTGCCTGGACCTTCATTACTTTTTCATAACCTTAATTACCTTCTTCTGAATATCTTTAGAACTACAATGTTTTGTCTTTTGAGGCTAGAGTTGAAGCTGATTTCCATAAATAGTCATTTTGAGTCAAGTCTTTTGAATGAAGTGAGTGGCCAGAGATGATGATGACAATTTTGGCTAAAACAATTTCTGAGAGAGCACTCTGTGAGCTCTAAAATGTGTGTGCTGGGGGCAGCCAGGGGGTGGGTGGTTCATAAAAATAAAATATTAAGAAAAAAAAGAAAGTAAAATGTGTGGGCCAGTCACTGGGCTAAAGTTCACTCTTCTTGCCAAACTCAGAATTGTAGATGAAAATTATTTATTTATTTGTTTATTATTATTATTATTGACACAGAGTTTTGCTCTTTTTACCCAGGCTGGAGTGCAATGGTGGGATCATGGCTCATTGCAACTTCTGCTTCCTGGGTTCAGGCAATTCTCCTGCCTCAGCCTTCTGAGTAGCTGGGATTACAGGCATGCGCCACCATGCCCAGCTAATTTTTTTGTATTTTTAGTAGAGACGTGGTTTCACCATGTTGACCAGGATGATCTTGATCTCTTGACCTCGTGATCCACCCACCCTGTCCTCCCAAAGTGCTGGGATTACAGGTGTGAGCCACCGTGCCCGGCTGTTTATTTAATTTTTTGTTTTAGACTCACTGTGTCACATAGGCTGGAGTGCAGTGGCCTGATCTCTGCTCACTGCAACCTCCACCTCTGGGTTCAAGCAATTCTCCTGCCTCAGCCTTCCAAGTAGTTGGGATTACAAACATGTAACAACATGCCTGGCTAATTTTTGTACTTTTTTTTTTCGAGGTGGACTCTCACTTTGTTGCCCAGGCTGGAGTGCAGTGGCCTGATCTCAGCTCACCACAACCTCCACCTTCCCAGTTCAAGCCATTCTCCATGCCTCACCCTCCCAAGTAGCTGAATTACAGGCACCTCCCACCATACCTGGCTAATTGTATTTTGAGTAGGGATAGGGTTTCACCCTGTTGGCAGCTGATCTCAAACACCTGACCTCAAGTGATCCACCCACCTCAGTCTCCCAAAGTGCTGAGATTACAGGCATGAGTCACTGTGCCTGGCCAATTTTCTTCTAATATCAAAGGAATCACCAGGGTCTTCCCTTTCTTTTGATTCATTTATTTTCTCTATGTCATGCCAATTTTAGTGTATGTGCTGCCAAAGTGAGCACTGATTCTGTGTTTATTTATTTATTTATTAAACAGGGTTTCACTGTGTCTTCCAGGTTGGAATACAGTGACATGGTCATGGCTCACTGCAATCTCTGCTTCCCAGGGCTCAAGCAATCCTCCTGCCTGGGCCTTTCAAAGTGCGGAGGTTACAAGTGTGAGTCAGTGTGCCCAGCCTGCAATGTTTAACTGCTGACTTTGATGCCTGATTTTGGTTGTACTAGACACTCCCACTAGTTTTTTCTTTAAAAATTACTGGTTTGTTTAGCTCCTTTAAAAGATCTTTGGTGTTTTATACATCCTAATATGTGAGGCCATGTGTGGTGGCTCATGCCTGTAACCCCAGCATTTGGTGAAGCCAAGGTGGGAGGTTCTCTCGAGACCAAGAGTTCAAAATCAGTCTGGGCAACATGGTTTTTAAATGGCAGTTTATTTTAAGCCATTACTTCTGGAAGAATTTAATCTGATCCAGTGTAGGATTTTTCTTTCACTCATAGAGAGAAAAATAAAGATAATAGCTAAAGCATTTAATGAGCGCTGACTATGTGCCCACCACTTGATCCTCGTCAAACCCTCTGAGGCTGGACCACTGTACTACTGCCATCCCCATTTTATGAAGAAGATACTGAGGCAAAGGGGGGTTAAGTACCTTGCTAAGTATGGGCAGCTATTAATGCGGTAAATCTGGGGTCCTGAACCACTTTTGTAACTAATGCGACACTTTGTCTCTGGACTCCAGACCAATTTCTCTGATGCTCAAAATTTGCCTGCATTAAATGCACTTTTGTGAAATATATTTTTTTTATCTCTGTTTTGAGATGGAGTCTCCCTCTGTCTCCCAGGCTGGAGTGTAGTAGCACAATCTCAGCTGACTGTAACCTCCTAAGTTCAAGCAATTCTCCTGCCTCAGTCTTCTGAGTAGCTGTGATTACAGGCAGCTGTCACCACTCCTGGCTAATTTTCATATTTTTAGTAGAGGCAGGGCTTTACCATGTTGGCCAAGCTGGTCTTAAACTCTTGACCTCAGGTTATCTGTCCACCTTGGCCTCCCAAAATGCTCAGATTACTGGCATGAGCCACTGCACCTGGCCCCCTGAGTGGCATGAGCCACTGCACCCAGCCAGAATAAAAGATCTTTTAGTGGAATTATTTAGTTATATTGAAAAGTTTACTTTCAGACAAGCCTGGCTAACCTGGTGAAACTCTGTCTGTCTCTACTAAAAATATAAAATTAGCTGGGTGTGGTGATGTGCACCTGTAACCCCAGCTACTCCAAAGGCAGAGGCAGGAGAATTACTTGAACCCAGGAGGCAAAGCTTGCAGTAAGCAGAGATGGTGCCATTTTATTCCAGCTGGGCTACAAGAGTGAAACTCCACCTCAAAAAACAAGTTTGTTCTGTGTCCTTACTTTTCCTCATTTTCTCATAAATCAATGAAAATTCTGCTGCAAACTTTCATCAGCCTGTCAGATAGCATTACATTATTCCTCCCTGCTCCCTTGGTTTAGTATGCTGAGCTCAAATCTAAGAGATGGGGGGAGCACAGTGGGACTTCCATCCTTCCCAGTTTTTAAACTTGTGTCCTTATGTTCATGGTCCCACAATTTCTTATTTTACATAGGGATTTTTATACCTACTTAGGGGTTGGCTCATACCTGTAATCCCAGCACTTTGGGAGGCTGACACCTGGCAGATCTCTTGAGCTCAGGAGTTTCAGACCAGCCTGGGAAACAGGGCAAAACCCTCTCTAAAAAGATATAAAAATTAACCAGGCATGGTGATGCATGCCTTTAGTTTCAGCTTCTTGGGAGGCCAAGGTGTGAGGATCACTTGATCCTGGGAGGCTGAGATCACTGTGGAGTGAGCCATGATGGTGCCACTGCACTCCAGCCTGGGTAGCAGAGAGAGATCCTGTCTCAGAAAACAAACAAACAAACCTACTTAGCCAGATGAATGTTAGGATGAAAAGTGATTACATATACATTTCTGAAATAAAGTCTGTCCTCAGTTACAGCTGTTACCATTGATTGGAGATGTGACTTTATTTTTTCAGTGTTTGATATCAAATGCCTTTAAGTTTCTTGTATATGTCATTTATATGTTTAAATAATGTTTCAATATATTTTATTGCTGATCATAGCATAGCATAAAGATGTGTTCATTTAAAACATTTCTGAAGTTGTGCAAGAAAAACTAATATGCAGAATATTTTTTTTTTTGAGATGGAGTTTTGCTCTGGCAACCAGGCTGGAGGGCAGTGGTGCAATCTCGGCTCACTGCAACCTCTGTCTCTGGGTTCAAGTGATTCTCCTGCCTCAGCCTCCCAAGTTGCTGGGATTACAGGCATCCACCATCATGCCTGGCAAATTTTTATGTTTTTAGTGGAGATGGGTCTCACCATGTTGGCCAGGCTGTTCTTGAACTCCTGACCTCAGGTGATCTGCCCACCTCAGCCTCCCAAAGTGCTGAGATTACCAACAGCAGCCACTGTGCCTAGAGTTAAAGGTTACATACTGTATGATTGCATTTATGTAACATTATTGAAATTACAAGACTGAAGAGATGGAGAACAGATTTAGTGGTTGCTAGGAGTTGGGAATGAGAGGTGAGGGGTGGTGTGGTTATAAAGTGGTAGTATGAGGGAGCTATGTAGGGATGAAACAGTTCTGTATTTCAGGTGTGATTATACAAAGCTGCAAATGTGATAAAATTTTATACAACACACACACACTGCATACAAATCCTAGCATTATCAAGTCCCATTTTGCATACAAAACTGTTGAAACTTGAATACACTTGTGACTGTACCAAGGTCAGTTTCCTGTTGGCAACAGAGTACTGGAGTCACATAAGTTATAACATTGGAAGACTTTGGGCAAACATACTTGGGACCTCCCTGTGTACTTTTTTGCAAATTCCTGTTGTTTGTAATTATAGTACTTTTAACATAAAAAATTGGTCAGGCATCGTGGCTCATACGTGTAACCTCAGCACTTTGGGATGCTGAGGTAGGTAGATCACCTGAGGTCAGGAGACCAGCCTGGCCAACATGGTGAAACCCTGTCTCTGCCAAAAATGCAAAAATTAGCCAGGGTGTGGTGGGGTGTGCACCTGTAGTCTCAGCCACCTGGGAGGCTAAGGCATGAAAATTGCTTTGAACCTGGGATGCAAAGGTTGCAGTGATCTGAGATTGCACCACTGCACTCCAGCCTGGGCAACAGAGCAAAACTCTGTTTCAAAATATAAAGCAAAGCAAAAGAAAACCCTACAAAAAAAAATGCATTTAGAGTGTTTGAGAGAAAGTAAGCAAAAGAAAGAAAATGTAAATTGTCTATAATTCTCATACCCAAGACAACAGTCCTTGGAATAGTTTCTCACTTTGTGTATAGACTTGAAACTTTTTAAATGCCATTTTGTGTTTTAGGCTGGGTGCAGTGGCTTATACCTGTAATTCCAGCGGTTTGGGAGACAAATGTGGGTGGATCATGAGGTCAAGAGATTGAGACTATCCTGGCCAACATAGTGAAATCCCTTCTCTATTAAAAATACAAAAATTAGCTGGGTACGGTGGCATGTACCTATAGTCCCAGCTACTACTAGGGAGGCCGAGGCAGGAGAATCGCTTGAACCCAAGATGTGGAGGTTGCAGTGAACCAAGATCATGCCACTGCACTCCAGCCTGGGTGACAGAGTAAGATTCTGTCTAGGGGAGGGGAGGGAGGAATCATTTTTTAACTAAAAAAATTTTTTTCTCCTCAGAAAGGATAAAAATGTTATTGATTAGTAAGACTGTAGTTTTATGTTGATATTTTGAAAATTTAGAATGATGATTATTTGCTCCTGTAACGATATATAAGCACATTCAGTACTATCAGAACTAATTACATTATGCAATAACCTGACTACCTTATGCATATAGCAGCATTAGTGCATATTGTAAAGTTTTATTTTTTACCAAAAAGTTTACAACTACTAAGTATTCACATTCCTTAACATTATTACAGAATTAATTTAGAAATTTTCTACTTTAAAACTTATTGATAGGTGTAATTAAATTCTTAGATAGCATTAATGTACTATTTTTAAAACACAGAAAACATTCTTTATCATTTCTAAAACATGCTTTATTATCTACTCATCTTTGTGAATCAGGTTTTTCTTGATACCATGCAGTCAAAACAAATTTGATGTAAGACAGCCTAATCATCCATGACTTAAAGTTTGTGTTAATGAGAAGAATTGTATTGTTCTCATTATACCTATTCTCCATTAGAGGTTTTTCTTTTTTTGAGAGGGACTCTCACTCTGTCACCCAGGCTGGAAAGCAGTGGCACAATCTCAGCTCACTGCAACCTCCTCCCAGCTTCAAGCAATTCTCCTGCCTCAGTCTCCTGAGTAGTTGGCACTACAGGCATATGTCACCACGCCTGTCTAATTGTGTGTGTGTATTTTTAGTAGAGACATGGTTTCACCATGTTGTTCAGGCTGGTCTGGAACTGTTGACCTCAAATGATCCTATCACCTCAGCCTCCCAAAGTGCTGTGATTACAGGCATGAGCCACCATACTCAGCCCCATTTGAGCTATATAATACACTGAAATATAAAATACAGCTTTAATCTATTTTTTATGTTATAGATATACATGAAATTAATTTAGAAAAATGTTCCTGTACTAAAATATTTAAAGTGATTTGATTATGATTTACAAGTTTTATTTTGTAGTTAGCATCTCTAGGGGAATTTCAGGGACACTGTTGCTGTCCTGTGATTATTGATCTTTTTAAAAATCATTGTTGGAGAGCTAGGAAGATGGTGCTGTAGGACCAACTCAGGATTGCAGATCCCAGTGAAAGTGTAGAGGATGAGTGGATGCCGCATTTCCAGATGGATATTTATTGCCCACAGACCAGGAGATTCCCAGGTGTAGAAGCCCCATGGGCCACCAGCGTGGCTGTTTGGACCAGTGTGGCTGTTTGGGCTGGTGCAGCTGTTTCGGCCAGTGCCACAGTGAAGCAATACTCCATACAAAATACACTGGTTTGGTTGCCCTGTTAAACTGGCAATTGGAGATTTCAGAAGGCAGATTAGCACATTCATCTGATTAAACAGGACTTAAACAGAAAGCCAGGAGATGAGATTCCTGAGCAGTGACATTGATTCAGCCAGTGCAGTGGGTTGCTGAATGGGAATCACACAGATCCCAGTGCCCATTCAGCAGGTGACTGGAACACCTGGCAGAAAGTCAACCATTCAACTTTAAAAAAAGGGCTCTGAGGCAGGGAGCCAGGTGACAAGTCTCGGTGGGTCCCACCCCCACAAAAACAAACAAAACAGCAATTGGAAATACTGGGGTTGAGAGTTTCATGGCAAGCACAGCTGAACCCAGGATGGTGCAGCTTGGTGGGGGAGGGGCGTCTGCCATTACTGGGGCACTCCACCCCCACAGAGGTACTCTGCCATTGCTGAAGGAGCCTGCTGTTGCTGAGGCAACCCACCATTGCTGAGGCAACCCACCATAACAGAGAGAGTCCACCATTACAGAGGTGGGCCACCATTGCCATGGCAGTTCTAACCACACCCATATGAACAGGACTACAGGGAATTACACATGGCAGCAGGGCAAAGCCCATGGCAGCAGACCAGAGCACATGGCAACAGGGTGGAGCCCACGGCAGCAGGGCAGAGCCCAGAGCAGCTCAGCATAGCCAATGCAGGCAGGCAGTGACTAGACTGCCTCCTTGCTGGGCAGGACTGAGCAATGGAAACTCAAAAATAAAGCCCTAACTCTCTGGGACAGAGCACCTCAGGAAAAAAAAGGGACTTTATGAGTTCTGCTGCAGCAGACTTAAACGTACATACCTAGAAGCCCTGAATGAACAATGGAGCTCAAAGCTCAGCATTTGAGCTCCTATAAAGGACAGACTGTCTCCTCAAACAGCTCCCTGACCCTGTATATCCAAAGAGTAGCATCACAAAGGACTGATTAGACTGACATTTGGTGGGTATCATTCAGAGACAAAGATAGCAGAAGAAGAAACTGGTAGCAACCCTCACAGTTTCGCAGCTGCTACTCGTGATCCCTAGGCAAGCAGAGCCTGGAGTGGACCTCAGCAGTCCTACAGCACAGGAGTGAGATGGTTAGAAGAAAAACTAAGAAACAGAAATACTTCATCATCAACAATCTGGACATCTACTGAGAGACCCAACTGGAAAGTCAGCAACTACTCAGATGACAGGTGTATGAATCCACAAAGATGGGAAGAAACCAGTGAAAAAAGGAGGAAAACACCTGAAACCAGATACCTCACCTCCTACAAGAAACCACACCTCCTCACCAGCAAGGGAACAAAGCTGGATGGAGAATGAGTGTGATGAAATGACAGAATCAGACTTCAGAAGGTGAATAATGAGAAACTTCTGTGAGCTAAAAGAACATGTTCTAACTCAATGCAAAGAAACTCAGAACCTTGAAAAAAGATTTGAGGAAATGATAACAAGAATGGACAACTTAGAGAGGAATATGAATGAATTGAAGAAGCTGAAAAACACAACACAAGAAGTTCATGAAACATGCACAAGTTTCAACAGCCGTATTGACCAAGCAGAAGAAAGGATATCAGAAGCTGAATATCAACTCAATAAAATAAAATAAGAAGTCAAGATTAGAGAAAAAAAACACAAAAAGGAATGAAAAATGTCTCCAAGAAATGTGGGACTATGTGAAGAGACCTAATCTACATTTGATAGGTGTACCTGAATGTGACGAAGAGAATGAATCCAAGCTGGAAAACACCCTTCAGGATATTATCCAGAAAATTTCCCCAACCTAGCAAGGCAGGCCAATATTCAAATCCAGGAAATACAGAGAACACCACAAAGATATTCTGCAGGAAGAGCAACCCAAAGGCACATAATCGTCAGATTCACCAGGGTTGAAATGAAGGAGAAAATGCTAAGGGCAGCCAGAGAGAAAGGTCAGGTCACACACAAAGGGAAGCTCATCAGACTGACAGCAGATCTCTAAGCAGAAACCCTGCAAACCAGAAGAGAGTGGGGGCCAATATTCAACATCCTTAAAGGAAAGAACTTTCAACCCAGAATTCCATATCCAACCAAACAGAGCTTCATAAGTGAAGGAAAAATAAAATCCTTTGCTAACAAGCAAGTACTCAGAGATTTTGTCAGCACCAGGCATACTTTACAAGAGCTCCTGAAAAATGCACTACACAAAGAAAGGAACAACCAGTACCAGCCATTTCAAAAACATACCAAATGCTGAAGAACATCAACAAAATGAAGAATCTGCATCAACTAATGAGCAAAACAGCCAGCTAGCATCAAAATGGCAGTATCAAATTCACAGATAACAATATTAACCCTAAATGTAAATGGGCTAAATGCACCAATCAAAAGACACAGACTGGCAAATTGAATAAATAGCCAAAACTCATTCGTGTGCTGTATCCAGGAAACCCATCTCACATGCAAGGATACAAAAAGGCTGAAAATAAAGGGATGGAGGAAGATTTACCAAGCAAATGGAGAGCAAAAAAAAGGAGTTGCAATTCTTATCTCATAAAATAGACTTTAAAGCAACAAAGATCAAGAGACAAAGAAGGACATTACATAATGGTAAAAGGATCAATACAACATGATGAGCTAATGATCCTAAATATATGTGGTCCCAATACAGGAGCACCCAGATATATAAGGAAAGTTCCTAATGACTTACAAAGAGACTTATATTTCCATATAATAATAGTGGGAGACTTTACCACTCCATTGCCAATATTAGACAGATCAACTGGAGAGAAAATTAACAAGGAAACCCAGGACTTGAACTCGGACCTGGAACAAGAAATCCGATAGACATTTACAGAACTCTCCACCCCAAATACAGAGAATATACATTCTTCTCAGCACCACAACAACCCTACTCTAAAATTGACCACATAATTGAAAGTAAATCACTCCTCAGCAAATGCAAAACAGCTGAAATTATAACAGTCTCTCAGACTATAGTGCAATCAAATTAGAACTCAGAATTCAGAAACAAACTCAGAACTGCACAGCTTCATGAAAACTGAACAACTGGCTGTCGAGTGTAGACTGGATAAACAATGAAATGAAGCCAGAAGTAAAGTTCTTCAAAACCAACAAGAATGAAGACAAAACATACCAGAATCTCTGGGACACATTTAAAGCAGTCTCTAGAGAAAAATATATAGCAATAAGTGCCCATATGAGAAGAGTGGAGAGATCAAAAATTGACACCCTATCATCAAAATTGAAAGAGCTAGTGGAGCAAGATAAAAAAAACCTCAAAACCTAGCAGAAGACAAGAAATAATTAAGAACAGAGCAAAACTGAAGGAGATACAGATATGAAAAACTCATAAATAATCAAAAAATCCAGGAGCTGGTTTTTTGAAAAGATCAACAAAATAGACAGACCACTAGCCAGATTGATTAAAAAAAGAAGAGAGTGATTAACCAAATAAATGCAATAAAAAAAGATAAAGGGAAAATCACCACAGCTTCCACAGAAATTAAAACCATCATCAGAGAATATTACAAACAACTCTATGCACATAAACTAGTAAACCTGGAAGAAATGAATAAATGCCTGGACACCTGTGTCCTCCCAAGCCTAAACAAGAAGGAAGTTGAAATTATGAATAGACCAATAACAAGGTCTGAAGCTGAAGCAGCAATTAAGAGCCTACCACACAAAAAAAGCCCAGGTCCAGATGGGTTCACAGCCGAATTCTACCAGACACACAAAGAGGAACTGGTACCATTTCTTCTGAAACTATTCCAAATAATTCAAAAAGAGGGAATCCTTCCCAAATTATTTTTTGGGACCAAAATCATCCTGATACCAAAACCCAGCAGAGAATCAACAAG
>CM052658.1:95195038-95206037 GCA_028533165.1 Leontopithecus rosalia
GGCATAATAGTATAGCTAGAAAACCCCATTGTCTCAGCCCCACATCTCCTGAAACTGATAAGCAACTTCAGCAAAGTCTCAGGATACAAAATCAGTGTACAAAAATCACAAGCATTCCTATACGCCAATAACAGACTTAAAAAGAGCCAAATAAAGAACGAACTGCCATTCACAATTGCTACAAAGTGAATAAAATACCTAGGAATACAACTAACAAGGAATGTAAGGGACCTCTTCAATGAGAACTACAAACCACTGCTCCATGAAATAAGAGAGGACACAAACAGATGGAGAAACATTCCATGTTCATGGTTAAGAATAATCAATATCATGAAAATGACCATACTGCCCAAAGTAATTTACAGACTTAATGCTGTCCCCATAAAGCTACCATTAACTTTCATCACAGAACTGAAAAAAACACCTTAAACTTTATATGAAAACAAAAGAGAGCCCAGATAGCCAAGGCAATTCTAAGCAAAACGAACACAGCAGGAGGCATCACACTACCAGACTTCACTATACTACAAGGCTACAGTAATTAAAACAGCTTCGTACTGGTAACAAAACAGTGATATAGACCAATGGAACAGAAGAGAGGCATTGGAGGTAACACAACATATCTACAACCATACAATGTTTGATAAACCTGACAAAAACAAGCAATGGGGAAAGGATTACCTGTTTAATAAATGGTGTTGGGAAAACTGGCTAGCTATGTGCAGAAAGCAGAAACTGGACCCCTTCCTGACACCTTTCACTTAAATTAACTCCAGATGGATTAAAGACTTAAACATAAGACCTGGCACCATAAAAACCCTAGAAGAAAATCTAGGCAAAACTATTAGGACATAGGAGTAGGCAAAGATTTCATGACCAAAACACCAAAAGCATTGGCAACAAAAGCCAAAATAGACAAATGGGACCTAATCAAACTCCATAGCTTCTGCACAGCAAAAGAAACAGTCACGAGAATGAATCTGCAACCAACAGAATGGGAAAAAGTTTTTGAAGTTTATGCATCTGACAAAGGGCTGATATCCAGAATTTACAAAGAACTCAAACAGATTTACAAGAAAAAATCAAACAAGCCCATTCAAAAATGGGCAAAGGATATGAACAGACACTTTATGAAAGAAGACATACATGAGGCCAACAAACATATAAAAAAATGCTCATCACTGTGACCGTTCTCTGCATTTCATCAGAGAAATGCTAATCAAAACCACATTGAGATACCATCTCACCCCAGTTAGAATGATGATCATTAAAAAATCTGGAGACAACAGATGCTGGAGAGGATGTGGAGAAATAGAAACAATTTTACACTGCTGGTGGGAATGTAAATTAGTTCAACCATTGTGGAAGACAGTGTGGCGATTCCTCAAGGACCTAGAAATAGAAATTCCATTTGACCCAGCAATCCCATTACTGGGTATATATCCAAAGGACTATAAATCGTTCTACTATAAGGACACATGCACAAGAATGTTCATTGCAGCACTGTTTACAATAGCAAAGACCTGGAATCAACCCAAATGCCCATCGATGGTAGAGTGGACAGGGAAAATGTGGCATATATACTCCATGGAATATTATGCAGCAATCAAAAACGATGAGTTCGTGTCCTTTGTAGGGACATGGATGAATCTGGAGAACATCATTCTCAGCAAACTGACACAAGAACAGAAAATGAAATACCGCATGTTCTCACTCATAGGCGAGTGATGAGCAATGAGAACACATGGACGCAAGGAGGGGAGCACTAGACACTGGGATCTATTGGGGGGAATAGGGGAGGGAAAGTGGGGTGGGGGAGCTGGGGAGGGATAGCATGGGGAGAAATGTCAGATGTGGGTGAATGGGAGGAAGACAGCAAATCACGCTGCCATATGTGTACTTATGTAACTATCTTGCATGTTCTGCACATATACCGCAAACCTAAAAGCAATAAAAAATTATTGCATTTGAAAAATAAAGTAGTATAAAATTTATGACAAATTAGGGAAATAAAGTAGACAATGCACTCAACTCTACTGTCTTTAAAGATTTTAATTAATTTCTGTACATTGTGCTAGTGGTTAAATCTGAAACTCAAGAGTCAACCTGAATTGAAGTCTTGGCTCCATCACTTTGTCTCTTGTCTATTTCTTTCTCCATAAAATGAAAGTAATAACAGTGTTAACTCATAGGATTATTGTGAATATGAAGTGCACTAGTACATGTAAACAGTCCTCGTTCCTGGCATAAAGACACTCATAAAATACAGTTATTATTATTTTAGAACATGGTTAAGATCTACTTTATGTTTAATATGTCTTTTCCTCACTTATCGTATCATGGCTGGGCACAGTGGCCATAATCCCATGACTTTGGGTGGCTGAGGTGGGTGGATCATCTGAAGTCAGGAGTTTGAGACCACCCTGACCAACATAGAGAGACCTCGTCTTCACTAAAAAAAACAAAAATTAATACCAGCTCCTTTGGAGGCTGAGCCAGGAGAATTGCTTGAACTGGGGAGGTGAAGGTTGCATTGAGTCAAGACTGTGCCATTGTACTCCAGCATGGGTTATAGAGTGAGACTGTGTCTCAAAAACAAATGAACAAACAAAGAAACAACAAAATATCACAACTATTTTTCCATGTTTAAAGTTCCACCAGGAATATTAGAGAATATTGGGTGCCCTGTACCCTTGCCAATATTGGGCATTCTTACTCTAGGTATTTGCCAATATTATATATGAAAACTGTCATGTCATTGTTTTGACTTGCATTTTCCCCAAGCATCAGCGAGATTTAATGGTTTTCACATTTAAAAATAGCATTTTTAAAATTCATAATCAACTTGTTTCATAATAAGGTTTTCATGTTTTTACTGTTTCTTTTCCTGTTTAGACAAATCTTAGAATTTTTCACATTGATTTAGACAAATATCAGTACAAAGGTCTTTATAAGTCTATGGAAATTTTAATAATTTTTCTTGGTAATTTTTCTCTGTAGATTCAAGTTTAGAAGGGCTTTTCCAGTTCTGATATCATGTAAATATGTGCAATTTGTTAGTTTTAAAAAACATGACTTTTTTAATCCTCTAGGTTGTAGTTTACTAGGTGTTACCTTAGTCTTCTGTATATTGCCTGTTCATACCTTTGCCCATTTTTTCCCCTTCTGGGTTATCTTCTCTTCTTATTGCTTTATAGGTGTTCTTTAGATATCACAATGGTTAATCTTTTTTTAATATATGTTACATGTATTTTCTCCTTATTTGTTACTTATCTTTTAATTTTTTTAATGGTATCTTTATATAGAAATTTTAACTTACGTGGTCAGATCTTTCTCTTAAATAATTCTTCATTATTCAACTTGAAAATATTTCCCTTCTTTATAGCTTTGGGGTGTGTGTGTGTTTTAAATTGTTTAGCAAATCTCTACCACCCCAAGATTATCTTTAAAACATTTTCATATATTTTATGTGAAAAATTTTTTTCTCACTGAGCTCATTTAGTTTGTGTAAAATTTCCTTTTGTGTCTAGTGTGAGGGTAGGAATCCAACATTTTCCCAAATGGATAGGCTTTTGTGTCTCTCAGTTCATTGACCTGTTTATATTTTAAATACCACAATGTCTTCCTTCATACATAAAGCCTCTTCTGAATTCTCAGTTCTGACAGGTCTGTCTGTTTATTTCATTACCTCCCCTCCCCTGTGGCTTCTTATAGAAGTTTGATATCTGATAGGGCAAATATGCTTGTTTTCAAATTTTTCTTAGCTATTTCCATGAATTTACTGTTTCTGGTGAATTTTAGAATTATTTTGATGAGTTTTAAGGCAAACCCCATTGAGATTATGATTAGAATTGTGCTAAATTTATAGATTAATATGGGAAGAAGTCAGTTCTCACTAGCAGGTCTTTCTGTCAAGGAGCATACTATATCTGTTTATTCTGGAGTTGCCTCTCTGATAACAGTTTTAACCTAGATGCTCATTGTAGCATTGTTTTGTTCTAAACAAATGTATCACAAAGATAGTATTAGAGTAAATTAGTTGAGAGAAAAGCTTCATATCATCTCTTTCTGTTTTCATTTCACTTTTCACCTTTAATTTTTAATCTGAAAAGACTTTATCATGATATATGGCATACATATACTCAGGCTCTTGTAACAATTGGTGGTATATAATGATCTGTCTTTCTTATTGTCATTGATTTAATGATTAAGGACAATTTAATCAAGTTGATAACAGTATTTAACTCTTATTTTAGATAAAAAGGATGTTTCTAGTTTTTGAGAGTATGCATTAAGACAGTGCCTTTACTCTTGTTTTATTTGAGAAATGTTTTTGGGAGTATTTTTTTTTTTAAAAAAAGCTCTTTGAAGTAATACGTAATCATTGTGAAAATTTCATACAAAATTGCAGTATATAAAGAAAAAATGCCTTTTAAAAAGATGAGTTTTGTTCTTCAAATCAGTCATTGATGTGCCTCCTTGTTACTTTTGCCATATATTTGTATCATCTGTACTGTTACTTCATAACAATTTTCTTAAAATTTACTAAAGAAATAAAAAATCCTTAGTGATAAGAGCTGTGAACGCATACATTGATGTATATTGCATACATACATAACATTGATGTTTTATGTACATTGCTCTATATTAAGAAATATATAACATTAATGCATATTAAATAATTATTCAAGTGTTTGTATAATTTATAACACACTGGCACAGTGAGTGAAAGCATAGGTTCTGAAATCAAGGTTTTATGGTTTTAAATCCTGATCTGCTATGTCCTCCTTCAGTGATACTAGATAATAAACTTAAGCTTCTACCCATTTTATTTGTTTAATGGGGTTAGTATTCCACCTCCCTTGTAAGGTTATTATAAAATTAAACAGCAGGTGTTCAATCAGTCAGAAGAGCCCTAGTACATAAGTGTTCCACAAATACTAGCTATCATTCAATATAGTAATTTGTAAATACCTTGTGTCTCCTTCAAAGCCAGTTCTCACAGAAGCATATCAGTTTTAAAGTGTTTACATAGTATTCATTTTAAGAATATACTATGATTTATAAAACAGCATTTTGTAAATATTTTTGTCATTTTTTTAAAAAAAGCAACAAATAACAGGATTGGTTTCTAATATGTATCACAAGATTTTCCTCCCAAAGGACTGTATTAATTTGCTTCATGATCTAAACAGTTTAGACTTCATGATCTAAACATTTGGTGGGGGGCAATAGTTGGTTTAAGAATAATACCTGATTTTGTTTTAGTTAACATTATTTCTCACTAGCCATTAAGGAACACATGAATTACTATTTGTTGTTTAATCTGTGCAATTTTCTGAGAAATAGGTAAGCCTGCCTCTGTGTGTGTGTGTGTGTGTGTGTGTGTGTGTGTGTGTGTGTGATGCAATTTATGTGTATGGTACTAGAAATTGAGAAATTATGGTCATTTTATATTATTCTGGTCAGGGATCCCTGGAATATCAGAATTATTTCCAATCAATAGCCACTGTTTTCAAGTATATAGGGTCCATGGGAGAAAGATTTGGATTAAATATTTGCACTGACAAATGGAAAACAAAAGGACTATTCTTTGGGCTCTTTTATTTTTCCTAAAATTTACTTACTCCCCCTCTACATTGCCTCTATCTCCATCTCTCTTCCTGGCTCCTGAAAAGACAGCACTGTTTAAGCATCAGCCATCTGAACCTTCTTGCAGTCTCATTTTTTGGCTGTATCCCATGTTTATGCCTTTTCTGTGTTTTTCTTCTACTGTTAAGCTGTCTGTTGTTGGTTCATTTCTGCAGTGAATGTTTAGAGAGGGAAGTGAAAGCTTTCCTTCCAGTAATACAATAAAATTATAAAGCAGAAAAGTTTAGACAGAATTTCCCATTTAAATGCCAAAACTTTATATTCTGTTTCTGATAAAAACACGAAAGTTAAAAAAAAAACACTTACTTTTGACACAAAGCTCTGCTGACATTCTATTAAACAAACAAAACCTATTTAATTTTCATAATGTAAATGGCAGATATTTTTATAATTCTTTTTTTGGGCAGGCACTTTTTTTTTATTTGACAGACTAGGAAGCTGAAGTGCAGAAAGATTAAGTAATTTGAGTAATGTCATCCAGCTTGCAAGTGTCAAAGATGTCATTTGAACCCAGACAGCCTGGCTCCAGCATCTGGACTCTTACAGTCTTCAATCTCTAAAAGGAGAGGGAAGAACTTACATGACATCCTACTGGGAATTTTCTAGAAACCAGATCTTTCTTCCCTACAGGCAGAAGGTACAATAGGGAAATGAGAATGGGACTCAGAGGCACCCCTTGTCCCCTCACCATCACCTGCTGAGACAGAGAGCCTCCCTGGCCATCCAGGAAGAATCTAGAATTTATTACTCAAAACCACTTTACTGGGAGAGCCAACATCAGGAGGCAACCTTCTAGCGGCTGCTGAGCTTCAGACTTCAGGAAGTGGAGGCCTGGTGCCCATGATCTATTTGGAAGAGATTGGAAAAAGGCTCCAGAGCCAAGCCACCCTCTGTTCTTCAGACACTACCCTGAGTTGCAAGTCCTATGGCCATCTTCCTAGGTTGAGGCCAGGCCCATGGAGTCACAGAGAAGGTCCGAAGGCCCCATGGCCTGGTCTTCAGAGATGGTCCCGTGGGGCAATTCTGTATACTTGTGGGAAGAACTGCGGGCCAGATGGGCTGGGTAGCATCAATGGTTGATGTCCATTTTGGAGAGCACTGCTTGGGGCAGATCCACATGGCAGCAGGCTGCTAATTCCACCAGGTAGATGAGGACATCACTAAGCTCCTCTTGAAGGGCAGCCCATTCCCTGGAGGACCAGTCTTGGGGATCAGTCTCCCCATCAGTTTTCCAGTGAAAGAGTTCGCCAGCTCCCCCACTTCCCCAACCAAAGCCAGGAGGAGGTTCCGAAGCTGATGGAACTGTTCCCAGTCTCATTCAGCAGCAAACTCAGCATGGAGGCAGTGGATGTCCTCGACCGTGGGCTCCGGGCTGAAGCTGAACCGACCTGCAGCAGCAGTGCCCTCTCCCCCCATGTCCCCAGGAGTCTTCCTACCTGCTGCAGACATGCCTCCCACCTACTGTCTATTTTTATAATTCTTATGCTAATAAATCATTTCCCTGATGTTTTTGGTAAAACCCAATATTCGTAATAAAGTCCAGAACTATGAATTGTTTTAAATAATTTTTTCTTATGTGTGATTACAAGTATACCTCTACAGGAAGTTACTATACTCTCACACAAGCTAATTTTTGGGAGGAAAAGGTCAACTGTAGAAACTTCCAGAAACACAATAGTGATAAGCATCCACAGAACACCAAGAAAGTCATGCCCAGGATACAAATAATCCGGTGGAATAATGATTGTCTGGAATACTAATAGTTGACATAAGAGTCAGTGACATTTACAGTATTTCAGTAAAATGTGATAATTTTTAGAAACCATCAATGTCCTCCAGGAGGCAACAACACCCCTCAGATATCACCAGGGGATTCCACTGCTTCAAGAAAGATTGGAAGTTACCAGTCTCATGTTTGTTGCATGGCTGGTAGTGTTTTTAGAAATTCTAAATGTAGGGAGTCTTTTTTTTTTCTTTTTATTGATGTAAAGCAGGCATATACAATTTTTTGGCTTCCCTGGGCAATACTTAAAAAAAAAACTTGCCTTAGGCCACACCTAAAATACATTAACACTGACAATAGCTGTCGATCTAAAAAAATCACAAAAAGTCCAAGCACAGTGGCTAATGCCTGTAATTCCAGCACTTTGGGAGGCTAAGGCTAGTAGATCACCTGAGGTCAGGAGTTCCAGACCAGCCTAGCCAACACGGTGAAACCTCATCTCTACCAAAAATAAAAAATATTATCCAGGTGTGGTGGCAGGCACCTGAAATCCCAGCTACTCAGGAGGCTGAGGCAAAAGAATGGCTTGAAAGAGAGGAAGCATCTCAGCAGTGAGCTGAGATGGTGCCATTGCCCTCCTTGCCCTCCAGCCTGGGAGACAAGAGGGAGACTTTGTCTAAAAAAAAAAAAAAATCACAAAAACGTTTTATTTTTTAGTGTCCTGCTCAGTCACCCAGGTTAGAGTGCAGTGGTGCAATCTTGGTTCACTGCAACCTCTGTCACCTGGGTTCAAGCCATTCTCTGGCCTCAGCCTGCTGAGTAGCTGGTATTACAGGTGCCTGCCACCATGCCTGGCTGTTTTGTGTATTTTTAGTAGAGACAGGGTTTCACTATGTTGGTCAGGCTGGTTTGGAACTCCTGATCTGCCAGCCTCAGCCTCCCAATTACAGGCATGAGCCACCACACCTGGCCTGTCATTTCTTTATATTTAGATAACATAAGAACTTTAAGACCCTTTCCACTTTGGGGTCAATCAATGATCTGTACCATACACATTTTACAAAAGAAAGGTCAGTACAGTCCTCATTCACATCCTGGTCATGTCACTCCTAGTGACTCCCATATTGCAAACCTCCCAGCAAACACCCCTTTCCTCTCCATCTGATGGGCTTCTCAGCTCCCATCACACTGACTGGACACAGACTCCCTAGAGGCAGCCACCAGGAGCAGGAGACACAGATGACTCAGAAGTTTCTAGGCCGGGCGCGGTGGCTCAAGCCTGTAATTCCAGCACTTTGGGAGGCCGAGGCAGGTGGATCACGAGGTCAAGAGATCGAGACCATCCTGGTCAACATGGTGAAACCCCGTCTCTACTAAAAATACAAAAAATTAACTGGGCATGGTGGCGCGTGACTGTAATCCCAGCTACTCGGGAGGCTGAGGCAGGAGAACTGCCTGAACCCAGAAGGCGGAGGTTGCGGTGAGCTGGGAACGCACCATTGTACTCCAGCCTGGGTAACGAGCGAAACTCCATCTCAAAAAAATAAATAAATAAATAAATAAATAAAAGTTTCTAAAAAGTCACCAAACCAGATGACACAAAACTCAAATGACATTTTACTCTGTTTTGGATTATTATGTTTGAGACAAGAGTGCAGTGGGCGTCCAACTAATCTTTTTTGGAATCTTTTGTAGAGATGTGGTTTCTCTCTGATGTTCAGGCTAGTCTTCAATTCCTGGTCTCAGGTGATCTGCCCACCTTAACCCCCGCCAAAGAACTGAAATTACAGACCTGCACTGTGTAATTTGCTGTGTGACAAAGCCCAATAGTAAGGAAGAAACTCCACGGGTCCAGTGTCTACTTATATGGGTGGATTGATGGCTGGGAAACCCCAGGAGAAGTCAAAAGAGCAGCCACAGCACCTGAATGTCTTGGCCCTTTCAGGGCACCCTGAGGTGGCCAGGACAGAGGTGGGGGTGGCTTAGGGTTGGTGGAGGGAAGGGGTTGGGGATGGGGTGGGATCTGAGTTGGGGAGGGAGATGGGAAAGTAGGTGAGAAAGGGGAAATTGGGATGTTGGGTACCTGGAGGAGGTCTGGGAAAGAATCTGGTTCAAACTAAGTCTTCAAGGGTGAGAGGGAGGTTCAGCTACAAGTCAGGGAGAAAGTCTATCAGGGAAGCCACAGAACATGCAGGGCAATGAAGCCTAATTGCTCAGGAGCAATTAGACAGAGACCAGGGCTCTGGTTTCCACCACAACTTCTCCTGTCTGGGTGATACCTAAGCATCCCTGGGGCTTTATACTCCCTCTCCATCAATCCGCATCCCCAGAACATGGTACCTCACAGTGCAAATCCCATGGAGCACCAGCGTCCTCAAATGCCCCTAACTCATCTCACCACCCACGCACTTCCCAAGGCTCTCTGGAACCTTCACAGACCTGATTTCTGGTCTTCCTCACCAGCTACCTATCCCTGCTCCTTCCTTCCTGAGTCCCCAGTGTTTCTCATGGTCACTCTTGGCTGCAAAACTTAAAAAAACAAATGATGGCAGGAAGGCAGAAAGAACCTCACAGACAAGCAGAGTGGTAGCTCCACAGCCCCCTC
Organism: Leontopithecus rosalia; assembly: GCA_028533165.1. Taxonomy (NCBI): domain Eukaryota; kingdom Metazoa; phylum Chordata; class Mammalia; order Primates; family Cebidae; genus Leontopithecus; species Leontopithecus rosalia. The sequence continues at coordinate 95,205,019 of CM052658.1, forward strand.
TCAGCCATTCATATTCTACTTTTTTTGGGGATAAAAATTACTATTTTAATAAAATATTGCTTTGAGTTTCCTTGGACATATTTATAGTACCTAAATTTTTTTTTAAATTGCATTTTAGGTTTTGGGATACATGTGTAGAATATGCAAGATAGTTGAATAGGTAAACACTTGGCAGTGTGTTTTGCTGCCTTCTGCCCTTTCTCCCATATTTGACATTTCTCCCCATGCCATCCCTCTCCCGCTCCCCCCCAACTGTCCCTCCCCTATTTCCCCCAATAGACCTCAGTTTGTGGTACTCCCATCCCTGTGTCCATGTGTTCTCATTGTTCATCACCTGCCTATGAGTGAGTATATATGGTATTTCCTTTTCTGTACTTGAGTCAATTTGCTGAGAATGATGTTCTCCAGATTCATCCATGTCCCTACAAAGGACACAAACTCATCGTTTTTGATTGCTGCATAATATTCCATGGTGTATATATGGCACATTTTCCCAGTCCAGTCTATCATCGATGGGCATTTGGGTTGATTCCAGGTCTTTGCTATTGTAAACAGTGCTGCAATGAACATTCATGTGCATGTGTCCTTATAGTAGAATGATTTATAGTCCTTAGGATATATACCTAGTAATGGGATTGCTGGGTCAAATGGAATTTCGATTGCTAGGTCCTTGAGGAATCGCCACACTGTATTCCACAATGGTTGAACTAATTTACACTCGCACCAGTAGTGTAAAAGTGTTCCTATTTCTCCACATCCTCTCCAGCATCTGTTGTCTCCAGATTTTTTCATGAACACCATTCTAACTGGTGTGAGATGGTATCTCAATGTGGTTTTGATTTGCATCTCTCTAATAACCAGTGATGATGAGCATTTTTTCATATGTTTGTTGGCCTCATGTATGTCTTCTTTTGTAAAGTGTCTGTTCATATCCTTTGCCCATTTTTGGATGGGCTTGTTTGCTTTTTTCTTGTAAATCTGTTTGAGTTCTTTGTAAATTCTGGATATCAGCCCTTTGT
>CM052658.1:95206537-95222820 GCA_028533165.1 Leontopithecus rosalia
TGTATTTCCTGGGTTTTGGTGTTGGCCTCCCTTGCTAAGTTGGGGAAATTTTCCTGGATAATTTCCTGAAGAGTATTTTCCAGCTTGGATTCATTCTCTTCGTCGCATTCTGGTACACCTATCAAACGTAGATTAGGTCTCTTCACATAGTCCCACAATTCTTGAAGACTTTGTTCATTTCTTTTTGCACTTTTTTCTCTAATCTTGACTTCTTGTTTTATTTCATTGAGTTGATCTTCGACTTCTGATATCCTTTCTTCTACCTGGTCAATTCGGCTGTTTTCTTTGAGTTTTTAAGATGAGGGATTTCTCATTACAGCATATGCTCACTTTCTGTCTGGAATTAACAGATCTAACTTATGTAAGAAAAGTGTTTCAATCCTGCTTAATTGAAACATAGGTGCAAGTCTCTTAGTTGAACACTCACACACCAGAGCCATTTCTCAGATATGTTTCTTCTGTGTTTTACAGGCAGTCTTACTGCTACTTTGTATAACACAAAATTTTGCTGGAAATGTCAGTTTTGATATTCTCCACAGAAAGTGTTTCCAAACTGCTGCACACACAGCAGTGTGACTTTGTTCGTTGAATGCACACATTGACAACCTTTCTCCTGTAGAGCTTTTTTGAGGTTTTAAGGTGAGAGATTTCTCATTACAGCACATACCCCCTTCCTGTCTGGAATGAACAAATCTAGCTTCTGTATGAAAAGTGTTTCTAACCTGCTGAATTGAAAAATAGATGCAACTCTCTTACCTGAATGAAAACACCAGAGCAGTTTCACAGATATATGTCTTCTGTGTTTCATAGAGGAAATTATTATAGTTTCTTCTTAGTGCTATTTCATAGAACATGAGATTTTGCTGGAAATATCAGTTTTGAGATTCTCCACAGAAAGAGTTAGTAAACTGCTGCATACACACAGCAGTGTAACTCTGTAAGTTGAATGCACACATTGACAGCCTTTTTCCCAGAAAGCATTTTTTGAGTTTTTAAGGTGAGAGATTTCTCATTACAGCATTTGCCCACTTTTTATCTGAAATAAACAAATCTAGCTTCTGTAAGAAAGTGTTTCTAACCCGCTGAGCTGAAACATAGAAGCAACTCTCTTAGCTGACCACACAAACAACTAAGCAGTTTCAGAGATATGTTTCCTTTGTGTTGTATAGGCAGTCTTACTGCTATTTCTATAACACGGGATTCTGCTGTAAATGTCTGTCTTGAGATTCTTCACAAAAAGCATTTGCAAACTGCTGCACACACACAGCAGTTTAGCTCTTTAAATTGAATGCACCCATTAACAACCATTTTCTGGCTAGCTTCCCTTGATTTTTCAAGGTGGGAGATTTCTCATTACAGCATATGCCCACTTTGCATCTGGAATGAACCAATCTAACTTTGATAAGAAAACTGTTTCTAACCTGCTGAATCGAAACATAGATGCAACTCTCTTAGCTGAATGCACACACTGGAGAAGTTTCACAGATACACTTTTTCTGTGTTTTACAGGCAGTCTTACTGCTTTTTTTATAACACAGATTTCACTGAAAATGTCAGTATTGAGATTTACCACAGACAGCGTTTGCAAACTGTGGCATGCACACAGCACTGTAACTAGGCAAGTTGAATGCACACATTGACAACCCTTCTCCTGGGTAGCTTCCTTTGAATTTTTAAAGTGAGAGATTTCTCTTTATAAGCATATGCCCCCTATCCATCTGGAATGAACAAATACGGCTTCTCTAAGTAAAATGTTTCTAACCTGCTGAATTGAAACATAGATGCAACAACTTTAGTTGAATGTACACACAACAGAGAAGTTTCACAGATACATTTCTTCTGTTTTTTTACATGCAGTCATCCTGTTATTTTGTATAACATGGGATTTTGTTGGAAATGTCAGTTTTGAGGTTCTCTATAGAAAGCGTTTGCAAACTGCTGCAAACAAACAGCCGTGTAACTCTACGTTGAACGCACATATTGACAACCTTTCTTTTGGATAGCTTCCATTGAGGTTTTAAGGTGAGTGATTTCTCATTATAGCATATGAGAACTTTTTGTCTGGAATAAACAAATCTGCCTTCTGAAAAAACATGATTCTAACCTTCTGAATGGAAACATATATTCAACTCTTTAAGTTGAACACATACACACCAGAGCCGTTTCACAGATACATTTCTTCTGTGTTTTTGAGGCAGTAGTACTGCTATTTCATATAACATGGTATTTTGCTGGAAATGGCAGTTATGAGATTCTTCACCAAAGGCATTTGCAATCTGCTGCACATAGAGCAGTGTAACTCTGTAAGTTGAATGCACACATTGACAACCTTTCTCCTGGATAACTTTCTTTGAGTTTCTAAGGTGAGAGATTTCTCATTACATTATATGCCCACATTTTGTCTGGAATGAACCAATCAAGCTTTTGTAAGAAAACTGTTTCTAACCTGCTGAATGAAAAAACAGATGCAACTCTCTTAGTTGAACACACAAAACCAGAATAGTACCACAAATATATTTTTTCTGCGTTTAACAGGTAGTCTTACTGCTATTTCCTGTATCATTGAATTTTATTGGAAGTCTAAGTTATGAGATTCTCCACTGAAACCCTTTGCAATCTGCTGCACACCCAGAGCAGTGTAGCTCTGTCAGTTGAATGCACACATAGACAAACTTTCTCCCGGATAGCTTCCTTTGAGTCATTAAATTGAGGGATTTCTCATTACATCATATGCCCACTTTCTTTCTGGAATGAACCAATGAGGCTTTTGTAAGAAAATATTTTCTAACCTGCTGAATCAAAACATAGTTGCAAATCTCTTAGTTGAATGCACAAAATTCAAAGTAGTTCCACAAATACATTTCTTCTGTGTTTTACAGGCAGTCTTACAGCTATTTCGTATATCACAAGATTTTTCTGAAAATGTGTTTTGAGATTCCACACAGAAACCATTTGCAAACTGCTGCATACACACAGCAGTGTAACCCTGTAAATTGAATGCACACATGGACAGTCTTTCTTCTGGATAGCTTCCTTTGAAGTTTTAAGGTGAGAGATTTCCATTACAGCATATGCCCACATTCCATATGGAATGAACCTATATAAAATCTGTAAGAAACGTGTTTTTAACCTGCTGAATCGAAACATAGATGTAACTCTCTTAGTTGAAAGCACTCACACCAGAGCATCTTCACAGATAGTTTCTTCTGTGTTTTACAGGAAGTCTAACTGATATTTCATATAACATTGGATTTTGCTGGAAATGTCAGTTTTGGGATTCTCCATAGAAAGCATTTGCAAACTTCTGCATACACACAGCAGTGTTACTTTTTAAACCGAATGCACACATTGACAAGCTTTCTCCCGGATAGATTCCCCTGAGTTTTTAAGGTGAGAAATTTCTCATTGCTGCATATGCCCATGTTCTGTCTGGAATGAAGAAATCTTGCTTCTGTAAGAAAAGTGTTTCTAGACCTGGCATATTTTCTCCTAGACCCTAGGAGAAAATCTAGTCAAAACCATTCAGGACATAGGAGTAGACAAGAACTTCATGATCAAAACACCAAAAGCATTGGCAAAAAAGCCTAAATAGACAAATGGGACCTAATTAAACTCCACAGCTTCTGCATGGCAAAAGAAACAGTCACTAGAGTGAATTGGCAACCAACAGAATGGGAAAAAATTTTTGCAGTTTACCCATCTGACAAAGGGCCAATATCCAGAATTTACAAAGAACACAAAAAAATTTACAGGAAAAGAAACAAGCCCATTCAACAATTAGCAAAGGATATGAACAGACACTTTACAAAAGAAGACATACATGAGGCCAACAAACATACGAAAAAATGCTCTAACATATGAAAAAATCTCTCTAACTGGTTGTTAAATAGATGCAAATCAAAACCACATTGAGATATCATCTCACACCAGTTAGAATGGCGATCACTAAAAAATCTGGAGATAACAGATGCTGGAGAGAATGTGGAGAAATAGGAACACTTTTACACGATTGGTGGGAGTGTAAATTAGTTCAACCATTGTAGAAGACAGTGTGGAGATTACTCAAGGCCTTAGAAATAGAAATTCTATGTGACCCAGCAATCCCATTACTGGGTGTATATCCAAAGGACTATATAATAGTTCTACTATAAGGACACATGCACACAAATGTTCATTGCAGGACTGTTAACAATAGCATAGACCTGGAACCAACCCAAATGCCCATCAATGATAGACTGGACTGGGAAAATGTGGCACATATACACCATGAAATATTATGTAGCAATCAAAATGATGAGTTTGTGTCCTTTGTATGGACATGGATAAATCTGGAGAACATCATTCTCAGCAAACTGACACAAGAACAGAAAATGAAATACTGCATATTCTCGCTCATAGGAGCTTGAAGAAAAATGAAAACACATGGACACAGGGAAGGAAGTACTACACACTGAGGTCTATTGGGGGAATAGTGGAGGGACAGCGGTGGGGAGTGGGGAAGGGATAGCTGGTGGAGAAATGCCAAATGTGGGTGAAGGGGAGGAAGGCAGAAAAACACACTGCCATGAGTGTACCTATGCAACTATCTTACATGTTCTGCACATGTACCCCAAAACCTAAAATGCAATTAAAAAAATAAAAATGTTAGGCCGGGCGCGGTGGCTCAAGCCTGTAATCCCAGCACTTTGGGAGGCCGAGGCGGGTGGATCACGAGGTCATGAGATCGAGACCATCCTGGTCAACATGGTGAAACCCCGTCTCTACTAAAGATACAAAAAATTAGCTGGGCGTGGTGGCATGTGCCTGTAATCCCAGCTACTTGGGAGGCTGAGGCAGGAGAATTGCCTGAACCCAGGAGGCGGAGGTTGCGGTGAGCCGAGATCGCGCCATTGCACTCCAGCCTGGGCAACAAGAGCGAAACTCCGTCTCAAAAAAAAAAAAATAAAAATAAAAAAAATAAAAATGTTTCTAATCTGCTGAATTGAAACATAGAAGCAACTCTCTTAGTTGAATGCAGACACACCAGAGAAGCTTCACAGATATGCTTCTTCTGTGTTTTATAGGCTGCCTTCTTGCTATTTTGAATAACATGGGATTTTAAAGAAAATGTCGGTTTTGAGATTCAACAGAAAAATTGTTTGCAAACTGCGGCACACAGAGCAGTGTAACTCTGTAAGTTGAATGCACACATTGAAACCCTTTCTCCCATATATCTTTTTTTGAATTTTTAAGATAAGAGATTTCTTATTAGAGTGTATGTGCATTTTTTATCTGACATGAACAAATCTAGCTTCTGGAAAAAAAGTGTTTCTAATCTTCTGAATCTAAACATAGAATCAACTATTTTAGTTGAATGCACACACACCACAGCAGTTTCACAGACATGTTTCTTGTGTGTTTTTCAACAGTGTTACTGCTATTTACTACAACACGGTATTTTGCTGGAAATGTCAGTTTTGAGATTCTTCACTGAAAGCATTTGCAAACTGCTGCATACACATAGCAGTGTAACTCTCTAAATTGAAAGTAAACATTGCCAACCTTTTTCTCAGATATCTTCCTTTGAGTATTTCTGGTGACAGAATTCTTATTACAGCAGTTGCAACTTTCCATCTGGAATGAACAAATCTATCTTTTGTAAAAAAAGTGTTCTAACCTTCTGATTTGAAACATAGAAGCAATATTCTTAGTTGAATGCACACACCAGAGCATTTTCAGAGATACGTTTTTTCTATGTTGTATAAGCAATGTTACTGCTATTTCTTTTAACACTAGATTTTGCTGTAATTGTCATCTTTGACATTTTACATAGAAAGCGTTTCCAAATGCTGCACAAACACTGCAGTGTAACTCTGTAAGTTGAATGCACATGTTGAAAACCTTTCTCCTGGATAGCTTCCTTTGTGTATGTAAGGTGAGAGATTTCTCATTACAGCTATAGCCACTTTCTGTCTGTAATGAACCATACTAGCCTCTATTAAAAAAAAGTTTATCTAAGCAGCTGAATCAAAACATACATGCAACACTCTTAGTTGAATAGACCCACATCAGAGCAATTTCAAGATTCATTTCTTCTGTGTTTTACAGGCAGTCTTACTGCTATTTAGTATAACACAGGCTTTTGCTAAAAATGTGTTATGAAATTCTCCACAGAAAGCATTTGCAAACTGCTGCATGCACACACCAGTGCAACTCTCTAAGTTGAAGGCACACATTAAAAACTTTTCTCCCACATAGCTTCCTTTGAGTTTTTAAGTTGAAAGATATCTCATTACAGCATATGACCACTTTCCATCTAGAATGAACAAATTTGGCTGCTCTAAGAAAAGTGTTTCTAACACGCTGAATTGAAACATAGATGCAAATCTCTTAGTTGAACAAACACACACCAGAGCAGTTTCACAGATACGTTTCTTTTGTGTTTTACAGGCAGTCTTAGTGCTATTTTGCATAACGGAATTTTGCTGGGAATGTCAGCTTTGAGATTTTCCACAGAAAGTGTTTGCAAATTGCTGCATCCTCAATGTAGTGTAACTCTGTCGGTTGAATGCACACTTGACAAACTTTCTTCTGAATATCTTCCTTTGAGTTTTCAAGGTGAGAGATGTCTCATTACAGCATAAACACACTTTCTAACTGTAGTGAACAAATCTAGCTACTGTAGAGAAAATGTTTCTAACCTGCTGAATCAAAATATTGATGCAACACTTTTAGTTAAATGCACACACACCAGAGAGTTTCACAGTTACATTTCTTCTGTGTTTTACAGGCAGTCTTAGTGATGTTTCATATAACACTGGATTTTGCTGGAAATGTCAGTTTTGAGATTACCCACAGAAAGCGTTTGCAAACTGCTGCATACACACAGCAGCGTAACTCTAATTTAATGCACGCATTGGCCACCTTTCTCCTGGATGGTTTCCTTTGAGTTTTTAAGGAGAGAGATTTCTCATTACAGCATTGGCCCACTTTCCATCTGAAATAAACAAATCTGGCATCTGTACAAAAAGTGTTTCTAACACTCTGAATTGAAACATAAATGCAACTTTTTTAGTTTAACACACAAATTCCAGAGCAGTTTTACAGATACTTTTATCTTGTGTTTTACAATCAGTCTTACTGCTATTTCGTATAATATGGGATTTTGCTGAAAATGTCAGCTTTGGGATTCTCCACAGAAAATGTTTGCCAACTGCTGCATACACACAGCAGTGTAACTCTGTACGTTGAATGCACACATTGCCAATTTTTCTTTCAGATAACTTCTTTTGACTTTTTAAGGTGAGAGATTTCTCGTTACCACATATGACCACTTACTGTCTGAAATGAACAAATCTAGCTACTTTAAGATAAGTGTTTCTGATCATCTGAATTGAAACATAGGAGCAACTCTCTTAGTTGAATGCATGCACCAGAGCAGTTTCACAGATACATTTCTTCTATTTTGTAAAGGCAGTCTTACTCTTATTTCCTATAACAATGGATTTTGCTGCAATTGTCAGTTTTTAGATCTCTACGGAAAACGTTTGCACACTCCTGAACACACACAGCAGAGTAACTCTGTAAGTTGAATGGCACATATTGACAACTCTTTTCCGGATAGCTTGCTTTGAGTTTTTAAGGTGAGAGATTTCTTCTTACAGTGTATGACCACTTACTGTCTGGAATGAACAAATCTAGCTTCTGTAAGAAAAGTGTTTCTAACCTGCTGAATCAAAACATATATGCACCTCTCTTAGTTGAACACACACACACCAGAGCAGTTTCACAGATACCTTTATTCTGTGTTTTATAGGCAGTCTTATTGCTATTTTGTATAAGCCGGGATTTTTCTGGAATTGTCAGTTTTGAGATTCTTCAGAGAAATCGTTTGCGTACTGCTGCATACACACAGCAGTGTAACTCTGAAAGCTGAGTGAGCACACTGACAACCTCTTTTGGACAGCATCCTTTTAGATTTTAAGGTGAGAGATTTCTCATTACAACATAGACCCACATTCCATCTGGAATGAACAAATATAGCTCCTTTAAGGCAAGTGTTTCTAACCATCTGAATTGAAACATAGAAGGAACTCTCCTAGTGGAATGCACACACCAGAACAGTTTTACAAATGCCTTTATTCTGTTTTGTACAGGCAGTCTTACTGCTATTTCCTATAACACTGGATTTTGCTGTAATTGTCAGTTTTTAGATTCTCCATGGAAAACGTTGGCACACTTCTGCACACACATAGCAGTGAAAATATGTAAGTGGAATGCATATATTGAGAGCCTTTCTCACAGATAGCTTCCTTTCAGTTTTTAAGGTGAGAGATTTTTCACTACAGCATATGCCCACTTTCAGTCTAGAATTTACAAAACTAGATTATGTCAAAAAAGTATTTCTCACATGCTAAAATGAAACATTGATGCAACTATCTTAGTTGAAAGCACACACTCCAAAGTAGTTTCACATACGTGCTTCTTCTATGTTTTACAAGCAGTTTTACTGCTGTTTCTTATATCTGGGAATTTTGCTGGAATTGTCAGTTATAACATTCTCCACAGAAAGCGTTTGCAACTGCTGCATACACACAGCAGTGTAACTCTGTATGCTGAGTGCACACATTGACAACCTTTCTCCCAGATAGCTTCCTTTGAGCTTCTAAGGTGAGAGATTTCTCACTACTGCATATGCCCACTTTCCATCTAGAATGAACAAATCTAGCTTCTGTAAGAAAAGTGTTTCTAACCTGATGAATCAAAATATAGATGTAACTCTCTTAGTTGAACACAAACACACCAGATTATTTTCACATATATGCTCATTCCGTGTTTTATAGGCAGCCTTATTCCATTTCATATAACAATGGCTTTTGCTGGAAATGTCATTTTTGAGATTCTCCACAGAAAGTATTTGCCAACTGCTGCATACAAACAGTAGTGTAACTCTATAAGTTTAATGCACACATTGAGAACCTTTCTAACAGATAGCTTACTTTCAATTTTTAAGGTGAGAAATTTCTCATTAGAGCGTGTGCCCACTTTCTGTCTGAAATGAAGAAAACCAGCTTCTGTAAAAAAAAAAAAAAGTGTTTTTAGCCTGCTGAATTGAAACATTGATGCAACTCTCTGAGTTGTACTCACTCAAATGACAGCATTTTCACAGACCCGTTTCTTCTGTATTTCTCAGGCAGTCTTACTGCTATTTTATATAACATGGAATTCTGCTGAAAATGTCAGTTTTGAGATCCTTCACAAAAAGTGGTTGCAAACTGCTGCATACACACAGTAGTACCACTCTGTAAGTTGAATGCACACATTGACAATCTTTATTCCAGATAGCTTCCTTTGAGTTTTTAAAGTGAGAGATTTCTCATTACAGCATATGCCTACTTTCTGTCTGGAATGAACAAAACTAGCTTATTTAAAAAAAGTTCTTCTAACCTTCTGGATCAAGACATTGATGCAACTCTCTTAGTTGAATGCACACACACCAGAGCAGTTTCACATATATGCTTCTTTTGTGTTTTACAGGCAGTTTTACTGCTGTTTCTTATATCTGGGATTTAAAATGTCAGTTATGACACTCTCCACATAAAGCGTTTGCAAACTGCTGCATACACACAGCAGTGTAACTCTGTAAGGGGGATGCACACTTTGACAACCTTTCTCCCAGATAGCTTCTTTTGAGTTTTTAAGGTGAGACATTTCTCATTACTGCATATGCCCACTTTACTTCTGGAATGAACCAATCTAGGTACTGTAAGAAAAGTTTTTCTAACCTCCTGAATTGAAACACAGATGCAACTCTCTTAGTTAAATGCACACACCAGAGCAGTTTCACAGATATGCTTATTCTGTGTCTTACAGGCAGTCTTACTGCTACTTCATGTAACGTGGGATTGTGCTTGAAATATCAGTTTAGAGATTCTCCACAGAAAGCATATGCAAACTGCTGCATACACAGAACAGTGTAACTCTGTAATTTAAATGCACACATTAAAACATTTCTCCCAGAGAGTTTCCTTTGAGTTTTTTAAAAAACTTTAAGTTTTTAAATCTCACTTTAAGTGAGAGTTTTTTTCATTATATCATAGACCTATTTTACATCTGGAATAAACAAACCCAGCCTCGGTATCAAAAGTTTTCTAGTCTTCTGAACTGAAACATAGATGCAACTCCTTTTGTTGAATGGGCACACACCAGAGGAGTTTAAAGATACGTTTCTTCTCTGTTTTACAGACAGTCTTACTGCTATTTTGTATAACATGGGATTTAACTGGAAATGTCACTTTTGAGATTCTCCACACAAAACGTTTACAAAGTACTGCACACATACAGAATTTTAACTCTGCAAGTTGAAGGCACACATGGACAAACGTTCTCCCTGATGGCTTCTTTTGGGTTTTCAAGGTGAGAGATTTTTTATTACACTGTATGCCCACTCTCTGTCTGGAATGAACAAATCTAGCTTTTGTAAGAATAGTGTTCCTAACCTGCTTAATAGAAACATAGATGAAACTCTCTTCGTTGAACAAACATAACCCAGAGCAGTTTTAACGATATGTTATTTCTGTGTTGTACAAGCACTCTTACTGCTATTTCATGTAACACAAGATTTTGCCTGAAACGATGATGGGGAAAGATGGCGCTATAGAAGAAGCTCAGGATTGCAGCTCTCAGTCAAGATGCAGAGGGTGAGTTCATGCCTCATTTCCAGATTGATATTTATAGCCCACAGAAAGGAGAAAATTCCAGGTGTAGGAGAGACACAGGACGCCAGCACAGCAGTCTCTGCTACCGTGGCCAAATGGCCAGCACCACAGCACAGCGGCATGCCGCACAAAATGCATGGGTCTGGGTGCCCTGTTAAACCAGCAATTTGAGATTTGGGAGGGCAGATTACCATATTCATCTGATTAAACGGGATTTGGACAGTGAGCCAGACCAGGAGATTTCTGGGAGGTGAACTGTGAGCCAGCATAGCAGGTCACTGCACGGGAAATCAACAGATCCTGGTGCCCTTTCAGCTGGCGACTGAAACACCTAGGAGAGAGTCAACCCTACAACTTAAAAAAAAAGGCTCAGAGGCAGGGGGCCAAGTGATCAGGCTCCACAGGTCCCACCCCCACAGGGACAAACAAAATGGTGACTTGAAACACTTGGGGTTCAGAGTTTCACTGCAGGCACAGCTGAACCAAGGGCTGTGCAGCTCGGTCGGGGAGGGGCATCCACAATTACCAAGAACTTCCACCCCTACTGAGGTATTCTCCCATTGATGACACAGCCAGCCATTGCCAAGGCAACCCGCCATAACAGAGAGGCTCCACCAACAGGGCAGAGCCCACATCAGCAGGGTGGAGCCCTCATCAGTAGGGCAGAGCCCAAAACAGCATGACAAAGCCCACAACAAAAGAGCGGAACTCACGCCAGCAGGGTGGAGCCTTGGCAGCCAAATAGTGACTAAACTGCCTCCCAGCTGGGCAGGACAGCAAAAGGGATACTCAAAAATAAAGCCCTAACTCCCTGAGACAGAGTATCTGAGGGTAAAAAGGGGTTTTATGAGTTCTGCTGCAACAGACTTAAACGTACTTGCCTAGCAACACTGAATGAACAACGGAGCTCACAGCTCAGCACTTGAGCTCCTAAAGTACAGACCATCTCCTCAAGCAGCTCCCTGACACCCGTATACCCAAAGAGTCACCTCAAAAAGAACTGATTAGACTGACATTTGGTGGGCATCATTCTGGAAAAAATATAGAAAAAGAAACTGGTAGCATCCCTCACTGTTCCGCAGCTGCTACAGGTGTACCCCAGGCAAGCAGGGCCAGGAGGGCACCTCAGCAGTCTGACAGCAGAGGGGCTAGACTGTTAGAAGAAAAACTAAGAAACAGAAATACTTCATAATTAACAATCTGGGTCTCTACTCAGAGACCCAATCAAAAAATCAGCAATTACTCAGATGACAGGTGGATAAATTCACAAAGATGGGAAGAAGCCAGCTCAAAAAGTAGGAAAATACCCAAAACAAGAACACCTCACCGCCTACAAAGGACCAAAATTCAACACTAGCAAGGGAACAAAGCTGGACAGAGAATGAGAGTGATGAAATGACGAAATCAGACTTCAGAAGGTGGATAATGAGAAACTTCTGTGAGCTAAAAGAACATGCACTAAATCAGTGCAAAGAAACTAAGAACATTGAAAAAAGATGTGAAAAAAGATTTGAGGAAATGATAACAAGAATGGACAACGTAGAGAGGAATATGAATAAATTGAAGGAGCTGAAAAACACAACACGAGAACTTCGTGAAGCATGCACACGTTTCAACAGCTGAATTGACCGAGCAGAAGAAAGGATATCAGAAGTCGAAGATCAACTCAATGAAATAAAACAAGAAGCCAAGATTAGAGAAAAAAGCACAAAAAGGAATGAACAAAGTCTCCAAGAAATGTGAGACTATGTGAAGAGACCTAACCTACATTTGATAGTTGTACCAGAATGTGACGAAGAGAATGAATCCAAGCTGGAAAATACTCTTCAGAATATTATGCAGAAAAATTTCCCCAACCTAGCAAGGCAGGCCAACACTCAAATCCAGGAAACACAGAGAACACCACGAAGATATTTCGCAAAAAGAGCAATGCCAAGGCACATAACCATCAGTTTCACCAGTGTTGAAATGAAGGAGAAAATACCAAGGACAGCCAGAGAAAGGTTGGGTCACCCACAAAGGGAAGCCCATCAGACTCACAGCAGATCTCTCAGCAGAAACCCTACAAGCCAGAAGAGGGTGGGGGCCAATATTCAACATCCTTAAAGAAAAGAACTTTCAACCCAGAATTTCAAATCCAGCCAAACTGAGCTTCATAAGTGAAGGAAAAATAAAATCCTTTGCTAACAAGCAAGTACTCAGAGATTTTGTCACCACCAGGCCTGCTTTACAAGAGCTACTGAAAGAGGAACTACACATAGAAAGAACAACCAGCACCAGCCATTCCAAAAACACACTAAATGCTAAAGAGCATCAATAAAATGAAGAATCTACATCAACTAATGGGTGAAACAGCTCGCTGGCATCAAAATGGCAGTATCAAATTCACACATAACAATATTAACCCTAAAGGTAAATGGGCTAAATGTGCTAATCAAATGACACAGACTGGCAAATTGGATAAAAAACCCAAAACCCATCAGTGTGCTGTATCCAGAAAACCCATCTCACATGCAAGGATACACAAAGGCTCAAAATAAAGGAATGGAGAAAGATTTGCCAAGCAAATGGAGAGCAAAAATAAAAGCAGGAGTTGCAATTCTCATCTCTGATAAAATAGACTTTAAAGCAACAAAACTCAAAAAAAAAAAACAAGATCATTACATAATGGTGAAAGAATCGATACAACAAGAAGAGCTAACAATCCTAAATATATATGGACCCAATACAGGAGAACCGAGATATATAAGGCAAGTTTTTAATGACTTACAAAGAGACTTCGACTCCCACAGAATAATAGTGTGAGAGTTTAACACTCCACTGTGAATATAAGACAGATCAACCATACAGAAAATTAACAAGGATATCCAGGGCTTGATCTCAGACCTGAAACAAGCAAACCTGATAGACATTTACAAAACTCTCCAAGTCAAATCCACAGAATATACATTCTTCTCAGCACCACATCACACCTACTCAAAAATAGACCACATAATTGGAAGTAAAGCACTCCTCGGCAAATGTAAAACAATTGAAATAATAACAAACATTCTCTCAGATCATAGTGCAATCAAGTTAGAACTCAGAATTCAGAAACTAACTTAGAACCACACAGCTTCATGGAAACTGAACAACTGGCTCTTGAATGTTGACTGGATAAAAAATGAAATGAAGGCAGAAATAAAGAAGTTCTTCAAAACCTATGAGAATGAAGACACAACATAACAGAATCTCTGGGACACATTTAAAGCAGTCTCCAGAGGAAAATATGTAGCAATAAGTGCCCATATGAAAGAGAGGAGAGATCCAAAATTGACACCCTATCATTAAAATTGAAAGAGCTACAGGAGCAAGATCAAAATAACTCAAAACCTAGCAGAAGACAAGAAATAACTAAGATCAGAGCAGAACTAAAGAAGATAGAGACATGAAAAATCCCTCAATAAATTAATAAATCCAAGAGCTGATTTTTTTAAAAGATCAACAAAATAGACAAACCACTAGCCAGACTGATAAAAAAGAAAAGAGAGAACAACCAAATAGATGCAATAAAAAGCGATAAAGGAGAAATCACCACAGATTCCACAGAAATTCAAATCATTATCAGAGAATATTACAAACAAATCTATGCACATAAACCAGTAAACCTGGAAGAAGTGGATAAATTCCTGAACACCTGTGTTCTCCCAAGCCTAAATAAGTAGGAAGCCAAAACTATGAATAGACCAATAACAAGGTCTGAATTTGAGGGTGCAATTAAGAGCCTACCACACAAAAAAAACCCAGGTCCAGATGGGTTCACAGGAGAATTCTACCAGACGCCCAAAGAGGAGCTGGTACCATTCCTTCTGAAACTATTCCAAATAATCCAAAATGAGGAAATTCTTCCCAAATCATTTTATGAGATCAACATCATCCTGTTACTAAAAACCAGCAGAGAACCAACAAGAAAAGAAAATTTCAGGCCAATATCCATGATGAACATAGATGCAAAAATCTTCAATAAAATACTGGCAAGCCAATTGCAACATCACATCAAAAAACTTATCCATCATAATCAAGTAGGATTCATCCCAGGGATGCAAGGCTGGTTCAACATACGCAAGTCGATAAATGTAATTCACCACATGAACAGAACCAAAAACAAAAACAACATGATTATCTCAATTGATGCAGAGAAGGCATTCGACAAAATTCAACAGCCCTTTCTGCTAAAAACCCTCAATAAACTCGGTATTGATGGAACGTATCTCAAAGTAATAAAAGCTATTCATGACAAACCAGCAACCAATATCAGACTGAATGGGCAAACCTGGAAGCATTCCCTTTGAAATCCAGCACTAGACAAGGATGCCCTCTTTCACCACTCCTATTCAATATAGTACTGGAAGTTCTAGCCAGAGCAATCAGGCCAGAAAAAGAAATAAAGGGTATTCAAATAGGAAAGGTGGAAACCAAATTGTCTCTATTTGCAAACGACATGATAGTATACTTAGAAGACCCCATCGCCTCAGCCCAAAAACTCCTGAAACTGATAAGCAACTTCAGCAAAGTCTCAGTATATAAAATCAACATGCAAAAATTACAAGCATTCCTATACACCATTAACAGAGTTAAAGAAAGCCAAATCAAGAACGAACTGCCATTCACAATTGCTACAAAAAGAATAAAATATCTAGGAATACAACTCACAATGAACGTAAGGGATCACTTCAAGGAAAACTACAAACCACTGCTCAAAGAAATAAGAGAGGACACAAACTCATGGAGAAACATTCTGTGTTCATGGTTAGTAAGAATTAATATGATGAAAATGGTTATACTGCCCAAAGTAATTTACAGAATCAACGCTATCCATTGCCTTTTTTCACAGAACTGGAAAAAACCACCATGAACTTCATATGGAACCAAAAGAGAGCCCACATAGCCAAGTCAATTCTAAGCAAAAATAACACAGCGGGGGGCATCACACTACCGGATTTCAAACTCTATTACAAGGCTACAGTAATCAAAACAGCATGGTACTGATATCAAAACAGAGATATAGACCAATGGAGCAAAACAGAGGCACCGGAGGCAACACAACATATCTACAACCATAAAATCTTTGATGAACCTGACAAAAACAAGCAATGGGGAAAGAATTCTCTGTTTAATAAATGGTGTTGGGAAAATTGACTAGCCATGTGCAGAAAGCAGAAACTGGACCCTTTCCTGAGACTTTACGCTAAAATTAACTTCAGATGGATTAAAGACTTAAACATAACACCTGGCACCATAAAAACTCTAGAAGAAAATCTAGGCAAAACCATTCAGGACATAGGAGTAGGCAAGGACTTCATGATCAAAACACCAAAACGTTGGCAACAAAAGCCAAAATAGACAAATGGGACCTAATCAAACTCCACAGCTCCTGCACAGCAAAAGAAACAGTTGCTAGAGTGAATCGGCAACCAACAGAATGGGAAAAAATGTTTGCAGTTTACACATCTGACAAAGGGCTGATATCCAGAATTTACAAGGAACTCAAACAGATTTACAGGAAAAAAACAAACAAGCCCATTCAAAAATGGAAGCAGGATATGA
>CM052658.1:95222920-95245186 GCA_028533165.1 Leontopithecus rosalia
TGGCACATATACACCATGGAATATTATGCAGCAATCAAAAATGATGAGTTCATGTCCTTTGTAGGGACATGGATGAATCTGGAGAACATCATTCTCAGCAAACTGACACAAGAACAGAAAATGAAATACCGCATATTCTCACTCATAGGCATGTGATGAAAAATGAGAACACATGGACACAGGGAAGGGAGTACTACATGATAGGCTCTATTGCAGGGAATAGCAGGGCGGGGGAGCTGGGAAGGGATAGCCTGGGGAGAAATGCCAAATTTGGGTGAAGGGGAGGAAGGCAGCAAAACATACTGCCATGTGTGTACCTATGCAACTCTCTTGCATGTTTTGCACTTGTACCCCAAAACCTAAAATGCAATAAAAAAATAAATTAAAAAAAGAAATTCTCCTGCCACAGCCTCCCAAATATCTGGTACTACAGGCGTGCACCATCATGCCCAGCTAGTTTTTGTATTTTTAGTAGAGATGGGGTTTCATCTTGTTGACCACGATGGTCTCGATCTCTTGAAATTGTGATTTACTGTCCTCAGCCTTCAAAAGTGCTGGGAATATAGGCATGAGGCACCACCCCCATCCTTTCAGGCAGTCTTACTGCTATTTCATATAACATTGGATTTTTCTGCAAATGTCAGCTTTGAGATTTTCCACAGAAAGCGTTTGCAAACTGCTCCATACACACAGCGGTGTAACTCTGTAAGTTGAATGCACACTTTGACATCTTTTCTCCCAAATTGGTTTTTTTTTGAGTTTTTAGAGTGAAAGATTTCTAATTACACCATATGACCACATTTCATCTGGAACGTGCAAATCTCACTTCTTTAAGAAAAGTGTTTCTACCCTGCTGAGTCAAGATGTACATGCAACTCTCTTAGTTGAATGCACACACACCAGAGCAGTTTCACAATTACGTTACTTCTGTGTTTTACAGGCGGTCTTACTGCTATGTCATATAACACGGGGTTTTGCCCATAATGTCAGTTTTGAGATTCTCCACAGAAAGCGTTTGCAAACTGCTGCATGCATACAACATTGTAACTCTAAGTTAAATGCACACATTGATAACCTTTCTCCCGGATAGCTTTCTTACACTTTTTAAGGTGAGAGGTTTTCATTACAGCATATGCCCACTTTCCCTCTAAAATGAGAAAATCTAGCTTCTGTAAGGAAAGCGTTTCTAACCCGCATAATTGACACATAGATGCAACTCTCTTAGTTGAATGCATACACACACACCAAAGCAGTTTCACAGATATGTTTCTTTTTTGTTTTACAGGCAGTCTTACTGCTGTTTCATATAACACGGGAGTTTTGCTGGAAATGTCAGTTTTGATATAAGTCACAGAAAGCTTTTGCAAATTTTGCATACACACAACACTGTAACTGTGTAAATTGAACACACAGATTGTCAACCTTCCTCCTGGATAGATATTTTTGAGTTTTTAATGTGAGAGATTTCTCTTTACAGCTTTTGCCCACTTTCCCTCTGGTATGAACAAATCTAGCTTATGTAAAAACAGTGTTTCTAACCCGCTGATTCAAAAGATAGATGCAACTGTCTTGGCTGAATGCACACTCACCAGAGGAGTTTCACAGATATGTTTCTTCTGTGTTTAAGAGGCACTCTTACTGCTATTTCATAAAACATGGGATTTTCCTGGAAATCTCAGTTTTGAGATGCTCTACAAAAAGGATTTGCAAATGGAAACATACACACAGCAGTGTAACTCTGTAAATTGAATGCACACATTGACAACCTTTCTCCCAGATAGCTTCCTTTGAGTTTTTAAAGTTAGAGATTTCTCACTACAGCATATGCCAACTTTCCTTCTAAAATGAACTAATCTAGCTACTGTAAGAAAAGTGTTTCTAACCTGTAGATCCAAAATTAGAAGCAACTCTGTTAGTTGAATGCACAAACACCAGAGCAGTTTCACAGATATGATTCTTTCCTGTTTTACAGGCAATCTTACTGCTATTTCTTTAACATGGGATTTTGCTGGAAAAGTCAGTTTTGGGCTTCTCCACAGAATGCGTTTGCAAAGTGCTGCACACACACAGCAGTCAATTTGTAAGTTGAATGCACAAATTTACAGCCTTTCTCCCAGATAGCTTCCTTTGAGTTTTTAAGGTGAGAGATTTCTCATTACAGCATATGCCCAATTTCCATCTGGAATGAACAAATCTAGCTTCTGTAAAAAAAAGTGCTTCTCACCTGATGAATTAAAACATAGATGCAACTCTCATCATAGGACGCACACACACCAGAGTAGTTTTACCGATACATTTCTTCTGTGTTTTACAGGCAGTCTTACTGCTCTTTTGGATATCATGAAACTTTGCTACAAATGTCAGTTTTGAGATCATTCACAGAAAGCTTTTGCAAACTGTTGGATACACACAGTACTGTAACTCTGTAAGTTGAATACACACATTGTCAACCTTCTGATCGGATAGATATCTTTGAGTTTTTAATGTAAGAGATTTCTCTTTAAATCATATGCCCAGTTTCCGTCTAAAATGAACAAATCTAACTTCTGTAAGAAAAGTGTTTCTAACCTGTAGAATCAAAACATAGAAGCAACTTTCTTAGTTGAACACGCACACAAGAGAGCAGTTTCACAGATACATTTTTTCTGTGCTTTATAGGCAGTATTACTGCTATTTCATAAGACACGGGATTTCCTGGAAATATCAGTTTTGAGATTCTCCACAGAAAGCTTTCACAAACTGCTGCATACACTTATCTCAGTAACTCTGTAAGCATAATGCACACATTGACAACCTTTCTCCTGGATAGCTTCCTTTGAGTTTTCAAGGTGAGAGAATTATCCTATAGCATATGCCCTCTTTCCATCTGAAATGAGCAAATCTAGCTTCTGTAAGAAAAGTGTTTCTAACCTGCTGAATCGAGACATAGATGCAACTCTCTTCAGTTGAACGCACACACAACAGAGAATTTTCACAGATACATTTCTTCCATGTTTTACAGGCAGTCTTACTGCTATTTCGTATAACATGGAATTTTGCTGAAAATGTCAGCTTTGGGCTTCTCCACAGAAAGCACTTACAAACTGCTGCACACACACAGCCGTGTAACTCTATAAGTGGAATGCACAGATTTACAACCTTTCTTCATGGTAACTTCCTTTGAGTATTTAAGGCGAGAGATTTCTCATTACAGCATATGCCCACTTTTTGTCTGGAATGAGGAAATCTAGCTCCTGTAAGAAAAGTCTTTTTAACCTTTTGAATTGAAACATTCATGCAGTTTCTTAGTTGAACACACACACACAAAGAGCACTTTTACAAAAATGTTTCTCTTGTGTTTTGCAGGCAGTTTAATGCTATTTCCTATAACACGGGATTTTGCTGGAAATGTGAGTTTTGAGAGTCTCCACAGAAAGCGTTTGCAAACTGCTGCATGCATAGAGAAGTGTAACTCTGTAAGCTGAATGCACACATTAACAATCTCTCTCTCGAATAGCTTTTTTTGAGTTTTTAAGGTGACAGATTTCTCATTACAGCATATGAAACTGTCTGTCTGCAATGAACAAATCTAGCTGCTGAAAGAAAAGTGTTTCTAACCTGCTGAATTAAAACATAGATGCAACTCTCTTAATTGAAAGCGCGCACACCAGAGCAGTATTACAGATACATTTCTTCTGTGTTTAACTGCCAGTCTTACTGTTATTTTAAATAAAATGGGATTTTGCTGGAAATGTCAGTTTTGGGCTTCTCCACACAAAGCGTTTGTAAACTGCTGCACACACAGAGCAGTGTAACTCGGTAAGATGAATGTACACATTGACAACCTTTATCCATAATAGCTTCCTTTTATTTTTAAGGTGAGAGATTTCTTGTTACAGCATATGCTCACTTTCTGTCTGGAATGAAGAAATCTAGCTTTTGTAAGAAAAGTATTTCTAGCCTGCTGAATCAAAACATAGATGCAACTCTCATAGTGGAAAGCACACACACCAGAGCAGTTTCACAGATATGTTTCTCCTGTATTTTACAGTCATTCTTACTGCTATTTTGTATGAAAAGGGACTTTGCTGGAAATGTCAGTCTTGAGATTCTCCACAGAAAGCGTTTGCAAACTGTTGCATACACACAGCACTGTAATTTTGTAAGCTGAATACACACATTCTCAACCTTCCTCCCAGATAGACTTCTTTGAGTTTTTAATGTGAGAGATTTCTCTTTACAGCATATGCCCACTCTCCATGTGGAATGAACAAATCTAGCATCTGTATAAAAAGTGTTTCTAATCTAATGAATCAAAAAACGATGCAACTGTCTTAGCTGAATGCACACACACCAGAGTCGTTTCACAGATACGTTTCTTCTGTGTTTTACAGGCAGTCTTACTGCTATTTCTTATAACACAGAATTTTGCTGAATATTTCAGTTTTGGTCTTCTCCACAGAAAGCGTTTAGAAACTGCTACATTCACACAGCAGTGTTACTCTGTAAGTTGAATGCACACATTGACAACATTTACCTCGAATAACTTTCTTTGAGATTTTAAGGTTCTCATCTTAAAATCTGTAATGTTCTCATTACAGCATATGCCTGCTTTCCATTTGTAATGAGCAAATCTAGCTTTTGTGAGAAAAGTGTTTCTAAACTGATGAATTGAAACATAGATGCAGGTTTATTAGTTGAATGCACACACACCAAAGCAGTTTTACAAATGTATTTCTCCTGTGTTTTACAGGCAGTCTTACTG
Source organism: Leontopithecus rosalia (assembly GCA_028533165.1). Classification (NCBI taxonomy): domain Eukaryota; kingdom Metazoa; phylum Chordata; class Mammalia; order Primates; family Cebidae; genus Leontopithecus; species Leontopithecus rosalia. The sequence goes on from CM052658.1 coordinate 95,227,665, forward strand.
CTATTTTGTATAACATGAGATTTTGCTGCAAATGTCAGTTCTGAGATTATCCACAGAAAGCATTTGCAAACTGCTGCATACACATACCAGTGTAATTCTGTAAGTTGAATGCACACATTGACATCCTTTCTCCCGAATCGCTTTTTTTGAGTTTTTAGGGTGAGAGATTTCTCATTACAGCACATGTACACTTTTTGTCTGGAATTATCCAAACCTTCTTTTGTAAGAAAAGTGTTTTTAACATGCTGTATCTAAACACGTATGCAACTCTGTCAGTTGAATGCACACACACCAAAGCAGTTTCACAGATACATTTCTTCTGTGTTTTACAGGCAGTCTTATTGCTATTTCATGGAAATCTGGATTTCGCTGGAAATGTCAGTTTTGAGGTTCTTTATAGCAAGCATTTGCAAACTGCTACATACACACAGAAGTGTAACTCTGTAAGTTGAATGCACGCATTAACAGCCTCTCTCCCAAATAGCATCCTTTGAATTATATATATGAGAAATTTCTTATTACAGCATATGCTAAAATTCAGTCTGGAATGAACAAATATAGCCTCTGTAAGATAAGTGCTTTTAAAATAGTAAGTCAAAACATACATGCAACTCTCTTAGTTGAACACACACACCACAGAAGTTTCACATATATGATTTACTGTGTTTTACAGGGAGTCTTTCTGCTATTACGTATAACATGGGATTTTGCTGAAAATTTTAGTTTTCAAATTCTACACAGAAAGTATTTGCAAACTGCTGCATACACACAGCAGTGTAACTCTGTAAGCTGAATGTACACATTGACAACCTTTTTCCCGATTAGCTTCCTTTGAGTTTTTAAGTTGAGAGATTTCTCATTGCAGCATATGCCCACTTCCCATCTGGAATGAACAAATCTAGCTTCTGTAAGAAAAGTGTTTTTAACCTGCTGAATTGAAACATAGGTGCAACTCTCAGAGTGAAAAGCACACACGCCAGAGCAGTTTCACAGATATGCTTCTTCTGTGTTTTAAAGGCAGTCTTACTGCTATTTCATATAACACAAGATTTTGCTGTAAACGACAGTTTTGAGATTCTTCACAGAAAGCGTTTGCAAACTGTTGCATACACACAACACTGTAACTCTGTAAGTTGAATACACACATTGTCAACCTAGCTACATGATAGATTTCTTTGAGTTTTCAATGTGAGAGATTTCTCTTTACAGCATATGCCCATTTTCTGTCTGGAACGAACAAATCAAGCTAGTGCAAAAAAAGTATTTCTAACCTGCTGAATCAAAAGATAGAGGCAGCTCTCTTAGCTGAATGCACACAAACCAGAAGAATTTCACAGATACGTTTCTTCTGTGTTTTACAGGCAGTCTTTCTGCTATTTCGTATAACAAGATTTTTTGGGAAATGTCAGTTTTGAGATTCCCACAGAAAGAATTTGATAACTGAAAGATACACACAGCAGTGTAACTCTGTAAGTTAAATGCCAACATTTATAACCTTTCTCCCAGATAGCTTTCTTTTAGTTTTAAGGTGAGAGATTTCTCACTACAGAATATGCCCACTTTCCATCTAAAATGTGCAAATCTAGTTACTGTAAGAAAAGGGTTTCTAACCTGCAAAATTAAAACAGAAGCAAATCTATTAGTTGAACACACACACACCACAGCAGTTTTACAGATACGTTTCTTCTGTGTTTACAGGAAGTCTTACTGCTATTTCTTATAACACAGGATTTTACTGGAAATGGCAGTTTTTGGCTTTTCCACAGAAAGCATTTGCAAACTGCTGCACACACACAGAGTGTAACTCTGTAAGTTGAATGCACACATTGGCCACCTTTCTCCCGTATAGCTTTCTTCCCCTTTTTAAGGTGAGAGGTTTCTCATTACAGCATATGTCCACTTTCTGTCAGGAATGAGCAAACCTAGCTTCTTTAAGGAAAATCTGTCTCTCCTACTGATTGGAAGCATACATGTTACCCTCTTATATGCACACAAATCAGAGCAGTGTCACATATATGTTTCTTTTGTTTTTTACTGGCAGTCTTACTGCTCTTTTGTATAACAAGGAATTTTGCTGAAAATGTCAGCTTCGAGATTCTCTGCAGAAAATGTTTGCAAACTGCTGCATACACAAAGCAGCATAACTCTGTAAGCTGAATGCAAACACTGACCACCTTTCTCCCGGATACCTTTTTTTTTTGAGTTTTTAAGGTGAGAGATTTCCCATTACAGCATATGCCCACTTTCCGTCTTTAATCAACAAATCTAGCTGCTGTAAGAAAAGCGTTTCTTTTTTTTTTTCCTTTTAGCATTCTTTTGTTAATTGCATTTTAGGTTTGGGGGTACATGTGCAGAACATGCAAGATAGTTGCATAGCTACACATGTGGCAGTGTGATTTGCTTCCTTCCTCCCCTTCACCCACATCTGGCATTTCTCCCCATGCTCTCCCTCTCCAGCTCCCCCTCCCCGCTGTCCCTCAACTATTCCTCATAATAGACCCCACTGTGTAGTGCTCCCCACCCTGGGTCCATGTGTTCTCATTGTTCATCACCCGCCTATGAGTGAAAACATGCGATATTTCATTTTCTGTTCTTGTGTCAGTTTGCTGAGAATGATGTTCTCCAGATTCATCCATGTCCCTACAAAGGACAATAACTTATCATTTTTGATTGCTGAATAATATTCCATGGTGTATATGTGCCACATTTTCCCAGTCCAGTCTATCATCGATGGGCATTTGGGTTGTTTCCTGGTTTTGCTATTGGAAATAGTGCTGTAATGAACATTCGTGTGCATGTGTCCTTATTGTAGAACAATTTATAATCCTTTAGATATATACCCAGTAATGGGATTGCTGGGTCAAATGGAATTTCTATTTCTAGGTCCTTGAGTAATCGCCACACTGTCTTCCACAATGGTTGAACTAATTTACACTCCCACCAACAGTGTAAAAGTGTTCCTATTTCTCCACATTCTCTCCAGCATCTGTTGTCTCCAGATTTTTTAATGATCGCCATTCTGACTGGTGTGAGATGGTATTGCAATGTAGTTTTGATTTGCATTTCTCTAATCACCAGTGATGACGAGCATTTTTTCATATGTTTGTTAGCCTCATGTATGTCTTCTTTTGTAATGTGTCTATTCATATCCTTTGCCAATTTTTGAATGGGCTTGTTTTGTTTGTTTGTTTTTTAAATCTGTTTGAGTTCTTTGTAAATTCTGGATATCGGCCCTTTGTCAGATGGGTAAACTGAAAAATGTTTTCCCATACTATTGGTTGCTGATTCACTCTAATGACTGTTTCTTTTGCCGTGCAGAAGCTGTAGAGTTTGATTAGGTCTCATTTGTCTATTTTGGCTTTTGTTGCCAATGCTTTTGGTGTTTTGGTCAGGAAGTCTTTGCCTACTCCTATGTCCTGAATGGTTTTGCCTAGATTTTCTTCTAGGCTTCTTATGGTTCCAGGTCTTATGTTTAAGTCTTTAATCCATCTGGAGTTAATTTTAGTGTAAGGCGTCAGGAAGGGGTCCAGTTTCTGCTTTCTGCACATGGCTCACCAGTTTTCCCAACACCTTTTATCAAACAGAAAATCTTTCCGCATTGCTTGTTTTTGTCAGGTTTATCAAAGATTGTATTGTAGTAGATATGTTGTGTTGCCTCTGATGCCTCTGTTTTATTTCATTGGTCTATATCTCTGTTTTGGTACCAGTACCATGCTGTTTTTATTACTGTAGGCTTGTAGTATAGTTTGAAGTCCAATAGTGTGATGCCTCCTGCGGTGTGCTTTTTGCTTAGAATTGACTTGGCTCTGAGGGCTCTCTTTTGATTCCATATGAAGTTTAAGGTGGATTTTTCCAGTTCTGTGAAGAAGGTCATTGGTAGCTTGATGGGAATAGCATTGATTCTGTAAATTACTTTGGGCAATATAGCCATTTTCACGATATTGATTCTTCCTAACCATGAACATGGAATGTTTCTCCATCTGTATGTGTCCTCTCTTATTTCATTGAGCAGTTGTTTGTAGTTCTCTTGAGGAAGTCCTTTATGTTCCTTGTTAGTTGTATTCCTAGGTATCTTATTCTCTTTGTAGCAATTGTGAATGGCAGTTCATTCTTGATTTGGCTCTCTTTCAGTCTGTTATTAGTGTATAGGAATGCTTGTGATTTTTGCACATTGATTTTATATTCTGAGACTTTGCTGAATTTGCTTACCAGTTTTAGGAGTTTTGGGGCTGAGACGATGGGGTCTACTAGATATACTATCATGTCGTCTGCAAATAGAGACAATTTGGCTTCCTCCTGTCTTATTTGAATACTCTTTATTTTTTTTCTTGAATGATTGCTCTGGCTAGAACTTCCAGTACTATATTGAATAGGAGTGATGAGAGAGGGTATCCTTGTCTAGTGCCAGATTTCAAAGGGAATGCTTCCAGTTTTTGCCCATTCAGTCTGATATTGTCTGCTGATTTGTCATAAATAGCTTTTATTATCTTTATATACGTTCCACTGATACCGAGTTTATTGAGGATTTTTAGCATAAAGTGCTGTTGAATTTTGTCAAAGGCCTTCTCTGCATCAATTGAGATATTCCTGTGGTTTTTGTTTCTGGTTCTGTTTATGTGGTGAATTACATCTATAGACTTGCATGTGTTGAACCAGTCCTGCATTTCCAGGATGAATCCTATTTGATCATGGTGAATAAGCTTTCCCATGTGCTGTTGCAATCGGCTTGCCAGTATTTTATTGAAGATTTTTGCGTCTATGTTCATCATGGATATTGTCCTGAAGTTTTCTGTTCTTGTTGAGTCACTGCTGGATTTTGGTATCAGGATGATGTTGGTCTCATAAAATGGGTTGGGAAGGATTCCCTCTTTTTGGATTATTTGGAATAGCTTCAGAAGTAATGGTACCAGTTCCTCTTTGTGTGTCTGGTAGAATTAGGCTGTGAACCCATCTGGACCTGGGCTTTTTTTATGTGGTAGGCTCTTAATTGCTGCCTCAACTTAAGACCTTGATATTGGTCTATTCATAATTTCGGCTTCCTCCTGGTTTAGGCTTGGGAGGACACAGGTGTCCAGGAATTTATCCATTTCTTCCAGGTTTACTAGTTTATGTGTAAAGAGTTGTTTGTAATATTCTCCAATGATGGATTGAATTTCTGTGGAATCTGTGGTGATTTCCCCTTTATTGTTTTTTATTGCATTTATTTGGTTATTCTCTCTTTTCTATCAATCTGGCTAGTGGTCTGTCTATTTTGTTGATCTTTTCAAAAAACCAGCTCTTGGATTTATTGATTTTTTGAAGGGTTTTTCGTGTCTCTATCTCATTCAGTTCTGCTCTGATCTTAGTTATTTCTTGTCTTCTGCTAGGTTTTGAGTTTTTTTGATCTTGCTCCTCTAGCTCTTTCAATTTTGATGATAGGGTGTCAATTTTGGATCTATCCACACTTCTTATGTGGACACTTATTGCTACATATTTTCCTCTGGAGGCTACTTTAAATGTGTCCCAGAGATTCTGGTATGTTGTGCCTTCGTTTTCATTGGTTTTGAAGAACTTCTTTATTTCTGCCTTCATCTCATTGTTTATCCAGTCAACATTCAAGAGCCAGTTGTTCAGTTTCCATGAAGCTGTGCAGTTCTGAGTTAGTTTCTGAATTCTGAGTTCTAACTTGATTGCACTATGTTCTGAGAGACTGTTTGTTATGATTTCAGCTGTTTTGCATTTGCTAAGGAGTGATTTACTTCAAATTATGTGGTCAATTTTAGAGTAGGTGTGATGTTGTGGTGAGAAGAATGTATAGTCTGTGGATTTGTGGTGGAGAGTTCTGTAAATGTCTATCAGGTTTTCTTGTTCCTGTTCTGAGTTCAAGTCCTGGATATCCTTATTAATTTTTTGTATGGTTGATCTGTCTAATATTGACAGTGGAGTGTTAAAGACTCCCAGTATTATTGTGTGGCAGTCTAAGTCTCTTTATAAGTCATTAAGAACTTGTCGTATATATCTGGGTGCTCCTGTGTTGGGTTCATATGTATTTAGGATCATTAGCACCTCTTGTTGTATCAATCCTTTTACCATTATGTAATGTCCTTCTTTGTCTCTTTTGATCTTTGTTTTAAAGTTTTATCAGATACCGGAATTGCAACTCCTGCTTTTTTTTTTTTTTTTGCTCTCCATTTGCTTGGTAAATCTTTCTACATCCATTTCTTTTGAGCGTTTCTGTATTCTTGCATGTGAGATGGGTTTCCTGGATACAGCACACCGATGGGTTTTGGTTTTTTATCCAATTTGCCAGTCTGTATCTTTTGATTGGTACATTTAACCCATTTACCTTTAGGGTTAATATTGTTATGTGTGAATTTGATACTGCCATTTTGATGCTATCTAGCTGTTTTGCCCATGAGTTGATGCAGATTCTTCATTTTGTTGATGCTCTTTAGCATTTTGTATGTTTTTGGAATGACTGGTACTGGTTTTTCCTTTCTATGTGTAGATCCTCTTTCAGGAGCTCTTGTAAAGCAGACCTAGTGGTGACCAAATCTCTGAGTACTTGTTTGTTCACAAAGGATTTTATCTTCCCTCACTTATGAAGCTTAGTTTGGCTGGATATGAAATTCTGGGTTGAAAGTTCTTTTCATCAAGGATGTTGAATATTGACCCTCATTCTCTTTTGGCTTGTAGGATTTCTGCCGAGAAATTTGCTGTGAGTCTGATGGGCTTCCCTTTGTGGGTGACCTGACCTTTTCGTTTGGCTGCCCTTAGTATTTTCTCATTCACTTCAAACTTGGTGAATCTGACGATTATGTGCCTTGAAGTTGCTCTTCTTGCCGAATATCTTTTTGGTGTTCTCTGTATTTCCTGGACTTGAATATTGGCCTGCCTTGCTAGGTTGGGGAAATTTTCCTGCATAATATCCTGAAGAGTATTTTCCAGCTTGGATTTGTTCTCTCCGTCACATTCTGGTACTCTTATCAAACGTAGTCTGTGGGTCTCTTCACATAGTCCCACATTTCTTGGAGACATTGTTCATTCCTGTTTGGACTTTTTTCTCTAATCTTAGCTACTTGTTTTATTTCATTGAGTTGATCTTCGACCTCTGATATCCTTTCTTCTGCTTAATCAATTTGGCTGTTGAGACTTGTGCATACTTTGCGATGTTCTCGTGTTGTGTTTTTCAGCCCCTTCAATTCACTCATATTCCTCTCTAATTTGTCCATTCTTGTTATAATTTCCTCAAATCTTTGTTCAAGGTTCTTAGTTTCTTTGCATTGAGTTAGAACATGTTCTTTTAGCTCATGGAAGTTCCTCATTACCCACTTTCTGAAGTCTGATTCTGTCATTTCATTACACTCATTTTCCATCCAGTTTTGTTCCCTTGCTGGTGAGGGGTTGTGGTCTCTTGTAGGAGGTGAGGTCTTCCAGTTTTGGGGGTTTTCTCTTTTTGAGCTGGATTCTTCCCATCTTTGTGGATTTATCCATCCTAATCTGAGTAGTTGCTGACTTTCCAGTTGGGTCTCTGAGTGGATGTCCAGATTGTTGATGATGAAGTATTTCTGTTTCTTAGTTTTTCTTCTAACAGTCTAGCTCCTCTGCTGTAGGAGTACTGAGGTCCACTCCAGGCCCTGCTTGTCTGGGGAACACCTGTAGCAGCTGCAGAACAGTGAGGGTTGCTGCCAGTTTCTTCTTCTGCCATATTTGTCCCAGAGTGATTCCCGCCAAATGTCAGTCTGATCAGTCCTTTGTGAGGTGACTCTTTGGATATACAGGGGTCAGGGAGCTGCTTGAAGAGACAGTCTGTACTTTATAGGAGCTCAAGTGCTGAGCTGTGAGCTCCATTGTTCATTCAGGGCTGCTAGGCAGGTATGTTTAAGTCTGCTGCAGCAGAACTCATAAAGCCCCTTTTTTTCCTCAGGTGCTCTATTCTGGGGAGTTAGGGCTTTATTTATGAGTATGTGTTGCACTGTTCTGCCCAGCAAGGAGGTAGTCTAATAACTGCCTACCTGCAGAGGCTCTGCTGAGCTGCTCTGGGCTCCGCCCTGCTGCCATGGGCTCTGCCTTGTTACTGTGGGCTCCACCCTGCTGCTGTGAGTTCCGCCTTGCTGCCATGTGTAATTCCTGTAGTTGAATGCACACATTGACAACCTTTCTCCCAGAATGCTTCCTTTGAGTTTTTACGTTGACAGATTTTTCATTACAGCATTTGCCCACTTCCCATCTGGAATGACCAAATCAAGCTGTTGTAAGAAAAGTTTTTCTAATCTGTGAAATTGAAATATAGATGCAACTCTCTGACGTGAACACACAAATCAGAGCAGTTTCACAGATATCCTTCTTCTGTGTTTTACTGGCAGTCTTACTGCTATTTCATATAACACAAAATTTTGTGAGAAATGTCAGTTTTGAGATTCTCCACAGTAAGCATTTGCAAACTGCTGCATACATACAGAATTGTAACTCTGCAAGTTGAATGCACACATTAACAACCTTAATTCTGGATACCTTCCTTTGAGTTTTTAAGGGGAGAGATTTCTCTTTACAGCATATGGACACATTCCACCTAGAATGAGCATATCCGGCTTCTGTAAGAAAAATGTTTCTAACATGCTGTATCGAAATATAGATGCAACTCTTTTTAGTTGAATGCACAAAAAACAGAGAACATTCACAGATACGTTTCTTTTGTGTTTTACTGGTGGTCTTACTGCTTTTTCATATAACACAGGATTGTGCTGGAAATGTCACTTTCCACAGAAAGTGTTTGCAGACTGCTGCACCCACACAGAAGTGTAACTCTGTAAGTAAGTTAAATGCCCACATGGACATTCTTTCTTCCTGATAGCTTCCTTTGAGTTTTTAAGTTGAGAAATTTCTCACTACAGCATATGCAGACTTTTGGTCTGGAATAAACAAATCTAGCTTCTGTAAGAAAAGTGTTTCTAACCTGCTGAATCATAACAAAGGTGCAACTCTCATAGTGGAAAGCACACACACCAGAGCTGTTTCACAGATACACTTCTTCTGTGTTTTAAAGGCAGTCTTACTGCTATTTCATATAACACAAGATTTTGCTGTAAATGGCAGTTTTGAGATTCTTCACAGAAAGTGTTTGCAAACTGTTGCATGCACACAACACTGTAACTCTGTAAGTTGAATGCACCCACTGTCAACCTTCCTACTGGATAGTTTTTTTGAGTTTTCAATGTGAGATATCTCTCTTTACAGCATATATATGCCCACTTTCTGTCTGGAATGAACAAATCAAGCTAATGCAAAAAAAGTGTTTCTAACCTGCTGAATCGAAGGATAAATTTAGCTCTCTTTACTGAATGCACGCAATCCAGAGGATTTTCACAGATATGTTTCTTCTGAGTTTTACAGGCATTCTTACTGCTACTTCATATAACACTGAATTTTGTGAAAAATATCAGTTTTGAGATTCCCACAGAAAGGGTTTGATAACTGAAAGATACACACAGTAGGGCAACTCTGTAAGTTAAATGTACACGTTTACAACCTCTCTCCGGGATAGATTCCTTTGAGTTTTTAAGGTGAGAGATTTCTCACTACAACATATGCCCAACTTCCATCTAAAACAAGCAAATCTATTTACTGTAAGAAAAGTGTTTCTAACCTGTAGAATTGAAACATAGAAGCAACTCTCTTAGTTGAACGCACATACACCACAGCAGTTTCACAGATATGCTTCATCTGTATTTACAGGCAGTCTTACTGCTATTTCTTATAATACAGAATTTTGCTGGAAATGGCAGTTTTGGGCTTTTCCACAGAAAGTGTTTGCAAACTGCTGCACACACAGCAGTGTAACCCTGTAAGTTTAATGCACATATTCACCACCTTTTTTCTGGATAGCTTCTTTTTTCTTTTTATGGGAGAGATTTTTTATTACAGCATATACCCACTTTCTGTCAGAAATGAGCAAACCTAGCTTCTGTAATAAAAGTGTTTCTAACCTGCTGCATTGAAACATACATGCTACTCTCTTAGTTATACGCACACAAACCAGAGCAGTTTCACAGATATGTTTCTTCTCTTTTTCACTGGCAGTCTTACTGCTCTTTCGTATAACATGGGATTTTGCTGAAAATGTTAGCTTTGAGATTCTCCACAAAAAGCATTTGCAAACTGCTGCATACACACAGCAGGGTAACTTTGTAAGCTGAATGCACACATTGACAACCTTTCTCCCAGATGGCTTTCCTTGAGTTTTTAAGGTGAGAGATTTCTCATTACAGCATATGCCCACTTTGTGTTTTTAATCAACAAATCTAGCTGCTGTAAGAAAAGTACTTCTAACCTGCTGAGGGGAAACATAGATGCACCTCTCTTAGTTGAATGTGCACACACCCGATCAGTTTCAGAAATATGTTTCTTCTGTGTTTTACAGGCAGTCTTACTGCTATTTTGTATAACATGAGACTTAGCTGGAAATGTCAGTTTTGGGCTTCTCCACAGAAAGAGTTTGCAAACTGCTGCACACACACACAGCAATGTAACTCTGTAAGTTCAATGCACACATTGACAAACTTTCTCCTGGATAGCTCTTTTTGAGTTTTTCAGCTGAGAGATTTTTCACTACAGCATATGCTTATATTTTTTCTGGAATGAGCAAATCTAGTTCTTGTAAGAAAAGTGTTTCTAACCTGCTGAATTGAAACATAGATGCAACTCTCTTAATTGAACGCACACACACCAGAGCAGTTTCACAGATATCTTTCTTCTGTGTATTGCTGACAGTCTTACTGCTCTTTTGTATAACACGGAATTTTGCTGGAAATGTCAGCTTTCAGTTCTCCACAGAACACTTTCACAAACTCTGCATACACACAGCAGTGTAATTATGTAAGCTGAATGCACACATTGACAACATTTTTCTGGATAGCTTCCTTTGAGTTTATAAGGTGAGAGAATTCTCACAACACCATATACCCACCTTCCATCTGGATTGACCAAATTTAGCTTCTGTAAGAAAAGTGTTTCTAGCATGCTAAATCAAAACATAGAATTGACCCTCTTAGTTGAACACACACACATGAGAGCCATTTTACAGATATGTTTCTTCTGTGTTTCACAGGCAGTCTTACTGTTATTTCTTATAACATGGAATTTTGCAGAAAATGTCAGTTTTGAGATTCTCCACAGAAAGCATTAGCAAACTGCTACATACACACAGTACTGCAACTCTGTAAGTTGAATGCACATATTGACAACTTTTCTGCCGTATGGCTTTCTCTAAGTTTATAGGGTGAGAAATTTCTCATTACAGCATATGCCCACTTTCCATCTGAAATGAACAAATCTAGCGTCTGTAAAAAAAGTGTTTCTAACCTGCTGAACCAAAAAATAAATAAATCTCTCATAGTTGAATGCACACACAGCAGAGCAGTTTAACAGATACATTTCTTCTGTTTTACAAGCAGTCTTACTGCTATTTTATATAACACGAGACTTTGCTGGAAATGTCAATTTTGAGATTATACACAGACGGCATTTGCAAACTGCTGTATACAGACAGCACTGTAAATCTGTAAGTTTAAGGCATACATTGAAAATCTTTCTCCCCTATGGCTTATTTGAGTTCTGAAAGTGAGAGATTTCTCATTACAGCATATGTCCACTTTTCATCTGAAATGAACAAATCTAGCTGTTGTAAGAAAATGTTTCTAACCTGTGGAATCAAAATATAGATTCAACTCTCTGACTTAAACACACAAACCAGAGCAGTTTCACAGATACCCTTCTTCTGTGTTTTACAGGCAGTCTTACTGCTATTTCGTATAACACAAAATTTGCTGGAAATGTCAGTTTCGACGTTCTTGTATGGACAAATCCAACCCCTGTAAAAAAGGTGTTTGTAACATGCTGCATTGAAATATAGATGCAACTTTCTTAGTTGAACTCACACGCACCAGAGCAATTTTACAGATGTGTTTCTTCTGTGTTTCACTGGCAGTCTTACTGCCATTTTGTATAACATGGGATTTTGCTGGAAATGTCAGTATTAAGATTCTCTACAGAAAGCTTTTGCAAACTGCTGCATACACACAGCAGTGTAACTCTGTAAGTTGATTTCATTAAGTAGGTCTTCGATCTCTGATATCTTTTCTTCTGCCTGATCAATTCAGCTATTCAAACTTGTGCATATTTCGCTAAGTTTTGTGTTGTGTTTTTCAACTCTGTTAGTTCATTTATATTCCTGTAACTCTGTAAGTTGAATGCACACATTGACAAACTTTCTCTCAGACAGCTTTTTATGAGATTTTATGGTGAGAGATTTCTCATTACAGCATATACCCACTTTCTGTCTGGAACAAAAAATTTAGCTTCTGAAAGAAAAGTGTTTCTAACCTGCTGAATTGAAAAATAGATGAATCTCTCACAGTTGAACACATACACAGCAGAGCAGTTTCACAGATAATTTTCTTCTGTTTTATAAGCAGTCTTGCTTGTATTTTATATAACATGGTACTTTGCAGGAAATGTCAGTTTTGAGATTATACACAGACAGCATTTGCAAACTGCTGCATACACACAGCACTGTAAATCTGTAAGTTTAAGGCACACATTGAAAACCTTTCTCCAAGATAGCTGCCTTTGAGTGCTAAAGGTCAGAACTTTCTTATTACAGCATATGCACACTTTCCATCTGTAATGAACAAATCTAGCTGCTGTAAGAAAATTGCTTCCAACCTGCGGAATTGAAACACACATGCAACTCTCTGAGGTAAACGCACAAACCAGAGCAGTTTCACAGATACCTTTCTTCTGTGTTTTACAGACAGTCTTACTGTTATTTTGTATAACATGAATTTTGCTGAAAATGTCAGTTTTGAGATTCTTCACAGAAAGTGTTAGCAAACTGCAACATACACACAGCACTGCAACTCTAAGTTGAATGCACATATTGACAACATTTCTGCCATATAGCTTCCTCTGAGTTTTTAAAATGAGAAATTTCTCATTACAACATCCCACTTTTCATCTGTAATGCACAAATCTAGCTGCTGTTAAAAAAGTGTTTCTAACCTGCTGAATCAAAAAATAGATGCAATTCTTTAAGGTAAATGCACGATCCAGAGTAGTTTCACACATAAGCTTCCTCTGTGTTTTACAGGAAGTCTTACTGCTATCTCATATAACACAAGATTTTGATGGAAATGTCAGTTTTGAGATTCTCTACAGCAAGCATTAGCAAAATGCTGCATACACACAGCAGTGTAACCCTGTATGTTGAATGAACACATTGACAAGCTTTCTTCTGGATAGTTTCCTTCAAGTTTTTAAGGTGAGAGATCTCATTACAGCATATACCCACTTTTTATCTGGAATGAACAAATCTAGCTGCTGTAAGAAAAGTGTTCCCAACCTGTGGAATCAAAACACAGATGCAACTCTCAGAGGTAAATGCAACAAACAGAGAATTTTTACAGATATGCTTCTTCTGTGTCTTCTGGAAGTCTTACAGTTGTTTACTATAACATGGGATTCTGCTGGAAATGGCAGTTTTGAGATTCTCCAGAGAAAGCATTTGCAAACTACTGCATACATACAGCAGTGTAAATTTGTGCGTTGAATGAACACATTGACAACCTTTCTCCCAGATAGCTTCCTTTGTGTTTTTAAGGGGAAATACTTCTTATTACAGCATATGCCCACTTTTTGTCTGGCATGAACAAATATAACCTCTTAAGAAAAGTGTTTCTAACCTCTGCATTAAAACATAAATGAAACCCCCTTACTTGAACACACACACACACCAGAGCAGTTTCAAAGATTCGTTTCCTGTGTTTTACAGGCAGTCTTATTGCTATTTCACATAACATAAAATTTTGCTGGAGTTGTCAGTTTTGAGATTATCCACAGACAGTGGTTGCAAACTTCTGCACACACACGACAGTGTAATTCTTTTAGTTGAATGCACACATTGACAACCTTTCTCCCTGATAGCTTCCTTGGACTTTTTAAGGTGAGAGATTTCTCATGACAGCATATGCCCACTTTCTGTCTGGAATAAGGAAATCTAGCTTTTGTAAGAAAAGTATTTTTAACCTGCTGAATTGAAACAGATGCAACTCTCATAGTGGAAAGCACACACACCAGAGCAGTTTCAAAGATACACTCCCTCTGTGTTTTACAGGCAGTCTTACTGCTATTTTGTATATCACAGAATTTTGCTGGAAATGTCATTTTTGAGATTCTCCACAGTAAGCATTAGCAAATAATCGCATACACACAGCAGTGTAACTCTGTAAGTTGAATAACACATTGACAACCTTTCTCCTGGATAGCATCCTTTGAATTTTGAAGTTGAGATATTTCTCATTACATCATATGCCCACTTTCCATCTGGAATGAACAAATCTAGCTGCTGTAAGAAATGTGTTTCTAACCTGCTGAATTGAAACATAGATGCAACTCTCTGAGGTAAACACTCAAAAAGGAGCAGTTTCACAAATACCCTTCTTCTGTGTTTTACAGGCAGTCATACTACTATTTCATATAACATGGGATTTTGCTGGAGATGTCAGTTTTGGCATTATTCACAGTAAGCATTTGCAAACTGCTGCATATACACATCAGTGTAACTCTGTAAGTTGAATGGACACATTGACAACATTTCTCCTGGATAACTTACTTTGAGTTTGTAAGGTGATTGATTCTCATTATAGCATAGGCCCAGAGTACATCTTGCATGAACAAATCCAGCCCCTGTAAGAAAAATGTTTCTAACATGCTGAATCGAAACATAGAAGCAACTTTCTTAGTTGAACACAAACACACCATAGCAATTTCACAGATACCTTTCTTTTGTGTTTTTCAGGCAGTCTTACTGCTATTTCATATAACTCAGGATTTTGCTGGAAAATGTCAGTATTGAGATTCTCCACAGAAAGCGTTTGCAAGTTACTGCACACACCCAGCAGTGTAACTGTAAATTGAATGCACACATTGACAAACTTTATCTAGGATAGCTTCCTTTGAGTTTTAAGGTGAGAGATTTCTCATTACAGCATATGCTCACTTTTTATCTGGAATGAACAAATCTAGCTCCTTTAAGAAAAGTATTTCTAACATGTGGAATCAAAACATAGAAGCAACTTTCTTAGTTGAACACAAACACACCATAGCAATTTAACAGATACGTTTCTTCTGTGTTTTTCAGACATTTTTACTGCTATTTCATACAACATGAAATTTTGCTGGAAATGTCGGTTTTAAGATTCTTCACAGAAAGCTTTAGCAAGCTACAACACAAAGACGGCACTGCCACTCTGTAAGTTGAATGCACATATTGACAACCTTTCTGCTGTATAGCTTCCTCTGAGTTTTTAAAGTGAGAAATTTCTCATTACAACATATGCCCACTTTACATCTGTAATGCACAAATCTAGCTGCTGTAAGAAAAGTGTTTCTAACCTGATGAATCAAAAGATAGATGCAACTCTTTAAGGTAAATGCAAAATCCAGAGCAGTTTCACAGATAAGCTTCTTTTGTGTTTTACAGCAGTCTTATTTCTATTTCATATAACATGGGATTTTGCTGCAAATATCAGTTTTGAGGTTCTCTACAAAAAGCGTTAGCAAAGTGCTGCATACACACAGAAGTGTAACTCTGTAAGGTCAATGAACACATTGACAAGCTTTCTCCCAGATAGTTTTCTTTGACTATTTAAGGTGGGAGATCTCATTACAGCATATGCCACTATGCCCACTTTTCATCTGCAATGCACAAATCTAGCTGCTGTAGGAAAAGTGTTTCCAGCCCACGAAATCGAAACATAAATGCAACTCTCAGAGGTAAACACAGCAACCAGAGCAGTTTTACTGATTAACTTCTTCTGTGTTTTACTAGAAGTCTTACAGCTATTTACTATAACATGAAATTCTGCTGGAAATTGAAGTTTTGAGATTCTCCACAGAAAGCGTTTGTAAACTGCTGCATACAAATAGCAGTGTAACTCTGTAAGTTGAATGCAAACATTGATAACCTATCTCCCAGATAGCTTCCTTTGAGATTTTAAGGTGACAGATTTCTCATTATAGCATATAACCACTTTTTGTCTAGCATGAACAAATCTAGCCACTTAAGAAAAGTGTTTCTACCCTCTGCAACAAAACATAGATGCAACTTCCTTAGTTGAACACACACACACACACACACACACACACACACCAGAGAAGTTTCAAAGATACATCTCTGTGTTTTACAGGCAGTCTTATTGCTATTTCGCATAACACAGAATTTTGCTGGAGATGTCAGTTTTGAGATTACCTACAGACAGCGGTTGCAAACTGCTGCACAAAAACAGCAGTGTAATTATTTTAGTTGAATGCACCCATTGACAACCTTTCTCCCAGATAGCTTCCTTGGACTTTTTAAGGTGAGAGATTTTCCATTACAACATATGCCCACTTTCTGTCTGTAATGAACAAATCTAGCTGCTGAAAGAAAAGTGTTTCTAACCTGCTGAATCAAAACATAGATGCAACTCTCTTAATTGAAAGCACGCACACCAGAGCAGTATTCCAGATACATTTCTTCTGTGTTTAACTGCCAGTCTTACTGTTATTTTATATAAAATGGGATTTTGCTGGAAATGTCAGTTTTGGGCTTATCCACACAAAGTGTTTGTAAACTGCTGCACACTCACAGCAGTGTAACTCTGTAAGTTGAATGCAAATGTTTACAGCCTTTCTCCCGAATAACTTCCTTGAACATTTTAAGGTGAGAAATATCTCATTACAGCATATGCCCACTTTCTGTCTGGAATACAGAAATCTAGCGTTTGAAAGAAAAGTATTTTTAACCTGCTAAATCAAAACATAGACACAACTCTCATAGTGGTAAGCACACACACCAGAGTAGTTTCAAAGATGTGCCTCCTCTGTGTTTTACACGCAATCTTACTGCTATTTCATATAACACGGAATTTTGCCGCAAATGTCAGTTCTGAGATTCTTCACAGAAAGCATTTGCAAAGTGTCGCATACACACAGCACTGTAACTTGGTAAGTTGAATACACTCATTGTCAACCTTACTCATGGATAGATTTCTTTGAGTTTTTAATGTGGGAGATTTCTCTTTACAGCATATGCCCACTTTCCATCTGTTATGAACAAATCTAGCTTCTGTAGAAAAAGTGTTTCTAACCTGATGAACTGCAAGATAGATGCAACTCTATTAACTGAAATCAAACACACTAGAGGAGTTTTACAGATATGTTTCTTTTGTGTTTTACAGGCAGTCTTACTGATATTTCTTTTTTTTTTTTTTTGCCCCTTCACGCACATTTGGCATTTCTACCCATGCCATCCCTCCCCCACTACCCCCTCCCGCTGTCCCTCCCCTATTTCCCCCAATAGATCTCAGTGTGTGGTGCTCCCTTCCCTGTGTCCATGTGTTCTCATTGTTCATCACCCACCTATGAGTGAGTATATATGGTGTTTCCTTTTCTGTTCTTGTGTCAATTTGCTGAGAATGATGTTCTCCAGATTCATCCATGTCCCT
>CM052658.1:95245686-95272680 GCA_028533165.1 Leontopithecus rosalia
CAACTTAAAACCTCTAAGAAAGCTATTTGGGAGGAAGTTTGTCAATGTGTTCTTTTAACTTACAGAGTTACACTACTGTGTGTGTGCAGCAGTCTGCAAACACTTTCTGTGGAGAACATCAAAACTGATATTTCCAGCAAAATCCCGTCTTATACGAAATAGTAGTAAGACTGCCTGTAAAACATAGAAGAAACATATCTGTGAAACTACTTTGGTGTGTCTGTGTTCAACTAAGACAGTTGCATCTGTGTTTCAATTAAGCAGGTAAGAAACAGTTTTCTTATCAGAGCTAGATTGGTTCATTCCAGACGCAAAGTGGGCATATGCTGCAATGAGAAATCTCTCACTTTGAAAACTCAAGGGAAGCTATCTGTGAAAATGTTGTTAATGTGTGCATTCAACTTACAGAGTAAAACTGCTGTGTGTGTGCAGCAGTTTGCAAATGCTTTCTGTGCAGAATCTCAAAACTGACATTTACAGCAAAATCCCATGTTATACGAAATAGCAGTAAGACTGCCTGTACAACACAAAAGAAACGTACCTCTGAAACTGCTCTGTTGTGTGTGTTGTCAACTAAGAGAGTTGCTTCTATGTTTCAGTTCAGCGGGTTAGAAACTCTTTTCTTACAGAAGCTACATTTGTTTATTCCAGACAGAAAGTGGGCATATGCTGTAATGAGAAATCTCTCAACTTAAAAACTCAAAAAAAGGTGTTCGGTAAAAAGGCTGTCAATGTGTGCATTCAACTTACAGAGTTACACTGCTGTGTGTATGTAGCAGTTTGCAAACTCGTTCTGTGGAGAATCTCAAAACTGGTATTTCCAGCAAAATCTCATGTTCTATGAAATAGGAATAAGTCTGCCTGTAAAACACAGAAGAAATATATCTGTGAAAGTGCTCTAGTGTGTTTGTTCAGGTAAGAGAGATGCATCTATTTTTCTATTCATCAGGTTAGAAACGCTTTTCTTACAGAAGCTAAATTTGTTCATTTTAGACAGAAAGGCAACATGTGCTGTAATGAGGAATCTCCCACCTTAAAAACTCAAAAGAAGCTCTCTGGAAGAAAAGGCGTCAATGTGTGTATTCGACTTATGGAGTTTCAGAGCTTTGCTTATACAGCAGCTTGCTAATGCTTTCTGTGGATAATCTCAAAACTGATATTTTCAGCAAAGTCCCTTGGTATATGAAATAGCAGTATGATTGACTGTAAAACACAAAAGTAATGTATCTGTGAAACTGCTCTAGTATGCGTGCATTCAACTAAGAGAGTTGTATCTATGTTTTGATTCAGCAGGTTAGAAACTCTTTTCTTACCTAAGCTAGATTTGTTCATTTCAGGCGGAAAGTTGGTATAGGCTGTAATGAAAATCTCACACCTTAAAATCTCAACAACAGCTGTCTGGGAGAAAGGTTGTCAATGTGTGCATTAAAGTAACAGAGTTAAACGGCTGTGTGTGCAGCAGTTTGCAAATGCTTTCTGTGGAGAATCTTAGAACTGACATTTTCAGCAAAATCCTGTGTTATAAGAAATAGCAGTAAGACTGCCTGTAAAACACAGAAGAAATGTATCTGTGAAACTGCTCTTGTGTGTATGTTCTACTAAGAGAGTTGCATCTATTTTTTGATTCAGCTGGTTAGAAACACTTTTATTACATAAGCTAGAATTGTTCATTCCAGACGGAAAGTGGGTGTAGGCTGTAATAAGAAAACTCTCACCTTACAAACTCAATGGAATCTATCCGGGAGAAAGGTTGTCAATATGTGCATTCAACAAAAAGAGTTACACTACTGTGTGTGCAGCAGTTTTGAAAGGATTTTGGTGGAGAACCTCATAAGTGACCATTCCAGAAAAACCCCATTTTATGTGAAATAGCAGTAAAACTGTGTGTAAAACAAAGAAGAAACGTATCTGTAAAACTGCTCTGGTGTGGGTGTGTTCAACTAAGAGAGTTGCATCTATGTTTCGATTCAGCAGGTTAGAACCACATTTCTTATAGAAGCTAGATTTGTTTATTCCAGATGAAAAGTGGGCATATTCAGTAATGAGAAATCTCTCACCATAAAAAAATCAAAGGAAGCTCTCCAGGAAAAAGGTTGTCAACGTGTGCATTCAACGAACAAAGTTACACTGCTGTGTGTGCAGCAGTTTGAAAACACTTTCTGCGGAGAATATTAACACTGACATTTTCAGAAAAATCCTGTGTTATAAAAAATAGCAGTAAGACTGCCTGTAAAGCACAGAAGAAACATATCTGAGTAATGGCTCTGGTGTGTGAGCATTCAACTAAGAGACTTGCATCTGTGTTTCAATTCAGCAGATTAGAAACTCTTTTCTTACATAAGCAAGATTTGTTCATCCAGGCTGAAAGTGGGTTTAGGCTGTAATGACAAATCTCTCACCTTAAAAACTCAACAAAAGCTATCAGGGAGAAAGGTTGTCAATGTGTGCATTCAACTTACAGAGTTTCACTGCTATTTCTTTGCAGCAGTTTGCAAAGGGTTTCTCTGGAGAATCTCAAAACTGATATTTCCAGCAAAATCCCATTTTATACGAAAGAGCAGTAAGACTGCCTATAAAACACAGAAGAAACATACCTGTGAAAATGCTCTGGTGTGTGTGGGTTCAACTTAGAGAGTTGCATCTATGTTTTGATTTAGCAGTTTTGAAACACTTTTCTTCTCAGAGCTAGATTTGTTCATTTCAGAAAAAAACTGGGCATATGCTGCAATGAGAAATCTCTCACCTTAAAAACTCAAAGGAAGCTATCTGTTAGAAAGTTGTTAATTTTTGTATTCAACTTACAGAGTTAAACTGTAGTGTGTGCTCAGTAGTTTGCAAATGCTTTCTCTGGAGAATCTCAATACTGACATTCCCAGCAAAATCCCATGTTATACGAAATACTAGTAAGACTGCCTGTAAAACACAGAATAAATGTATCTGTGAAACTGCTCTGGTGCATTTAACTAAGAGAGTTGCATTTATGTTTCTCTTCAGCAGGTTAGGAAGACTTTTCTTACAGAAGTTAGATTTTTTTATTCCAGGTGGAAAATGTTAATATGCTGTAATGAGAAATCTCTCACCTGAAAAACTCAAAGAAAGCTATCTGTGAGAAAGGTTGTCAATGTGTGCATTGAACTTACAGAGTTTCACTGCTGTGTGTGTGCAGCAGTTTTCAAATGCTTTTTGTGGAGAATCTTAAAACTGACATTTCCAGCAAAATTCTGAGTTATACAAAATAAGAGTACGACAGCCTGTAAAACACAAAAGAAATGTATCTGTGAAACTGCTCTCATGTATGTGCGTTCAATTAAGAGAGTTGTTTCTATGTTTTTATTCAGCATGTTAGAAACACTTTTCTTAAAAATGCTAGATTTGTTTATTTCAGACGATAAGTGGACAAATGCTGTAATGAGAAATCTCTCACCTTAAAAACTCAGAGGAAACTATCTGGGAAAAGGTTTTAATATGCGTATTCAACTTACAGAGTTACACTGCTGTGTGTACCCAGCAGTGTGCAAACAGTTTCTGTGGAAAATTTTAAAACTGAAATTTCCAGCAAAATCTCATGTTATATGAAATGGCAGTAAGACTGCCTGTAAAACACAAAAGAAACATACCTGTGAAACTGCTCTGTTGTGTTCATTCAGCTAAGAGAGTTGTATCTATCCTTCAGTTCAGCAGGTTAGAAACACTTTTCTTACAGAAACTAGATTTGTTCATTCCAGTCCAAAAGTGGGCATTTGCTGTAATGAGAAATCTCCCACCTTAAAAACGGAAAGGAAGCTATCCAGGAGAAAGGTTGTCAATGTGTATATTCATCCTACAGAGTTATAGTGCTGTGCTTATGCAGCAGTTTGCAAATGCTTTCTGTTGAGAATCTCAAAATTGACATTTCCAGCAATATCCTGTGTTATACAAAATAGTAGAGAGACGGCCTGTAGAACACAGAGGAAGTGCATCTTGTGAAACTTCTCTGGTGTGTGTGTGCATTAACTTAAGAGAGTTTCATCTATGTTTCAATGCAGCAGGATAGAAACTTTTCTTACAGCAGCTAGATTTGTTCATTCCAGATGGAAAGTGGGCATGTGCTGTAATGAGAATTATCTCACCTTAAAAGTTCAAAGGAAGTTATAGGGAACAAAGGGTGTCAATTTGCTCATTCAACTTAGAGTTACACTGCTGTGTGTATGCCATAGTTTGCAAATGCTTTCTGTGGAGAATCTCAAAAGTGACATTTTCAGCCAAATCCTGTGTTATATGAAATAGCAGTAAGATTGCCTCTAAAACACAGAAGAAGCATATCTGTAAAACTGCTCTGGTGTATTTGCGTTTACTTAAGAGAATTCCATCTATGTTTAGATTCAGCAGGTTAGAAACACTTTTCTTACAAAAGCTAGATTTGTTCATTTCAGAAGAAAAGTGAGAAAATACTGTAATGAGAAATCTCTCACCTAAAAAACTCAAAGGAAGCTCTCTGGAAAATTATTTTAACCTGCACATTCAGCATACAGAGTTACACTTCTCTGTGTATGCAGCAGTTTGCAAACGTTTGCTGTAGAAAATCTCAGGACTGACTATTCCAGCAAAATCTCCTGTTATATGAAATAGTAGTAAGACTGCCTCTATAACACAAAAGAAATGTGTCTGGGCTCTGCTGTGTTCATTCAGGTAAGAGAGTTGCATCTCTCTTTCAATTCATCTGGTTAAAACATTTTTCTTACTGAAGATAGATTTGTTTATTCTAGACAAAAAGTGGGCATGTACTGTAATGAGAAATTTCTCACCTTAGAAACTCAAAGGCAGCTACAATTACAGAGTTACAATGCTGTTTGTATGCAGCAGTTTGCAAACACTTTCTGTGGAGAATCTCAAAACTGACTATTCCAGCAAAATCACATGTTATAGGAAATAAGAGTACAACTGCCTGTATGACACAGAATAAACATATCTGTGAAACTGCTTTGGTGTGTGTTCATTCAACTAAGAGAGTTGCATCTATGTTTTTATTCAGCAGATTAGAGTTTTCTAATCAGAGCTAGATAGGTTTATTCCAGACAGACAGTGGGCATATGCTGTAATGAGAAATCTCTCACTTTATAAACTCAAAGGAAGCTATTCGGGAAAAGGTTGTTAATGTGTGCATTTAACTTACAGAGGTACATTGCTGTGTGTCTGCAGCAGTTTTCAAACACCTTCTGTGCAGAAACTCAAAACTGACATTTTCAGCACAACACCGTGTTATATGAAATAGCAGTAAAACACAGAAGCAATGTATCTCTGAAACTGTTCTGTTGTGTGTGTGGCCAATAAAGAGTGTTGCTTGTATGTTTCTGTTCAGCAAGTTGGAAACACTTTTCTTACAGAAGCTAGATTTGTTTATTTCAGATGGTAAGTAGGCATGTGCTGTAATGAGAAATATCTCACCTTACAAAGTTAAATAAAACTCTCCAGGAGAAAGGCTGTCAATGTGTACATTCAATTTACAAAGTTACACTGCTGTGTTTATGTGGCAGTTTGAAAACACTTTCTATGAAGAATCTCAAAACTGACATTTCCAGCAAAATTTTGAGTTATACAAAATAGCAGGATGACTGCTTGTCAAACACAGAAGAAACGTATCTGTGAAACTGCTGTAGTGTGTGTGCGTTCAACTAAGAGAGTTGCATCTATGTTTTGATTCAGCAGTATAGAAACACTTTTCTTACATATGCCAGATTTCTTCATTATAGAGAGAAAGTGGGTATAGGCTGTAATAAGAAGTCTCTCAACTTAAAAACTCAACGGAAGTTATCTGGGAGAATGGTTGTCAATGTGTGCATTCAACTTACAGTGTTACATTGCTATGCGTATGTAGCAGTTTGCAAACACTTTCTGTGGAGAATCTCAAAACTGCCCTTTCCAGCAAAATTCCATGTCATATGAAATGGCAGTAAGACTGCCTGTAAAACTCAGAAGAAATGTATCACTGAAACTGCTCTAGTGTTTGTGCATTCAACTAAGAGAGTTGCATCTATGTTTCAATTCAGCAGGTTAGAAACACTTTTCTTACAGAAGCTACACAGGTTCATTCCAGACAGAATGTGGGCATATTCTGTAATGAAGAATCTCTCACCTTAAAAATTCAAAGGAAGCTATTGGGGATAAAGGCTGTAAATATGTGCATTCAACTTACAGAGTATCACTGCTGAGTGTATGCAGCAGTGAGCAAACGCTGTCTGTGGAAAATCTCAAAACTGACATTTAGAGCAAAATCTCATGTTATATGAAACAGCAGTAAGACTGCCTGTAAAAAACAAGAGAAACATACCTGTGAAACTGCTCTGATGTGTTCGTTCAGTTAAAAGAGTTGCTTCCATCTTTCAATTCAGTAGGTTAGAACCCTTTTCTTGCAGAAGCTAGATTTGTTCATTTCAGTCTGAAAGTGGGCATGTGCTGTGATGAGAAATCTCTCACCTTAAAAATTCAAAGGAAGCTATCCGGGAGAAAAGTTGTAAATGTGTGTATTCATCTTACAGAGCTACAGTGCTGTGTTTATGCAACAGCTTGCAAACATTTTCTGTTGAGAATCTCAAAACTGACATTTCTAGCAAAATCCCGTGTTATACAAAATAGCAAGAAGACTGCCTGTAGAAGACAGAAATATTGTATCTGTGAATCTTCTCTGGTGTGTGTGCTTTTCCTTAAGAGAGTTTCATCTATGTTTCAATGCAGCAGGTTAGAGACTTTTCTTACAGCAGCTAGATTTGTTCATTTCAGACAGAAAATTGGCATATGCTGTAATGAGAATTCTCTAACCTTAAACACTCAAAGGAAGCTATCTGGGAGAAAAGTTGTCAATCTGTGCATTCAGCTTACAGAGTTACACCGCTGTGTGTATGTAGCAGTTTGCAAATGCTTTCTGTGGAGAATCTCAAAACTGACATTTCCAGCAAAATTCTGTACTATACAAAAGAGTGGTAAGACTGCCTGTACAACACAGAAGAAACGTATCTGTGAAGCTACTCTGCTGAGTGTGCGTTTAACTAAGAGAATTTCATTTATTGCATTTTAGGTTTTGGGGTACATGTGCAGAACATGCAAGATAGTTGCATAGGTACACACATGGCAGTGTGTTTTGCTGCCTTCCTTCCCTTCGCCCACATTTCACATTTCTCCCCAGGTTATCCCTCTCCAGCTCCCCCCCACTGTCCCTCCCCTATCCCCCCCAATAGACCACAGTGTGTAGTACTCCCTTCCCTGTGTCCATGTGTTCTCATTTTTCATCACCTGCCTATGAGTGAGAATATGCGGTATTTCATTTTCTGTTCTTGGGTCAGTTTGCTGAGAATGATGTTTCCAGATACATCCATGTCCCTACAAAGGACATGAACTCATCATTTTTGATTGCAGCATAAAATTCCATGGTGTATATGTGCCACATTGTCTCTGCCCAGTCTATCATCGATGGGCATTTGAGTTGGTTCCAGGTCTTTGCTATCGTTAAAAGTGCTGCAATGAATATTCGTGTGCATGTGTCCTCATAGTAGAACGATTTAAAGTCCTTTGGATATATACCCAGTAATGGGGTTGCTGGGTCAAATGGAATTTCTATTTCTAAGGCCTTGAGGAATTGGCACACTGCCTTCAACAATGGCTGAACTAATTTACACTCCCACTGACAGTGTAAAAGTGTTCCTATTTCTCCACATCCTCTCCAGCATCTGTTGTCTCCAGATTTTTTTAATAATCGCCATTCTAACTGGCGTGAGATGGTATCTCAATGTGGTTTTGATTTGCATCTCTCTAATGACCAGAGATGTTGAGCATTTTTTCATATGTTTGTTGGCCTCAGGTATGTCTTCTTTTGTAAAGTGTCTGTTCATATCCTTTGCCCATTTTTGAATGGGCTTGTTTGTTTTTTTTCCTGTAGATCTGTTTGAGTTCTTTGTAAATTCTGGATATCAACCCTTTGTCAGATGGGTAAACTGCAAAAATTTTTTCCCATTCTGTTGGTTGTCGATTCACTCTAGTGACTGTTTCTTTTGCCGTGCAGAAGCTGTGGAGTTTGATTAGGTCTCATTTATATATTTTGGCTTTTGTTGCCAATGCTTTTTGTGATGAAGTCCTTGCCTTCTCCTATGTCCTGAATGGTTTTGCCTAGATTTTCTTCAAGGGTTTTTATGGTGCCAGGTCTTATGTTTAAGTTCTTAATCCATCTGGAGTTAATTTTACTGTAAGGTGTCAGGAAGGGGTCCAGTTTCTGCTTTCTGCACATGGCTGGCCAGTTTTCCCAGCACCATTTATTAAACAGGGAATTCTTTCCCCATTGCTTGTTTTTGTCAGGTTTATCAAAGATTGTATGATTGTAGATATGTTGTGTTGCCTCCGATGCCTCTGTTCTGTTCCATTGAACTATATCTCTGTTTTGGTACCAGTACCATGCTGTTTTGATTACTGTAGCCTTGTAGTATAGTTTGAAGTCCGGTAGTGTGATGCCTCCCACTGTGTTCTTGTTGCTTAGAATTGATTTGGCTATGCGGGCTCTTTTTTGGTTACATATGAAGTTCATGGTGGTTTTTTCCAGTTGTGTGAAGAAAGTCAATGGTAGCTTGATGAGGATAGCGTTGATTCTGTAAATTACTTTGGGCAGTATAGCCATTTTCACGATATTGATTCTTCCTAACCATGAACATGGAAAGTTTCTCCATCTGTTTGTGTCGTCTCTTATTTCGTTGAGCAGTGGTTTGCAGTTTTCCTTGAAGAGGTCCCTTTCGTTCCTTGCAAGTTGTATTTCTAGGTATTTTATTCTCTTTGTAGCAAATGTGAATGGCAGTTAATTCTTGATTTGGGTCTCTTTCAGTCTGTTATTGGTGTATAAAAATCTTTGTGATTTTTGCACATTGATTTTATATCCTGAGACTTTGCTGAAGTTGCTTATTAGTTTCAGGAGTTTTTGGGCTGAGATGATGGGGTCTTCTAGGTATACCATCATGTCTTCTGCAAGTAGAGACAATTTGGTTCCTCCTTTCCTATTTAAATACCCTTTATTTCTTTTTCTGGCCTGATTGCTCTTGCTAGAACTTCCAGTACTATATTGAATAGGAGTGGTGAAAGAGGGCATCCTTGTCTAGTGCTGGATTTCAAAGGAAATGCTTCCAGGTTTGCCCATTCAGTCTGATATTGGCTGCTGTTTTGTCATTAATAGCTTATATTACATTGAGATACGTTTCATCAATATCTAGTTTATTGAGGGTTTTTAGCATAAAGGACTGTTAAATTTTGTCAAATGCCTCCTCTGCATCAATTGAGATAATCATGTGGTTTTTGTTTTTGGTTCTGTTTATGTGGTGAATTACATTTATAGAGTTGTGTATGTTGAACCAGCCTTGCATCCCTGGGATGAATCCTACTTGTTCATGATGGATAAGTTTTTTGATGTGCTGCTGCAATCAGCTTACCAGTATTTTATAGAAAAATTTTGTATCTATGTTCATCATGGATATTGGCCTGAAGTTTTCTTTTCTTGTTGAGTCTCTGCTGGGTTTTGGTATCAGAATGATGTTGGCCTCATAAAATGATTTGGAAAGGATTCCCTCTTTTTGGATTATTTGAAATAATTTCAGAAGAAATGGTACCAGCTTCTCTTTGTGTGTCTGGTAGAATTCTGCTGTGAACCCATCTGGATCTGGGCTTTTATTGTGTGGTAGGCTCCTAATTGCTGCCTTGACTTCAGACCTTGTTATTAGTCTAGTCATAGTTTTGCTTTCCTCTATGTTTAGGCTTGGGAGGACACAGGTGTACAGGAAATTATCCATTTCTTCCAGGTTTATTAGCTTATGTGCATAGAGTTGTTTGTAATATTCTCTGATGATGGTTTGAATTTCTGTGGAATCTGTCGTGATTTCCCCTTTATTGTTTTTTATTGCATCTATTTGTTTGTTCTCTCTTTTCTTTTATATCAATCTGGCTAGTGGTCTCTCTATTATTTTGATCTTTTCAAAAAACCAGCTCTTGAATTTTTTGATTTTTTGAAGGGTTTTTCGCATCTCTATCTTCTTCAGTTCTGCTCTGATTTTAGTTATTTCTTCTCTTCTGCTAGGTTTTGAGGTTTTTTGATCTTGCTCCTTTAGCTCTTTTAATTTTGATGATAGGGTGTCAATTTTGGATCTCTCCACTCTTCTCATATGAGGACTTATTGCTATTATTTTCCTCTAGATACTGCTTTAAATGAGTCACAGAAATTCTGGTATGTTGTATCTTTGTTCTCTTTGATTTCAAAGAACTTCTTTACTTCTGCCTTCATTTCATTGTTTATCCAGTCAACATTCAAGAGCCAGTTGTTCAGTTTCCATGAAGCTGTGCAGTTCTGAGTTAGTTTCTAAATTCTGAGTTCTAACTTGATTGCACTATGATCTGAGAGACTGTTTGTTATTATATCAGTTGTTTTGCATTTGCTGAGGAGTGCTTTACTTCCAATTATGTTGTCAATTTTCGAGTAGGTGTGATGTGGTGCTCAGAAGAATGTATATTCTGTGAATTTGGGGTGGAGAGTTATGTAAATGTCTATCAGGTTTGCTTGTTCAAGGTCTGAGTTCAAACCCTGGATATCCTTGTTAATTTTCTGTCTGGTTAATCTGTTTAATATTGACAGTGGAGTGTTAAAATTTCCCATTATTATTGTGTGGGAGTCTAAGTCTCTTTGTAAGTCGTTATGAACTTGCCTTATATATCTGGGTGCTCCTGTATTGGGTCCATATATATTTGGGGTTGTTAGCCCTTCTTGTTGTATCAATCCTTTTACCATTATGTAATGTCCTTCTTTGTCTCTTTTAATCTTTGTTGCTTTAAAATCTATTTTACAGAGATGAGAATTGCAACTCCTGCTTTTTTTTTGCTCTCCATTTGCTTGGTAAATCTTCCTCCATTCCTTTATTTTGAGCCTCTGTGTATCCTTGCATGTGAGATGGGTTTCCTGGATACAGCCCACCAATGGGTTTTGTTTTTTTAACCAATTTGTCTGTCTGTGTCTTTTGATTGGTGCATTTAGCACATTTACATTTATGGTTAATATTGTTATGTGTGAATTTAATAGTGCCGTTTTGATTTAGCTGGCTGTTTTTCCTGGTACTTGATTCTTTATTTTGTTGATGCTCTTTAGCATTTTGTATGTTTTTGGAATGGCTTGTACTGGTTGTTCTTTTCTATGTGTAGTTCCTCTTTCAGGAGCACTTGTAAAGCAGGCCTGGTGGTGACAAAATCTCTGAGTACTTGCTTGTTTGCAGAGAATTTTATTTTTCCTTCACTTATGAAGTTCAGTATGGCTGGATATGAAATTCTGGTTTGAAAGTTCTTTTATTTAAGGATGTTGAATACTGGCCCTCACTTTCTTCTGGCTTGTAGAGTTTCTGCCGAGAGATCTGCTGTGAGTCTGATGGGCTTCCCTTTTTGGGTGACCCGACCTTTCTCTCTGTCTGCCCTTAGCATTTTCTCTTTCATTCAACCCTGGTGAATCTGACGATTATGTCCCCTATGGTTGCTCTTCTTGTGGAATATCTTTGTGGTGTTATCTGTATTTCCTGGACTTGCATATTGGCCTGTCTTGTTAGGTTGGGAAAATTTTCTTGGATAATATCCTGAAGAGTATTTTCCAGCTTGGATTCATTTTCTTCATCACATTCTGGCACACCTATCAAACATAGGTTAGGTCTTTTCACATAGTACCACATTTCTTGGAGACTTTTTTTATTCCTTTTTGCACTTGTTTCTCTAATCTTCCCTTCTTGTTTTATTTCATTTAGCTGATCTTCGACTTCTGATGTTCTTTTTTTCTACTTGGTCAAGTCAGCTGTTGAAACTTGTGCACACTTTGTGAAGTTCTCGTGTTGTGTTTTTCTGCTCCTTCAATTTATTCATATTCTTCTCTAAGTTGTCCATTCTTGTTATCATTTCCTCGAATCTTTTATCAAGGTTCTTAGTTTCTTTGCATTGATTTAGAACATGTTCTTTTAGCTCACAGAAGTTTCTCATTACCCACCTTCTTAAGTATGATTCTGTCCTTTCATCATACTCATTCTCCCTCCGGCTTTGTTCCCTTGCTGGTGAGGAGTTTTGTTCCTTTGTAGGAGGCGAGGTGTTTTGGTTTCGGGTGTTTTCCTCCATTTTGCACTGGTTTATTTCTATCTTTGTGGGTTTATCCACCTGTTGTCTGAGTAGTTGCTGACTATCCGATTGAGTCTCTGAGTGGACGTCCAGATTGTTGATGATGAAGTATTTCTGTTTCTTAGTTTTTCTTCTAACAGTCTAGCTCCTCTGCTGTATGACTGCTGAAGTCCACTCCAGGCTCTGCTTGTCTGGGGTATACTTGTAGCAGCTGTGGAACAGTGAGGGATGCTACCAGTTTCTTCTTCTGCTATCTTTGTCCAGAATGATGCCCACCAATGTCAATCTTATCAATCCTTTTTGAGGTGACTTTGGATATACAGGATCAGGTTGGTGCTTGAGGAGATCATCTGTACTTTATAGAAGCTCAAGTGCTGAGCTGTGAACTCCGTTGTTCATTCAGTGCTGTTATGCATGTACGTTTAAGTCTGCTGCAGCAGAACTCATGAAACTCCTTTTTTTCCTCAGATTCTCTGTCTCAGGGAGTTAGGGCTTTCTTTATGAGTATCTGTTGCACTGTCCTGCCCAGCTAGGAGGGAGTCTAGTCACTATTTGCCTACATGGGCTCTGCCTTGCTGCCATGGGCTCTGCCCTGTTGCCATGAGCTCTACCCTCTTGCCATGGGCTTCATGCTGCTGTCATGTGCTCTGGCCTGTTGCTGTGGGCTCCACACTGCTGCCAAGTGTAATTTCCCATAGTCCTGTTTATATGGGTGTGGTTAAAACTGCTGTGATGATGGTGGCCCACCTCTGTATTGGTGGAGTCTCTCTGTTATGACAGGTTTCCTCGGCAATTGCAGGCTGCGTCAGCAGTGGGAGTGTACCTCAGTAGGGGTAGAATGCCTCGGTAATGGCGCACACCCCTTTTCCACCAAGCTGCACCATCCTGGGTTCATCTGTGCCCGCATTGAAATGGTCAACCCTGAGTGTTTCGAATCACTGTTTGGTTTGTCCATTTGATGGTGGGACCTGCCAAGCCTGATCACTTGGCTCCCTGCCTCAGAGCCCTTTTCTTTTTAAGTTGAACCATTGACTCTCTCCCAGGTGTTTCAGGCACCTGCTGATAGGGCACCAGGATCTGTGTGATGTCCCATGCAGTGACCCATTGTGCCGGCTCTAATGTCACTTCCTGGGAATCTCCTGGTCTGGCTCACTGTCCAAGTCCCATTGAATCAGATGGATATGCTAATTTGCCCTCCCAAGTCTCAGATTACTGGTTTAACAGGGCACCCATACCAGTAAATTTTGTGTGGAGTGCCACTGTGCTGCAGCGCCAACTGAAACAGCTGCACCAGCTGAAACAGGTGCACTGGCGTTTTGTGTCTCTCCTATACCTGGGAATTTCCCCATTCTGTGGGCAACAAAGATCCATCTGGAAATGCAGCTTGCACTCACCCTCTGTGCCTTCACTGAGAGCTGAAATCCTGAGTTGCTACTACTGTGCCATCTGCATTTATGTTTTGATTCTGCAGGTTAGAAACACTTTTCTTACAGAGACAGATTGTCGATCTGTGCATTCAACTTACAGAGTTACACTGCTGTGTGTATACAGCTGTTTCTATTGCTATCTGTGGATAATCTCAAAACTGACATTTCCAGCAATGTCCTGTGTTATGTGAAATAGCATTAAGAATGCTTGTAAAACATAGAAGAAACATAGATGTGAAACTTCTCTCAGGTGTTTGTGTTCAACTAAGAGAGTTGCCTCTATTATTTGATTCAGCATGTTAGAAGCACTTTTCTTACAGAAGCTAAATTTGTTCATTCCAGACAGAAAGTGGGCATACACTGTAATGAAAAAATCTATCACCTTAAAAACTCAAAGGAAGTTATCCAGGAGAAAGTTTGCCAATGTGTGCATTCAACTTACAGAGTTACACTGCTGTGTGTGTGCAGTAGTTTTCAAACGCTTTCTGTGGAGAATCATAATACTAATATTTCCAGCAAAATCCTGTTTTATACACAATAGCAGTAAGATTTCCTGTAAAACACAGAAGTGTACCTGTGAAACTGCACTGTTGTGTGCATTTACTTGAGAGAATTGCATCTACATTTCAATTCAGCAGGTTAGAAACACTTTACTTACAGAAGCTATATTTGTTTATTTAAGATGGAAAGTGGGCATATGCTATTATGAGAAATCGCTCACTTGAATAACTCAAAAAAATTATCTGGAAAAAAGTTTGTCAATGTGTGCATTCAACTTACAAAGTTGCACTGCTGTGTGTGCAGAACTTTTCAAAGGCTTTCTGTGGAGAACCTGAAAAGTGACATTTCCAGCAAAATCCCGTGTTATACAAAGTAGTGATAAGACTGCCTTTAAAACACAGAAGAAGCTGTTCTTGTGTGTGTGCATTCAACTATGAGAGTTGCATCTATGTTTTGATTCAGTAGGTTAAAAACTCTTTTCTTACAGAGAGCTAGATTTCTTCATTCCAGATGCAAAGTGATCATACGCTGTAATGAAAAATCTCTCACCTTTAAAACTCAAAGAAATCTATAAGGGAGAAAGGTGGTCAATGTGTGCATTCAATTTACAGGGTTACACTGCTATGTGGGTGCAGCAGTTTGCAGACAATCTCTGTGGAGAATCTCAAAACTGATATTTCCAGCAAAATCTCATGTTATATGAAATAGCAGTAAGACTGCCTGTGAAACACACAATAAATATATCTGTGAAACTGCTCTGGTGTGTTCGTTCAGGTAAGAGGGTTGCATCTATCTTTCGATTCTGGAGATTAGAATCACTTTTCTTACAGCAACTAGATTTTTTCATTTCATACAGAAAGTGGGCATATGCTGTAATGAGAAATCTATCTCAGGTAAAAAGAAAATCAGAGGAAGCTATCTGGGAGAAAGATTGTCAATGTGTGCATTTAATGTAAAAACTTACACTGCTGTGTGTGTGCAGCAGTTTTCAAAAGGTTTCTGTGGAGAATCTCAAAACTGAAATGTCCCAGCAAAATCCCATGTTATAGAAAATAACAGTACGAATGCCTCTAAACATAAAAGAAACATATCTGTGAAACTGCTCTGATGTGTGTGCATTCAGTTAAGTGAGTTGCATCTACCTTTTGATTCAGTAGGTGAGAAAAACTTTCTTACAGAAGCTAGATTTCTTCATTCCAGACAGAAAGTAAGCATGTGCTGTAATGAGAAATCTCTCATCTTAAAATCTCAAGGAAGTTATTTGGGAGAAAAGTTATCAATGTGTTCATTCAACTTACAAAGTTACACGGCTGTGTGTGCAGCAGTTTTCAAACGCTTTCTGTGGAGAATCTCAAAACTGACATTTCCAGCAAAATCCCATGTTATATGAAATAGTAAGATTGCCTGTAAAACACAGAATAAGCATATCTGTGAAACTGCTCTGGTGTGTGCGTTTACCTAAGAGAATTCCATCTATGTTTTGATTCAGCAGGCTAGAAATAATTTTCTTCTAAAAGCTAGATTTGTTCATTCCAGATGGAAAGTGGACATATGCTGTTTTGAGACATCTCTCACCTCAAAAACTTGAAGGAAGCTATCCTGGGAAAAGGTTGTCAATGTGTGTATTCAACTTACCAAGTTACACTGCTGTGTGCAGCAGTTCTGAAACGCTATCTGTGGAGAATCTCAAAACTGACATTTCCAGTAAAATCCCATGTTATATGAAATAGCAGTAAGACTGACTGTAAAACACAGAAGAAACGTAACTGTGAAACTGCTCTGGTGTGTGTGCTTTCAACTGAGAAAATTGCATTTATGTTTCAATTCAGCAGTTTAGAAACACATTTCTTACAGAAGATAGATTTGTTCATTCCAGACAGAAAGAAGGCATATGCTGTAATGAGAAATCACTCACCTTAAAAACTCAAAGAAGGCTATCAGAAGAAAGTTTTTAAATGTGTGCATTCAACTTAAAGAGCTACACGGCTGTTGGTGTGCAGCAGTTTGCAAACGCTTTTTGTAGAGAATCTCAAAATTAACATTCCCAGCAAAGTCATCAGTCATACAAAATAGCAGGAAGACTGCCTGTAAAACACAGAAGAAATGTATCTGTGAAATTGCTCTCATTTGTGTGTATTCAGCTAAGAGAGAGTTGCATCAATATTTTGATTAAGCAAGTTAGAAGCACCTTTCTTACAGAATCTAGATTTCTTCATTTCAGACAGAAAGCGGGCATACGTTGTAATAAGAAATCTCTCACCCTAAAATCTTAAAGGAAGCTGTCCGAAAGAAAGGTTGTCAATGTGTGCATTGAACTTACAGAGTTACACTGCTGTGTTTGTGTAGCAGCTTGCAAATGCTCTCTGTGTA
This sequence comes from Leontopithecus rosalia, assembly GCA_028533165.1. Lineage (NCBI taxonomy): Eukaryota > Metazoa > Chordata > Mammalia > Primates > Cebidae > Leontopithecus > Leontopithecus rosalia. The sequence continues at coordinate 95,262,123 of CM052658.1, forward strand.
GAATCTCAAAACTGACATTTCCAGCAGAATCCTATGGTACACAATATAGAAGTTTGACTGCCTGTAAAACACAGAAGAATCCTATCTGTGAAACCACTCTGGTGTGTGTGAGTTCAACTAAGAGTGTTGCATCTATGTTTCAATTCAGCATTTAGAAAAACTTTTCTTGCAGCAGCTAGATTTGTTTATTTCAGACAGAAAGTGGGTATATGTTGTAATGAGAAATCTCTCACCTTAAAAACAGAAAGGAAGCTAACCAGGATAAAGGTTGTCAATATGTGCATTCAACTTACAGAGTTACACTGCTGTGTGTTTGCAGCAGTTTGCAAATGCTTTCTTTCAAGAATTTCAAAACTGACATTTCCAGCAAAATTCTGTGTTATATGAACTAGCAGTAAGACTGCATGTAAAACACAAAAAAAGTATTTGTGAAGCTGCACTGGTTTGGGTGCATTAAATTAAGAGAGTTGCAACTGTTTTGATTCAGCATGTCAGAAATGCTTTTCTTACAGAAGCTAAATTTGTTCATTCCATAGAGAATGTGTGCATATGCTATAATGAGAAAACTCACCTTAAAAACTCAAAGTAAGCTACCCGGGAGAAACGTTGTCAATCTGTGCATTCAATGTACAGAGTTGCACTGCTATGTGTATACAGCAGTTTGCAAAAGCTTTCTGTGGAGAATCTCAGTACTGACACTTCCAGCAATATCCCATCTTATACAATATAGCAGTAAGACTGCCTGTGAGACACAGAAGAAACGTATCTGTGAAACCACTCTGGTGCCTGTGCGTTCAACTAAGAGAGTTGTATCTATCTTTTGATTCAGCATGTTAGAAACACTTTTCTTACCGAGACTGGATTTGTTAATTCCAGACAAAAAGTGGGCCTATGCTTTAATCAGAAATCTCTCACCTTAAAAACTCAAAGAAAGATACCTGGGAGATAGGTTGTCAATTCATGCATTCAACTTACAGAATTAAACTCCTATGTGTATGTGGTAGTATGCCAATGCTTTCTGTAGATAATCTCAAAACTGTCATTTTCAGCCAAATCCCATGTTATACAAAATAGCACTAAGAGTGCATGCTGAACAAAAAAGAAACATACCTGTGAAGATGCTCTGATTTGTGCGTCTACCTAAGAGAATTGCATCTATGTTTCAATTCAGCAGGTGAGAAACACGTTTTCTACAGAAGGTAGATTTGTTCATTCCAGTTGGAAAGTGAGCATATGCTGTAATGAGAAATATCTCACCTTCAAAACTCAAAGGATACTATGTGGAATAAAGGTTTTCAATGTGTGCATTCAACTTACGGAGTTACAGTGCTATGTGCATGCAGCAGTTTGCAAACTGTTTCTGTGGAGAATCTCAAAACTGACATTTCAAGGAAAATCTTATGATATAAGAAATAATGGTACGTCTGCTGTAAAACACGGAAGAAACCTGTCTCTGAAAGTGCTCTGGTGTGTGTGCGTTTAACTAAAAGAGTTGCATCTCTATTTCCATTCAGCAAGTAAGAAAAAGTTTTCTTACAGTAGCTAGATTTGTTGATTTCAGATGGAAAGTGGGCATATGCTGTAAAGAGAAATCTTTCACCCTAAAAACTGAAAAAAAGCTACCCGGGAAAAACATTGTCAATGTGTGCATTTAACTTAGAGTTACACTGCTGTGTGAATGCAGAAGTTTGTAAACACTGTCTGTGAATAATCTCAAAACTGACATTTCCAGCCAAATCTCATGTTATAAGAAACAGCAGTAAGACTGACTGTAAAACACAGAAGAAATGTATCTGTGAAACTGCTCAGGTGTTTGTGCATTCAACGTAGAAAGTTGCATTTATGTTTCCATTCAGCGGGTTAGAAACACGTTTCTTACAAAAGGTAGATTTGTTCATTCCACACAGAAAGTGCGCTTATGCTGTAATGAGAAATCTCACCCTAAAAACTCAAAAAAGCTATTCAGGAGCAAGGTTGTCAATGTGTGCCTTCAACTTACAGAGGTACATGGCTTTTTGTATGCAGCGGTTTGCAAATGCTCTCTCTGGAGAATCTCAAAATTAAGATTTCCAGGAAGATCCCATGTCATTAGAAATAGCAGTAAGACTGCCTGTAAAACACAGAAGAAATGTATCTGTAAAACTGCTATGGTGTGGGTGCCTTCAGCTAAGAGAGCTGCATCTATATTTTCATTCAGCAGGGTAGAAGTACTTTTCTTACAGAAGTTATTATTTTTCCTTCCAGGCAGAAAGTGGGCATATGCTGTAATGAGAAATTTCTCACCTTAAAAACTTAAAGAAAACTGTCTGGGAGAAGAGTTGTCAATGTGTGCATTCAACTTACAGAGTTACACTGCTGTGTATGCAGCAGTTTGCAAAAGCTTTCTGTGGGGAATCTGAAAACTTACATGTCTAGCAAAATTTCATGTTATATTAAATAACAGTAAGAGTGCTTCTAAAACACAGAAGAAACCTATCTGTGAAACTAGTCTGGTGTGTGTGCATTCAACTAAGAGAGTTGCATCTATGTTGTGATTTAGCTGGTTAGAAACAGTTTTCTTAAAAAGCTAGATTGGTTCATTTCAGACAGGAAGTGGGCATATGGTGTAATAAGAAATCTCTCACCTTCAAAACTCAAAGGAAGATATCCAAGAGACAGGTTGTCAAGGTGTGCATTCAACTTTCAGAGTTACACTGCTGTGTGTATGCAGCAGTTTCCAAATGCTTTCTGTGGAGAATCTCAAAACTGACATTCCCAGCAAAATCCCGTGTTATACAAAATAGCAGTCAAGACTGACTGTAAAACACACACACAAAAAAAATCTGTGAAAAATGCTATGATGTGTGTGCATTCAACTAAGAGAGTTGCATCTATGTTTGGATTCATCACCTTATAAACAATTTTTAAGTGGCTAGATTTGTTCATTCCAGACAGAAAGTGGGCATATGTTGTAATGAGAAATCTTGCACCCTAAAAATGCAGAGGAAGATTTCTGAAAGAAAGGTTTTCAATGTGTGCATTCAACTTACAGAGTTACACTGCTGTGTGTATGCTGCAGTTTGGAAATGCTTCCTGTGGATAATTTCAAAATTAACATTTCCAGTAAAATCCCATGTTATATAAAATAGCACTAAGACTGCCTGTAAAACACAGAATAAATGTATCTGTGAAACTGTTCTGGTGTGTGTGTGTTCAGCTAAAAGAGTTGCATCTATATTTCTATTCATCACATTAGAAACAGTTTATTTTATAGCAGCTAGATTTGTTCATTCCAGATGGAAAGTGGGCATATGCTGTAATGAGAAATCTCTCACCTTAAAAACTTAAAGGAATCAGTCCAGGAGAAAGGTTGTCAATGTGTGCATTCAACTTACAGAGTGACAGTGCTATGTGGTGTAGCAGTTTCCAAACACTTTCTGTGGAGAATCTCAAAACTGAAATTTCCAGCAAAATTCTGTGTTATACAAAATAACAGTATGTCTGACTGTAAACACAGAAAAAAACCTATTGGTGAAACTGCTCTGGTGTGTGTGTGTTTGACTAAAAGAGTTGCACTTCTGTTTCCATTAAGCAAGTAGGAAACACTTTTCTTACAGCAGCTAGATTTGTTCATTCCAGACAGAAAGTGGGCATATGCTGTAAGGAGAAATCTCTCACCTTAAATACTCAAAAGAAGCTACCCTGGAGAGATGTTGTCCATGTGTGCATTCAACTTACAGAGCTACAGTGCTGTGTGTATGCAGCAGTTTGCAAACGCTTTCTGTGGAGAATCTCAAAAATGACATTTCCAGTAAATTCCTGTCTTATACAAAATAGCAGTAAGACAGCCCATAAAACACAAAAGAAACGTACCTGTGTAGCTGCTCTGCTTTGTGCGTTTACATAAGAAAACTGCATCTGTGTTTCAATTCAGCACCTTATACACACTTTTCTTACTGAGGCTGGATTTGTTTCTTCCAGACAGAAAATGTGCATATGCTGTAATGAGAAATGTGGTGCCTTAAAAACACAAAGGAAGCTATCCAAATAAAAGGTTTTCAATGTGTGCATTCAACTTATAGAGTTACACCACTGTGTGTGCAGCAGTTTGCAAATGCTTTTTTGTAGAGAATCTGAAGACTTACATGTCTAGCAAAATTTCACGTTACACGAAATATCAGTAAGAGTGCTTTTAAAACAGAAGGAACAATCTGTGAAGCTGCTATGTTGTGTGTGCATTCAACTATGAGATTCCCATCTATGTTTATATTTAGCAGGTTAGAAACACTTTTCTTACAGAAGCTAGATTTGTTTATTCCAGTCAGAAAGTGGGCATATTCTGTAATGAGTAATCACTCACCTTCAAAGCTCAAAGGAAGCTATCATGGAGAAAGGTTTTCAATATGTGCATTTAACTTACACAGTAACACTGCTCTGTTTGCAGCAATTTGCAAATTACAGATTTACAGTGCTGTGTGTATGCAGCCGTTGGCAAATGCTGTCTCTGGATAATCTCAAAACAGACATTTCCAGCAAAGTCTCATGCTATATGAAACGCATCTGTAAAACTGCTCTGGTATGTGTGCGTTGAACTATGAGAGTCCCATATATGTTTCTATTCAGCAGGTTAGAAACACTATTCTTACAGAAGCTCAATTTGTTTATTCCAGATGCATCATGGGCATATGCTGTAATGAGAAATCACTCACCTGAAAAACTCAAAGAAACCTATCTGGGAGAAAGGTTGCCAATGTGTGCATTTAACTTACACAGTAACACTGCTCTGTTTGCAGCAATTTGCAAGTGCTTACAGTAAAGAATCTGAAAAAGAATATTTTCAGCAAAATTCTATGTTATATGAAATAGCAGTAAGACTGGCTTTAAAACAAAGAAGAAGCATATCTGTGAAACTGCTCTGGTGTGTGTGCATTCAACTAACAGAGTTGCATCTATGTTTCTATTCAGCAGGTTAGAAACATTTTTCTTACAGAAGTTAGATAAGTTCATTCCAGATGGAAAGTGCACATACGCTGTAATAAAAAATCTCTCACCACAGAAACTCAAAAGAAGCTATCCGAGAGAAAGATTGCCAATGTGTGCATTCAACATACAAAGTTTTGCTGCAGTGTGTTTGGAGTAGCTTGCAAATGCTTTCTGTGGAGAATCTCAATAGTGACATTTCCAGCAAAATCCCATTTTATAAGAAATAGCAGTATGACTGCATGAAAACAAAGAAGAGGCATATCTGTGAAACTTCTCTAGTTTGTGTGTTTACCCCAGAGAGTTGCATTTTTCTTTCAATTCAGCAGGTTAGAAACACTTCTTGCAGCAGATAGATTTTTTCATTCCAGATGGAAGGGGACATATGCTGTAATGAGAAATCTCTCACCTTAAAAACTCAAAGGAAGCTATCTGGGAGAAAGGTTGTCAATGTGTGCATTCAGCTTACAGAGTTACACTGGTAAGTGTATACAGCAATTTGCTAATGCTTTTTGTGAAGAATCTCAAAACTGACATTTCCAGCAAAATCCCGTGTTATATGAAATAGCAGTAAGACTGCCTGTACAACACAGAAGAAACACATCTGTCAAATTGCTCTCGTGTGTGTGTTCAACTAGGAGAGTGGCTTCTATGTTTTGATTCAGTAGATTAGAAACACTTTTCTTATAGAAGCTAGATTTGGTCATTCAGGACGGCAAGTGGTCATATGCTCTAATGAGAAATCTCTCAGGTAAAAAAAATCAAAAAAAGCTATCAGGGAGAAAGGTTGTCAATGTTTCCATTTAAGGTACAAAGTTACACTGTTTTGTGTGTGCAGCAGTTTCCAAATGCTTTCTGTGGAAAGTATAAAAATTGACATTTCCTGCAAAATCTTGTGTTATAGAAAACAACAGTATGACTTCCTGTAAAAAATGGAAGAAACATATCTGTGAAAATACTTTGGTGTGTGTGCATTCAACTAAAAGAGTTGCATCTATGTTTTGATTCAGCTCTTAGAAACACTTCTCTCACAGGAGCTAGTGTGTTGTATTCCAGACGGAGTGCTGGCATATGCTATAATGAGAAATCTCTCACCTTAAATACTCAAAAGAAGCTATACAGAAAAGAGGGTGTCAATGTGTGCATTCCACTTACAGAGGTACACTGCTGTGTGTTTTCAGCAGCTTGGAAATGCTTTCTGTAAAGAATCTCAAAACTGACATTTTCAGGAATATTCCATGTTATATGAAATAGAATTAAGACTGCTTCTAAAACAGAAGGAACATATCTTTGAAACTGCTCTGGTGTGTTTGTGTTCAACTATGACAGTCCCATCTCTGTGTTGATTCAGCAGGTTAGAAACACTTTTCTTACAGAAGCTAGATTTGTTCATTCCAGAAGAAAATTGGGCATGAGCTGTAATGAGAAATCCCACACCTTAAAAACGCTAAGAAAGATATCTGAGAGAAAGTTTGTCAATATGTGCATTCAACCTACCGAGTTACACTGCTGTCCATATTCAGCACTTTGCTAATGCTTAGTATGGAGAATCTCAAAACTAACATTTACAACAAAATTCCATATTATATGACATAGCAGTAAGTCTGCCTGTAAAACACAAAAAAAGGGTATCTGTGAAAGTGCTCTGGTTTGTGCGTTTACCTCAGAGAGTTGCCTCTATGTTTTGAATCATCAGGTTAGAAACACTTTTCTTACAGCAGGCTGGTTTGTTCATTTCAGATGGAAAGTGGGCATATGCTGTAATGAGAATTTTTTCACCTTAAAAACTCAAAGAAAGCTATCAGGGAGAAAGATTGTCAATGGGTGCATTCACCTTACAAATTTACCACTGCTGTGAGTATGCAGCAGTTTGCTAACGCTTTCTGTGGAGAATCTCAAAACTGACATTCCCAGCAAAATTCTGTGTTATATGAAATAGCAGCAAGACTGACTGTACAACACAGAAGAAACATATCTGTGAAACTGCCTTTGTGTGTGTGCATTCAACTAAGAAAGCTGCTTCTATGCTTTTATTCAGCAGGTTAGAAATATTTTTCTTACAGAAACTGGATTTATTCATTCCAGAAGGAAAGTAGGCATATGCTGTAATGAGAAATCTCTCACCTTCAAAACACAAAGGAAGCTATCGGGGAGAAAGGTTTTCAATTTGTGCATTCAACTGACAGATTTACAGTGCTGTGTGTATACATCAGTTTGGAAATGTCATCTGTGGATAATCTGAAAACAGACATTTTCAGCAAAGTCCCCTGTTATACAAAATAGTAGTAAGACTGCTTGTAAAACAGGAGAAACGCATCTGTGAAACTGCTCTTGTGTGTGTGCATTCAACTATTAGGGTTGCATGTATGTTTTGATTCAGCAGGTTAGAAACACTTTTCTTACAGAAAACAGATTTGTTTATTCCAAAGGGGAAGTGGGCTTATACTGTAATGGGAAATCACGCACCTGAAAAACTCAAAGGAATCTATCAGGGAGAAAGGTTGTCAATGTGTGCATTTAACTTACAAAGTTACACTGCTGTGCTTGCAGCAGTTTGCAAACGCTTTCTGTGGAGAATCTGAAAAGTAAAATTTTCAGCAAAATCCAGTGTTATACAAAATAGCAGTAAGTCTGGCTTTAAACTCAGAAGAAACGTATCTTTTGAGCTGCTCTGGTGTGTGTGCGTTCAACTAAGAGACTTGCATCTATGTTTCAATTTAGCAGTTTAGAAACACTTTTCTTACAAAAGTTAGATTTGTTCATTCCAGACAGAAAGTAGGCATATGCTGTAATGAGAAATCTCTCACCTTAAAAGCTCAAAAGAAGCTCTCTGAAAGATTGTCAATGTACATTCAACTTACAGAGTTACACTGTGGTGTGTTTGAAATAGCTTGCAACTGCTTTCTGTGGAGAATCTCAATACTGACATTTCCAGCAAAATCCCATGTTATACAAAATAGCAGCAAGACTACTTGTAAAACACAGAAGAAGCGTATCTGTAAAACTGCTCGGCTTTGTGCATTTCCCTCAGAGAGTTGCATCTATGTTTCAATTCAGCAGGTTAGAAACACTTTTCTTACAGCAGCTGGATTTGTTCATTCCAGATGAAAAGTGGGCATATGCCATAATGAGAAATCTCTCACCTTAAAAAATCAAAGGAGGGTATCTGGGAGAAAGGTTGTCAATGTGTGCATTCAACTAACAGAGTTACACTGCTTTGTTTATGCAACAGTGTGCTAATGGTTTCTGTGAAGAATCTCAAAACTGACATATCCAGCAAAATCCCATGTTATATGAATCAGCAGTAATATTGACTGTAAAACACCAAAGAAACTTATCTGTGAAACTGCAAAGGCCTGTGTGCATTCAACTCAGAGAATTACATCTATTTTTTTATTCAACAGGTTAGAAACACTTTTTTTACAGAGGCTAGATTTGTTCATTCCAGATGGAAATGAGCATATGCTGTAATGAGAAATGTATCACTTTAACAACGCAAAGAAAGCTGTCCAAAAGAAAGGTTTTCAATGTGTGCATTCAACTTAGAGTTACACTGCTGTGTGCTTTCTGTGGAGAATCTGAAAATTTACATGTCTAGCACAATTCTGCGTTATATGAAATAGCAGTAAGAGTGACTCTAAAGCACAGAAGAAACATATCTGGGAAACTGCTCTGTTGTGTGTGCTTTCAAGTAAGAGAGTTGCATCTATGTTGCCATTTAGCTGGTTAGAAACAGTTTTCTTACAGAAGCTAGATTGGTTCATTTCAGATGCAAAGTGACAGGAAGATATTCTTCACCTTTAAAACTGACAGGAAGATATTCTAAAGAAAGGTTTTCAATGTGTGCATTCAACTAACAGAGTTACACTGCTGTGAGTATGCAGCAGTTTGCAAACACTTCTGTAGATAATCTCAAAACTGACATTTCCAGCAAAATCCTATGTTATATAAAATAGCAGTAAGACTGTCAGTAAAACACAAAAGAAATGTACCTGTGAAGCTGCACTGCTTTGTGCGTTTACCTAAGAGAACTGCATCTATGATTTGATCCAGCAGGTTAGAATCACATTTCTTACAGAAGGTAGATTTGTTCATTCAAGAAAGAAAGAGGGCATATGCTATAATGAGAAATGTCTCACCTTAAAAACTCAAATGAAGCTATCCGAGAGAAAGTTTTCAATGTGTGCATTCAACTTACAGAGTTATACTGCTGTTTCTATGCTGCAGTTTGCAAACACTTTCTGTGGAGAATTTCAAGATTAACATTTCTAACAAAACCCAGTGTCATACAAAATAGCAGTAAGACTGCCTGTAAAACACAGAAGAAAATAATATGTGAAACTGCTCTGGTGTGCATGCATTCAGATAAGAAAGTTGCTTCTATATTTTGATTCATCAGGTTAGAAACACTTTTCTGACAGCAGCTAGATTTCTTCATTCCACATGGAAAGTTGGCATATGCTGGAACGAGAAATCTCTCACCTTAAAAACAAAAAAAAGCTGTTCAGGAGAAATGTTGTCAATGTGTGCTTTAATATTAAAGAGGTACACTGCTGTATGCATGCAACAGTTTGTAAACTCTTTTTGTGGAGAATCTCAAAGCTGACATTTACAGCAAAATCCCGTGTTATATGAAATAACAGTACATCTGCCTTTAAAACATTGAAGAAACCTATCTGTGAAACTACTCTGGTGTGTGTGCGTTCAACTAAAAGAGTTGCATATATGTTATAATTCAACAGGTTAGAAACACTTTTCTTACAGTATCTAGATTTGTTATTTAAAGACAGAAAGTGGGCATATGCTGTAATAAAAAATCTCTCATCTTTAAAACTCAAAGTGAGCTACCTGGGAGAAACATTGTCAATGTGTGCATTCAACTTACAGAAATACATTGCTGTGTGTGCAGTAGTTTGTAAATGCTTACTTTGGAGAATCTCAACACTGACATTCCAGCAAAATCCCTTCTTATATGAAATAGATGTAACTCTGCCTGTATATCACAGATGAAGCATTTATCTGTGAAACTTCTCTGGTTTCTGTGTGTTCAACTAAGAGAGTTATATCTATGTTTCATTTCATCATGTTAGAAACAGTTTTCTAATAGCAGCTAGATTTGTTCATGCCATACGGAAAGTGGACATATGCTGTAATGAGAAATTTCTCAGGTAAAAGAATTAGAAGAAGCTATCCAGGAGAAAAGTTGTCAATGTGTGCACTCAACTTACAAAGTTACACTGCTGTGTGTGTGCAGCAGTTTTTGTGTTTTTTTTTAATTTTTATTGCATTTTAGGTTTTGGGGTACATGTGCAGAACATGCAAGATAGTTGCATAGGTACACACGTGGCAGTGTGTTTTGCTGCCTTCTGCCCCCTCACCCATATTTGGCATTTCTCCCCATGCCATCCCTCCCCAATTCCCCCCCCACTGTCCCTCCCCTATTTCCCCAATAGATCTCAGTGTGTGGTGCTCCCTTCCCTGTGTCCATGTGTTCTCATTGTTCATCACCCGCCTATGAGTGAGTATATACGGTGTTTCCTTTTCTGTTCTTGTGTCAATTTGCTGAGAATGATGTTCTCCAGATTCATCCATGTCCCTA
>CM052658.1:95273180-95305987 GCA_028533165.1 Leontopithecus rosalia
CAAGGCAAGGCAAATTCTTCCAAGGCAAAGCAAGGCAATTCCAGGCAATGCAAGGCAAGGCAAATCCAGGCAAGGCAAGGCTATGCAAATCCACGTAACTGTATGCAAGGCAAATTCAGGCAATGAAGGCAAGAAAAATCCAGGAAAGGCAAGGCAAGGGAAATCCAATGAAGGTAAGGCAAGAATAATCCAGGCAAGGCAAGGCAAGGCAAGACAAGGCAAATATAGGTAAGGCAAGGCAAGATAAATCCAGGCAAGACAAGGCAAGAAGAATCCAGGCAAGTCAAGACAAATGCACGCAAGTGAAGGCAACGCTAATTCAGGCAAGGCAAGGCAAATACAGGCATGGCAAGGCAAGGGAAGGCAAATCCAGTCAATGCAAGGCAAATCCAATAAAGGCAAGGCAAGGCAAGGCAAAGCCAGGCATTTCAAGGCAAGACAAGGCAAAGTCAGGTAGGGCAAGGCCACCCTAGGCATGACAAACCTAGGCAAACCCAGACAAGGCAAGGCAAAGCAAGGCAAATGTTGGCAAGGCTAGGCAAATCCAGGCAAGACATGGCAAATCCTAGAAAGGCAAGGTCAGGGAATTCCAGGAAAGGCTAGGCAAATCCAGGCAACGCAAGGCAAATCCGGGCAAGTAAAGGCAAGGCAAATCCACCCAAGGCAAGGCAAAGCAAAGCCAGGCAATAAAAGGCAAGGGAAAGCAATGCCAGGTAAGGCAATTTAAGGCACATTGAAGCAAGGCAAGGCCAGGCAAATACAATCAAGGTAAAACAAGACAAATACAGGCAAGGCAAGGCAAGGCATTGCAAATCCAGGAAATGCAATTCAAGGAAAGGCAAATCTAGGTAAGACGAATCTAGGCAAGCAAAATTTCAGAAAAGACAAATCCAGGCAAGTCAAACCCAGGCAACGCAAATCCAGGCAATGTAAAGTAATTTAAATCCAGGCAAGAAAAAACTATGTAAATCCATGCAAGGCAAGGCAAATCAACTCAAGGCAAGGCAAATCCAAAGAAGGCAAAGCCAATCCATGCAAGGCAAAGCAAATCCAGGCAAGGCAAGGCAAATTCATGCAAGGCAAGGCAAGGCAAATCCAGTCAAGGCAAGGCAAGGCAAGGCAAATCCAGGTAAGACAAGACAAGGCAAGGGTAATCCAAGCAAGGCAAGGCAAGGCACAGCAAATGCAGGCAAGGCAAGGCAAGGCAAGGCAAGGTAAATTTAGTCAAAGCAAAACAAGGCAAATCTAGGCAAGGCAAATCCAGGCTAGGCACATTTAGCCATGGTAAGGCAAGGGAAACCCAGACAAGGAAAAGCAAGCCAAATGCAGATAAGGCAAGGCAATTCCAGGTAAGACATGGCAATTCCAGGCAAGGCAAGGAAAGGCAAATTTAGGAAAGGCAAGGCAAGGCAAGGCAAATCCAAGTAAACAAGAGAAGGCAAATCCAGTCAAGGCAAGGCAAATCCAGAAAAGCCAAAAGAAATCAAGGCAAGGCAATGAAAGGCAAATTTAGGCAAATGAAGGCAAACCCAAACAAGGTAAGGAAAATTTAGTCAAGGCAAGGCATGACAAGGCAAATCCAGGCAAGGCATAGCAAGGCAAGTCAAATCCAGGCAAGACAATGCAACGAAAGGCAAATCATGGCAATGCAAGTCACAGCAAGCAAGGCAATGCAAGTCTAGGCAAGGCAAATCCAGTCAAGTCAAGGCAAAGAAAACCCAGGCAAGGCAAGGCAAGGCAAATCCAGGAATGGCAAGGTAAGGGAAATCCAGGCAAGGCAAGGCAAATCAAGCCAAGGCAAGCAAGGCAAATCCAGGCAAGGCAAGGCAAGGCAAATCCAGGCAAGAAAAGGCAAGGCAAATACAGTCAAGTTAAGGCAAGGAAAATCCAGGCAAACAAGACGGAAAAACCAGGCAAGGCAATGGAAGGCAAGGCAATGGAAGGCAAGGCAAAGCCAGGTAAGTCAAGTTAAGGCAAATTGAAAGAATGCAAAGCAAGGCAAACCCAAGCAAGTCAAAACAAATCCAGGCATGGCAAGGTAAATCCAGGCAAGGCAAGGCAAGCAAAGTCCATGCATGAAAAGGAAAGCACAACTCAGGCAACGCAAGGCAAGGCAAATCCAGGATAGGTAAGACAAAGCCAGGCAAGGTTAAGCAAGGGAAGCCAAATCCAGGCAATGCCAGGCAAATCCAGGCAATGCAAGGCAAATCCAGTAGGCAAGGCAAGGTAAGGCCTGTCAAATACAGACAAGGCAAGGCAAAAAAATTCAGGAAAGGAAAGAGAAGGCAAATCCAGGCAAGGCAAGAAAAGGCAAATCCCGTAAAGGCAAGGCCAGGGAAATCCAGGTAAAGCAAGGCAAGGCGAATCCAGGTGATGTAATGGGAGGCAAATACAGTAGAGGCAAGGCAAATCCAGAGAAGGCAAGGCAAATGCAGCCAAGGCAATAAAAAACAAATTTAGGCAAATCAAAAGAAATCCAGGCAAGGAAAGGCAAATCCGGGCAAGGAGAGGCAAGGCAAGAAAAATCCAGGCAAGGCAAGGCAAATGTAGGCAAGGCAAGGCTATGCAAATCTAGGCAATTCAAGGCAAAGCAAATCCTCTCAAAGCAAGTCAAATCCACTCAAAACAAGGCAAATCAAGAAAAGGCAAGGCAAAGGAAGGCAATGAAATGCAAGGCAAATTTAGGCAAATCAAGACGCATCTAGGAAAGGCAATGTAAATCTAGCAACGTGACGCAAGGAGAGGCAAATCCAGGTAAGGCGAGGAAAGGCTATGCAAATACAGGCAAGGCAAGGCAACGGAAGGCAAATCTAAAGAAGGCAAACAAGGGAAAGCAAATCCAGGCAAGGCAAGCAAGGCAAATACAGGCAAGGTAATATAAGGCAAATCCAGTCAATGCAGGGCAAGTCAAATCCAGGCTAGGCAAGGTAAGTCAAATCCAGCCAAGGCAAGGAAAGGCAAATCCAGGTAATGCAAAGCAAGGAGAGACAAATTTCGGGAAGATAAGTCAAGGCAAATACAGGTATGGCAAGGCAAGGCAAGGCAAGGCAAGGAAAATCCCTGCAAAACACTGCAAGGAAAGCCCTGGCAAGGAAAGGCAAGGCAAGGGAAATCCAGGGAAGGCAAGGCAAGACAAATCTAGGTAAGAAAACACAAATTCAGGCAAGGCAATGGAAGACAAATCCAGGCAAATAAAGTCAAATCCAGGCAAGGGAAGGCAAATCCAGGCTAGAAAAGGCAAGGCAAATCCAGACAAGGCACGGCAACGCAAGGCAAATCCAATCAAAGCAAGGGAAGGCAAAGCAAATCCATGTAAGGCAGGGCATGGCAAAGCTAATCCGGCAACAGAAGACAAGTAATGGCAAATCCAGGCAAGGCAAGTCAAGAAAAGGCAAATCGAGGCAAAGCAAAACAAGGGAAATCTAGGCAACACGAATCCAGGCCAGGCAAAGCAAGTCAAATCCAGTCAAGGCAAGGCAAGGCAATGCAAGACTAATTCAGGAAAGGCACGAAAAGGCAAAGGAAATACAGGCAATGTAAGGCAAGGCGAATCCAGGCAAGGCAAGTCAAGGCAAGGCAAATCTAGGCAAAACAAAACAAGGCAAATCTAGGCAACGAGAATCCAGGCAAGGCAAAACAAGTCAAATCCAGTCAAGACAAGGCAAGGCAATGCAAGGCAAATTCAGGAAAGGCAAGACATGGCAAAGTAAATACAGGCAAGGCAAGGCAATGCAAGGCAAAGCAAGGCAAATTCAGAAAATGCAAGGCAACGCAAATACACGTAAGGCAAGGCAAGCCAAGGCAAATCCAGGCAAGGGAAGGCAAATCCAGGTAAGGCAATGCAAATACTGGCAAGGCAATGCAAATCCAGTCAAGGCAAGGCAAGGCAAGGCAAGGCAAATCTTGGCAAAACAATGCAAACACAGGAAAGGCAAGGCAAGGCAAATCCAGGAAAGGCAAGGCAAATCCAGGCAAGGCAAGGTAAATGCAGGCAAGGTAATGCAAAGCAAATTTAGGCAAATTAAGACAAGTCCAGGCAAGACCAGGGAAATCCAGTAAAGGCAAGGCAAGGCGAGGCAAGGCAAGGCAAATCCCGGCAATTCGAGCAAGGTAAAACAAATTCAGACAAGGCAAGGCAAGGCAATACAAATCCAGGCAAGGCATGACAAATCTAGCCAAGGCAAGTCAAGGGAAGGAAAATCTAGGCAATGCCAGGCAAGGCAAGGCAAATATAGGCAAGGCAAATCCAGGCAAGGCAATGCAAGGCAAATCCAGGCAAGGCAAGGCAAATTCAGGCATGGCTAATCAAGGCCAACCCAGGCAAGGCAAGGCAAGGCATACCCAGGCAAGTTAAGGTAAGCAAATCAAGGCAAGGCAGGGCTATGCAAATCCAGGAAAGGAAAGGAAAGGCAAATACAGTCAATTCAAGGCAAGGCAAATCCAGGTAAGGCAAGACAAGGCAAAGCCAGGCAATGTAAGGCAAGGTCAGGCAAATTCAGGTAAGGCAAGTTAAGGCAAATGGAGGCAAGGGAAGGGAAGGCAAATCCAGGCAAGGCAAGGCAAATCCAGGCATGGCAAGGCAAATAAAGGCAAGACAAGGCAAGACAAATCCATGCGAGGCAAGGGAAGGCAAGACAAGGCAAGGCAAGGCAAATCCAGGCAAGGTAAGGCAAGCAAATCTAGGTTAGGCAAAGGAAAAGAAGGCAAATCCAGGCAAGAAAAGGCTATTACAGGTTAAGCAAGGTTAATCCAGTCAAGGCAAGGCAATACATGACCAGACAAATTCAGGGAAGGCCAGGAAGCACAAATCCAGGCAAGTCAAGGCAAGAGAAATCAAGGCAAGGCAAGGTAATGCAAATCTAGGCAACACAAGGCCAGGCAAATTCAGTCAAGGGAAGGCAAGGCAAAACAAAGCAAATCCAAACTAGGCAAGGCGAAGCAAATCCAGGCAAGGGATTGGAAGGCAAATCTAGTCAAGGCCAGGCAAATCTAGGCAAGGCAAGGCAAATGCAGGGAAGGCAATACAAGGCAAATTTAGGCAAATAAAGACAAATCCAGGAAAGGCAAGGCAAATCCGGGCAAGGTGAAGCAAGGGAAGGCAAAACTAGTCAAGTTGAGGCAAGGGAAGGCAAATACAGGCAAGGGAAGGCAAGGCAAATCCAGGGAAGGCAAGGCAAGATAAATCCAGGCAATTCAAGGCAAATACAGGCAAGGCAATGCAAGACAAATCCAGGCAAAAAAAATTCAGGCAAGGCAAGGCAAGGCATGGCAAATCCAATCAAGGCAAGGCAATGCAAAGAAAATCCAGGAAAGGCAGTGCAAGGCAAGTCTAACCCAGCAATGCAAGGCAAAACATAATAAATTCAGGCAAGGCAACTCAACGCAAGGCAAATCTAGGCAAGGCAAAACAAGGCAATTCTAGGTAAGATAAATCCTGGGGAGGCAAAACAGGTCAAATCCAGTCAAGGAAAGACAAGGCAATCCAAGGCAAATTTAGTAAAGGCAAGGCAAGGCAAAACAAATACAGGCAAGGCAAGGCAAGGCATGGCGAATCCATGCAAGGCAAGGCAAGGCAAATCATGAAAAGGCAAGGCAGGGAAAATAAAGGCAAGCAAGGCAAGGCCAGGCAAATCCAGGAAAATCAAAGGAAGAAAAATCCAGGCAAGCCAAGGTAAGGGAAATCCAGGCAAGGCAAGCAAAGGCATATTCCGTTAAGGCAAGGCCAGGCAAATTCAGTCATTGCAAGGCAAGGCGAATATAAGCAAGGCAAGGGAATGAACATCCAGTAAAGGCAACGCAAATCCAGACAAGGCAGACAAATGCAGAAAAGGCAATGCAAGGCAAATTTAGGTAAATCAAGACAAATCCAGACAAGGCAAAACAAATCCATTTATGATAAGGCAAGGCAAAACAAATCCAGGCAAAGCAAGGCAAGGCATGACAAATCAAGGCAAGGCAAGGCAAGGTAAGGCAAATCCAGGCAATTCCAGGCAAGGCAAGGCAAATATAGGCAAGGCAAATCAACGCAAGGCAAGGCAAGGCAAATCCAGGCAAGGCAAGCCAAACCCAGGCAAGGCAAGGCAAGGCAAACACAGACAAGGCAAGGCAAGGAAAATCCAGGCAAGCAAGACAAGGCAAATCCAGTCAAGGCAAGGGAAGGCAAATCCAGGCAAGGCAAATGCAGGCAAGACAAAAGAAAAAAAGGAAAATCCAGGCACGGCAAGGCAAGGCAATGCAAGGCAAATGCAGGCAAGGAAAGACTAGAAATGACAAATCTAGGCAAGGAAAAACAATGCAAATCTAGGCAAGGCAAATCGAGGCAAGACAAATCCAGGCAAGGCAAGGCAACTCAAATCGAGTCAAGGCAAAGCAAGGAATGGCAAGGAAAATCCATTCAAGGCAAGGCAAGGCAAAGCAAATGCAGGCATGACAACGCAAGGAGAATCCAGACAACGGAATGCAAGGCAACGGAACGCAAATGCAGGCAAGGCAAGGTAAGGCAAATCCAGGGAAGATAAGACAATGCAAATCCAAGCAAGACAAGGCAAGGCAAATACAGGCAAGGCAAGACAAATCCAGGGAAGGCAAGGTAAATCCTTTAAAGGTAAGGCAAATCCAGGCAAGGCAATACAAGTCAAATCCAGTCAAAGCAAAAAAAATGGTAAATTTAGGCAAAACAAGGCAATGCAAATCCAGGCAAGTCAATGAAATGCAAGGCAAATCCAGGGAAAGCAAGGCAAGACAAGGAAAATCCAGGCAAGACAAGGCAATTCCAGACAAGACAAATCCAGGCAAAGCAAATCTTAGGAAAGCAAATTCAGGGAATACAAATTCAGGCAAGGTAAATCAATGCAAGGAAAATCCAGGCAAGGCAAATCGTGGCAAGGCAAATGCATGCAAGGCAAAACAATTCAATTCCATTCACAGGAAGAAAAGGCAAACCCAGTCAATACAAGGCAAAGAAAATCCACGCAAGGTATGGCAAGGCAAATCCAGGAAAGTCAAGACTATTCAAATTCATGTAACGCTATGCAAGGCAAAGTCAGACAATAAAAGGCCAAGCAAATCCAGGCAAGGCAAAGCAAGGCAAATCTAGGTAAGACAAGGCAAGATAAATCCGGGCAAGGCAAAGTAAGGCATGGCAAGGCAAGGCAAGGCAAAGCCAGGCAAGGCAAGGTGAGGCAAATCGAGGAAAGGCAAATCAAAATAAATTTAGGAAAAAAAAGAAAAATTCAGGCAACCTAGAGAAATCCAGGCAGGGCAAGGCAAGGCAAATCTATACAAGGCAAGGTGAGGCAAATGTAGGCAAGACATGGCAAGGCAAGTCCGGAAAAAGCAAGGCAAGGCAAATCCAAGAAAGACAAGAAAATGCAAATCCAGGCAAGACAAGGCAAGGCAAATCCAGGCAAGGCAAGGTAAATCCAGGAATGTAAAAGCAAATCCAGGCAAGGGAAGGCAAATCCAGGCAAGGCAAGCTAAGGTACATCCAGGCAAGGCAAATTCAGGCAGGGTAAAAAAAGCAAATGTAGGCTAAGCAAAGTCAGGCAAATCCAGTCGGGGAAAGGCAAGGCCAGCCAAGAAAAATTCAGGAAAGGCAAGGCAAGGCAAATCCAGGCTACACAAGGCAAGGCAAATCCAGACAATTAAAGGCAAAACAAATCCATGCAAGGCAAGGCAAGGCAAATCCAAGCAAGGCAAGTCAAGGAAAATCCAGGCAAGGGAAGGTAAAGAAAATCCAGGCAATGCAAGGCAATGCAAGGCAATGCAAATACAGGCAAGGCAAGGCAAGGCAAATACAAGCAAGGTAAGGCAAATTTAGGCAAGGCAATGCAAATCCAGGCAATGCATGGCAAATACAGGCAAGCAAATTCAAGGCAAATAAAGGCAAGCCAAGGCAAATCCAGGCAAGGAAATGCAAATCTAGGCAAGTGAAGGCAAATTCAGGCAAGGGAAAGTAAGGCAAATCCAGCCAAGGCAAGACAAGACAAATTTAGGCAAGGCAAGGAAAATAAAATACAAGCAAGGCAAAAGAAGGCAAATACAGGCAAGTCAAGGCAAGGCTTGGCAAATCCAGGCAAATTATAGCAAGGTAAATCCAGGTGAGGCAAGGCAAGGCAAATCCAGGCAACGCAAGGCAAGGCAAATCCAGGCAATGCAAGGCACATCCATTCAAGGCAAGGCAAGGCAAGACCAGGCAAATTTAGGCAAGGGAAATCCAGGCAAGTCAAGGCGAAACAAATCCAGACAATGCAAGGCTATGCAAATCTAGGCAATGCAGCACAAGGCAAATCCAATCAAGGCAAGTCAAGGCAAGGCCAGGCAAATCCAGCCTAGGCAATACTAGGCAAATCCAGGCAAGGCAAAATAGAACACCAACCCAGTCAAGAAAATGTAAATCCAGGCAAGGTAAGAGAAATTCAGGCCAGGCAGGGCAAATCCAGGCAATGCAAGAAAAATTTAGTCAAGGTAAGGCAAGGCAAGGCCAGGCAAATCCAGGTAAGGGAAGGCATAGAAAATCTACAAGGCAAGGCAATGCAAATCCAGGCAAAACAAGGGAAGGCAAATCCAGCGAAGGCAAGGACAGGCACATCCAGCCAAAGCAAGGCAAGACGAATATAGGTAAGGCAATGGACGGCAAATTTATTATAGGCAAGGCAAATCCAGGCAAGGCAGGCAAATGAAGGCAAGGCAATGCAAGGGAAATTAAGGCAAATCAAGATAAATTCAGGAAATGTAAGGCAAATCCAGGCAAGATGAGGCATGGAAAATCTACCTAGGCAATTCAACGCAAATTCAGGCAAAATAAGGGAAGACAAATTCAGCTAAGGCAAGGACAGGCACATCCACGCAAGGCAAGGCAAGATGAATATAGGTAGGGCAAGGGATGGCAAATTTATTATATCAAGGCAAATCCAGGCAAGGCAGGCAAATAAAGGCAAGGCAATGCAAGAGAAATTAAGGCAAATCAAGATAAATCCAGGCAAGGTAAGGCAAATCCAAGAAAGACGAGGCAAGGCAAAACACATTCAGGCAATGCAAGCAAGGCAAGGCAAATCCTGGCAAGGCAAGGCAAGGCATGACAAATCCAGGCAAGGCAAGGCAAGTTAAGGCAAATCCAGGCAATGCCAGGCAAGGCAAGGCAAATACAATATAGGCAAGGCAAGTCCAGGAAAGGCAAGGGAAGACAAATCCAGTCAAGGCACAAAAATCCAGGCAAGGAAAGCAAGGTAAACCCAGGAAACGGAAGGCAACTCCAGGAAAGTCAAGGCAAGGAATTCAGGAAAGTCAGGGCAAGGCAAATCCAGGCAAGGGAAGGCAAGGCAAATACAGTCATGTCAAGGCAAGGAAAATTCAGGCAAGGCAAGGCAAAGCAAAGCCAGGCAATGGAAGTCAAGGCAAGGCAAATTCAGGTAAGGCAAGTTAAGGCAAATAGAGGCAAGGCAAGAAATGGCAAATCCAGGCAAGGAAAGGGAAATCCAGACATGGCAAGGCAAATACAGGCAAGACGAGGAAAGGAAAATTTATGCAAGGCAAGGCAAGGCAAGGCAAATTCAGGCAAGGCAAGGCTATGCTAATCTAGGCAACACAAGGCTATACAAATCCAGACAAGGCAAGGTAAGGCAAATCAAGGCAAGGCAAATCAAGGCAAGGCAAGGCAAGGCAAATCCAGGCAAGGCAAGGCAAGGCAAATCCAGACAAAGTAAGGCAAGGCAAGGCAGGGCATGTCCATGCAACACAAGGCAAATCCAGGCAAGGAAAAAGAAATCCAAGCAAGGCAAGTCAAATCCAGGCAAGGCTAGGAAAATCCAGGCAAGGCAAAACAAATACAGGCAATGAAAGGCTAGGCAAATCCAGGCAAGGAAAGGGAAGGTAAGGCAAATCTAGGCAAGTCTATGCAATGCAAGGCAACTCCAGGCAAGGAAAGGCTTGCCAAGGCGAATTCGGGCAAGACACATCAAGGCATGGCAAATGCATACAACGCAAGTCAAGGCAAGGAAAATCTAGGCAAGGAAAATTCAGGAAAAACAAATCCAGGCAAGGTAAGGCAAATAAAATCCCATCAAAGCAAGGCAAGGCAAAGCTGGGCAAATACAGTCAAGGCAAGGCGAAACAAGGCCAGGCAAATCCAGTCAAGGCAAGGCAAGGCAAGACAAATCAAGGAAAGTTAAGGCAAGGCAAGGCAAATTCTGGCAAAGAGAGGTAAGGCCAATCCAGGAAGAAAAGGCAAGGCAAATCTAGGCAAGGCAAGGCAAGGCAAATCTAGGAAAGGCAAGGGAAGGCAAATCAAGGCAAGGCAAATTTAGACCAAGCAAGACAAGGCAAATGCAAGCAAGAGAAGGCAAGGCAAATCTGTGCAAGGCAAGGCAAGGAAATTCCATGCTTGGCAAATTCAGGCAAAAAGAAGCAAAACAATGCAAGGCAAATCCAAAAAGGGCAATTCCAGTCAAAACAATGCAAGGCAAATCCAGACCAAGCTAATGCAGGCAAGGCAAGGCAAATACAAGCAAAGCAAATAGAGAAAAGAGAAGGAAAGGCAAATCGAGGCAAGGCAAATCCAGGCAATAGAAGGCAAGGCAAATTTAGGCAAGACAAGGCAAGGAAAAACAAACCCAGGGAAGACAAATTTAGGCAAGGCAAGGCAAGGCATATCTAGTCCATGCAAATGCAGACAAGGAAAGGAAGGCCAGGCAAATCCAGGCAAGGCAAGACAAAGGAAATCCAGGCAAGGAAAGGCAAGACAAATCCAGGCAGGGCAAATCCAGGCATCACAAATCAAGGCAATTAAAATCCAGACATGGTAAAGTAAGGCAAATCCACGGAAGGCAAATCCAGGTAAGGCAAGATAAGGCAAAACTAGGCAAGGCAAATCCAGGCAAGGTAAATTCAGGCAAGGCAAAGCAATACAAATCCAGTCCAGGCAAATCCAGGCAAGGCAAAAGGCCAGAAAAATACAGGCAAGTCAAGGCAAGGGAATCCCAGTCAATAAGAGGCAGGGAAAATTTAGTCAGGGCAATTCCAGGCAAGACAAATCAAGGGAATTCAAATTTTGACATGGCAAGGCAAGGCAAATCAATGGAATGCAAATCTAGGTAAGTCAAGGCAAGGCAAACCAAGGCAGGGCAAACCCAGGCAATGCAAATCCAAGTAAGAAAGGGAAAGGCAAATTTACACAAGACAAATCCAGGCAGGGCAAGGCAAGGCAAATCCAGGCAAGACAAATCCAGGCAAGGTAAGGCAAGCAAATCCAGGAAAGACAAATCCAGGCAATGGAAGGCAAGGTAACTTCAGGCACAGTAATACAAGGAAAATCCAGGCAAGGCAAGGCAAAACATATCCAGGCATGGCTAAACCTGGAGAGACAAGGCAAGGCCATTTCAGGCAAGAAAACCCCAGGCAAGGCAAGGCAAGGCAAATCCAGCCAAGGCAAATCCTGGCAAGCCAAGGAAAAACAAATCTAGGCAAGGCAAATCCAGGCAAGGCAAAGCAGGTAAAATCCAGGCTAGGAAAATCTAATCAAGGTGAGGAAATCAAGGCTAATCCTGGCAAGGCAAACCCATAAAGAAAAATTTATGCAAAGCCAATCCTGGCAAGGTAAATTCAGGCAAGGCAAATACAGGCAAGGCAAATCCAGCAAGGCAAATCTAGGCTAAACAAATTTAGGCAAGGCAAAACGAGTCAGGGAAAGGCAAGGCAAATCCAGGCAACAAAAGGCATGGAAAACACAGGTTAGGAAAATCCAGGGAAGGGAAGGCAAGGGAATCTAGCCAAAGCAAGGCAAGGCAAGGCAAGGCAACATAAGAGAAATCCAAGAAGGCCTAGGCAAGACAAGGCAAGGAAAGGCAAATACGGTCAAAGCAAGGCAAGGCAAGGCAAGACAAATCCAGGCAAGAAAAGGCAAGGGAAGGTAAGGCAAATCCAGGCGCAAATTCCAAGAAGGCAAATTCAGGCAAGGCAAGGCAAGAAAAATCCAGGCAAGACAAGGTACGGCATATACAGGGAAGGCATACTCAGGCAAGAAAAAGGCAAGGCAAGTTCAGGAAAAACAAATCCAGTCATGGAAAATTGAGGCAAGGCAAGGCAAGGCCAATCCAGGCAAGGCAATGCAAAACAAATCCAGGCAAATCCAGGCAAGGCCAGGTAATTCAAATTCAGTAAAGGCAATGCAAGGCACATACAGGAAATGCAAATTTAGGAAAGGCAAGGTAAGGAAAATTCAGGCAAGGCAAATTAAGGAATGAGAAGGCAAGGCAAATCTAGGCAAGGCAAATCCAGGCAAGGCAATGCAAGGCAAATCCAAGCAAGGAAAATCCAGGCAAGTCAAGGCAAGACAAATCCAGACAGGGCGAATCGAGGCAAGGCAAGGCAAGGCAAATCCAGGCAGGGAAAGGCAAGGCAAATCCAGTCAAGGCAAGGCAATGCAATGCAAGGCAAGGCAAGGCAAAGCAAGGCAAATCCACGCAAGGTATATCCAGGAAAGGCAAGGCAAGGCAAATCCAGTCAAGGGAAAACAAGGCAAATATTTGAAAGGCAAATAAAAGCAAGGCAAGCAAGACAAATCCAGGCAAAAAAAATCAAGACAATGGAATTCAAAGCAAATTTAGGCAAGTGAAATTCTGAGAGGGTAAGGCAATGCAAATTTTTTCAAAGTAAATCCAGACAAGGCCAATCAAGGCAAATCTAGGCAAGGCAAATCTAGTCAAGGCAACAAAAGAGAAATCCAGGCAGGTCAAGGGAAAACAATGAGAACCTAGTCATGGCAAGACAAGGCAAATCCTGGCAAGGCAAGGCAAAACAAATCAAGGCAAGGAAAGGCAAGGCAAGGGAATTCCAGGATAGTCAAATTTAGGCAAGGCAAGGCAGCGCATATTCAGGCTAGGCTAATCCTCGCAAGACATGTCAAGAAAAATCCAGACAAGGCAACACCAAGCAAATCCAGGCAAGGCAAAGCAAACGCAGGCAAGGCAAATTCAGGAAAGGAAAGGCAAGAGAAATCCAGGCAAGGCAAATCCAGAAAACGGAAAGCAAGGCAAATCCAGTCAGAAAAAATCCAGGCAAGGCAAGACAAGGAAATTCCAGACAAGGAAAACTCAGGCAAGGCAAGGCAAGGCAAATTCAGGCAAGGGAAATCCAAGCAAGGCAAGGCAAGTCAAATCCAGACTGGGCAAATTCAGGCAAGGCAAATTAAGGCAATTCAAATCCAGGCATGGCAAGAAAAGGCAAATCCAGGGTAGGCAAATTCAGGCAAGAAAAGGCAAGGCAAACACAGAAGGCAAGGCAAGGGAAATCAAGGCAAAGCAAATTCAGGCAAGGCAAGACAAGGCAAATGTAGTCCAGGAAATTTCAGTCAAGAAATGAAGGCAAGGTAAATCCAGGCAAGTCAAGACAAGGCAAATCCAGACAATAAAAGGCAAGAGAAATTCAGGCAGGGCAAATCCAGGCAAGAGAAATAAAGGCAATTCAAATCCAAGCATGGCAAGGCAAGGCAAATTCAGGGAAGGAAAATCCAGGGAAAGCAAGGCAAGACAAACTCAGGAAATGCAAATCCAGGTAAGGCAAGGCAAGGCAAATCCACGCAATGCAAATTAATGCAAGGCAAAGCAAGGCAAATTTAAGCAAGGCAAATTCAGGCAAGGCAAGGCAATGTAAATCTAGGCAAGACAAATCCAGGCAAAACAAATCAAGGCAGGGCACAACCATGCAAGGCAAATCCAATGAAGGACAGGCAATTCCAGGCCAGGCAAATCCACTTAAGGCAATTCAAGCCAAATCCATGTAAAGAAAATCCTGGCAGGGAAAGGCAAGGAAAAACCAGGCAATGCAAGGCAAGGAAAAACCAAGCAAGGCAAAACCAAGCAAGGCAATTCCAGGCAAGGCAAAGAAAGTCGAATCCAGGCAAGCCAAGGCAAGGGAAATCCAAGCAAGGCAAATCCAGGCAAGAAAAATCCAGGAAAAGCAAATCCAGGCAATACAAAACAAAACAAGTCAAAGCAGTGCAAATCCAGGAAAGCCTAGGCAAGGCAAGACAAGGCCAAGCAATTCCAGTCAAGACTAGGCAAGGCAAATCCAGGCACGATAAGAATAGAGAAGGTAAGAAAAATCCAAGAAAGGCAAGGCAAGGCAAATTCTGGGAAGGCAAATTCAGGCAAGCCAAGGCAAGGCAAATCCAGACAAAGAAAGAAAAGAGAAGGTAAGAAAAATCCAAGGAAGGCAAGGCAAGGCAAATTCTGGGAAGGAAAATTCAGGCAAGCCAAGGCAAGGGAAATCCAGGCAAGGAAAATCCAGGGAAGGAAAATCCAGGCAAGACAAGGCAAAGTAAATCTAGGCAAGGCAAATCCAGGCAAGGCAAATCGATGTAACTCAAGGCAAGGCATATCAAGGCAAGGCAAATACAGGAAAAACAAATCCAGGCAAGGCAAATTTAGGCAATGCAAAGCAAGGCAAATCCAGGCAAGGTAAATCTAGGCAAGAGAAATCCAGTCAAGGCAAGGAAATAAAAATCCAGGCAAGGCAAATCCATTCAAGGCAAGGCAGGACAAATACAGGCAAGTCAAATCCAGGCAGGGCAACGCAAGGCAAATCCTGGCAAGACAATTGCAGTCAAGGTATTGCAAGGCAAATCCTGGCAATGCAAATCCAGGTAAGGCAAGGCAAATATAGGCATGCAAATTCAGGCAAAGCAACGTATGGCAAAGCAAAAAAAGGAAAGGGAAGACAATTCAAGGCGAGGCACATCCAGGAAAAGCAAGGCAAGGCAACGCAAATCCATGCAAGGTAAGGCAAGAAAATTCCATCCTAGGCAAATCCAAGCAATGCGAAGAAAGACAAATTCAGGCAACTTAAATTCAGGCAAGACAATACTAAGCAAATCCAGGCAAGTCAAACCCAGGCCAGGTAAGGCAAGGCAAATCCAGGAAAGGCAAGAAAAATAAATTCAAGCAATGCAAATCCAGGCAAGGCAAGGCATGGCAAATACAGGCGTGGAAAATTCAGGCAATGCAAGGCAAGACAAATCCAGGCAAGGCAATTTTAGTAAAGGCAATGCAAGGAAAATACAGGCAAAGCAAATCCAGACAAGACAAAGCAAATCCAGGCAAGTTAAGTCAAGACAAGTCAAAGCTAGGAAAGCAAACTCAAGGAAATTCCAGGCTAGGCAAATCTAGGCAAAGCAAAAATGGCAAATCAAAGCAAGGCAAACTCAGGCAAGGCAAGTCAAGGCAATTCTAGTCTAGGCAAATCCAGACAAGGCTAGCCAAGGCAAATCCAGGCAAGTAAAATCCAGACAAGACAAGGCAAGTCAAATCCAGGCAAGATAAACCAGGCAAGGCAGGGCATGGCAAGGTAAATCCAGGCAGTGCAAATTCAGGCAAGGCAAAGCAAGGCAAATCTAGTCCAGGCAAATCCAGACAAGGAAAGGAAGGCACGGAAAATCCAGGCAAGGCAAGGCAAGGAAAATTGAGGCAAGAAAACACAACGAAACTCCAGGCAGGGCAAATTTAGGCAAGACTAATCAAGGCAATACGAATCAAGGCATGGCAAGGTAAGACAAAAACAGGGTATTCCCTGTTTGCCATGCCAGGCATGGCAAAACAAGGGAAACCCAGGAAAGGCAAATCCAGACAAGGGAAGCAAGGCAAATCCAGGCAAGGCAAATTCAGGCAAATACAGGCAAGGCAAATTCAGGCAAGGCAAGGCAATTCAAATATAGTCCACACAAATACAGGCAAGGCAAGAAATTCAAGGCAAATCCAGGCAAGTTGAGGCAAGGAAAATTCAGGCTATAAAAGGCAAGGCAAATCCAGGCAGGGTCAATCCAGGGAAGACAAATCAAGACAATTCAAATCCAGCCATGGCGAGGCAAGGCAAATCCTGGTAAGGCAAATCCGGCAAGTAAAGGTATGGCCAATCCAGGCAAATAAATCCAGGCAAGGCAAGGCAAGGCAAGGCAAATCCTGGAGAGACAAATCAAGTCAAGGCAATTCAAGCATATCCAGGCAAGGGAAGGCAAGGTATATCTAGGCAAGGCAATGCAAAAATAAATTCAGGCGAGGCAAGGAAAGGCATATCCATGTGAGGCTAATCCTGGCAAGTCAAGGCAAAACAAATCTAGGCAAAGAAATTTCAGTCAAGGCAACGCAATTGAAATCCAGTCAAGACAAATACTGGCAAGGGAAGGAAAGGCAAATCCATGCATCGCAAATTCGGGCAAAGCAAGGCAACTCAAATCCAGGCCAGAAAATTTTACCCAAGACAAGGAAGGCAAGGCAACTTCTGGCAATTCAAACAAAGGAAGAAAAATTCAGGCAAGGCAAATCCTGGCAAGATAATCCCAGGAAAGGCAAGTTTAGAAAAACAAATATAGGAAGGCAAATTTAGCATGAAAAATTCAGGCAAAACAAATTTGTGCAAAGAGATCAAGGCAAGGCAAGTAAAATTCAGACAAGGGAAGGCATGGCAAATCCAGAAAAGGCAAATACAGGAACAACAAGGTAAGGGGAATTTACCCAATGCAAGGCAAGGCAAATCCAGGCAAGGTAAATCCAGGCAAGACAAGGCAAGGCAAATCCAAACAAGGCAAATCCAGGCAAGGCAAATCCAGGCAAGGTAGATACAAAAAAGGCAAGGGAAGAAAATGTAACGCAAAAAATCCAGGAAAGCTTAGGCAAGGCAAGACAAGGCTAGGAAAATCCACTCAAGGTAAGGCAAGGCAAGGCAAGGCAAATTGAGGAAAGTCAAGGAAAGGGAAAGTAAAACAACTCCAGGCAAAGCAAGGCACGGAAAATCTTGGGAAGGCAAATCCAAGCAAGGCAAAGCAAGGCAAATCCAGGCATGGCTAACCAAGGCAAGGCAAGGCAAGACATATCCAAGAAAGGCATAACCACACAAGGCAATGCAAGGCAATCCAGGAAAAACAAATCCAGACAAGGCCAGGCAAGGCAAATCCAGGCAAGTCAATACAAAACAAATCCAGGCAAGGTAAATCCAGGCAAGACAATGCAAGGACAATCCATGACAGGCAATGCAAGGCACATTCAGGCAATGCAAATCCAGGCAAGGCAAATTTAGGCAAAGCAAATTTAGGCAAGGCAAGGCTATGCAAATCAAGGCAAAGCAAATTAAGGAAGGCAAAGCAAGGCAAATCCAGGCAAGAAAAATCCAGGCAGGGCAAGGCAAGGGAAATCCAAAACAGGCAATGCAAGGCACATTCAGGCAATGCAAATCCAGGCAAGGCAAATTTAATCAAGGCAAGGCTATGCAAATCAAGGCAATGCAAACTCAGGACGGCAAGCAAGGCAAATCCAGGCAAGAAAAATCCAGGGAAGGCAAGGCAAGGCAAATCCAGGCAAGGCAAATCAATGCAACTTAAATCAAGGCAATGTAAATCCAGGCAAAGTAAATACAGAAAAGGCAATGCAAGGCAAATCCAGAAAAGGCAAGGTAAGGCAAATTTACGCAAGGCAAATTCAGGGAAATACAGGCAAGGCAAATTCAGGCAAGGCAAGGCAATTAAATTTTGTCCAAACAAATCCAATCAAGGCAAGGAATTCAAGTTAAATCCAGGCAAGGCAAGGCACGGCAAGGGAAACCAAGGCTCTAAAAGGCAAGGCAAATTCAGGCAGGGCCAATCCAGGGAGAACAAATCAAGAAAATTCAAACCCAGTCACGGCAAGGCAAGGCAAATCCAGGGAAGGCAAACCCAGGCAAGTCAAGGCATGACAAATCTAGGCAAAGCAAATCCAGGAAAGACAAGAAAAGGCAAATCCAGGAGAGGCAAATCAAAAGAAGGCAATGCAAGTAAATCCAGGTAAGGGAAGGCAAGGGAAATACAGGCAAAGCAATGCAAGGAAAGTCCAGGCAAGGCAAGGCAAGGCAAGGCATATTCAGGTAAGGCTAATTCTGTTAAGACAAGGCAAAACAAATCCAGGCAAGAAAAACTTAGGCAATAAAGGGCAAGGCAAGACAAATACTCACAAAAGAAGGAAAGGTAAATCCATGCAAGGCATGGTAACTCAAATTCAGGCCAGAAAATTCCAATCAAGGAGAAGAAGGCAAGGCAACTTCTGGCAACACAAACACAGGAAGAAAATTTCAGGCAAGGCAAATCATGGCAAGGTAAACTCAGGCAAGGCAAATCCAGGAAAGGCAGTTTCAGGAAAGGCAAATTCAGCAATGAAAATTCAGGCAAAAGAAATTTGGGCAAGGCAGATCGAGGCAAGGAAAGGGAAGGCAAATCCAGGCAAGGCAAGGCAAGGCAAATCCAGGCAAGGCATATCCAGGCATGGCACATCCAGGCAAGGCAGATTCCAGCAAGGCAAGGCAAGACAAGGTAACACAAAAAAATCCAGGAAAGGGTAGGCAAGGCAAGACTCCCAGCAAAACAAGGCAAAGAAGGCAAATCCAGGCAATGAAAATTTAGGCAAGGCAAAACAAGGCAAATCCAGACAAGGTCAATCAAGGCATATCCAGTGAAGGAAAGAGAAGGCAAATCAAGGCAAGGGAAATCCAGACAAAACAAGGCAAAGCAAGACAAATCTAGCCAAGGCAAGGCAAGACAAATCTAGGAAAGGCGAATCCAAGCAATGCAAGGCAAAACAAATACAGGCAAGGAAAATTCAGGTAAGGCAAGGAAAGAGAAGGCAATTACAAGATAGGTAAATACAGGCAAGGCAAGGCAACACATATCCAGGCAACGCTAATCCTGGCAAGACAAGGCAAGTCAAATCCAGGAAAAAAAATTAGGCAAGACAAGGCAAGGCAAAACTAGGCAAAACAAGGCAAGACAAATGAAGGCATCACAAATTCAGGCAAGACAAGGCAAGGCAAATTCAGGCCAGAAAAATTCAGTCAAGGCAAGGAAGGCAAGGCAAATTCTGGAAGAAAAATCCAGGGAAGGGCAATCCAGCAAAGGCAAATCCCGCAAAGCAAATCCAGGCAGATCAAATTTAGGCAAGGCAAATCAAGGCAAGGCAAGGCAAATTCAGAAAAGGCTAGGCAAGGCAAGAAAAGACAAGGCAAATTTAGTGAACAAAAGGCAAGGCAAAGCAAAGAAAGGCAAGGCAAATTTAGGCAAGGCAACTCAAGGCAAGGTAAGGCAAATCCAGAAAACACAAGGCAAGTCAAATACAGTCAAGGCAAGGAAAGGCAAATCCAAGTAAATAAAATCAAGGCAAGCTAAATCCAGGCAAGGCAAATCCAGGCAAAATAATTTAAGGCAAATTCAGGCAAGCAAAATCCTGGCAGGGTAAGGCCAGTTAAATCCAGGCAAGACCAATCAAGGCAAATGAAGGTAAAGCATATCCGGTCAAGGGAAGAGAAGGCAAATCCAGGCAAGGCAAGGCAACAAAAGGCAAATCTAGTCAAGGCAAGACAAGGCAAATCCAGGCAAGACAAATCCAAGCAAGGCCAGGCAAGACAAATACAGACAAGAAAAATCCAGGTAAGGCACAGCAAGGCAAGACAATTACAGGATAGGCAAATGCAGGCAACGCACGGCAACGCATATCCAGGCAAGACTAATCTTGGTAAAACAAGGCAAGGCAAATCCAGGCAAAAACGATCCAGGCAAGGCAAGGCACAGCAAATCCAGGCAAGGGAAAACAAGGCAAGGCAATGCAAGGCAAATGCAGAAAAGGCAAATTAAGTCAAGGCAAAGCAAATTTAGTCAAGGCAAGGCAAGGCAAATCCAGGCCAGGAAAATTGAGTCAAGTCAAGGAAGGCAAGGCAAATGCTGACAAGGCAAATCCAGGAAGAAAAATTCAGGCAAGGCTAATCCAGCAAAGAAAAATCCCTCAAGGCAAATCCAGGCAAAACAAATTTAGGCAAGGCAAATGGAGGCAAGGCAAGGCAAGGCAAGGCAAGGCAAATCCAGTCAAGGTAAGGCATGGCAAATTCAAACAAGTCAAATCCAGGCAAGTCAAGGAAAGTCAAATCTAGCCAATGCAAAAAACGGAAAACCCTAGCAAGCCAAACCCAGGCAAGGCAAGTTAAGGCAAAGCAAGGCAAATCCAGAAATGTCTAGGCATGGCCAGATAAGCAAAGGCAAATCAAGTCAAGAAAAGGCTAGGCAAGGCAAGGCAAAGCAATTCAAGGTAAGGCAAATCCAGGAAAGGCAAAGCAAGGCAAGGCAAATCAAGGCAAGGCAAGACAAATCCAGGCAAGGAATAACCATGTAAGGCAAGGCAAGGCATTTCCAGGCAAGCCAATCACAAACAAAACAAATACAGGCAAGACAAGTCAAGGCAAATCCAGGCAAGGCAATTCCAGTAGAGGCATTGCAAGGCAAATCCAGGCAAATCAAATCCAAGCAAGGCAAGGCAAATTCATGCTAGGAAAGGCAAGGCAAAGCCAGGAAAGTCAAGGCAAGGCAAAGCCAGCAAAAGCAAGGCAAGGCAATTCAAGGCTATGCAAATCCAGGCAAAACAAGGCAAGTCAAATCCAGGCAAGGCAAATCCAAACAAGGCAAGGCAAGGCAAATACAGGTAAGGGAAATCCAGGTAAGACAAGGCAAGTCAAATACAGGCCAGAAAAATTCAATCAAGGCAAAGAATACAAGGCAACTCCGTGCATATCAAACACAGGAAGGAAAATACAGGCAAGGCAAATTCTGGCAAGGTAAACCCAGAAAAAAAATCCAGGCAAGGCAAATCCAGCAAGGCAAATCCAGCAAGGCAATTCTAGACAAAACAAATTTAAGCAAGGCATACCGAGACAAGGCATGGCAAGGAAAATCCAGGCAAGGTAAGGCAAGGAATATCTAGGAAAGACAAGGCAAGGCAAATCCAGGCAAAGTAAGGCCAGGCAAATCCAGGCAAGGAAAATCCAGGCAAAACAAGGCAAGGTAATGCAAAGTCAGGAAGGGCAAATTTCTAGAATGCATGGCAAGGCAAATCCAGGCAAGGCAAGGCAAATTCGGTCAAGGCAAGGCAAGGCAAAAACAGGCAAGGCAAGGTAAGACAAATCCATGAAAGGCAAATCCAGGCAAGGCAAAGGAATAAAAGACAAGTCAAGGGAATGCAAATCCAGGCAACACAAATTCCGAAAAAACAAGGCAATACAAGGCAAATCCAGGCAAGGCAAATCCTGGCAAGGCAAGCCAAGGCAAATCCAGGCAAGGAAAGTGCAGGCAAAGTAAGGGAAAACAAATCCAGGTAAAGCAAATCCAGGCAAGTCAAATCCAGGCAAGTCATGGCAAGACAAACATAGACAAGGATAATTCAGAAAAAACAAGGCAAAGAAAATTCAGGCAAGAGAAATCCAGACAAGGCAAGGCAAGGAAACGCAGTGCAAGGCAAATCCAGGCAGGGCAAATCCAGGCAAGGCAAATTCAGGCAAAAAAACACAAACAATTCAAACCAAGCTAGGAATCTTCAGGCAAGGCAACTCCAGGCAAAACCAAACCAGGCAAGGCAAATCCTGCCAGGCTAATCCAGGCAAGGCAAATCCAGGCAACGCAAATTCAGAAAAGGCAAATCCAGGCAAGGCAAATCCATGCAAAACAAATCCAGGCAAGGCAAATTCAAGCAAGGCAACGCAAGGCAAATCCAGGCAAGCCAAAGTCATATTCAGACAATGCAATTCAAGGCAAATACAGGCAAGGAAACTCCAGGCAAGGCAAGCCAAGGCAATTGCAGGCAAGGCAAATCCTGACAAATCAAATTCTGCCAGGGCAAATTTTGGCAAGGCTATTTTAGGCAAGGCAAATCAAGGAAAAACAAATACAGGCCAAACAAATCTAGGCATTCCAAATCCACGCAAGGCAAGTCAAGGTAAATCCAGGCAAGGCAAGGCAAGGCAAACCCAGGAAGGGTAAATTCCAAGAATGCACGGCAAGAAAAATCCAGGCAATGCAAGGCAAGGCAAGGCAAGGGACACCCAGGCAAGGCAAATCCGGTCAAGGTAAGGCAAGGCAAAAACAGGCAATGCAAAGTAAGTCAAATCCAGGAAAGTAAAGTCCAGGCAAGGCAATGCAAAGAAAGGCAAGTCAAGCGAAGACAAACCTGGCAAGGCAAATCCAGGCAAGGCTAATCTAGGCAAGGCAAATCCAGTCAAGCCAAGGCAAGTCATAGCCAGGCAATGCAATTTAAAGCAAATCCAGGCAAGTCAATTCCAGCGAAGGCAAAGAAAGGCAATTGCAGGCAAGGCAAATCCTGACAAATCAAATCCTGCCAGGGCCAATCCTGGCAAGGCTAATCTAGGCAAGGCAAATCAAGGAGAAACATATACAGGCCAAATAAATCTAGGCAATCCAAATCCACGCAAGGCAAGTTAAGGCAAACCCAGGCAAGGCAAATCCAGGCAAGGCAAGGCAAATCCAGGCAAGACAAGGCAAGGCAAACCCAGGAAGGGCAAATTCCAAGAATTCATGGCAAGACAAAACCAGGCAAGGCAAGGAAAGGGACATCCATGCAAGCAAATCTGGTGAAGGCAAGGCAAGGCCAAAACAGGAAAGGCCAGGGAAGTAAAATACAGTAAAAGAAAATTCACACACGGCAAGGCAAAGGAAGGCAAGTAAAGCGAAGACAAATTCAGTCAAGGCAAATCCAGGCAAAGCAAATCCAGGCAAGGCTAATCTGGGCAAGACACCTCCAGGAGAGGGAAATCTGGTCAAGGCTATGCAAGGCAAAATCAGGCAGTAAGGCAAATCCAAATAAGGCAAATTTAGGCAAGGCAAGGCAAGACTAACCCAGACAAGGCAAATCCATGCAAGGGAAATCCAAACAAGACAAATCCAGTGAAGGCAAATCTAGGCAAGGCAACTCCAGACAAGGTAGATCCAGGAAAGGCAAATCCAGGAAAGGCGAATACAGAAAAGGCAAGGAAGGAAAATCCAGGTAAGGCATATCCAGGAAAGGAAAGGCAAGGCAAATGCAGTCAAGCAAATCCAGGAAAGGCAAATTCAGGTAAGAAAAACCCAAAAAACTTAAATCTAGAAAAGAGAACATCAGGAAAGGTAACTACAAGGAAGGCCAACACAGGCAAGGTAAATCCTGGCAAGGCTAATCCAGTCAAGAAAAATTTAGGAAAGGCAAATCCAGGCAAGGCAAATCCAGGCAAGGCAGATCCAGGAAAGGCGAATTCAGAAAAGGCAAATTTTAAAAAGGCTAGGCAAGACAAATAATGGCAAGGCAAAGCAATGCAAGGCAAATCCAGGCAAGGCAAATATAAACTAGGCAAGGCAAGACAAGTCCAGGCATGGAAAATCCACGAAAAGGAAGAAAAGGCAACACAATAGGAGGAAAGAGAAATCCCAAGAAGGCCTGGCAAGGCAAATATAGGCAAGGCAAGGCACATCCAGGTAAGGCAAATCTGGTCAAGCAAGTCGAGACAAAAACATGCAAGACAAGCTAAATCCAACCCTGGCAGGGCAAGGAAAGGTACATCCACGCAAGGCAAATTCAGGCAAGGCAAAGCAAGGCAAATCCAGAAAAGAAATGGCAAGGGAAGGCAAATTCAGAAAATGCAAATCCCAGCACAATAAGGCAATTCAAGGAAAACCCAGGCAATGCAAATCCAGGCAAAAAAAGGCAAGGCAAATCTAGACAAGGAAAGACAAGGCACATCCTGACAAGGGAAATTGGATCAAGGCAAGGCAAGGCAAAAACAGGTAAAGTGTGGTAAGGAAAATCCAGAAAATGCAAATCCAGGCAAGGCAAGGCAAGAAAAGAAAAGTCAAGAGAATGCAAATTTAGGCAAAACAAACCCAGGCGAGGCAAATCCAGGCAAGACATGGCAAGGCAAATCCAGACAATGCAAATTAAGGCAAGACAAGGCAAGGAAAATTCAGGCAAGACAAATCCAGGTAAGGCAAGGCAAGGTAACGCAGGGCAAAGCAAACCCAGGAAAGGCAAATTCAGGCAAGAAAAACCCAAACAATTCAAATGCAGGTAACACAACTTTAGGCAAGGCAACTCCGGGCAAAACCAAAACAGGCAAGGAAAATTCAGCCAAGGCTAATCTAGGCAACACAAATCCAAGCAAGTTTAAATCAGAAAAGGCAAATCCAGTCAAGGGAAATCCAGGCATAACAAATCCAGGCAAAGCATTTCCAAGCAAAGCAAGGCAAGGCTAATCCAGGCAAGGCAAATCCTGGCAAGGCAATTCCAGTAAAGGCAAATACAGGTAAGGCAAATCCAGAAAAAACAAATCCAGGCAAGTAAAATTCAAATAAGTCAAGGCAAGACAAATCTAGGCAAGACAAGTCAAGGCAAATCCAGGCAAGGCAAGGTAAGGCAAATCCAGGCATGGTAAATTCAGACAAGGCAAATCCTGGCCAGAACAATTCAGGCAAGGCATATTTTGGCAAGGCAAATCCAGGAAAGGCCAGGCAGGGCAAGAAAAGGCAAATCTAGGCAAGGAAACACAGGTCAAGGCAAATCAAGGCAAGGCAAATTCAGGTAAGAAAAACCCAAACAATTCAAATCCAGGCAAGGAAACTCAAGGCCAGACAACTCCAGGAAAAACCAAACCAGGCATGGCAAGTCCTGCCAGGGCTAATCTAGGGAAGGCAAATCCAGGCAAGGCAAATCCAGAATAGGGGAGGCAAGGCAAATCCAGGTAATGTAAATCCAGAGGAAACAAATCTTCGTCAGGGCAATGCCAGCAAAGCAAATCTCGGCAAGGCAAATTTAGGCAAAATAAATCCAGGCATGGCAAGGCAAGACAAATCCAGGCAAAGCCAGGCAAAGACAGGCAAGGCAAATCGAGGCAAGGCAAGGCAAGGCAAATCCAGGAAAGGCAAATTCAAGCAAGGCAAATCCAGGCAAGGCAAATTTAGGTAAGGCAAATCCAGGCAATGCAAATTTAGGTAAGGGAAATCCAGGCAAGGCAAGCAAGGCAAGGCAAGGCAAACCCAGGAAAGGCAAATACCGACAAGGCATGGCAAGGCAAATCCATGCAATGCAAGTTAAGGCATATCCAGTCAAGGCAAATCTAAGTAGGGAAAGGCAAGGCGAATCCAGGCAAGGCAAATCCAGTCAAGCTAAAGCAAGTCATATCCAGACAATGCAACTCAAAGCAAATCCAGGCAAGGCAAATCCAGGCAAGGAAATGCAAGGCAATTCTAGGGAAGACAAATCCTGAAAATCAAATACTGGCAGGGCAAATTCTAACAAGGCTAATCTAGGCAAGGGTAATCGAGGCCAAACCAATCCAGGCCAAACGAAATTAGGCAAGGCAAATCCACGCAAATCAAATCAATATAAATCCAGGCAAAGCAAATCCAGACAAGGTAAGGCAAGGCAAGGTAACCCAGGAAGAGCAAATTTAGAGAAGGCAAGGCATGGAAATCCAGGCAAGGGAAGGCAAGCACATCCAAACACGGCCCATCCGGTGAAGACAAGGCAAGGCACAAACAGGCAAGGTAAGCAATGTCAAAACCAGGAAAAACAAATCCATGCAAGGCAAGGCAAAGGAAGGCAAGTCAAGAGAATGGAATTCCATGTAAGTCAAATCAAGGCAAGGCAAATTTAGGTGAGGGCAATCTAGGCAAGGCAATTCCAGTCAAGG
Organism: Leontopithecus rosalia; assembly: GCA_028533165.1. NCBI lineage: Eukaryota > Metazoa > Chordata > Mammalia > Primates > Cebidae > Leontopithecus > Leontopithecus rosalia. Next base: position 95,298,684 of record CM052658.1, read on the forward strand.
CAGATCCAGGAAAGGCAATGGAAAGTAAATCCAGGCAATACAAATCCTGGCAAAGCAAAGCAATGCAAGGCAAATCCAGGCAAGGCAAATATAGGCAATGCAAGGCAAGGCAAACCCAGGCAAGTCAAATCCACGCGAAGGAAGGCAAGGCAAGGCAAACGGAGGAAAGGCAAATTCCGAGAAGGCATGGCAAGGCAAATCCAGGCAAGACAAGGCAAGGCACATCCAGGCAAGGCAAATCCGGTCAATGCAAGACAAGACAAAAAAAGGCAAAGCAAGATAAGTCAAATTTGGTCAGGGCAAGGCAACGTACATCCACGCAAGGCAAATCGAGCGAGGGCAAAGCAAGTCAAATCCAGGCAAGGAATAGCAAGGCAAGGCAAATCCAGGAAAGTCAAATCCTGGAAGAAAAAGGCAAGGTAAGGCAAATCAAGGCAATGCAAATACAGGCAAGGGAAGGCAAAACAAATTCAGGCAAAGCAAGGCAAGGCAATTCCAGGCAAGGCAAGCAAACCCAGGAAGGGAAAATCCCCATAATGCATGGCAAGGCAAATTCTGGCAAGGCCAGGCAAGGCACATTTAGGCAAGACAAATCTGAACAAAGCAAGGCAAGGCAAGACAAAAACAGGCAAGGCAAGATAAAAAAAAAAATCAGGAAAGGCAATTTCAGACAAGGCAAGGCAAGGAAAAGCAAGACAAGGGAATGCAAATCCAGGCAAAGCAAATCCATGCAAGGCAAATGTAGGCAAGGCATGGCTAGGCAAATTCAGACAAGACAAATTCAGGCAAGCGAAGGCCAGAAAATTTTAGAAAAGACAAATCCAGGCAAGGCAACGCAAGACCATGCAGGGAAAGAAAAATCCAGGCAAGGCAAATTCAGGCAAGGAAAACCCAAACAATACAAATCCCGGCAAGACAACTTCAGGCAAGGCAACTCCAGCCAAAAGCAAACCAGGCAAGACAAATCCTGCAAGGCTAATCCAGGCATGGCAAACACAGGCAAGGCAAATTCAGAAAAGGCAAATTCAGGCAAAACAAATTCAGTCAAGGCAAATCCAAGCAAGGCAAGGCAAGGCAATTTCAGGCAAGGCAAAACTAGGCAAGACAAGGCAAGGCAAATCCAGGCAAGAAAACTCAAATCTAGTCAAGGAATCTCCAGGCAACACTATACCACGCAAAGCAAACCCTGCCAAGGCTAATCCAGGCAAGGCAAATTTAGGCAAGGCAAGTCAAGGCATTTCCAGGCAAGGCAAATCTAGGCAAGAAAAGGCAAGGCAAATCCAGGCAAGGCAAGGTACGACAAATCCAGGAAAGGTAAATCCAGACAAGGCAAATGTTGGCCAGGGCAATGCAGGCAAGGCAAATCTCGGCAAAGCAAATCCAGGCAAAAGAAATCCAGGCATGGCAAGGCAAGGCAAATCCAGGCAAGACCATTCAAGGCATGGCAAGGCAAATCCAGGCAAAACAAATCAAGGCAAGGCAAATCCTGCCAAGGCTAATCCAGGCAAGGCAAATCCAGGACAGGCAAATTCAGGCAAGGAAAATCCAGAGAATGCAAATATAGGCAAGGCAAATGAACACAAATAAAATTTAGGCAAGGTGAATCCAGGCAAGGCAAGGACATGCAATTTCAGGTAAGGCAAATCCACACAAGACAAGGCAAGGTAATTCCACACAAGGCAAGGCAAATCCAGTCGGGGTAAATCCAGACAAGGCAAATCTTGTCCAGGATAATGCAGACAAGGCAAATCTAGGGAAGGCAAATTATGCAAAACAAAGCCAGGCATGGCTAGGCAATGCAAATCCAGGCAAAGCCATGCAAGGCAAATCGAGGCAAGGTACATCCAGCCAAGGCAAGGCTAGATAAAGCAAATCAAGGCAAGGTAAATTTAGGCAAGGAAAATTTAGGCAAGGAAAATCCAGGCAAGGCAAATTCAGGACAGGCAAATTTAAAAAAAGGCAAATACAAGAAAGGCAAGGCAAGCAAAATTCAGGGAACACAAACCTGGCAAGGAAAAGCAACTCAAGACAAATACAGGCAAGACAAATTCAGAAAAGGCTAGGCAAGGCACATACAGGCAAGGTAAATGTAGGCAATGCAAGGCAAGGCAAATCAATGCAAAGCAAATTCAGGTAAGCCAAGGCAAGGCAAATCCTGGCAATGCATTAAGGGGAAATCCAGGCAAGGTAAATCCAGGCAAGGCAAAGCAAGGCAATTCCATGAACACAAATTCTGGCAAGGTAAGTCCAGGAAAGGCAAATCCTGGCAAGGCAAATGCAAAGAAAACAAATCCAGGCTAGGTAAATCCAAGCAAGACAAGGCAAAGCAAATAATCTAGGCAAGTCAAATTCAGACAATGCAAGGCAAACCAAAAAAGGCAAATTTCGAGAAGCCATGGCAAGGCACATCCAGACAACGAAAATCCGGTAAAGAAGAGGCAAGACAAATACATGAGATGCAAGGTAAGGAAAATCCAGGCAATGCAAATACAGGCATAGCAAGGCACAGCAAGTCCAGACAGGGAAAATCCAGGCAAGACAAATCCAGGCAAGGCAAATTCAGGGAAGACTAATCTAGGCAAGGCAAATCCAGGTTAGTCAGATCCAGTAAAGGCAAATCCAGGAAAGGCAAATTCAGGAAAACAAGGCAAGGCAAGTCCAGGCAACACATATCCCAGGAAGTAAAAGCAATGCAAGGTAAATACAGGCAAGACAAATCCTAGAAAGGCAAGGCAAGGAACATATAGGCGATGTAAATTTAGGAAAGGCAAGGCAAAACAAATCAATGCAAAGCAAATCCAGGCAAGCCAAGACAAGGCAGATTCTGGCAATGCAATTAAGTGGAAATCCAGACAAGGGAATTTCAGACAAGGCAATGCAAGAAAATTCCAAGAAAGGCCAATTCTGGCAAGGCAAGTTCTGGCAAGGCATATCCAGGGAAGGCTAATTTAGGCAAGGCAAATCCAGGTAAGTCAGATTCAGTAAAGGCAAATCCAGAAAAGGCAAATCCAGATAAAACAAGGCAAGGAAAATCCAGGCAAGACAAATACCAGCAAGGCAAAGTAATGCAAGGCATTACTTACCAGGCAACGCATATTCAGGAAAGGCAAGGAAAGGTAAATCCAATCAAGAAAAATTCAGCAAGGCAAATTCAGGCAAGAAAAACCCAAACAATTCAAAACCAGGCAAGATAACTCCAGGCAAGGCAACTTCAGGCATGGTCAAACCAGACAAGACAAACCCTAGTAAGACTAATCCAGGCAAGGCAAATCCAAGCATGGCAAATCCAGTCAAGGTAAGTACAGGAAAGGCATATCCAGGTAGAACAAACCCAGGCAAGGCAAGGCAAGGCAATTCCAGGCAAGGCAAATTAAGGCAAGATAGGGCAAGGCAAATCCAGAAAAGGCAAGGCAACGCAAATCCTGGCAATGCAATTAAGGAGAAATCCAGACAAGGCAATTCCAGCCAAGGCAATGCAAGGCAATTCTAGGCAAGGCAAATTTTTTCAAGGCAAGTCAAGGCAAGGCAAATCCTGGCAAGACAAAAGCAGGCAAAACAAATCCAGGCAAGGCAAATACAGGGAAGGCAACACAAGGCAAATCCAGGCAGGACAAGGCAAATCCATGCAAGGCAAGGCAAGGCAAGGCAAATCTAGGCAAGGTAAATCGAGACAAGGCAAATTCTGTCCAGGGAAATGCAGGCAAGGCAAATTTATGCAAGGCAAATACCGGCAAGGCAAGGCAAGGCAAATACAGGCAAGGCTAGGCAGGGCAAATTGAGGCAAGGCAAATCAATGCAAGGCAAGAAAAGGCACATTCAGGCAAGGCAAATCCAGTCAAGGCAATGCAAGGCAACAACAGGAAAGGCAAGTTAAGGCAAATTCAGGCAAGACAAATTCAGGCAAGGCAAGGCAAGTCATTGCAAATCAAGGTAAGACAAATCCAGGCAAGGCAAGTCCAGGCAAGGCCAAACCAGTCAAGACAAACTTAGGCAAGAAAGGGAAAGGAAAATTCAAGCAAGGCAAGGCAAGTGAAAGCAAATCCAGAAAACGTCTGGCAAGGCAAGGCAAATTAAGGCAATGCAAATCCCGAAAAAGCTAGGAAAGGCAAGGCAAATCCACACAAGGCAAGGCAAGGCAAATCCAGGCAAAGAAAGAAAAAAAATCCATGCAAGGAAAACCCAGGCAACACGTGGCAAGGCAAGGCAAATCCAGGCAATGCAAATCCCGGAAAAACAGTGCAAGGCAAGGGGAATACCGGCAAGGCAAGGCAAGGCAAATTTAGTCAAGGTAAATCCAGGCAAAGGAAGGGAAAGCAAATCTAGGCAAGGCAAATCTAGGCAAGGCATGGCAAAGAAAATCCATTCAAGGCAGATTCGGGCAAGGAAAGGAAAATTGAGGCATGACAAATCCAGGGAAGACAAGACAATGCAACTCAGGGCAAGGCAAATACAGGCAAGGCAAATTAAGGCACGGAAAACCCAAACAATTCAAATCCAGAAAAAAAAAACTCCAGGCAAGTATACTCCTGACAAGACCAAACCAGGCAATAAAAATTTTACCAAGGCAAATGCAGGCAAGGCAAATCGAGGCAAAACAAATCCAGGCAAGGCAAATCCAGGCAAGAGAAGGTAAGGCAATTCCAGGCAAGGTAAATCCAGGCAAGGCAAGGCAAATCAAATCCAGGCAAGGTAAATCCAGAGAAGGCAAATCCTGGCCAGGGTAATGCAGGAAAGGCAAATCTAGGCAAGCAAATCCAGGCAAAACAAATCCAGGCAAGGCAAGGCAAGGAAAATTTAGGTAAGGCCAGGCAAGGCAAATCGAGGCAAGGGAAATCCAGGCAAGGCAATTCCAGGAAAAGCAAGACAAAGCAAGGCAAATCCAGGAAAGTAAAGGCAAGGAAAATCCAGGCAATACAAATCCCAGCAAGGCAAAGTAATGCAAGGCAAATACAAGCAAGGCATATCAAGGAAAGACAAGGCAAGGCAAATCCAGTCAAGGCAAATCCAGCTGAGGTAAATTCAGGCAAGAAAAACACGAACAATTCAAATCCAGGCAAGACAACTTAAGGCAAGGCAACTCCAGGCAAGGTTAAACCAGGCAAGACAAATCCTGGCAAGGCAAATCCAGGCATGGCAAACCCAGGAAAGGGAAATCCAGAAAAGGCAAATACAGGCAAGGCAAATAAAAGGAATACAAATTCAGGGAAGGCAAATCCAGGCAAGACAAGGCAAGGCAAATCCAGGCAAGGTAAATTTAGACAAGGCAAATCCTGGAGTGGGCAATGCAGGCAAAGCAAATCTCGGCAATTTAAATCCAGGCAAAATAAATTCAGGCATGACAAGACAACACAAATCCACGCATGTTCAGGCAAGGCAAATTGAGGCAAGGCAAGGCAAGGCAAATTCAGGCAAGGCAAATTCAGGCAAGGCAAATCCAGGCAAGGCAAATCCAGGCAAGGCAAATTTAGGCAAGGGAAATTCAGGCAAGGCAAGGCAAGTCAAACTCAGGAAAGGCAAATCTCAACAAGGCATGGCAAGGCAAATCCAGGCAAGACAAGGCACGGAACATCCAGGAAAGGCAAATCTAGGCAGGGCAAACCAAGGCAAATCCAGTCAGGGCAAATCCAGTCAAGCCAAGGCAAGTCATATCCAGGCAATGCAATTCAAAGCAAATCCAGGCAAGGCAAGGCATGGCAATTCCAGGAAAGGCAAATCCTGACAAATCAAATCCTGGCAGGGTAAATGCTGGTAAGGCTAATCTAGGCAAGGCAAATCAAAGCAAAACAAATCCAGTCCAAACAAAATTAGACCAGGGAAATCCACACAAGGCAAGTCAATTCAAATCCAGGCAAGGCAAATCCAGGCAAGGTAAGGCACAGCAAGAAAACCCAGGAAGGGCCAATTCCAAGAAGGCACTGCGAGGCAAATTCAGACAAGACAAGGCAAGGCACATCCAGGCACGGCAAATCCGGTGAAGACAAGGCAAGGCAAAACAGGCAATTCAAGAAAAGTCAAATCCAGGAAAAGAAAATCCAAGGAATACAAGGCAAAGGAAGGTAAGTAAATAAAAGGGAATTCCAGGCAAGGCAGATCAAGGCAAGTAAAATCCAGACAAGGCTAATCTAGGCAAGGCAATTGCAGGAAAGGCAGATGCAGAAAAGGCAAATCCAGGCAATACAAATTCCAGCAAGGCAAAGCAATGCAAGACAAATCCAGGCAAGGCAAATATAGGCAAGGCAAGACAAGGCAAATCCAGGCAAGGCAAATTTACTCGAATGAAGGAAAGGCAAGGCAAAAGGAGAAAAGGCAAATCCCGAGAAGGCATGGCAAAACAAATCCAGACAAGGCAAGGCAAGGCAAGGCATATTCAGGCAAGGCAAATCCAGTCAATGCAAGGAAAGGCATAAACTGGCAAGGCAAGTTAAGTCAAATTTGGTCAGGTAAATGCAGCACACATACATGCAAGGCACATCCAGGAAAGGCAAAGCAAGGCAAATCCAGGCAAGGAATGGCAAGGCAAGGCAAATCCAGGAAATGCAAATCCCGGCATAACAAGGCAAGGCAAGGCAAATCTAGGCAATGCAAATCCAGGCAAGGCAAGGCAAGGCAAGGCAAATCCAGGGAAGGCATGGCAAGGGAAATCAAGACAAGGCAAATTCAGGCAACACAAGGCCAGGAAAATTCAGGCAATAAAAATCCAGGCAAGGCAAGGCAAGGCAAGTCAATGCAGGGCAAGGGAAATCCAGGCAAGGCAAATTAAGGCAAGGAAAACCCAAACAATTCAAATCCAGGCAAAAGATGTCCAGGTAAGTCTACTCCAGGCAAGATCAAACCAGGCAATGGAAATCCTGCCAAAGCAAATCCAGGCAAGGCAAATGCAGGCAAGGCAAATTCAGGCAAGACAAATCAAGGCAAAAAAGTCTAGGCAAGGCAGGGCAAGGCAATTCCAGGCAAGGCAAATCTAGACAAGACAAGGCAAGTCGGAGGAAGATGGCGCTCTAGAAACAACTCACCACTGCAGCTCTCAGTCAAGATGCAGAGGGTAAGCAAACACCGCACTTTCAGACGGATCCTTATAGCCCACAGAGCGGGGGGAAAGCCCAGGTGTAAAAGGCATGCAGGACTCAAGAGCAGCGCTCTCCGCTGGTGCGGCCAGGCAGCCAGTGCCGCGGCAGCAGCAAGGCGCACAAAACACACGGGTCTGGGCACCCTGTTAAACCGGCAATTTGAGACTTGGGAGAGCAGATTGCTATGTTCATCTGACTGAACGGGTTTTGGACGGTGAACTAGACCAGGAGATTTCT
>CM052658.1:95306487-95414974 GCA_028533165.1 Leontopithecus rosalia
AAGGCAACTCCAGGCAACGCAAATCCTGGCAAGGCAAGTCCAGGAAAGGCAAATTCTGGCAAGGCTAATGTTGGCAAGACAAATCCAGGCAAATGAATGCAGCCAAAACAAATGAAGGAAAGGCAAGTCCTGGCAGGTTAAAATCAGGAAAGGCAAGGCAAGAAACATCTAGGCAAGGCAAATCTAGGCAAGGCATGGCCAGGCAAATCCAGCAAGTTAAAGCAAGTCATATTTAGGCAATGCAAATCAAGGCAAATACAGCTAAGGCAAATCCAGGCAAGGTAATGCAAGGCAATGCCAGGCAAGGAAAATCTGGCCTAATCAAATCTATGCAAGACAAATCCTGGCAAGCCTAATCTAGGCATGGCATATCTAGGCAAAACAAATGTAGGTAAAAGAAATTTAGACAAGGCAAATTCAGGCAAGGCAAGGCAAATCCAGGCAGGGAAAGGCAAGGTAAGGCAAGGTAAGGCAAGGCAAACCCAAGAATGGCAAATCCCAAGGAGGGATGAAAAGTCAAATCCACGAAAGACAAGGCAAGGCACATCCAGGCAATGCAAATCTGGTCAAGGCAATGCAAGCCAAAAAGAGGCAAGGCAAGACAAGGCAAGACAAATCCAGGCAAGGCAAATCCAGGAAAGTCAGGGCAAGAAAATTCCAGGCAAGACACATCCCGGTAAGGCAAAGTCATGCAAGGCAAATACAGGCCAGGCATATCCAGGAAAGGCAAGGAAAGGCAAATCTAGTCATGGCAAATCCAGGCAAGGCAAATTCAGGCAAAAAAACTCAAAGAATTTAAATCCCGGCAAGACATCTCCAGGCAAGGCAATTCCAGGCAAGACCAAACCAAGCAAGAAAAATCCTGGCAAGGCTAATCCAGGCAAGTCAAATAACGGAGAAACAAGGAAACGCAAGGCAAGGCAAGGCAAACCCTGGCAAAGCAAATGCAGGCAAAGTTGGAAAAACAAATCCAGGCAAAAAATATCCAGGCAAGGCATGGGAAAACAAATACACACAAGGCAAATTCAGGCAAGGCAAGGCAAGGCAAATTTAGACAAGACAAATCCAGGCAAGGCAAGGCAAAGCAGGGCAAGAGAAATTCTGGCAAGGAAAACCCAAACAATTCAAATCCAGGCAAGGGAAATTCAGGCAAGGCAACTCCAGCCAAGACCAAACCAGGCAAAGCAAATTCTGCCAAGGCTAATTAAGGCAATGCAAATTTAGACAAGAAAAATCCAGGGTAGGCAAGGCAAGGTAAATTCAGGCAAGGCCAATTTTGGGAATGAATGGCAAGGCAAATCCAGGTAAGGCAAGGCAAGGCAACGAAAACCTAGGAAAGGCACACCCCAACAAGGCATAGCAAGGAAAATTCAGGTAAGGCAAAGCATGTCACATCCAGGCATGGAAAATCTAGGCACAGCAAGGCAAGGCAAATCTAGGAAAGGCAAATTCAGGAAGTCAAGGCAAGGCAAATCCAGGCAATGCAATTCAAGGCAAATCTACACAAGTCACATCCAGGCAAAACGAATCCAGACAAGGCAAATCCAGGCAAGACAAAGCAAGGAAAATCCATGAAATGCAAATCTAGGCAACGGAAATGTAGGCAAGGCAAATCAGGGCAAGACAAAGTAAGCAAAATCTCGGCAAGGCAAATCGAGGCAAGGCAAGTCAAGGCCAATCCAGTCAATGTAAATTCAGGCAAGGCAAAGCAAGGCATATCTGGGCAAGGCAAATACGTACAAGGCAAGGCAAATCCAGGCAAGTCAAATCCAGGAAAGACAAATTCAAGCAACGCAAATCATGGCAAATACAGGCAAGACAAATCCACGCAAGGCAAATCCCGATAAGGCAAGGCAAGGCAAGGCAAACCCAAGCAAGGCAAATCAGGGCAAAATAAGACCAAGCAAATTCAGGCAAGGCAAATATGGGCAACGCAAAGCAAGGCAAATTCAGGCAAGGCAAATCCAGGCAAAGCAAGGCAATGCATTTTTAAAAAAAGTAAGGCAAGGCAAAATCAGGTAAGGCAAATGCAGAAATGGCATGGCAGGGTAAATCCCAGGAAGGCAAATGAAGGCAAGGCAAACCAAGGAAAATCCAGGGTAGGCAGGGCAAGGTAATGCAAATTCAGGCAATGCAAATCCCGGCAAAACAAGGCAAAAAAAGGCAAATCCAGTCAAGGCAAATCAAGGCAAGGCAAGGTAAGGCTAATTCAGACAAGGCAAACCCAGGCAATAGAAGGCAAGGCAAATAGATGCAAGGCAAGGGCAGGCAAGGCAAAGAAAAGCAAATCCAGGCATGGCATTCAGGCAAGGCAAGGCAATTCAAGGCAAATTCAGGCAAGGAAAATCAAGTCAAGTCAAGGCAAGGCAAAACGAACACAGGAAAGGCAAATCCCTGCAAGGCATGGTAAGGTACATGCAGGCAAGGCAAGGTAAGGCAAATCCAAGCAAGGTAAATCTAGGCAAGGCAAGGCAAGACAAATCAATGCAAGGCAAATCCACGCAAGCCAAGGCAAGGCAAATCCAGGCAATGCAATTAAGAAAAAATTCAGGCACGGCAAATTCAGGCAAGACAACGCAACAAAATTTCAGGCAACGCAAATCCTGGCAATGCAAGTCCAGGAAAGGCAAATGCTGGCAAGGCTAATATAGACAAGGCTAATCCAGGCAAGGCAAATTCAAGCAAAACGAATCCAGGCAAGGCAAATCCAGGCAAGACAAGGCAAGAAAAATCTAGGCAGGTCAAATTCACACAAGGCAAGGCAAGTCAAGACAAACTGTGGAAAGGCAAATCCAGGCAAGGCAAGGCAAGGCAAATCCCGATAAGGCAAGGCAAGGCAAACACAGGCAAGGCAAATCTGGGCAAAGCAAATTTAAACAAGGTAAATACTTGCAAGGCAAGGAAAGGAAAATGCAGGCAAGGCAAATCCCTGCAAGTCAAACCAAGTCAAGAAAAGGCGAGACAAATCCAGTCTAGGTAAACTCAAGCAGAGAAGGCAAGCAAACTCTAGGCAAGGCAAATACATACAAGGTAAGGCAAATTTCAGCAAGAAAAATCCAGAAAAGACAAACTCAAGCCATGCAAAATATGGCAAATCCAGGCAAGACAAGGTACGGCAAATCTAGAAAAGGCAAGGGAAGGCAAACACAGGCAAGGAAAATCTGGGCAAAGCAAGACAAAGCAAATTTACACAAAACAAATATGGGCAATGCAAGGCAAGTCAAATGCAGGGAAGGCAAATTCTGGCAAACAAGGTAACACAAATCCAGGAAAGGCAAGGCAAGCAAACCCAGGTAAGACAAATCCAGGCAAGGCAAGGCAAGGAAATCTAGGCAAGGCATGGCAAGGCAAGACAAATCCAGGCAATGCAAATCCCAGCAAAACAAGGCAAGGCAAGGGACATCCAGGCAAGGAAAATGCAGGCAAGGCAAGGCTTGGCAAGCCAGGCAAGGCAAGTCCAGGCAAGGCAAGCAAGGAAAATTCTGGCAAGGCAAGGCAAGTCAAGACAAATGGTGAAGAGGTCAATCCCCAGAAGGCATGACAAGGAAAATCCAGGCAAGAAAAGGCAAGGTACACCCAGACAACGCAAATCTGGTCAAGAAAAGGCAAGGTAAAATTACACAAGGCAAGGTAAATCAAATACAGGCAAGGGAAGACAAGGCAAGGCAAGACAAATCCAGGCAGCGCAAGGCAAGGCAAATTCAGTCAGGGCAAATACAGGCAAGGCAAATTCAGGCATGGCAAATACAGGCAAGGAAATCCAAGCATGGCTCATCAAGGCAAGACAAATTTAGAAGAGGCAGATTTAGGAAAGGCAATTCCAGGAAAGACAAATCCAGGCAAGCCAAATCCCAGCAAGGCAAAGCAATGCTAGGCAAATACAGAAAAGGCAAATCCAGGCAAAGGAAGGCAAGGCAAAAAAAACCGAGGAAAGGCAAATCCCGAAAAGGCATGGCAAAGAAAATCCAGGCAAGGAAATGCAAGGCACATCTTGACTACGCAAATCCGGTCAACACAAATCCAGGAAATAAATATCCTACAAAACAAGGCAAGGCAAGGCAAATCCCGGCAATGCAAATACAGTCAAGGCAAGGCAAGGCAAACCCAGGCAAGGAAAATCCAGGCAAGGCCAGGCAAAAGAAATCCAGGCAATGTAAGGCAAAGAAAGTCCAGGCAAGGCAAGGAAATTCCAGGCAAGGCAAGGCAACGCAAGGCAAGGTAAGGCAAATACAGGCCAAGTAAATTAAGGCAAGGTAAGGCAAGGCAAATTCAGCAAAACAAATTAAAACAAGTCAAGGCAAGGCAAACCCAGGAAAGACTAAACTCGACAAGGCATGGTGAGGCAAATTTAGGCATGGCAAGGCAAGGCACATCCAGGCAAGGCAAATCTAGGCACATCAAGGCAAGGCAAATCACAGACAGTAAAGGCAAGGACAACACAGGCAATGAAATTAAGGGAAAATCCAGGCAAGGCAAATCCAGGCAAGGCAAGTCAAGGCAATTCCACGCAAGGCAAATTCTGTCAAGGCAAGTCCAGGCAAGGCAAATGCAGACAAAACAAATCCAGGCAAGGGAAATTCATGCAAGGCAAGGCAAGTCTAATCCAGGCAAGTCAAATCCAGGCAAGGCAAAATGAGAAAAGGCAAATTCTGAGAAGGCATGGCAAGGCAAATCAAGGCATGGCAAGGCAAAACACATCGAGACAATGCAAATCCAGTCAGGACAAGGTAAGGCAAAAACAGGCAAGGCAAGGAGAGGCAAATCCAGGCAAGGCAAGGAGAGGCAAATCCAGGCAAGGCAAATCCAGGAAAGGCTAATCTGGGCAAGCCAAATCCAGGCAAGACAGATCCAGGAAAGCCAAATTCAGGAAAGGTGAAACCAGGAAAGGCAAGGCAAGGCAAATCCAGGCAAGACAAATCCCGGCAAGGCAAAACAATGCAAGGCCAATAACATCAAGGCAAATCCAGTCAAGGCAAGGCAAGGGAAATCCAGGCAAAGAAAGGCAAGGCAAGGCAAACCAAGAAAAGGCAAATTCTGAGAAGGCATGGCAAGGCAAATCCAGGCAAGGCAAAACAAGGCACATCCATTCAAGGGAAATCTGGTCTGGGCAAGGCAATGCAAAACAGGCAAGGCAAGGTAAGGCAAATCCAGGCAATGTAAATCAAGGCAAGGCAAGGCAAATCCAGGCAGGGCAAATCTAGGCATAAAATATCCAGGCAAGGCAAATTCAGGGAATGCAAATTTCTGCAAAACAAGGCAAGATAATGCAAATCCAGCAAGGCAAGGCAAGAAAAATGCAGGCAAGGCAAATCCAGATAAAGTAAGAAAAGGCAAATTTAGGCAAGGAAAAATCCAGTCAAGGCATGGGAAGGGAAATACATACAAGGCAAATTCAGGCAAGGCAAGGCAAGGAAAATTCAGGTAGGAAAAATCCAGGCAAGGCAATGCAAAACAATGCAAGGCAAGGTAAATCCAGGCAAGGCAACTTCAGGCAAAAACATCCAAACAATTCAAATGCAGGAAAGGAAACTCTAGGCAAGGCAATTCCAGGCAAGTCCAAACCAGGAAAGACAAATTCTTCCAAGGCTAATCCAGGCAAGGCAAATCCACGCAAAACAAATCTAGGCAAGGCAAGGCAAAGAAAGACAATTCCAAGCATGGCTATCTAGGCAAATCAAGGCAAGGCAAATTTAGGCAAGGCAAGGCAAGGCAAATGCAGGCAAAGCAAGGTAAGGCAAGGTAAACCAAGAAATGGCAAATCTCAGGAAGGCATAGCAAGGCAAATTCATGCAAGGCAAGGCAAGGCACATCCAAGCAAGGCAAGTTTGGTCAAGGCAAGGCAAGGCAAGGTAAGGCAAATCCAGGCAAAAGAAATCAAGGCAAGGCAAGGCAAATCCAGGCAAGGCAAATAAAGCAAGGGAAATCCAGGAAAGGCTAATCAAGGTAAGGCAAATTCAGGTAAGGCAGATTCAAAAAAGGCAAATCCAGGAAATTAAAGGCAAGGAAAATCCAAGAAAGACAAATCCCGGAAAGCAAAGCAATTCCAAAAAAATAAATGTAAGGCAAATACCAGGCAGGGCGAGGCAAGAAAAATCCAGGCAAGGCAAATCTAGGCAATTCAAGGCAGGGCAAGGCAAATCCAGGCAAGGCAATCTCACAAAAAATATAAAACCAAAAAATTCAAATCCAGGAAACACATCTCCAGGCAAGGCAACTCCAGGCAAGGCCAATCCAGGCAAGGCAAATCCAGACAAGGCAAATCCATGCAAAACAAATCCAGGCAATGCAAATCTAGGCAAGAAAAGGCAAGGGAAATCCAGGGAAGGCAAGGCATTTCAAATCGAGGTAATGCATGGCAAGGCAATGCATATCCAGGCAAGGTAAATCCCGGACAAACAAGGCAAGCAAGGGAAATTCAGGCAAGTCAAATGCAGACAATGCAAGGCAAGGCATATCCAGGAAAGGCAAATCCAGGCAAAGGAAGGGAAGGCAAATCCAGACAAGGCAAATCTAGGAAAAGTAAGGCAAGGCAAGGCAAATCGAGGCAATTCAAATTCAGACAAGGCAATGCAAGGCAATTCCAGGCAAGACAAATTCTGACAAATCAAACCCTGGCAGGGAAAATTCTGGCAAGGCTAATCTAGGTGAGGCAAATCAAGGCGAAACAAATGCAGGCTAAATAAATCCAGGCAAGGAAAATCCACGCAAGTGACAAGGCAAATCCAGGCCAGGCAAATCCAGGCAAGGCAAGGCAAGGCAAGGCAAGGCAAGGCAAACCCAGGAAGGGCAAATTTCGAGAAGGCACGGCAAGGCAAATCTAGGCAAAGCAAGGAAAGACACATCCAGGCAAAAAAAATCTGGTCAAGGCAAGGAAAATCCAAAACAGGCAAGGCAAGGAAAGTCAAATTCAGAAAAAGCAAATCCAGTCAAGGCAAGGCAAAGAAAGGCAAGGCAAAGAAAGGCAAGTCAAGGGAAGGCAAATACAGGCAAGGCAATCCAGGCAAGACTAATCTACACAAGGCAAATATAGGCAAGGCAGATCCAGTAAAGGCCAATCCAGGTAAGGCAAATAAAGAAAAGGCAAGGCAAGGCAAATCCAGGAAAGACAAATCCCGGTAGCCTAAGCAATGCAAGGCAAATCCAGGCAAAGCAAATCCAGGAAAGACATGGGAAGGCAAATTCAGGCAAGGCAAATTTATGCAAAGAAATGCAAGGCACAGCAAACAAAGGAAAGGGAAATCCTGAGAAGGCATGGCAAGGCAAATACAGGAAAGGCAAGGCAAGGCACATCCAAGCAACGAAAATCCTGTCAAGGCAAGGGAAGACAAAAACAGGTACAGCAAATCCAGGCAAGGCAAGGCAAGACAAATCCTGGCAAGGAAAATCCAGGCAAATACAGAAAAGGCAAATCCTGAGAAAGCATGAAAAGGCAAATCCAGGCCAGGCAATTCAAGGCACATCCATGCAATTCAAATCCAAAAAGGCAAAGCAAGGCAAACCCAGGCAAGGAATGGCAAAGCAAGGCAAATGCAGGAAATGCAAATTGCAGCACAACAAGGCAAGGCAAGACAATTACAAGCAATGGAATTCCAGGCAAGGCAAGGCAAGACAAATCCATGCAAGGCAAATCAAGGCCAGGCCAGGCAAGGCAAGGCAAATCCAGGCAGCATAAGGAAAGGCAAATCAAGGCAAGTCAAATCCAGGCAAGGCCAGGCAAGAAAAATCGAGGAAAGGAAAATCCAGCCATGTCAAGGCAAAGCACATCCAGGTAAGGCAAATATGGTCAAGACAATGCAATGCAAAAACAGGCAAGGCAAGGTAAAGCAAATCCAGGCAATGTAACTCAAGTCAAGGCAAGGAAGGAAAAGGCAAATTAAGGCAAGGCAAATCCAGGCAAGGCAAATTTAGGCAAGGCATATCCAGTAAAGACTAATATAGGCAAGGCAGATCCAGGAAATGCAAATCCAGGAAAGGCAAATACAGGGAAATACAGACAAGGCAAGCAAAGCAAGGCAAATACAGGCAATGCAAATCTAGGGAAAACAAGGCAAGGCCAGGCAAGTTTATGTCAGGCAAATACAGGCAAAGTAATTCAAAACAAATCGAGGCAAGGCAAATCCAGGCAAGACATGGTAAAGCAAATCCAGACAAGTAAAATTCAGTCAAGGCAAGGCAAGGAAAGTTTAGGCAAGACAAATCCAGGCAAGGCAAGGCAAAACAATACAGGGCAAGTCAAATTTAGGCAAGGCAAATTCAGACAAAAAAAACCCTCATCAATTCAATTCCAGGCAAGGAAACCCCAGGAAAAGCAACTCCAGGCAAGACCAAACAAGGGAAAACAAATTCTGCCAAGGCTAATCCAGGCACAGCAAATCCAGGCAAGACAAATACAGGCAAGGAAAATTTAGGCAAGCCAAATACAGGCAAGGCAAACATAGGCACGGCAAAAACAGGCAAGGCAAAAACAGGCAAAGCAAATACACGCAAGGCAAGGCAAGGCAAATCCAGTCAAGGGAAATTCTGGCCAGAGTAATGCAGGTAACGAAAATCTAGTCAAGGCAAATTCAGGAAAAACAAATCCAGGCAAGACAAGGCAAGGGAAATCCAGGCAAGGCCAGGCAAGACAATGCAAATCCAGGAAAGGCAAATTTAGGCAAGGCAAATTCAGGCAGGGCTAATCTAAGCAAGGCAAATCTATGCAAGGTAGATTCAAAAAACACAAATACAGGAAAGCCAAACAAAGGAATGCCAAGGCAAAGAAAATCCAGGCAATACAAATTCCAGCAAGGCCAAGTAATGCAAAGCAAATACTGGCAAGGTAAATCCAGGCAAGCAAGGCAAGGCAAATTCAGTCAAGCAAATCCAGGCAAGGCAAGGCAGCACAAGGCAAATCCAGGCATGGCAAATTCAGTCAAGGAAAACATAAACAATTAAAATCCAGAAAAGGTAACTCCAGGCAAGACTAAATGAGGTAAGGCAAAGCCTGCCAAGTTAATCCAGGTAAGGCAAATCCATGCAAGGAGGCAAACGCAGGTAAGGCAAATCCAGGCAAAATAAATCCAGGCAAGTCAAATCCAGGCAATGCAAAGCAAGGCAAATACAGGCAAGGCTCATCTAGGCAAGGCAATTCCAGACAAGGCAGATCCAGGAAAGGCAAATCCAGGGAAGACAAATCCAGAAAAGGCAGGGCAAGGAAAATCCAGGCAAGCCAAATTCTGGCAAGGAAAAGTAATGCAAAGCAAATACAGGAAAGGCATATCCAGGAAAGGCATGGCAAGTACATCTAGTCAAGGCAAATCCAGGCAAGGCAAATTCAGGCAAGGAACACCCAACCAATTCAAATACAGGCAAGACAACTCCAGGCAAGGCAACTTCAGGCAAGGCAAAACCAGGCAAGGCAAATCCTGGCAAAGCTAATCCAGGCCAGGCAAATTCAGGCAAAGCAAATTCAGGCAAAGCAACTCCAGGCAAAGCATATCCAGGCAGAACAAATCCAGGCAAGTTAAATCCAGGCAAAGCAAGGCAAGGCAATTCCAGGGAGGGCAAATTTAGGCAAGACAGGGCAAGGCAAATCCAGGAAAGGCAACACAAGGGAAAGCAAATCCAGGCAACGCATGGCAAGGCAAAGTAAATCCAGGCAACACAAATATGGTCAAGACAAGGCAAGGCAAAAACAGAAAAGTCAAGGTAAGAAAAATCCAGGAAAGGCCAATTCAGGGAAGGCAAGGCCAAGCAAGGCAAACCCAGGCAGGGCAAATCTAGGCAACTATAATCTAGGCAAGGCAAATCCAGGCAAGTAAGATTCAGGAAAAACAAATCCAGAAAACACAAGTACAGGTAAGACAAATTCTGGCAAGGCAAAGCAAGGCCAATAAAAACAACCCAGTTTAAGCAAGGCAAGGTTAGTCAAATACAGGCAAAGCAAATCAAGGCAAGGCAAGGCAAGGCAAATCCACTCAGGGCAATTTCATGCAAGGCAAATCCAGGAAAGGCAACTCCAGGCAAGGCTAATCTAGGCAAGAGAAATCCAGGCAAGACAGATTCAGGAAAGGCAAATCCAGGAAAGGTGAAACCAGGAAAGGCAAGGCAAGGCAAATCCAGGCAAGACAAATCCCGGCAAGGCAAATCCAGGCAAGACAAATCCCGGCAAGGCAAAGCAATGCAAGGCAAATCCAGGGAAGGCAAATCCAGGAAAGGTAAATCCAGGAAAGGTAAACCCAGGAAAGGCAAGGCAAGGCAAATCCAGCCAAGACAAATCCCAGCAAGGCAAAGCAATGCAAGGCAAATCCAGGCAAGGTGAGGCAAGGCAAATCCAGGCAAGGCAAATCCAGAAAAGGAAAATCTAGGCAAGGAAAATCTAGGCAAATCAAATCCAGGCAATGCTAATCTAGGCAAAGCAAATCCAGAAAAGGCAGATCCAGGAAAGGCATATTCAGAAAAGGCAAATCCATGCAAAATAAATTCAGAGAAGTCAAATCCAGACAAGGCAAGGCAAGGCAATTTCAATCAAGGCAAATCTAGGCAAGACAAGGGAAGGCAAATCCAGGCAAAGAAACTCAGAACAAATCCAGGTAAGGCAAATCCAGGCAAGGCAAATCCTGGCCAGGCTAATGCAGGCAAGGCGAATCCAGGCCAAACAAATGCACGTAAGGCAAACCCTGGCAAGGAAAATTTAGGCAAAGCATATCTAGGCAAAACAAATCCAGGCAAGACAAATCCAGGCAAGACAAATCCAGGGAAGGCATATCCAGGAAAGGCAAGGCAAGTAAAACCCAGGCAAGGCAAATCCTGGCAAGGCAAATCCAGGCAAGGCAAATTCATGCAAGGCTAATCCAAGCAATGCAAGTCAAGACGAGGCAAATCCATGGAAGGCAAGGCAAATCTAGTCAAGGCAAATCCAGGGAAGGCAAATTTAGGCAAGGAAAATCCAAACAATTCAAATCCAGGCAAGCCAACTCCAGGCAAGGCATCTCCAGGCAATACCAAACCAGGCAAAGCAAAACTTGCCAAGGCTAATCCAGGCAAAACAAATCCAGGCAAGGCAAATCCAGGCAAGGCAAGGCAAGGTAATTCCAGGCCAGGCAAATTTAGGCAAGACAAAGCAAGGCAAATCCAGACAAAGAAAAACAAAGCAAATTCAGGCAAGGTAAATCCAGACAAAACAAATCCTGGCCAGCATAAAGCAGGCAACGCAAATCCAGGAAAGGCAAATTCAGGCAAAGAACACCCAAACAATTTAAATCCAGGCAAGACAACTCTGGGCAAGGCAACTTCAGGCAAAAACAAACCAGGCAAAGAAATCCTGCCAAGGCTAATCAAGGCAAGGCAAATCCAGGCAAAGCAAATCCAAGCAAGGCAAACACATTCAAGTCAAATACATTCAAGTCAAATACAGGCAAAACAAATACATGCAAGGCAAGGCAACATAAATGCAGGCAAGGCAAATCCTAGCAAAATTAATTCAGGCAAGTCAAATCCAGGCAACGCAGGGCAAGGTAATTCCAAGCAAGGCAAACCTAGGCAAGCAAGGGAAGGCAAATACAGAAAAGGCAAGGCAGAATACATCCAGGTAAGGCAAATACAGGCAAAATTCATCCTCGCCAGGCTAATTCAGGCAAGCCAAATTCAGCCAAGGCAAATCCATGCAAGACAAATCCAGGCAAGGCAAGGGAAAGCAAATCCAGGCAAGGTAAATCCAGACAAGGCAAATCCAGGAAAGACAAGGCAAGGAAAATCCAGGCAAGGCAAAGTAATGCAAGACAAATATAGAAAAGCATATCCAGAAAAAAAGGCAAGGGAAATCCAGTCATGGCAAATCCAGGCAAGGCAAATTCAAGAAAGGAAAACACAAACAATTCAAATCCAGGCAAGACAACTCATGACAAGGCAATTCCAGGCAAGACCAAACCACGCAAGGCAAATCCTGGCAAGGCAAATCCAGGCAAGTCATATGCAGGCAAACAAATCCAGGCAAGGCAAATCCAGGCAAGGCAATTCGAGGCAAGAAAAATTTACACAAGACAGGGCAAGGTAAATCCAGACAAGGCAAGGCAAGGGAAGGCAAATCCAGGCAATGCATGGCAAGGCAAGGCAAATCCAGGCAATGCAAATGGCGGAAAAACAAGGCAAAGCAAGGCAAATCAAGGCAAGGCAAGGAAAGGCAAATCAAGGCAAGGAAAGTCTAGGCAAAGTAAAGGAAAACAAATCCAGGCAAAACAAATCACGGAAAAACAAGGCAAGGCAAGGCAAATCCAGGAAACACAACTCCACTCAAAACCAAACCAATTCAGGAAAAGACTGCCAAGGCTAATCCAGGCAAGGCAAATTCAGGCAACAAAAATCTAGGCAAGACAAATCCATGCAAGGATAATCTAGGCAAGTCAAATCCAGGCAAGTCAGATCCAGGAAAGGCAAATCCAGGAAAGGCAAATCCAGGAACAGCAAGGAAGAAAAAATCCAAGCAATAAGAATCCTGGCAAGGCAAAGGAATACAAGGCAAACACAGTAAAGACATATCCACGAAAGGCAAGGCAAGGCAAATCCAGGCAAGGCAAGGCAAATCCAGGCAAGGCATATTCAAGAAGGGAAAACCCAAACAATTCAAATCCAGGCAAGACAACTCCAGGCAAGGACAAACCAGGCAAGGCAAATTCTGTCAAGGCTGACCCAGGCAAGACAAATCCAACAAGGCAAATACAGGCAAAACAAATTCAGGCAAGGCAATTCCAGGCAAGTTAAGGCAAGTCAATTCCAGGCAAGGCAAATTTAGGCAAGAGAGGGCAAAGCAAATCCAGGCAAGGAAAAACGAGGGAAGGCAAATCCAGACAACGCATGGCAAGGCAAGGCAAATCCAGGCAATGCAAATTCCAGAAAAACAAGGCAAGGTAAGGCACATCCAGGCAAGGTAAATCCAGGCAAGGCAAGGCAAGGCAAGGCAAGTCCAGAAAAAGTAAGGGAAAAGATACCCAGGCAAGGCAAATCCAGGCAAGGCTTGGCAAGGCAAATGAATACAAGGTAAATTCAGTCAAGGCAAGGCAAGGAAAATCCAGGCAAGACAAATCTAGCCTAGGCAAGGCAAGGCAACGCATTGCAAGGCAAATCCAGGCAAAACAAATCAAGGCAAGGCAAATCCAGACAAGGCACATTCAGGCAAAACATATCCAGAAAAGGAAAATCCAGAGAAGGCAAATCAAGAAAGTGCAAGGCAGAAAAAATGAAGGCAAGGCAAATCTAGGCAAAACAAATCCATTCAAGGCAAATCCAGGCAAAAAAAATCCAGGCAAAGCAAGGAAAGACAAGGCAAATCCAGAAAAGGCAAGGCAAGAAAAATTTAGGCAAGACAAATCCCAACAAGGCAAAGTAATGCAAGGCAAATACAGGCAAGGCATATCCAGGAAAGACAAGACAAGGCAAATCCAGTCAAGGGAAATCCAGGCAAAGCACATTCAGGCAATGGAAACCTAAACAATTGAAATCCTGGCAAGACAACTCCGGGCAAGGCAACTCCAGGCAAGGCCAAACCAGACCAAGCATATCCTGGCAAGGTAAATCCAGGCAAGGCAAATCAAGGCAAGGCAAATCAAGGCAAAGCTAATCCAGGCAATGAAAATCCAGGCAAGGCATATCCAGACTAAACAAATCCAGGCAAGGCAAATGCAGGCAAGGCAATGCAAGGCAATTCGAGGCAAGAAAAATTTAGGCAAGACAGGGTAAGGCAAATCCAGGCAAGAAAAGGCAAGGGAATGTAAATCCAAGCAACGCATGACAAGGCGAGGCAAATGCAGACAATTCACATCCCAGAATAACAAGGCAAGGCAAGGCAAATACAGGCAAGGCAAGGAAAATTCAGGCAAGGCAAGGAAAATTCAGGCAAGGCAAGTCCAGGAAAAGTGAGGGAAAACAAATTCAGACAAGGCAAATCCACGGGCATGGCAACGCAAATCCAGACAAGGCAAATTCAGGCAAGGCACAGCAAGAAAAATTCAGGCAAAACATATCCAAAGACAGCAAGGCAAAGCAAGGCAGGACAAGGAAAATCCAGGCAAGGCAAATTCAAGCAAAGAAAAACCCAAACAATTCAAATCCAGGTAAGGCAAATCCAGTCCAGGCTAATGCAGGCAAGGCAAATATAGGCAAGGCAAATCCAAGCAAAACAAATCCAGGCAAGGCAAATCCAGGCAAGGCAAATCCAGACAAGGCATATTTAGGCCAAACAAATCCAAGCAATGCAAATCTAGGGAAGGCAAATCAAGCAAAGACAAGGAAATGAAAGTCCAGGCAAGGCAAATCTAGAAAAGGTAAGTCTAGGCAAGTCAAACCCAATAAAGGCAAATCCAGGCAAGGCTAATTCAGGCAAGAAAAACCCAAACATTTCAAATCCAGGCCAAACAAATTTAGGCAAGGCAAATCCATACAAGGCAAATAAGATAAGACAAAGCCAGAAAAATTCAGGCAAGACAAATGCAGGCAAGGCAAGGCAAGGCAACACAGGGAAAGGCAAATTGAGGTAAGGCAAATCCAGGCAAGAAAAACCCAAACAATGCAAATCCAGGCAAGTAAATTTCAGGCAAGTAAACTTCAGGCAACAGCATACAAGGCAAAGCAAAGGCTTATCCAGGCAAGGTAAATCCAGTCAAGGCAAATACAGGGAAGGAAAATACAAGCAGGGCAAATACAGGCAAAACAAATCCAGGCAAGGCAAATCCAGGCAAGGAAAGGCAAGAAAATTCCAGGGAAGACAAATCTAGGCAAAACAAGAAAAGGCAAATCCAGTCAGGCAAAGCAAGTCAAATCCAGGAAAGGTAAATACAGACAATGCAAATCCTGGCCAAGGTATGCAGCAAAGGCCAATCTAGGCAAGGCAACTTCAGGCAAAACAAATCCAGGCAAGGGAAGGCAAGGCAATTCCAGGCAAGGCCAGGCTTGGCAAATCGAGGCAAGGTAAATTCAGGCAAGTCAAATCCCATCAAGGCAACCCAAGGCATAAGCAGGCAAGGCAAGATAAGGCAAATTCAGGCAAGTCAAGGCAAGGCAAATCAAGGCAAGGCAAATCCAGACAAGGCTAATCTAAGCAAGGCAAATCCAGGCAAGGAAGTTTCAGGAAACGCAAATCCAGGAAAGGCAAGGCAGGGAAAATCCAGACAAGACAGATCTCGGCAAGGCAAAGAAATGCAAGGCAAATACTGGCAAGGCAAATTTATGCAAGACAAGACAAGGCAAAGCAATGCAAATCTAGTCAAGGCAAATTTAGGCAAGGCAAATCCAGAAAAGGATTATCCAGGCAAAACAAATCCAGGCAATGCAAATCCAGAGAAGGCAAATCATAAAAGGGCAGGGCAAGGAAAATCCAGGCAATGAAAATCTAGGCAAGGAAAATCCATTCAAGGCAAATCCAGGCAGAGCAAATCCAGCCAAGGAAAGGCAAATCCAGAAAAGGCAAGGCAAGAAAAATCCAGTCAATACAAATCCTGACAAGGCAAAGTAATGCAAGGCAAATACAGGCAAGGCATATCCAGGAAAGGCAAGGCAAGGCAAATCCAGTCAAGACAAATCCAGGCAAGGCAAATTTAAGCAAGGAAAACCCAAACAATTTAAATTAAGGCAAGATGACTCTGGGCAAGAAAACTCCAGGCAAGGCCAATCCAGGCAAGGCAAATCCTGGCAAGGCTAATTCAGGCAGGGAAAATCCAGGCAAGGTAAATACATTAAAAGCAAATCCAGGAAAGTCAAATCCATGCAAGGCAAGGCAAAGAAAATCCAGGTAAGACAAATATCAGCAAGGCAAAGTAATGCAAGGCAAATACAGGTAAGGCATATCCAGGAAAGGCAAGGCAAGGCAAATCCAGGCAAAGCAAATCCAGGAACAGAAAGGCAAGGCAAATCCAGGCAAAATAAATCCAGGCAAGTCAAATCCACACAACGGAACTCAAGGCAATTCCAAGCAAGGCAAATCTAGGCAAGAAAAGGAAAGGCAAATACAGGAAGGCAAGGTAGAACAAATCTAGCTAAGACAAATCCAGGCAAGGCAAATCCTGTCCAGGCTAATGCAGACAAGGCAAATCTAGGCAAGGCAAATCAAGGCAAAACATATCCCGACAAGGTAAATTCAGGCAAGGCATATCCAGGTAAAACAAAGCCAGGCAATGCAAATCTAGGGAAGGCAAATCAAGGAAGGGCAAGGCAAGAAAAATCTAGGCAAGGAAACCTAGGCAAGGCAAATACAGACAAGGCAAATCCAGGCATGGCATATTTAGGCAAGGCAAATTAAGGCAAGGAAAACCCAAACAATTCAAATCCAGGCAAGAAAACTCCAGGCAAGGTAACTCCAGGCTAGGCCAATCCATGCAAGTCAAATCCTTGCAAGGCTAAACGTGGCAAGGCAAATCCAGGCCAGGCAAATCTAGGCAAGACAAAGCAAGTCAAATCCAGGCAAAGCAAGGCAATGAAAATCCAGTCAAGACAAATCCAGACATAACAAATCCTGGCTAGGGTAACGCAGGCAAGGCAAATCTAAGCAAGGCAAATCCAGGCAAAAGAAAATCCAGGCAAAGCGAGACAAGGCAAATCCAGGCAAGGCCAGGCATGGAAAATCGAGGCGAGGTAAATTCAGACGAGGCAAGGCAAGGAATATCCAGGCTAGACAAATCCCATCAAGGCAACGCAAGGCAAAAACAGCAAAAACAAGGTATGGCAAATCCAGGCAAGGCAAATCCAGACTAGGCAAGATAATTCCAGGCCTGGCCAATCTAGGCAAGACGAGGGAAGGCAAATCCTTGCAAGGCAAAGCAAGGCAAATGCAGGCAAGTTAAATCCAGATAAGGCAAATCCTGCCCAGGATAATGCAGGCAAGGAAAATCTAGGCTAGGTAAATTCAGGTAATACAAATTCAGGCAAGGCAAGGCAAGGCAAATCCAGGCCAGGCAACAAAGGCAAATCCAGGCAAGGCAGATCCAGGCCAGGCCAGGAAAGGCACATCCAGACAAGGCAAATTTCATCAAGGCAATACAAGGCAAAAACAGGCAAAAAAACATAAGTGAAATACAGTCAAGGCAAATCCAGGCAAGGCAAGGGAAATCAAGGCAAGGCAATTCCAGGGAAGGCAAATTTAGGCAAGGCAAATACAAGCAAGGCAAATACAAGCAAGGCAAAGCAAGGCAACACAGGGCAAGGCAAATCCAGGCAATTCGAATTTAGGCAAGAAAAATCCTAACAATTTAATTTCAGGCAAAAAAATCCAGGCAAGACAACTTCAGGCAACACCAAATCGGGCAAAGCAAATTCTGCCAAGGCTAATCCAGTCAAGACAAATACAGGCAAGACAAATGCAGGCAAGGCAAGGCAAGGCAATTCCAGGCCTGGCAAATATAGGCAAGACAAGGCAAGGCAAATTCAGGCAAGATAAATCCAGACATGGCAAATACTGGCCAGGGTAATGCAGGCAAGACAAAACAAATCCAGGCAAGACAAATTCAGGCAATACAAATTCAGGCAAGTAAAACCCAAAGAATTGAAATCTAGGCAAAAAAAACTTTAGGAAAGGCAACTCCAGGCAATACCAATCCAGGCAAAGCAAATACTGCCAAGGCTAATCCAGGCAAGACAAATACAGTAAAGTCAAATACAGGCAAGGTAATTACAGGCAAGGCAAATTCAGGCAAAACAAATCCAAGCAAGGCAAATCCAGGAAAGGCAAAGCAAGGCAATTCCAGGCCTGATAAATCTCGTCAAGACAAGGCAAGGCAAATCCAGGTAAGGCAAAGCAAGGCAAATCCAGGCAAGGTAAATTCAGACAAGGCAAATTCTGGCCAGTGTAATGCAGGCAAGGCAAACCTAGGCAAGGCAAATCCAGACAAAACAAATCCAGGCAAGGCAAGGCAAATTTAGGCAAGGCAACCTAGGCAAAGAAAATCAAGGCAAGGCAAATGCAGGCAAGGCAAGGCAAGGCACATTCAGGCAAGGCAAATCTGGTCAAGGAAATGCAATGCAAAAAAACACAAGGCAAGGCAAGGCAAACCCAGGCAAGGTAAATTTATGCAAGGCAAATTCAGGCAAGGTTAATGTAGGCAAGGAAAATCAAGGCAAGGCAGATCCAGGAAAGGCAAATCCAGGCAAGGCAAATCCAGGAAAGGCTAGGCAAGGAAAATTCAGGCAAGACAAATTCTGGCAAAGCAAAGAAATGCAAGGTAAATACTGGCAAGGCATATCCAGGCAAGGCAAAGCAAAGGCAAATGCACTCAAGGCAAATCCAGACAAGAAAAGGTAAGGCAAGTCAATTCCAGGCAAGGCAAATTCGGGCAAGTAAAACCCAAACAATTCAAATCCAGAAAAGACAACTCCAGGTAAGGCCAAACCAGGCAAGGCAAATCCTTCCAACGCTAATCCAGGCAAGGTAAATCCAGGCAAGTCAAATTCAGACAAGGCAAGGCAATTTTAAGCAAGGCAAATTTATGCAAGATAAGGCAAGGAAAATACAGAACAGGCAATGCAGAACAAATGCAGCCAAGGCAAATACAGTCAAGGCAAATCCTGGCCAGGCTAATGCAGGCAAGACAATTTTTGTCAAGGCAAATCGAGGCAAAACAAATCCAGGCAAGGCAAATCCAGGCAAGAAAAATCTAGGCAAGGCATATCCAGGCAAAAAAAATCCAGGCAAGGCAAAACCAGGAAAGGCAAATCCAGGAAAGGCAAGGCAAGGAAAATCTGGGCAAGGAAAATCCAGTCAAAATATATCCAGGCAGGACAAATCCAGGCAAGGAAAGGCAAGGCAAAGCAAATCCAGGAAAGGCAAGGCAAGGAAAATCCAGGCAAGACAAATCCCAGGAAGGCAAAGTAATGCAAAGCAAATACATGCAAGGAATATCCAGGAAAGGCAAGGCAAGGCAAATCCAATCAAGGCAAATCCGAGCAAGGAAAATTTAGGCTAGGAAAACCCAAACAATTCAAATCTAGGCAAGACCACTCCAGGCAAGGCAACACTAGGCGAGGCCAAAGCAGGCAATGCAAATTTAGGCAAGACAAAGAAAGGCAAATTAAGGCAAGGCAAGGGAAGGAATATCTAGGCAACGCATGGCAAAGCAAGGCAAATTCAGGCAAAGCAAATTCCAGAAAAACAAGGCAACGCAACTGAAAGCAAGGTAATGCAAGGAAAATCCGGGCAAAGTAAAGAAAAACAAATCCAGGCAATTTAAATCCAGGCAAGGTATGGCAAGGCAAATCCAGAAAAGGCAAGGCAAAAAAATTTCAGGAAAGACAAATACAGGCAAAACAAGGCAAGAAAACGCAGGGCAAGGCAAATCCAGGCAAGGCAAATTCAGGCAAAGATAACACAAACAATTCAAATCCAGGCAAGGTAGCTTTAGGCAAGGCAACTGCAGGCAAAGACCAAACCAGACAAACGAAATTCTGCCATGGATATTCCAGGCAAGGCAAATCCAAGCAAGGAAAGGCAAGTTAAATCCAGACAAGGCAAATCCTTGCCAGGGTTTTGCAGGCAAGGCAATTCTAGGCAAGGCAAATCCAGGCAAGACAAATCCAGGCCAGGCAAGGCAAGAAAAACCCAGGCAAGGCCAGGCAAGGTAAATCAAGGCAAGGCAAATCTAGGTAAGACAAAGCAAGGCACATCCAGACAGTGCTAATCCGGTCAAGGCAATGCAAGGCACAAGCAAGTAAGGCAAGGTAAGGCAAATGCCAGCAAGTTAATTCCAGGCCAGGGAAGGCAAGGCAAATAAAGGCAAGGCAAATCCAGGCAAGGCAAATTTAGGCAAGGCAAATCCAGGCTTGGTTAGTCTAGGCAAGGCAAATCCAGGCAAGGTAGATCCAGGAAAGGCAAATCCAGGAAGGGAAAGGCAAAGAAAATCCAGAAAAGACAAATCCTGGCAAGGCAAAGGAATGGAAGACAAATACTGGCAAGGCAAATTTAGGCAAAACAAGGCAAAGAAAATCCACTAAATGCAAATCCAGGCAACGCAAGGAAGGGCAAGGCAAATACAGTCAAGGCAAATCCAGGCAAGCTAGATCCACAAAAGGCAAATCTAGGCAAGGCAAATTCAGACAAAATAAATCCAGGCAAGTCAAATTTAGGTAACGCAAGGCAAGGCAATTCCAAGCAAAGCAAATCTAGGCAAGACAAGAGAAGGCAAATACAGGAAAGGCAAGGCAGAACAAATCAACGTAAGGCAAATTTAGACAAGGCAAATCCTAGCCAGGCTAATGCAGGCAAGGCAAATCCAGCCAAAAAAAATCCAGGCAAGGTATATCCAGGTAAGGCATATTCAGACAAAACAAATCCAGGCAATGCAAATACAGAGAAGGAAAATCAAGAAAGGGCAAGGCAAGGAAAATCCAGGCAAGGCAAATCTAGCCAACTCAAATCCAAGCAAGTCAAATCCAGGCAAGGCAAATCTAGGCAAAGCATATCCAGGCAAAACAAATAAAGGCAAGGCCAATCCAGGATGGGAAAGCAAGAAAAATCCAGGCAAACCAAATCCAGGCAAGGCAAATCCAAGCAAGGCAAGGCAAGACAAGGCAAGGAAAATCAGGACAATACAAATACCAGCAAGGCAAAGTAATGCAAGACAAATATAGGCAAGGCTTATCCAGGAAAGGCAAGGCAAGGAAAAACCCGTCAAGGGTAATTCAAGCAAGGCATATTCAGGCAAGGAAAACCCAAACAATTCAAATAGAGGCAAGACAACTCTGGGCAAGGCAACTCCAGGTAAGGCCAAACCAGGCAAGACAAATCCTCGCAAGGCTAATTCAGGCAAGGCAAATCCAGGAAAGGCAAATTCTGGCAAAACAAATCCAGGCAAGAAAAATCCAGGCAAAGCAAGGAAAGGCAATTTCAGGCCAGTCAAATCTAGGAAAGACAAGGCAAGGCAAATGCAGGCAAAGCAAGGCCAAGCAAACCCAGGCAAGGTAAATCCAAACAAAACAAATTTTGGCCAGGGTAAAGCAGACAAGGCAAATCCAAGCAAGGCAAATCCAGGCAAAGCAAGTCCAGGCAAGGCAAGGCAAGGCAAGGCACAATCAGGGAAGGCAAATCCCGTCGAGGCAACTCAAAGCAAAAACAGGCAAGGCAAGGTAAGGCAAATCCAGGCAAGGCAAGGCAAGGCACATCAAGGCAAAAAAATCCAGGCAAGGAAAATTTATTCAAGGCAAATCCATGTAAGGCTACTCCAGGCAAGGCAAATCCAGGTAAGGTAGATCCAGGAAAGGAAATCCAGGAAAGGCAAATTCAAGAAAGGAAAGGCATGCAAAATCCAGGCAAGACAACTATTGTGAGGCAAAGTAATGCAAGTCAAATACAGATAAGGCATATCCAAGAAAATCAAGGCAAGGCATATCCAGTCAAAGAAAATCCAGGCAAGGCAAATTTAGTCAAGGAAAACCCAAAACATTCAAATTCAGGCAAGACAACTTCAGGCAAGGCAACTACAGGCAAGGTCAAACCAGGCAAGGCAAATACTGGCAAGGCTAATTCAGACAAGGAAAATCCAGGCAAGGCAAATCCCGGCAAAACAAATCCAGGCAAGTCAAATACAGGCAAGGCAAGGCTGGGCAGGGCAATTCCAGGACATGCAAATATAGGCAGGAGAAGGCAAGACAAATCCAGGCAGAGCAAGGCAAAGAAAATCCGGGCAAGATAAATCCAGACAAAACATATCCTGGCCAGGGTAATGCAGGCAAGGAAAATCCAGGCAAGGTAAATCCAGGCAAGGCCAGGCAAGGCAACTCCAGGCAAGGCAAATCCAGGCAAGTCAAGGCAAGGCACCTCCAGGCCAGGCTCTTCCAGGCAACGCAAATCCAGGCAAGACAAGGGAAGTCAAATACAGGCAAGGTAAGGCAGAAGAAATCTAGGTAAGACAAATCCAGGCAAGGCAAATTCAGGCAAGGCCAGGCAAGACAACTCCAGGCAAGGAAAATCCAGGCAAGTCAAGGCAAGACACTTCCAGGCCAGGCTCTTCCAGGCAACGCAAATCCAGGCAAGACAAGGGAAGTCAAATACAGGCAAGGCAAGGCAAGGCAGAAGAAATCTAGGTAAGACAAATCCAGGCAAGGCAAATCCTGGCTAGGCTAATGAAGGCAAGGCAAATCAAGGCATGGCAAACCAGGAAAAACAATTCCAGGCTAGGCAAATCAAGGCAAGGCAAATCCAGACAAGGCATATCCAGGCAAAACAAATCCAGGAAATGCAAATCCAGAGAAGGTAAATCAAGGAAGGGCAAGGCAAGGAAAATCCAGGCAAGGAAAATCTAGGCAAAATAAATCCATGCAAAGGAAATCAGGCAAGGCAAATTCAGGTAAGGAAAACCGAAAGAATTCAAATCCAGGAAAGACAACTCCTGGCAAGGCAACTCCAGGCAAGGCCAAAACAGGCAAGGCAAATTCTGGAAAGGCTATTCCAGGCAAAGCAAATCCAGGATAAACAAATCCAGACAAGGCAATCCCAGGCAAGGCAAGGCAAGGCAATTTTACGCCAGGCAAATCTAGGCGAGACAAGGCAAGGCAAATCCAGACAAAGCAAGGCAAAGCAAAACCAGGCAAGGTAAATCCAAACAAATCAAATTCTGGCCAGGTTAATGCAGGCAAGGCAAATCCAGGCAAAACAAATCCAGAAAAGACAAGGCAAGAAAAATCCAGGCAAGGCTAGGCAAGGCAAATCGAGGCAAGGCATATCCAGGCAAGGCAAGGCAAGGCACATCCAGGCAAGGCAAATCCTGTCAAGAAAACGCAAGGAAAGAACAACCAAGGCAAGATAAGGCAAATCCAGGCAACGCAAATTCAGGCGAGGTAGGGAAAGGCAAGAAAAATCCAGGTAATACAAATACAGGCACTGCAAAGCAAGGCTACACAGGGCAAAAAAAAATCTAGGCAAGGCAAATTCAGAAAAAGCAAACCCAAACAATTCAAATCCAGGCAAGTAAAATCCAGGCAAGGCAAATCCAGGCAGAACAAATCCAGGCAAGGCAAAACAAGGCAAATCCAGGCAAGGCCAGGCAAGGCAAATCCTGTCAAGGCAAATCAAGGCAAAAACAGGCAAGGGTAGGTAAGACAAATCCAGGCAAGGAAAATCAAGGCAAGGCATATCAAGGCAAGACAAATCCAGGCAAGGCAAATTTAGGCAAGGCAAATCCAGACAAGGCTAATCCAGGCAAGGGAGACCCAGGCAAGGTAGACACAGAAAAGGCAAATCCAGGTAAGGCAAGGCTAGTAAAACCCATACAACCTTAATCCCGGCAAGAAAAAGTAATGCAAGGCAAATACAGGTAAGGTATATCCAGGAACAGCAAGGCAAGGCAAATCCAGTCATGACAAATTCAGGCAAGTAAATTCAGGCAAGAAAAACCCAAACAATTCAAATCCAGGTTAGACAACTCCAGGGAAGGCAACTCCAGGTAAGGCCAAACCAAGCAAGGCAAATCCTGACAAGGCTATTCCAGGCAAGGCATATTCTGTCAAGGCAAGTACAGGCAAGACAAATACAGACTAAACAAATCCAGGCAAGAAAATCCAGGCAACGCAAGGCAAGGCATACCAAATCTAGGCAAGGAAAATCCAGGCAAAATAAATTCAGGCAAGTCAAATCCAGGCAAAGCAAGGCAAGACAATTTCAAGCAAGGCAACTCTAGGAAAGACAAGGGAAGGGAAATGCAGGCAAGGAAAGGCAGAACAAATCTATATAAGGCAAATCCAGGCAAGGCTAATCCTGACCAGGATAATGCAGGCAAGGCAAATTTTTGCAAGGCAAATCCAGACAAAACAAATCCAGACAAGACAATTCAAGGCAAGGCAAATCAAGGCAAGGCATATCCAATCAAAACAAATTTAGGCAATGCAAATTCAGAGAAGGCAAATCAAGAAAGGAAAGGCAAGGCAAATTCAGGCAAGAAAAATCTAGGCAAGGCAAATCCAGCAAAGGCAAATCCAGGCAAGAAAAATTCAGGCAAGAAAAACCCAAACAATTCAAATCCAGGCAAGACAACTCTGGGCAAGGCAACTCCGGGCAAAACCTGGCTAGGCAAGACAAGGAAAATCAAGACAGAACAAATCCAGGCAAGACAAGGCAAATCGATGCAAAGCAAATCCAGGCAAGGCAAGACAAGGCACATACAGACAAGGAAAATCACGTCAAGGCAACACAAGGCAAAAGCAGGCAAGGCAACTTAAGGCAAATACAGGCAAGGAAAATTTAGGCAAGGAAAATCCAGGCAAGGCAAATGCGGTCAAGGCAACAGAAGGCAAAAACTGGCAAGGCAATATAAGGCAAATTTAGGCAAGGCAAATCCAGGCAAGGTAGATCCAGGAAAGGCAAATCCAGCCAAGGCTAATCCAGGCAAGGCAGATCCAGGAAACGCAAATCCAGGAAAGGCAAATACAAGAAAGGCAAGGCAAAAAAATCCAGGCAAGAAAAATCTTGGCAAGGCAAAGTAATGCAAGACAAATACTGATAAGACATATCCAGGAAAGGCAAGGCAAGGTAAATCCAGTCATGGCAAATCCAGGCAAGGCAAATATAGGCAAGAAAAACCCAAACAATTCAAATCCAGGCTAGACAACTCCAGGTAAAACAACCCCAGGCAATGCCAAACCAAGCCATGCAAATCCTGGCCAGGCTATTCCAGGCAAGGCAAATCCAGCAAGGTATATCCAGGCAAAAAAAATTCAGGCAAGGCAAGGCAAGGCAATTCCAGGAAGGGAAAATTTAGGCAAGAAAGGGAAAGGCAAATCCAGGCAAGAAAAGGCAAGCATAGGCAAATCCAGGCAATGCATGGCAAGGCAAGCAAATGCAGGCAAGGCAAATCCCTGAAAAACAAGGCAAGATAAAAAAAAATCCAGGGAAGGCAAATCCAGGCAAGGCAAGACAAGGGAAAGTAAGGGCAAACAAATCCAGAAAAGGCAAATCCAGGAAGGCATGGCAAGGCAAATCTAGACAACGCAAATTCAGGCAAGGCAAGGAAAGAAAAATACAGGTAATAGAAATTCAGGCATGGCAAGGAATGGCAAGGCAGGGCAAGGAGAATTCAGGTAAGGCAAATTCAGGCAAGGCAAGGCAGGGAAAAATAAATCCAGGTAATACAAATTCAGGCATGGCAAGGCAAGAAAACGCAGGGCAAGGCAAATGCAGGCCAGGCAAATTCAGGCAAAGAAAACCCAAAAAAAATTCAAATCCAGGAAAGGAAACTTTAGGCAAGGCAACTCCAGGCAACAAGAAACCAGGCAAAGCAAATCCTGCCAAGGCTAAACCAGGAAAGGCAAATCGAGCCAAGTAAAATACAGGCGAGGCAAACACAGGCAAGCCAAATCCAGACAAGGCATATTCAGGCAAAACAAATCTAGGCAATGCATATTAAGGGAAGGCACATCAAGAAACAGCAAGGCAAGAAAAATTCAGGCAAGGCAAATTTAGGCAAGTCAAATTCATTCAAGGCAAATCCAGGCAAGGCATATCCACGCAAGGCAAGGCAAGGCAAGGCAAATCCAGAAAAACAAGGCAAATAAAATTCAGGCAATACAAATCCCGACAAGGCTAAGTAATGCAAGACAAATACAGTAAAGGCATATCCAAAAAAGGGAAGGCAAGACAAATCCAGTAAAGGCAAATTCAGCCAAGGCA
This sequence comes from Leontopithecus rosalia, assembly GCA_028533165.1. Taxonomy (NCBI): domain Eukaryota; kingdom Metazoa; phylum Chordata; class Mammalia; order Primates; family Cebidae; genus Leontopithecus; species Leontopithecus rosalia. The sequence goes on from CM052658.1 coordinate 95,332,100, forward strand.
AATTCAGACAAGGAAAACCCAAACAATTCATATCCATTAAGGACAATTCAAGGCAAGGCCAAAGCAGGCAAGGCAAATCCTGGGAAGAAAAATCCAGGCAAAGCAAATTCAGTCAAGGCATATCCAGGCTAAAAAAATGCAGGCAAGGCAAATCCAGGCAAGGCAAATCAAGGCAAGGCAAATTAAGCAAGACAGGGCAAGGCAAATCCAGGCAAGGCAAGGCAAGGCAAATCCAGGCAATGCAAATCCGAGAAAAAAAGACAAGGCAAGGCAAATCCAGGCAAAAAAAATTTCAGACAAGGCAAATGCAGTCAAGACAAATTCAGGCAAGGCAAGGTAAAGAAAATTCATGGAAGACAAATCCAGGCAAGGAAAGGCAAGGCAATGCAGGGCAAGAAAAATCCAAGGAAGGCAAATTCAGTTAAGAAAAATGCATAAAACTGAAATCCAGGCAAGTAAACTCCAGGCAAGGAAACTCTAGGCAAAACCAAACCAGGAAAAGCAAATTCTGACAAGGAAAATCCAGGCAAAGCAAATCCAGCCAAGGCATATCCAGGCTAAACAAATACACGCAAGGCAAATCCAGGAAAAACAAATTAAGGCAATGCAAATCCAGGCAAGGCAAGGCAAGGCAATTCCACGCAAGGCAAATCTGGGCAAGACAAGAAAAAGCAAATTCGGGCAAGGAAAGGCAAGGAAAGGCAAATCCAGGCAAGGCAAGGCAAGGCAAATCAAGGCAAGGCAAATTCAGGCAAGGCAAATTTAGGCAAGTCAAATTCAGACAAGGCTAATCTAGGCAAGGTAAATCCACGCAAGGTAGATCTATGAAAGGAATATCCAGGAATGTCAGATCCAGGAAAGGCAAGACAAGGAAAATCCAGACAAGACAGATCCCAGCAAGACAAAGAAATACAAGGCAAACACTGACAAGGCAAATTTAGACAAGGCAAGGCAACGCAAGGCAAATCCAGTCAAGGCAAACCCAAGCAAAACAAGAAAGGGCAAGGCAAATCCAGACAACACAAATTCAGGCAAGGCAAATCCAAGCAAGGCAAATCCAGGCAAGTCAAATCTAGGCAAGGCAATGCAAGGCAATTCCAAACAAGACAAATATAGGCAAGGCAAGGTAAGGCAAAGCAAGGAAGAAGACATCCAGGTAACGTAAATCCAGGCAATGCAAATCCTGTCCATACTAATGCAGGCAAGGCAAATCTAGGCAAGGCAAATTCAGGCAAAGCAAATTTAGGCAAGTCAAATTCAGACAAGGCTAATCTAGGCAAGGTAAATCCACGCAAGGTAGATCCATGAAAGGAATATCCAGGAAAGTCAGATCCAGAAAAGGCAAGACAAGGAAAATCCAGACAAGACAGATCCCGGCAAGACAAAGAAATACAAGGCAAACACTGACAAGGCAAATTTAGACAAGGCAAGGCAATGCAAGGCAAATCCAGTCAAGGCAAACCCAAGCAAAACAAGAAAGGGCAAGGCAAATCCAGGCAACACAAATTCAGGCAAGGCAAATCCAAGCAAGGCAAATCAAGGCAAAATAAATCCAGGCAAGTCAAATCTAGGCAAGGCAATGCAAGGCAATTCCAAACAAGACAAATATAGGCAAGGCAAGGTAAGGCAAAGCAAGGAAGAAGACATCCAGGTAATGTAAATCCAGGCAATGCAAATCCTGTCCATACTAATGCAGGCAAGGCAAATCTAGGCAAGGCAAATCCAGGCAAAACCAGGAAGGGTAAGGCATATCCAGGCAAAACAAATCCAGGAAAGGCAAATCCAGGACAGGCAAATCCAGGAAAGGCAAGGCAAGGAAAATCCAGACAAGGCAAATCAGGCAAGGTGTATCAAAGCAAGGCAAGTCAAGGTGAGGCAAATCCAGCAAAGGCATGGCAAGGAAAATCCAGGCAATACAAATCCCTGCAAGGCAAAGTAATTCAAGGCAAATACAGGCAAGGCATATCCAGAAAAGGCAAGGTAAGGCAAATCAAGTTAGGGCAAAGTCGGGCAAGGCAAATTCAGGCAAGGAAAACCTAAACAATTCAAATCGAGGCAAGACAACTCCAGGCAAGGCAAATCCTGCCAAGGCTAATCCAGGCAAGGCAAATCCAGGCAAGGCAAATCCAGGCAAGGCAACACAAGGTAATTCCAGGCCTGGAAAATCTAGGGAAGACAAGGAAAGGCAAGGCAAATCAAGGCAAGGCAAATCCAGGCAAGGCAAATTTAAGCAAGGCAAATCCAGGCAAGGCGAAGGAAGGCAATGCAAAACAAGGCAAATCCAGGAAATTCAAATTCAGGCAAGGAAAACCCAAACAATTCAAATCCAGGCAAGGAAAACGCAGGCAAGGCAACTCCAGGCAACACCAGACCAGGTAAAGCAAATTCTGCCAAGGCTAATCCAGGCAAGGCAAATACAAGCAAGGCAAATCCAGGCAAGGCAAATCTAGGCAAGGCAAATAAAGGTAAGGTGAATCCAGGAAAGGCAAATCCAGGAACGACAAATCCAGAAAAGGCAAGACTAGTAGAATACACACAATAGAGATACTGGAAAGGCAAAGGAATGCATGGCAAATACTGGCAAGCCAAATCCAGGCAAGGCAAAGCAAGGCAAATTCAGTCAAGGCAAATTCTGGCAACACAAGGCAGATCAAGGCAAATCCAGGCAAGGCAAATTCAGGCAAGGCAAACCCAGGCAAAATAAATCCAGGCAAGTCAAATCCAGGCAAGGCAATTCTAGGTAAGACAAGGTAAGGCAAATACAGGCAAGGCAAAACAGAACAAATCCAGTCAAGGCAAATTCAGGCAAGGCAAATCCTGGACAGGCTAATGCAGGCAAGAAAAATCTAGGCACGGCACATTTAGGCAGAACAAATCCAGGCAAGGCAAATCCAGGTAAGGCAAATCCAAGTAAGGCATATTCAGGCAAAACAAATACAGGGAAGGCAAATCCAGGAAACGCAAGGCAAAGAAAATTTGGGCAATACAAATTCCAGCAAGGCAAAGTAATTCAAGGGAAATACAGGTAAGGCATATCCAGGAAAGGCAAAGCAAGGCAAATCCAGGCAACGCAAATCCAGCCAAGGCAAATTCAGGCAAGGAAAACCCAAAAAATTTAATCCAGGCAAAGCAACTCCAGGGAAGGCAACTCCAGAAAACCCAAAATATTTAATCCAGGCAAAGCAACTTCAGGGAAGGCAACTCCAGGCAAGACCAAACCAGGCAAAGCAAATTCTGCCAAGGCTAATCCTGGCAAGACAAATTTAGGCAAGGCAAATCCAGGCAAGGGAAGGCAAGGAAATCCCAGACCTGGCAAATCTAGGCAAGACAAGGCACGGCAAAACCAGGCAAGGCAAGGCAAGGCAAATCCTGGCAAGGTAAATCCAGACAAAGCAAATCCTGTCCAGAGTAATGCAGGCAAGGCAAATCTAGACAAAACAAATCCAGGTAAAGCAAATCCAGGTAAGGCAAGGCAAGGCAAATACAAGCTAGGACACAAAGGCAAATCAAGGCAAGGCAAATACAGGCAAGGCAAAGCAAGGCAAATCAAAGCAAGCAAACCCAGGAAAGTCAAATTTAGGGAACCAAATCCCGGCAAGGCAAAGAAAGGCAATGCAGGGCAAGGCAAATCCAGGCAATTCAAATTCAGGCAAGGAAAACACAAGCAATTGAAATCCAGCAGGGAAACTCCAGGCAAGGCAACTCCAGGCAACACCAAACCAGGCAATGCAAAACCTGCCAAGGCTAATAAAGGCAAGGCAAACCCAGGCAAGGCAAGGCTAGACAATTCCAGGCAAGGCAAATTTGGGCAAGGAAAGGAAAGGCAAATCCAGGCAAGGTAATTTCAGACAAGGCAAATCCTGGCCTGGGAAATGCAGGAAAGGAAAATCAATGCAAGAAAATTTTAGGCAAAACAAATCCAGGCAAGACAAATCCAGGCAGGCCAGGCAAGGCAAATTGAGGCAAGGAAAATCCAGGCAAGGCAAATCCCGTCAAGGCAACGCAAGTCAAAAACAGGCAAGGCAATGTAAGGCAAATACAGGCAAGGCAAATACAGGCAAGACAATGCAAGGCAAGGTAAATCAAAACATGACAAATCCAGGCAAGGCAAATTTAGGCAAGGCAAATACAGACAAGGTTAATGCAGGCAAGGCAAATCCAGGCAAGGTAGATCCAGGAAAAACAAATCCAGGAAAGGCAAATCCAAGAAAGACAAGGTAAGGAAAATCCAGGCAATACAAATCCCAGAAAGGAAAAGTAATGCAAGTCAAATATAGAAAATGCATATCTAGGAAAGGCAAGACAAGGCAAATCCAGGCAATGCATATTCAGGCAAAAAAATCCAGAATATTCAAATCCAGGCTAGACAACTCCAGGTAAGGCAACTCCAGGAAAGGCCAAACCAAGCAAGGAAATTCTGGCAAGGCTATTCCAGGCAAGGCAAATCCAGGCAAGGAAAATCCAGGAAAGGCATATTCAGGCAAAACTAATCCAGACAAGGCAAATGCAGACAAACATATCCTGGCCAGGGTAATTCGGGCAAGGCAAATCCAGGAAAATCAAATTCAGGCAATACAAGGCAAGGCAAATACAGAAAAGCAAGGTGAAACAAATCGAGGCAAGGCAAATATAGGCAAGGCAAGGCACATCCAGGCAAGGCAAATTTAGGCAAGTCAAGGCAAGGCACATCCAGGTAAGGCAAATCCTGTCAAGGCAAAAACAGGCAAGGCAAGGTAATGCAAATCCAGGCAAGGCAAATCAAGACAAAGTAAGGGAAGGCAAAGCAAATCAAGGCAAGGCAATTCTAGACAAGGCAAATTTAGGAAAGGCCAATCCAGGCAAGGCAAATCCAGTCAAGTTAAATCCAGGAAAGGCAATCTAGACAAGGCAAATTTAGGAAAGGCAAATCCAGGCAAGGACAATTCAGGCAAGACAAATCCAGGCAAGGTAATTCCAGGAAAGGCATATCCAGACAAGGCAAATCCAGACAAAATAAATCGAGACAAGTCAAATCCAGGCAACGCAAGGCAAGGGAATTCCAAGCAAGACAAGTCTAAGCAAGACAAGGGAAGGCAAATACAGGCAAGGCAAGGTAGAACAAATCTATATAAGGCAAATTAGACAAGGCAAATTTTGGCCAGGATAATGCAGGCAAGAGAAATCTAGGCAAGGCAAATTCAGCCAAAACAAATCCAGGCAAGGCAAATCTTGGCCAGGCTAATGCATGCAAGGCAAATCTAAGAAAGGAAAATCCAGGCAAAACAAATCCAGGAAAGACAAATTCAGGCTAGGCATATCCAGGCAAAACAAATTCAGAAAATGCAAATCCAGGTATTGCAAACTCAGTGAAGGAAAATTCAGGCAAGGAAAACCCAAACAATTCAAATCCAGGCAAGACCACTCTGGACTAGGCAACCCTAGGCCAGGCCAAACCAGGCAAGGCAAACCCTGGCAAGGTTAATTCAGGCAAGGCAAATTCAGGCAAAAAAAAATCCAGGCAAGGCAAATTGAGGCAAGGAAAGGCAAGGCAATTCGAGGCCAGGCAAATCTAGTCAAGACAAGGCAAGACAAATCTAAGCAAAGCAAGGCAAAGCAAATCCAGGAAAGGCAAATCCAGGCAAAACAAATTCAGGCAAGGCAAATGCAGGCAAGGCAAAGCAAGATAATTTCATGCCAGGCAAATCTAGTTAAGTGAAAACCAGGCAAGCAAGGCAAAGAAAATCCAGGTACGGTAAATCCAGACAAAGCAAATCATGGCCACAATAATGCAGGCAAGACAAATCTAAGCAAGGTAAATCCAGGCAAAACAAATCCAGGAAAATCGAGGCAAGGCAAATCCAGGCAAGGCCAGGCAAGGCAAATCAAGGCAAGGTAAATCCAGGCAACACAATGCAAATCACATCCAGGCAAGGCCAATTTTGTCAAGGCAACACAAGGCAAAACAGGCAAGGAACAATAAGGCAAATCCAGTCAAGGCAAGGCATATCAAGGCAAGAAAAATTCAGGCAAGGCAAATTTAGGCAAGGCAAATCCAGACAAGGCTAATCCAGGCAAGGTAAATCCAGGCAAGGTGGATCCAGGAACAGCAAATCGAAAAAAGGCAACTCCAAGAAAGGCAAGGCAAGGAAAATCCAGGAAAATCCACTATCAGCAAGGCAAAGTAATGCAAGGCAAATAAAGGTAAGGCATATCCAAGAAAGACAAGTCAAGGCAAATCCAGTCATGGCAAATCCAGGCAAGGCAAATCCAGTCATGGCAAATCCAGGCAAGGCAAATCCAGTCATGGCAAATCCAGGCAAGGCAAATCCAGTCATGGCAAATCCAGGCAAGGCAAATCCAGTCATGGCAAATCCAGTCATGGCAAATCCAGGCAAGGCAAATGCAGGAAAGACAACAGCAGGCAAGGCAACTTTAGGCAAGGCATAACCAGACAAGGGAAATCCTGGCAAGGCAAATCCAGGCATGGCAAATCCCAAAAAAACAAAGCCAGGCAAGACAAATCCAGGCAAGGCAAAGCAAGGCAAATCAAGGCCTGGCAAATCCAGGCAAGACAAGGCAAGGCGAATCCAGGGAAAGCAAGGCAAGGCAAATCCAGCAAGGTAAATCCAGACAAGGCAAACCCTGGCCAGGGTAATGTAGGCAAGGCAAATCTAGGCAAGTCAAATCCAGGCAAAATAAATTCAGGCAAGGCAAGGCAAATTCAGGCAAGGCAACAAAGGCAAATCGAGGCAAGGAAAATCCAGGTAAGGCAAGGCAAGGCAAGGCACAGAAAGGCAAGGCAAATTCCGTCAAGGCAACGCAAATTCCGTCAAGGCAAAGCAAGGCAAAAAAAGGCAAGTCAAAATAACCAAATCCAGGCAAGGCAAATTCAAGCAAGGCAAATCCAGGCAAGGCTGATCCAGGCAAGGAAAATACAGGCAAGGAAGATCTAGGAAAGGCAAATCCAGGCAAGGCAAATTTCGGCAAGGCAAATCCAAGCAAGGCTGATCCATGCAAGAAAAATCCAGGCAAGGATGATCTAGGGAAGGCAAATCCAGGAAAAGCCAATACATGAAAGGCCACCTAACAAAAATCCAGGCAAGACAAATCCCAGCAAGGCAAATTCCGGCAAGGCAAAGGAATGTAAGGCAAACCCAGGAAAGACAAAGCAAGTCAAATTCAGTCATGACAAATCCAGGCCAGGCAAATTCAGGCAAGAAAAACACAAATAATTCAAATCCAGGCAAGACAACTCCAGGCAAGGCAACTCCAGGTAAGGCCAAACCAGGCAAGACAAATCCAGGCAAGGCAAATCCAGGCAAGGCAAGGCATAACCAGGCCAGGCAAGTCCAGGAAAATAAGGGAAAACAAATCCAGGTAATGCAAATCCAGTAAAGGCATGGTAACGCAAATCCAGACAAGGCAAATTCAGGCAAGGCAAGGCAAGAAAAATTCAGGCAAGAAAAGGCAAGGCAACGCAGGGCAAGGCAAATCCAGGCAAGGCAAATTCAGGCAAGGAAAACCCAAAAAATTTAAATCCAAACAAGAAAACTCCAGGCAATGCAACTCCAGGAAAGACCAAACAAGGCAAAGCAAATTCTGCCAAGGCTAATCCGGGCAAGGAAAATCTAGGCAAGGCAAATCTCTGCAAGGCAAATACAGGCAAAAAAAATACAGGCAAAGTGAGGCAAGGCAAATCCAGGCAAGGCAAATTGAGGCAAGGTAAATTTAAGCAAGGCAAGGCAAGGCACATCCTGGCAAGACAAACCCTGTCAATGCAACGAAAGGTGAAAACAGGCAAGGCAAGGTAAGACAAATCCAGGCAAGGCAAATCCAGTTAAGGCAAATTTAGGCAAGGCAAATCCAGGCAAGGTAAATCCAGGCAAGGTAGATGCAGGAAAGGCAAATCAAAAAAAAGGCAAATCTATGAAAGGCAAGGCAAAGAAAATTCAGGCAAGACAACATTTGGCAAGGCAAAGTAATGCAAGGCAAATACAGGTAAGGCATATCCAGGAAAGGCAAGGCAAGGCAAATCCAGTCAAGGCAAATCCAGGCAAAACAAATTTAGGCAAGAAAAACCCAAACAATTAAAATCCAGGCAAGACAACTCTAGGGAAAGCCACTCCAGACAAGATCAAACCAGGCAAAGCAAATCCTACCAAGGCTAATCCAGACAAGGCAAATCCAGGCAAGGCAAGGCAAGGCAATTTCAGGCCTGGCAAATCTAGGCAAGACAAAACAAGACAAATTCAGGCAAAACAAAGCAAGGCAAATCCAGGCAAGGTAAATCCAGATAAGTAAAATTGAGGCAAGGCAAGGCAAGAAAAATTCAGGCAATACAAATCCAGGCAAGGCAAGGCAAGGCAAGGTAATGCAGGGAAAGCCAAATCCAGGCAAGGCAAATCCAGGCAAGGCATATCCAGGCTAAACAAATCCAGGCAAGGCAAATCCAGGCAAAACAAGGCAAGAAAATTCCAGGCAAGGCAAATTTAGGCAAGGCAAATTAGGCAAGACATGGAAAAGCAAATCCAGGCAAGGCAAGGCAAAGGAATGCAAATGCCAGCAAAGCATGGCATGAAAAGGCAAATTCTGAAGATTCAAATCCCAGAAAATCAAGGCAAGGGAAGGCAAATCCAGGAATGGCAAGTCCAAAAAAAGTAAGGCAAAACAAATCCAGACAAGGCAAATTCAGGCAAGTCATGGCAAAGCAAATCCAGACAAGGAAATTCAGGCAAGGCAAGGCAAGGCAAGAAAAATCCAGGCAAAACAAATTTAGGCACGGCAAGGCGAAGCAACGCAGGGCAAGACAAATCGAGGCAAGGCAAATTAAAAAAGAAGAAACCAAATAATTCAAATCCAGGCAAGGCAAATCCTGGCCAGGCTAATGCAGGAAAGGCAAATCTAGGCAAGGCAAATCCTAGCAAAACAAATCCAGGCAAGGAAAATCCAGGCTAGGCAATCCCAGACAAGGCATATTCAGGCCAAACAAATCCAAGCAATGCAAATCCGTGGAAGGCAAATCAAGGAAGGGAAAGGAAAGAAGATATAGGCAAGGCAAATCTGCGCAAGACAAATCTAGGCAAGGCTAATCCAGGAAAGGCAAATCCAGGCAAGGCAAATTCAGGCAACGCAAATCCAGACGAGGAAAATTCAGAAAAGGCAAGGGAAAGAAAACTCAGTCAAGACAAATACAGGCATGGCAAGGCAAGGCAACGCAGGGCAAGGCAAATCAAGGCAAGGAAATCCCAAGCAATACAAATCCAAACAAGGAAACTCCAGGCAAGGCAACTCCAGGCAACATCAAACCAGGCAAAACAAATCCTGCCAAGGCTAATTGAGGAAAGACAAATTTAGTCAAGGTAAATACAGGCAAAGAAAATATAGGCAAGACAAATACAGGCAAAACAAATTCAGGCAAGGCATATCAAGGCAAGGCAAGGTAACGCAATTCCAGGGAAGGCAAATCTAGGAAAAACAAGGTAAGGCAAAGCAAGGCAAGGCAAATCCAGACACGGCAAATTCTGGACATATTAATGCAGGCAAGGCAAATTTAGGCAAGGCAAATCCAGGCATGGCAAGGCAAGGAAAATCAAGGCAAGGAAAATCCAGGCAAAAGAAATTTAGGCAAAACAAATCTAGACAAGGCTAGTCTAAGCAAGGCAAATACAGGCAAGGTAGATCCAGGAAAGGCAAATCCAGGAAAGACAAATGCAGAAAAGGCAAGGCAAGGAAAATCCACACAAGGCGGACCCCAGAAAGGCAAAGAAATGGAAGGCAAATACTAGCAAGGTAAATTTAGGCAAGGCAAGGCAAGGAAAATCCAGTCAAGGCAAATCCAGGCAAGGCAAATTCAGACAAGGATGATCCAGGCAAAACAAATTAGAGGAATGGAAATTCAGAGAAGGCAAATCAAGAAAGGGCAAGGCAAGGAAAATCTAGGCAAGGCAAATCCATTTAAGGCAAATCCAGGCAAGTCAAATCTAGGAAAGGCAAGGCAAGGCAAGGCAAATAAAATCCACGCAATACAAATCCCGCCAAGGCAAAGTAATTCAAGGCAAATACAGGCAAGGCATATCCAGGAAAGGCAATCCAAGGCAAATCCAGTCAAGGCAAATCGAGGCAAGGCAAATTCAGGCAAGGAAAATCCAAACAATTCAAATCCAGGCAACACAACTCCAGGCAAGGCAATTTCAAGTAAGGCCAAACCAGGCAAGGCAAATCCTGGCAAAGCTAATTTAGGCAAGGCAAATCCACGCAAGGGAAGGCAAGGAAAATCCCGGAAAGACAACTATCGACAAGGCAAGTTATGCAAGGCAAATACAGGTAAGGCATATCCAGGAAAGGCAAGGCAAGGCAAATCCAGTCAAGGAAAATTCAGGCAAGGCAAATTCATGCAAGGAAAACCCAAACGATTCAAATCCAGGCAAGACAACTCTGGGCAAGGCAACTTCAGGCAAGGCCAAACCAGGTGAATCAAATACCAGTGAGGCTAATCCAGGCAAGGCAAATTCAAACAAAGCAAAGAAAATCCAGACAAGGCAAGTTCAGGGAAAGTAAGGGAAAACAAATCTAGACAAGGCAAATTCAGGCAAGGCCTGGCAAGGCAAATTTAGAGAAGACCAATTCAGGCAAGGAAATGCAAAAAAAAAAAAAATCCAGGTAAAACAAATCCAGGAATGGCAAGGCAAGGCAAATCCAGGTGAGGCAAATTCAGGCAAAAAAATCCCCAAGCAATTTAAATTCAGACAAGGAATCTTCAGGCAAGGCAACTCCAGGAAAGACCAAATCAGGCAAAGAAATTCCTGCCAAGGCTAATCCAGGCAAGGCAAATCCAGGCAAGGCAAATTTAGGCAAAACAAATCCAAGCAAGGCAAATCCAGGCAGAACAAATCCCACCAAGGCAAGGCAAGGCAAGGCAAATCCAGGCAAAGCAAACCTAGGCAAGGCAAATCCAGGCTAATCAAATCCAGGCAAGCCAAATCCAGGCAAGGCAAATCCAGACAAGGCATATCAAGGCAAAACAAATACAGGCAAGGCAAATCCAGAGAAGGCAAGTCAAGGAAGGGCAAGGCAAGGAAAATCCAGTCAAGGCAAATCTAGGCAAGGCAAATCAATTCAGGTCAAATGCAGGCAAGGCAAATCCAGGCAAGAAAAGGCAAATCCAATAAAGGCAAGGCAAAAAAAAAATCCAGGCAATACAAATCCCGGCAAGGCAAAGTAAGGCAAGGCAAATACAGGCAACGCATATCCAGGAAAGTCAAGGCAAGTAAAATCCAGTCAAGGCAAAACCAGGCAAGGCAAATTCAGTCAAGAAAAACCCAAACAATTCAAATCCTGACAAGACAACTCCAAGCAAAACAACACCAGGCAATCCCAAACCAGGCAAGGCAAATACTGGCAAAGCTAATCCAGGCAAGGCAAATCCTAGCAAGGCTAATCCAGGCAAGGTAAATCCAGGGAAAGCAAATCCAGGAAAGGCATATCCAGGCCAGGCAAATCCATGCAAGGCAAGGCTAGGCAATGCAAAATCAAATTTAGGCAAGAAATGGCAAGACAAATCCAGGCAAGGCAAGGCAATGAAAAGCAAATCCAGGAAAGCATGGCAAGGCAAGAAAAATGCAGGCAATTCAAATTTTGAAAAAGCAAGGCAAGGCAAGGCAAATCCTGGCAAGGCACGCAAATCCAGGCAAGTCAAGTCAAAATAAAGTAAGGGAAAACAAATCCAGACAAGGCAAATTTAGGCAAGGCATGGCAACGCATATCCAGACAAGGTATTTCAGGCAATGCAAGGCAAAGAATATCCAGGCAAAAAAATTCATTCACAACAAGGCAAAGAAACGCAGGGCACAGCAAATCTAGACAAGGCAAATTCAAGTAAAGGAAACCCAAACAATCCAAATCCAGGCAAGGAAACTCCAGGCAAGGCAACTCCAGGCAAGACCAAACCAGACAAAGCAAATCCTACCAAAGCTAATACATGCAAGGCAAATCCAGGCAAGGCAAGGCAAGGCAAGGCAAAGCAAATTCAGGCAACAAAAGGCAAGGCAATTCAAAGCAAGGCTAATCTAGAACAGAAAAGGGAAGGCAAATACAGGCAAGGCAAGGCAGAAAAAATCTAGGTAAGGCAAATCCAGGCAAGGCAAATCCTGGCCAGGCTAATGCAGGAAAGGCAAATCTAGGCAAGGTGAATACAGGTAAAACAAATCCAGGCAAGGAAAACCTAGGCAAGGCAAATCCAGGCAATGCAAATCCAGAGAAGGCAAATCAAAAAAGGGCAAGGCAAGGAAAATCCAGGCAAGGCAAATCTAGGCAACGCAAATGCAGGCAATGCCAATCCAGGCATGGCAAATCCAGGCAAGGCAAATTCAGTCAAAAAAAACAAACAATTCAAATCCAGGCAAACAATCCAGGCAAGGCTAATCCAGAGAAGGCAAATTCAGGCAAGGCAAGGAAAATTCAGGCAAGACAAATATAGGCAAAGCAAGGCAAGGCAATGCATGGCAAGGCAAATCCAGGAAAAACAAATTCAGGCAAGGAAAACCCAAACAATTCAAATCCAGGCAAGGAAACTTCAGGCAAGGCAACTCCATGCAACACCAAACAAGGCAAAGAAAATTCATTCAATGCTAATCCAATCAAGGGAAATATAGACAAGGCAAATCCAGGCAAGGCGGCAAGGCTCAAATCCAGAAAAGGCAAGGCAAAAAAAATTCTGGAAATAAAAATCACAGCAAGGCAAAGTAATGCAAGGCAAATTGCGGCAAGGCATATTCAGAAAAGGCAAGGCAAGGCAAATTCAGTCAAGGCAAATCCAGGCAAGGCAAATTCAGGAAAGAAAAACCCAAACAATTCAAATCCAGGCAAGATAATTTCAGGCAAGGTAAATCGAGGCAAAACAAATCCAGGCAAGGCAAGCAAGTCAATTCCAGGCCTGGCAAATCTAGGCAAGACAAGGCAAGGAAAATCTAGGCAAGACAAGGCAAGTCAAATCCAGGCAAGGTAAATCCAGAAGAGGCAAATCCTGGCCAGGGTAATGCAGGCAAGGAAAATCTAGGCTAGGCAAATCCAGTGAAACAAATCCAGGCAAGCCAAGACAATGCAAGGCAAATCCAGGCAAGGCCACAAATGCAAATTGAGGCAAGGCAAATCCAGGCAAGGCAATGCAAGGCACATCCAAGCAAGGCAAGGCAAGGCACATCCAGGCAAGGCAAATTTTGTCAAGGCAATGCAAGGCGAAAACAAAAATGGCAACGTAAGACAAATCCAGGCAAGGCAAATCCAGGCAAGGCAAGGCAAGGCAAGGCAGATTTAAGCAAGGCAAATCCAGGCAAGGCAAAGCAAGGCAACTCTGGGCAAGATTTAACTTCAGACAAGAGAAACCCAAACAATTCAAATCCAGAGAAGGAAACTCTAGGCAAGGCAACTCCAGGTAACACCAAACCAGGAAGGCAAATTCTGCCAAAGCTAATCCAGGCAACGCAAATAAAGGCAAGGAAAATCCAGGCAAGTCAAATCCAGTCAAGGCATATTCAGGCAAAAAATCCAGGCAAGGTAATTCCAGGCAAAAATATCCAGGCAAGGCAAAACCAGGAAAGGCAAGGCAAGGAAAGTCCAGGCAAAGCAAGGAAAATCCAGGCAAGGCAAATTGAGACAAGGCAAATACAGGCAAGGCAAATCCAAGGAAAATATATCCAGGTAGGACAAATCCAGGAAAGGCAAGGCAAGACAAGAAAAGTCCAGAAGAGGCAAGGCAAGAAAAATCCAGGCAAGACAAATCCCGGAAAGGCAATGTAATGCAAGGCAAATACAGGCAAGGCATATCCAGGAAAGGCAAGGCAAGGCATATGCTATCAAGGCAAATCCAGGTCAGAGAAATTCAGTCAAGGAAAACCCAAACAATTCAAACCCAGGCAAGACCACTCCAGGCAAGGCAACTCCAGGCGATGCCAAACCAGGCAACACAAATTTAGGCAAGAGAAGGCAAGGAAAATCCAGGCAAGGCAAGCAAGGCAAGGGAAGGCAAATCTAGGAAACGCATGGCAAGGCAAGGCAAATCCAGGCAATGCAAATTTAGGCAAGGCTAATCCAGGCAAGGCAAATCCAGGCAAGGTAGATCCAAAAAAGGCTAACCCAGGAAAGGCAAATTCAAGACAGGCAAGGCAAGAAAATTCTAGGCAAGTCAACAATCAGCAAGGCAAAGTAATGCAAGGCAAATACAGGTAAGACATATCCAGGAAAGGCAAGGCAAGGCAAATCCAGTCAAGGCAAATTCAGGCAAGGCAAATTCAGGCAAGGAAAACCCAAACAATTCAAACCCAGGCAAGACAACTGCAGGTAAGGCAACTCCAGGCAAGGCCAAGGCAGGGAAGACAAATACCGGAAAGGTGAATCCATGCAAGGCAAATCCAAGAAAGGCAAATCCAGGTAAGGCAAGGCAAGGCAATTCCAGGTCAGGCAAATCTAGGCAAGAAAAGGCAATGCAAATCCAGTCAAAGCAAGACTAAGCAATTCCAGGCAAGGTAAATCCAGACAAAACATATTTTGGCCAGAGTAATGCAGGCAAGGCAAATCCAGGCAATACACACCCAGGCAAGGAGAGGCAAGGCAAATCCAGGCAAGGCGAGGCAAGGCTAGGCAAGGTAAATCCAGGCAAGGCAAATCCTGGCAAGGCCAGGCAAAACACATCCATGCAAGGCAAATTTCAACAAGGCAACACAAAGCAAAAACTGCCAAGGCAATGTAAGGCAAATCCAGACAAGGCAAAGCCAAGCAAGTCAAGGCAAGCAAGACATATCAATGGAAGACAAATCCAGGCAATGCAAATTTAGGCAAGGCTATTCCAGGCCAGGCAAATCCATGCAAGGTAGATCCAAGAAACGGCAAATCCAGGAAAGGGAAATCCAAGAAAGGCAAATCCAAGTAAGGCAAGGCAAGGAAAATCCAGGCAAGACAAATCCCGGCAAACCAAACTAATGCACGGCAAATACATGCAAGGCATATCCAGGAAAGTCAAGGCAAGGCAAATCCTGTCATGGCAAATCCAGGCAAAGCAAATTCAGGCAAGGAAAACTTAAACAATTCAAATCCAGGCTAGACAACTCCAGGCAAGGCAACTCCAGGCAAGTCCAAATCAAGCAAGGCAAATCCTGGCAAGGCTATACCAGGCAAGCCAAATCCAGGCAAAGCAAATTCAGGCAAGGCATATTCAGGGAAAATATATACAGTCAAGGCAAGGCAAGGCAAGACAATTCCATGCAAGGCAAATTTAGGCAAGACAGGGCAAGGCAAATACAGGCAGGGCAAGGCAAGAAAAGTCAAATCCAGGCAATGCATGGCAAGACAAGGAAAATACAGGCAATGCAAATCCTGAAAAAACAAGGCAATGCAAGGCAAATCCAGGTAAGGCAAATCCAGGTAAGGCAAGGCATATTCAGGCAAGGCAAGTCCAGGGAAATTAAGTGAAAAGAAATCCAGAAAAGACAAATCCAGGCAAGGCACGGCAAGTCAAATCCAGACAAGGCAAATTCAGGCAAGGCAAGGCAAGAAAAATCCAGGTAAAACAAACCCAGGCACGGCAAGACAATGCAAAGCAGGACAAGGTAAATCTAGGAGTAGCAAATTCAGGCAAAGAAAACCCAAACAATTCAAATCCAATCAAGGAAACTCCAGGCAGAGCAACTCCAGGCAATAACAAACCAGACAAAGCAAATTCTGCCAAGGTTTACCCAGGCAAGGCAAAACCAGGCAAGGCAAATACAGGCAAAGCAAATCCAGGCAAGAAAAGGCAAGGCAAAGCAAATCCAGTGCAGGCAAATCCAGGCAAAGTAAATTCAGGCAAGTCAAATACAGGCAACACAAGACAAGGCAATTCCAAGCAAGGCAAATCTAGGCAAGACAAGAGAAGGCAAATACAGGCAAGGCAAGGCAGAACAAATCTAGGTAAGGCACATCAAAGCAAGGCAAATCCTCGCCAGGCTAATGCAGGCAAGGCAAATCTAGGCAAGACAAATACAGGCAAAACAAATCCAGACAAGGCAAACCCAGGCAAGGCAAATCCAGATGAGGCATATACAGGCAAAACAAATCCAGGCAATGCAAATCAAGAGAATGCAAATCAAGGAAGGGCAAGGCAAGAAAAATCCACACAAGGCAAATCTAGGCAAGGCAAATCCAGGCAAGGCATATACAGGAAAGGCAAGGCAAGGCATATCCAGGAAATGCAAGGCAAGGCAAATCCAGTAAAGGAAATTAAAGGCAAGGAAAATTCAGGTGAGGAAAACCCAAACGATTCAAATCCAGGCAAGACAACTCCCGGCAAGGCAACTCCAGGCAAGACCAAACCAGGCAAGGCAAATCCTGGAAAGGCTAATCCAGGCAAGGCAAATCCAAGCAAAGTATATCCAGACTAAACAAACCCGAGCAGGGCAAATCCAGGCAAGACAAGGTAAGGCAATTCCAGGAAATGCAAATTTCAGCAATACAGGGCAAAACAAACCCAGGCAAGGCAATGCAAGAGAAGACAAAACCAGGCAACATATGGCAAAACAAGGCAAATCTAGAAAATATAAATTTTAGAAAAACAAGGCAAGGAAAGGGAAATCCAGGCAAAACAAATTTAGGCAAGGCAAATCCAGGCAAGAAAATCCATACTAGGCAAATTCAGGCAAGGCAAGGCAAAAAAAATTCATTTAAGACAAATACTGGGAAAGAAAGGCAAGGCAATGCATGGCAAGGCAAATCCAGGCAAGGCAAATTCAGGCAAAGAAAACCCAAAAAATTTAAATCCAGGCAAGGTAACTCCAGGCAATGCCAAAGCAGGCAAAACAAATCCTGCCAAGTCTAATCCAGGCAAGGCAAATCCAGGCAAGGGAAATACAGGCAAAATAAATCCAGGAAAGTCAAATCCAGGCAACACAAGGCAAGGCACTTACAAGCAAGGCAAATCTAGGCACGACAAGGGAAGGCAAACACAGGCAAGGCAAGATAGAACAAATCTAGTTAAGGCAAATCCAGGCTTGCCAGGCTAATGCAAGCAAGGCAAATCTAGGCAAGGCAAATCCAGGCAAAATAAATCCAGGCAAGACAAAACCAGGCAAGGCAAATCCAGAGAAGGCAAATCAAGGAAGGGCAAGGTAAGAAAAATTCAGGCAAGGCAAATGTAGGCAAGGCAAATCAATTCAAGTCAAACCCAGGCAAGGCAAATTCAGGTAAGAAAAACCCAAACAATTCAAATCCGGGCAGGACAACTCTGGCAGGGCAACTCCAGGTCAGACCAAATCAGGCAAGGCAAATCCTGGCAAGGCTAATCAAGGCAAGACAAATCCAGGCAAGGCAAATCCAGGCAAGGAAAATTCAGACAAGGCATATTAAGGCGAAACAAATTCTGGCAAAACAAATCCAGGCAATGCAAGGCAAGGGAATGCAAATTCAGGCAACGCATGGCAAGGCAATTCAAATCTAGGCAATTTAAATCCCAGAAAAACAAGGCAAGGCAACGCAAATCCAGGTAAGGCAAATCCAGGAAAGGCAAGGCAAGTCCAGGGAAGGCATGGCAATGCAAATCCAGACAAGTCAAATTCAGGCAGGGCGAGGAAAGAAAATTCAGGCAAAACAAATCCAGGCATGGCAAGGCAAAGCAATGCAGAAGGCAAATCCAGGCAAGGAAAATTCAAGGAAAGAAAATCCAAACAAGTCAAATTTAGGCAAGAAAACTTCAGGCAAGACCAAATCAGGCAAATCAAATCCTGCCAAGGCTCATCCAGGCAAGGAAAATACAGGCAAGACAAATAAAGGAAAGACCAATACAGGCAAAACAAATTAAGGCAAGGCAAATCCAGGATAGGCAAGGCAAGAAAAAGCAAATCCAGGCAAGGGAAATAAAGGCAAGACCAATACAGGCAAAGCAAATCAAGGCAAGGCAAATCCAGGAAAGGCAAGGCAAGGCAATCAAGTCCAGGCAAGGCAAATCTAGGCAAAATAATCCAAGCAAGTCAAATCCAGACAATGCAGGGCAAGGCAATTCCAAGCAAGGCAAATCTAGGCAAGACAAGGGAAGGCAAATACAGGCAAGGCAAGGCAGAAGAAATCCAGGTAAGGCAGATTCATGTAAGGCAAATTGTGGCCAGCCTAATGCAGGTAAAACAAACCTAGGCAATACAAATCCAGGCAAAACAAATCCAGGCAAGGCAAGGCAAGGCAAATCCAGGCAAGGCCAAACAAGGCAAATCAAGGCAAGGCAAATCCAGGCAAGGCAAGGCAAGGCACATTCAGGCAAGGCAAATCCGGTCATGGCAGCGCAAGGCAAAAAAACACAAGGCAAGGTAAGGCACATCCAGGCAAGGCAAGACAAGGCAAACATGGCACGGCAAATTTAGGCAAGGCAAATCCAGGCAAGCTAACCTGGGCAAGGAAAATCCAGAAAAGGCAAATCCAGGAAAGAAAAATCCAGAAAAGGCAAGGCAAGGAAAATCCAGGCAAGACAAATACTGGCAAGGCAAAGGAATGC
Organism: Leontopithecus rosalia; assembly: GCA_028533165.1. Lineage (NCBI taxonomy): Eukaryota > Metazoa > Chordata > Mammalia > Primates > Cebidae > Leontopithecus > Leontopithecus rosalia. The sequence goes on from CM052658.1 coordinate 95,350,584, forward strand.
AAGAAAAATACTGAAAAGGCAAATCCAGGCAAGACAAATGCAATCAAGGCAAATCCAGACAAGGAAAGGCAGGGCAAGTCAAATCCAGGCAAGGCAAATCCTGGCCAGGATAATTCAGGCAAGGCAAATCCAGGCAAGGCATATCCAGGCAAAACAAATCCAGGCAAGGCAAATCCAGAAAAGGCAGATTCAGGCAAAACAAATAAAGGCAAGGCAAATCCATGAAAGACAAGGCAAGAAAAATTCAGGCAAGGCAAATCCAGGCAAGGCAAATCCAAGCAAGGTAAGGTAAGGCGAGGCAAATCCAGGAAATGTAAGGCAAAAAAAATCCGGACAATACAAATCCCGGGAAGGCAAAGTAATGCAACGCAAATACAGGCAAGGCATATCCAGGAAATGAGAGACAAGACAAATATAGTCAAGGCTAATCCATGCAAGGCACATTCAGGCAAGGAAAAAACAAACAATTCAAATCCAGGCAAGACAACTCTAGGCAAGGCAATTCCAGGCAAGACCAAACCAGACAAAAAAAAAAATCCTGCCAAGGCTAATCCAGGCAAGGCAAATCCATGCAAAACAAATCCAGGCAAGGCAAATCCAGGCAAGGCAGGCAAAGTAAAACCAGGCAAGGCCAGGCAAAAAATATTCAGGCAATATAAATCTAGACAATGCAAATTCTGGCTAGGGTAATGCAGGAAGGCAAATCTGGGCAAGGCAAATACAGGCAAAACAAATCCAGGCAATCAAGGCAATGCAAATTCAGGCAAGGCCACAAAGGCATATCGAGGAAAGGCAAATTGAGGCAAGGCAAGGCAAGGCACAGCAAGACAAGGAAAATCCCATCAAGGCAATGCAAGTCAAAAACAGGCAAGGCAAGGTAAGCCAATCCAGGCAAGGCAAATCCAGGCAAGGCAATGCAAAAAAAGGCAAATCCAGGCAAGGCAAATCCAGATAAGTCAAGGCAAGGCAAAGCTAGGTAAGGCAAGGCAAGGCACAGCAAGGCAAGGCAAATTCCCTCAAGGCAATGCAAAGGAAAAACAGGCAAGGTAAGATAACCAAATCCAGGCAACGCAAATCCAGGCAAAACAATGCAAGGAAAGGCAAGTCAAGGCATGGCAAATCGAGGCAAGGCAAATTTAGACAAGGCAAATTCACACGAGGCTAATCAAGGCAAGACAAACCCAGGCAAAAAAACATAGAAAAGGCAAACCCAGGAAAGGCAAATCCAGGAAAGGTAAGGCAAGAAAAATCCAGCAGGACAAATCCAGGCAAGGCAATGTAATGCAAGGCAAATACAGGTAAGGCATATTCAGGAAAGGCAATACAAGGCAAATCCAGTCATGGCAAATCCAGGCAAGGCAAATTCAGGCAAGAAAATCCCAAACAATTCAAATGCAGGCAAGACAACTCCAGGAAAGGCAACTCCTGGCAAGACCAAACCAGGCTAGGCAAATCATGGCAAGGCTAATCCAGGCAAGGCAAATCCATGCAAGGCATATCCAGGCAAAACATATCCAGGCATGTCAAGGCAAGGCAATTTCAAGCAAGGCTAATTTAGGCAAGAAAAGGTAAGGCAAACCCAAGCAAGACAAGGCAAGGCAAATTGAGTCAAGGTAAATCCAAATAAGGCAAATCCTGGCCAGGGTAATGCAGGTAAGGAAAATCTAGGCAAGGCAAATCCAGGCAAAACAAACCCAGGAGGCAAGGCAAAGAAAATCCAGGCAAGGCTAGGCAAGATAAATCGAGGGAAGGCAAATCCAGGCAAGGAAAAGCAAGAAAAATTCAGGCAAGGCAAATCCGATCAAGGCAATGCAAGGCAAAGCAGGCAAGGGAAGGTAAGGCAAATCCAGGCAAGGCAAATCCAGTAAAGGAAAAACAAGGCAAATCAAGGCAAGGGAAATGCAGGCAAGGCAAATTTTGGCAAGGAAAATTCAAACAAGGCTAATCTAGGCAAGGCAAATTCAGGTAAGTTAGATCCTGGAAAGACAAATCCAGGAAAGGCAAATCCAGAAAAGGCAAGGTAAGAAAAATCCATACAAGACAAATCTCGGCAAGGCAAAGAAATGCAAAGCATATACTCACAAGGCAAATTTAGGCAATGCAAGTCAAGTCAAGTCAAATCCACTCAAGTCAAATACAGGCAAGGCCAGGAAGGGCAAGGCAAATTCAGGCAAGGCAAATCCAGGCAAGGCAAATCCAGGCAAAATAATCTAGGCAAGTCAAATACAAGCAAGGCAAGGCAAGGCAATTCCAAACAAGGTAAATCTAGGCATGGCAAGGTAAGGCAAATATAGGCAAGGAAAGCAGAACAAATCCAGGTAAGGTAAATCTAGGCAAGGCAAATCCTGGCCAGGCTAATGCAGCAAGGAAAATTTAGTCAAGGCAAATCCAGGCAAAACAAATACAGGCAAGGCAAATCCAGGCAAAGCATATCTGGGGAAAACAAATAAAGGCAAGGCCAATACAGGACAGTCAAATCCAGGAAAGGCAACGCAAGGAAAATTTAGGCAAGAAAAATCCAGGCAAGGAAAATCAGGAAAGGCAAGGTAAGGAAAATCCGGACAATACAAATCCTGGTAAGGCAAAGTAATGCAAGGCAAATACAGGAAACGCATATTTAGGAAAAGCAAGGCAAGGCAAATCCAGTCAAGGCAAATCTAGGCAAGACAAATTCTGGCAAGAAAAACCAAGCAATTCAAATCTAGGCAAGACAACTTCTGGCAAGGCAACTCCAGGCAAGACCAAACCAGGCAAAGCAAATCTGCCAAGGATAATCCAGGCAAGGCAAATCCAGGCAATGCAAATTCAGGCAAAACAAATCCAGGCAAGGCAAATCCAAGCAAGGCAAGGCAAGGCAAATCAAGGCCTGGCAAATCTAAGCAAGACAAGGCAAGCAAATGCAATAGAGGTAAATCCAGACAAGGCAAATCCTGGCCAGAGTAATGCAGGCAAGACAAATTTAGGCAAGGCAAATTCAGGCAAAACAAATCCAGGCAAGGCAAGGCAAGGAGAATTAAGGCAAGGCCACAAAGGCAAATCCAAGCAATGCATAGCAAAGCACAGCAAGGCAAGGCAAATACCATCAAGGCAACACAAGGCAAAAACAGATAAGGCAAGGTAACCAAATCCAGGCAAGGCAATGCAAGGAAAGGCTAGTCAAGGCACAGCAAATCCAGGCAAGGCAAATTTAGGCATGGCAAATCCAGGCAAGGCTAATCCAGGCAAGGCAAGGAGAGGCAATTCCAGGCAAGGCAAATTTAGAAAAGACATGGCAAGGCAAGGCAAGGAAAGGGAAGGGAATGCAAATCCAGGCAATGCATGGCAAGGCAAGGCAAGGCAAATCCAGGCAATTCAAATCCCAGAAAAACAAGGCAAGGCAAGGCAAATTCAGGCAAGGCAGATCCAGGCAAGTCAAGTCAAAACCAGGCAAGGTAAGTCTAGGGAAAGTAAGGGAAAACAAATCCAGACATGGCAAATACAGAAAAGGCATGGCAATGCAAATCTAGACAAGACAAATCCAGGCAAGGCAAGGCAATGCAAGGCAATGCAGGGCAAGGCAAATCCAGGCAAGGCAAATTCAGGCAAGGAAAACCCAAACAATTCAAATCCAAGCAAGGAAACTCCACGCAAGGCAACACCAGGCAAGACCAAATCAGGCAAAGCAAATCCTGCCAAGGCTAATCCAGGAGAGGCAAATATAGGCACTGCAAATAAAGGCAAGGCAAATACAGGCAAAACAAATCCAGGCAAGACAAATCCAGGCAAGGCAAAGCAAGGAAAAGCAAATCCATGCAAGGCAAATCCAAGCAAAATAAATTTAGGCAAGTAAAATCCAGGCAACACAAGGCAAGGCAATTTGAAGCAAGGAAATTGAGGAAAGACAAGCGATGGAAAATATAGGCAAGGCAAGGCAGAACAAACCTAGGTAAGGCTAATCCAGGCAACGCATATCCTGGCCAGGCTAATTCAAGCAAAGCAAATCGAGGCAAGGCAAATACACGCAAGGTAATACAAGAAAAATCCAGGCAAGGCAAATCCAGGAAAACTAAGAAAAGGCAAATCCACGCAAGGCATGGCAAAGCAAACCCAGAAATAACAAATTCAGGTAAGGCAAGGCAAAAAAATTCAGGCAACACAAACGAAGGAAAAACAAGGCAAAGCAACGCAGGAAAAGGCAAATCCATGCAAGGTAAATTCACGCAAGGAAAACCCAAACAATTCAAATCCAGGAAAGGTAACTTTAGGCAAGGCAACCCCAGGCAAGGCCAAACCAGGCAAAGCAAATTCTGCCTAGGCTAAACCAGGCAAGGGTAATGCAGGCAAGGCAAATACAGGCAAAACAAATCCAGACAAGGCAAGGCAAGGCAATTGTATGCAAAGCAAATCTAGGCAAGAAAAGGCAAGGCAAAATTCAGGCAAGGCAAGGCAAGGTAAATTTAGGCAAGGTAAATCCAGACAAGAAAAATTTTGGTCACTGTAATGCAGGCAAGGAAAATTTAGGCAAGGCAAATCCAGGCAAAACAAATCCAGGGAAGGCAGTACAAGGTAAATCCAGGCAAGGCAAGGTAAAGCAAATTGAGGCAAGGCAAATCCAGGCAAGTCAAGGCAAGGCACAGCCAGGCAAGGCAAATCTGGTCAAGGAAATGCAAGGCAAAGCAGGCAAGGCAATGTAAGGCAAATCTAGGCAAGGCAAACCCAAGTAAGCAAAGGCAAGGCAAATCAAGGCAAGGAAAATTTAGGCAAGGAAAATCCAAACAAGGCTAATCTAGTCAAGGAAAATTCAGGCAAGGTAGATCCTGGAAAGGCAAATCCAGGAAAGGCAAGGCAAGAAAAATCCAGACAAGACAAATTCAAACAAGGCAAAGAAATGCAAGGCAAATACTGGCAAGGCAAATTTAGGCAAGGCAAATCTAGGCAAGGCAAATCTAGGCAAGGCAATTTCACTCAAGGCAAGTCCAGGCAAGGCACAGAAGGGCAAGGCAAATCCAGGAAAGGTAAATCCAGGCAAGGCTAATCCAGGCAAGGCAAATCCAGGCAATGCAGATCTAAAAAAGGCAAATCCAGAAAAGGCAAATGCAGGAAAAGAAAGGCAAGAAAATGCCAGGCAAGACAAATCCCGGCAAGGCAAAGTAATGCAAGGCAAATACATTTGAGGCATATTTAGGAAGGCAAGAAAAAGCAAATCCAGTGATGGCAAATTTATGCAAGGCAAATTCAGGCAAGTTAAACCCAAACAATGCAAATCCAGGCAAGACAACTCCAGGCAAGGCCAAACCAGGCAAGGCAAATCCTGGCAAGGTAAATGCAGGCAAGGCAAATCCAGGAAACGCAAATCAAGGCAAGGCAAACCCAGGCAAAGCATATCCAGGCAAGACAAATCCAGGCAAGACAAACCAGTCATAGCAAGGAGAAGCAAATCCAGGCAAGGCAAATTTAGACAAGACATGTCAAGGGAAATCAAGGCAAAGCAAGGCAAGGGAATGCAAATCTAGGCAACACATGGCAAGGCAAGGCAAATCCAGGCATTTCCAATCCCAGAAAAACAAGGCAAGTCAAAGCAAATCCAGGAAAGGCAAATTCAGGCAAGGCAAGGCAAATCCGGGCAAAACAAGTCCAGAGAAAGTAAGGAAAAACAAATCCAGACAAGGCAAATCCAGACAAGGCATGGCAACGCAAATCCAGACAAGGCAAATTCAGGCAAGGCAAGGCAAGGCAAATCCAGGCGAAACAAATCTAGGCACATCAAGGCAAGGCATTGCAGGCCAAGGCAAATCCAGACAAGGACAAATCAAGCATAAAAAAAACAAACAATTCAAATCCAGGCAAGGAAACTCCAGGCAAGACCAAACCAGGCAAAGAAAATTCTGCCAAGGCTAATCCAGGCAAGTCAAATATAGGCAAGTCAAATCCAGGCAAGGCAATGCAAATCCAGGCAATGCAAATCCAGGCAATGCAAAGCCAGACAAGGCAAATCCCTGCAAGGCTAATCTAGGAAATGCAAATCCAGACAAGGCAGATACAGGAAATGCAAATTCAGGGAGGAAAAATTTAGGAAAGGCAGGGCAAGAAAAATTTGGGCAACACAAATCCCTGCAAGGCGAAGTAATGCAAAGCAAATACAGGAAAGGCATATCCAGAAAAAATAAGGCAAGGCAAATCAGGCAAGAAAAATTCAGGCAAGGAAAATCCAGGCAAGACAACTCCTGGCAAGGCAACTTCAGGAAAGGTCAAACCAGGCAAGACAAACCCTGGCAAGGCTAATCAGGCAAGACAAATCCAGGCAAGGCATATCCAGGTTAAACAAATCCAGGCAAGGCAAATCCAGGCAACGCAAGGCAAGGCAATTCTAGGCAAGGCAAATTTAGGCAAGACAGGGCCACGCAAATCCAGGCAAGGCAAGACAAGGGAAGGCAAATCCAGACAACACATGGCAAAGCAAGGCAAACCCAGGCAACGCAAATTCCTAAAAACAAGGCAAGGCAAGGCAAATGCAGAAAAGGTAAGAAAAAACAAATCCAGGCAAGACAAATTTAGGCAAGGAAAACCCAAACAATTCAAATCCAGGCAAGACAACTCCTGGCAAAACAACTTCAGGCAAGGCCAAACCAAAAAGGCAAATCCTGGCAAGGCAAATCCAGGCTAAACAAATCCAGGCAAGGCAAGGCAATTCCAGGCAAAGCAAATTTAATCAAGACGGGGCAAGGCGAATCCAGGGTAGGCAAGTCAAGGGAAGGTAAAACCTGGCAACGTATGGCAAGGCAAGGTAAATCCAGGCAATGCAAATCCCAGAAAAACAAGGCAAGGCAAGGCAAATCCAGGCAAGGCATGGGAAGGCTAATCCAGACAAGAAAAATCCAGGCAAGGAAAGGCAAAACAACGCAGGGCAAGGCAAATTCAGGCAAGATAAACCCAAACAATTCAAATCGAGGCAAGAAAACTCCAGGCAAGACAACTCCAGGCAAGACCAAAACAGGCAAAGTCAATCCTGCAAAGGCTAATCCAGGTAAGGCAAATATAAACAAGGCAAATCCAGGCAAGGCAAAGCCAGGCAAGGCAAAGCCAGGCAAGGCAAAGCCAGGCAAGTCAAATCTAGGAAAGGCTAATCTAGGCAAAGGAAATCTAGTCAAGGCAGATCCAGGAATGACAAATTCCAGGAAGGCAAATCCATACAAAATAAATTCAGGTAAGTAAAATCCAGGCAAGGCAAGGCAAGGCAAGGAAATTCCAAGCAAGACAAATCTAGGCAAGACAAGAAAGGCAAATACAGGCAAGGCAAGTAAGAACAAATCCAGGTAAGGCAAATCCAGGCAAGTCAAATTCTGGTCAGGCTAATACAGGCAAGACAAATTTAGGCAAGGCAAATCCAGGCAAAACAAATTCAGACAAGGCAAATCCAGACAAGGCAAATCCAGACAAGGAATATTCAGGCAAAACAAATCCAGGCAATGCAAATTTAGAAAAGGCAAATCAAGGAAAGGCAAGGCAAGAAAAATCCAGGCAATGCAAATATATGCAAGGCAAATCCAGGAAAGTCAAGGCAAGAAAAATCTAGGAAAGGCAAAGAAATGCAAGGCAAACACAGGCATGGCATATCCAGGAAAGGCAAGGAAAGGCAAATCCAGTCAAGGCAAATTCAGTCAAGGCAAATTCAGGCAAGGAAAACCCAATTAAAATCCACAGAAGACAACTCCGGGAAAGGCAACTCCAGGCAATGCCAAACCAGGCAAGGCAAATTCTGGCAAGGCTAATTTAGGCAAGGCAAATCCAGGTAAGGCAAGATCAGGCAAGGCAAATCCAGGCAAGGCACATCCAGGCTAAACAAATCCAGGCAAGGCAAGGAAAGGCAATTTCAGGCAAGGTAAATTTAGAAAAAACAGGGCAAGGCAAATCCAGAAAAGGCAAGGCAAGGGAAGGAAAACCAAGCAATGGATGGAAAGGCAAGGCAAATCCAGGCAAGGCAAAGCAAGGCAAAGCAAATCCAGGCAAGGTTAGGCCAGGCAAATCGAGGCAAGGCAAATTCAGGCAAGGCAAGGCAAGGCACATCCAGGCAAGGCAAATCCCGTCAAGCCAACACAAGGCAAAAACAGGCAATGCAAGGTAAGGCAAATCCAGGCAAGGCAAGGCAGGGCAAATCATGGCAAGGCAAATTCAAGCAAGGCAAATTTATTCAAGGCAAATTTAGGCAAAGCTAATCCAGGCAAAGCAAATTCATACAAGGTAGATCCAGGAAAGGCTAATCCAGGAAATGCAAATCCAAGAAAGGCAAAACAAGGAAAATTCAAGCAAGACAAATTACAACAAGGCAAAGTAATGCCAGGCTAACACCATTAAGGCATATCCAGGAAAGGCAAGGCAAGGCAACTCCAGGCAAAATCAAACCAAGCAAGGCAAATACTGGCAAGGGTATTGCAGGCAAGGCAAATCGAGGCAAGACAAACTCAGACAAGGCATATCCAGGCAAAGAAATCCAGGCAAGGCAAATCCAAGCAAGGCAAGGCAAGACAATTTCCAGCAAGGCAAATTTAGGCAAGACAGAGCAAGGCAAATTCAGGCAAGGCAAGGCAAGTGAAGGTAAATACAGGCAACACATGGCAAGGCAAGGGAAATCCAGGCAATGCAAATCCGGGAAAATCAAGGCAAGGCAAGGCAAATCTAGTCAAGGCAAATCCACACAAGGCAAGGCAAATCCAGGCAAGACAAGTCCAAGTAAAGTAAGGGAAAATAAATTCAGACAAGACAAATTCAGGCAAGGCATGGCAAGGCAAATACAGACAAGACAAATTCAGGCAAGGCAAGGCAAGAAAAATCCCAGTAAAACAAATCCAGGCACGGCAAGGAAAGCCAACGTAGGACAAAGCAAATCCAGGCAAGTCAAGGCAAGGCGAGGCAAATCCAGGAAAGGAAAGGCAAGGAAAATCCGGGCAATACAAATTCTTTCAAGGAAAAGTAATTCAAGGCAAATATAGGCAAGGCATATCCAGCAAGGCAAATTCAGGCTAGGAAAACCCAAGCAATTCAAATTCAGGAAAGACAACTCCAGGGAAGGCAACTCCAGGCTTGATTATACCAGACAAAGCAAATTCTGCCAAGGCTTATCCAGGCAAGGCAAATCTAGGAAAAACAAATCCAGGCAAGGCAAATCCAGGCAAGGGAAGGCAAGGCAATTCCAGAGCTGGCAAATCTAGACAAGACAAGGCAAGCAAATCCAGGCAAGCCCAGGCAAAACAAATCCAGGCAAGATCAATCCAGACAGGGAAAACCCTGGCCAGAGTAATGCAGGCAAGGCAAATCCAGGTAAAGCAAATCCAGGTAAGTCAACGAAAGGCAAATTCAGGCCAGACCACAAAGACAAATCAAAGCAAGGCAAATCCAGGCAAGGCAAGGCACATTCATGCAAGGCAAATCCTGTCAAGGCAATGCAAGGCAAAAACAAACAAGGCAATGTAAGGCAAATCCAGGCAAGGCAAGGCACATTCATGCAAGGCAAATCCTGTCAAGGCAATGCAAGGCAAAAACAAACAAGGCAATGTAAGGCAAATCCAGGCAAGGCAAATCCAGGCAAGGCAAATCTAAGCAAGGCAAAGCAAGGTGAGGCAAATCCAGGAAAGGAAAGGCAAGAAAAATCCGGGCAATACAAATCCCAGCAAGGAAAAGCAATGCAAGGCAAATCCAAGCAAGGCATATCCAGGAAAGGCAAGGCAAGGCAAATCTAGGCAAGTCAAATCCAGGCAAGGCAAATCTAGGGAAAGTAAGAAAAACAAATCCAGACAAGGCAAATTCAGGCAACCAAAGCAAGGAAAATCCAGGACAAACAAATCCAGGTACGGCAAAGCAAGGCAACACAGTGCCAGGCAAATCCAAGCAAGGCAAATTCAGGCAAGGAAAACCCAAACAATTCAAATCCAGGCAAAAAAAACTCCAGGCAAGGACACTCCAGGAAAGGCCAAACCAGGCAAAGCAAATCCTGCCAAGGCTAATCCAGGCAAGCCAAGGCTAATGCAGGCAAACCAAATCCAGGCAAGGGAAATACAAGCAAGGGAAATACAGGCAAAACAAATACACGCAAAACAAATCCAAGCAAGGCAAATCCAGGCAAGGCAAGGCAAGGCAAAGCAAATCCAGGGAAGGCAAATCCAGTCAAAATAAATCCAGGCATATCAAATCAAGGAAAGGCAAGGCAAGGCAATTCCAAGCAAGAAAAATCTAGGCAATACAAGAGAATCAAATACAGGCAACGCAAGGCAGAACAAATCTAGGTAAGACAAATTTAGGCAACGCAAATTCTGGCCAGACTAATGCAGGCCAGGAAAATCCAGGCAAGGCAAATCCTGGCAAAACAAATTCAGGGAAGGCTAATACAGGCAAGGCATATCCAGGAAAGGCAAGGCAAGGCAAATCCAGGCAAGGCAAATCCAGGCAAGGGAAATTCAGGTAAGGAAAACTTAAACAATTCAAATGCAGGCAAGACAACTCCGGTCAAGGCAACTCCAGGGAAGGCCAAACAAGGAAAGGCAAATCCTGGCAAGTATAATTCAGGCAAGGTAAATCAGGCAAGGCATATCCAGGCAAAACAAACCCAGGAAAGGCAAGTCAAGGCAATTTCAGGCTAGGCAAATGTAGGCAAGACAAGGCAAGGAAAATCCAGGCAAGGAAAATTTACACAAGGCAAATCCAGACAAGGCTAATCTATGCAAGGCAAACCCAGGAAAGGCAAATCCAGGAAAGGAAAATCCAGACAAACAGATCCTGACAAGCCAAAAATAATGCAAGGCAAATACTGGCAAGGCAACTTTAGGCAAGGCAAATCCAGGCAAGGCAAAAAAAGGCGATGCAAATCCAGGCAAGGCAAATTGAGGCAAGGCAAATCCAGGCAAAATAAATTCAGGCAAGTCAAATCCAGGCAACAAAAAGTAAGGCAATTCCAAACAAGGCAAATCTAGGCAAGGCAAGGTAAGGCAAATACAGGCAAGGCAAGGCAGAACAAATCCAGGTAAGATAAATCCAGGAAAGGCAAATCCTGACCAGGCTAATGCAGGCAAGGCAAATCCAGGCAAAACACTTTCATTCAAGGCAAATCCAGGCAAGGCATATCTAGGCAAAACATATACAGGCAAGGCAAATCCAGAACAGGCAAACCAGGAAAGGAAAGGCAAGGAAAATTTAGGCAAGGCAAATCCAGGCAAGGAAAATCAAAGCAAGGCAAGACAACGCGAGGCAAAACCAGGATAAGCAACACAATAAAAATCCGGGCAATACAAATCCCAGCAAGGCAAAATAGTGCAAGGCAAATACAGGCAAGCTATATTCAGGAAACGCAAGGCAAGGCAAATCCAGGCAAGGTAGATACACAAAAGGCAAATCCAGGAAAGAAAAGGAAAGAAAAATTCAGACAAGACAGATTTCAACAAGGCAAAAAAAACGCAAGGCAAATACTGGCAAGGCAACTCTAGGCAAGTCAAGGCAAGGCAAGGCAAATCCAGGCAAGGCAAATCCAGGCAAAATAAATTCAGGGAAGTGAAATCCAGGCAAGGAAAGGTAAGGCAATTCCAAACAAGGCAAATCTAGGAAAGGCAAGGTAAGGCAAATACAGGCAAGGCAAGGCAGAACAAATCTAGGTAAGGTAAAGCCAGGAAAGGCAAATCCTGGTCAGGCTAATTCAGGCAAGGCAAATCTAGTCAAGGCAAATCCAGGCAAAAGAAATCCACTCAAGGCAAATCCAGGAAAAGCAAATTCAGGCAAGGCATATCCAGGCAAAACAAATACAGGCAAGACAAATCCAGAAAAGGCAAATCCAGGAAAGGCAAGGCAAGGCAAATTTAGGCAAGGCAAATCCAGGCAAGGCAAATCAAAGCAAGGCAAGACAATGCAAGGCAAATCCAGGATAGGTAAGGCAACGAAAATCCGGGCAATACAAATCCCAGCAACAGAAAATAATGCAAGGCAAATACAGGCAAGGCATATCCAGGAAAGGCAATGCAAGGCAAATTTAGGCAAGGCAAATTGACGCAAGTAAAATTCAAACAATTCAAATCCAGGGAAGACAACTCTTGACAAGGCAACTCCAGGCAAGACCAAACCACACAAAGCAAATCCTGCCAAGGCTAATCCAGGCAAGGCAAATCCAGGCAAGGTAAATCCAGGCAAAACAAATTCAGGTAAGGCAAATCCGGGCAACCCAAAGCAAGGCAAATACAGGCCTGGCAAATCTAGGCAAAACAAGGCAAGGCAAATCCAGCCAAGGCAAGGAAAAAAAATCCAGGCAAGGTAAATCCAGACAGGGCAATTCCTGACCAGGGTAATGCAGACAAGGGAAATCAAAGCAAGGCAAATCCAGGCAAGGCAAAAAGAGGCAATTTTAGGTAAGACAAATTTAGCCAACACATGGCAAGGCAAATTCAGGCAAGGCAAGGCAAGATAATGCAAATCCAGGCAACACATGGCAAGGTAAAGCAAATTTAAGCAATTCAAATCCCAGATAAACAAAGCAAGGCAAGGCAAATCCAGGCAAGGCAAGTCCAGGGAAAGTAAAGAAAAATAATTCAGACAAGGCAAATCCAGGCAAGGCAAATTCAAGCAAAGAAAACCCAAACAATTCAAATCTATGCAAGGGAACTCCAGGCAAGGCAATTTTAGGCAAGTCCAAATTAGGCAAAATAAATCCTGCCAAGGCTAATCCAGGCAAGGCAAATCCAGGCAAGGCAAACACGGGCAAGGCAAATACAGGCAAAACAAATCCAGGCATGGCAAATATAGGCAATGCAAAGAAAGGCAAAGCAAATTCAGGCAAGGGAAATCCAGGCAAAATAAATCCAGGCAAGTCAAATCCAGGCAATGCAAGGCAAGGCAATTCAAAGCAAGGCTAATCTAGGAAAGACTAGTGAAGGCAACTACAGGCAAGGCAATGCAGAACAAATCTAGGTAAGGCAAATCCAGGCAAGTCAAATTCTGACCAGGCTAATGCAGGCAAGGCAAATCCAGGCAAAACACGTCCAGGCAAGGCAAATCCAGGCAAGGCATATCAAGGCAAAACAAATCCAGGTGATGCATATTTAGGGAAGGCAAATCAAGGAAAAGCAAGGCAAGGAAAATCCAAGCAAGACAAATCTAGGCAAGGCAAATCCTGGCAAAGCATATCCAGGCAAGGCAAGGCAAGGCAAAGCAAATCCAGGAAAAACAAGGCAATGAAAATCCAGGCAATACAAATCCCGGCAAGGCAAAGTAATGCAAGACAAATATAGGAAAAGCATATCCAGGAAAGGCAAGAAAAAGCAAATCCAGTCAAGGCAAAACCAGAAAAGGCAAACTCAGGCAAGAAAATTCCAAACAATTCAAATCCAGGCAAGACAACTCCTGGCAAGGAAACTCCAGGCAAGACCAAACCAGGCAAGGCAAATCCTGGCAAGGCTAATCCACGCAAGGCAAATCCAGTGAAGGCAAATTCAGGCAGGTCAAATCCAGGCAAGCCATATCCAGGCTAAACAAATCCAGGCAAGGCAAGGCAATTCCAGGCAAGACAAATTTAGGCAAGACAGGGCAAGGCAAATCCAAGCAAGGCAAGGCAAAGAAAGGTAAAACCAGGCAAAGTATGGCAAGGCAAGGCAAATCCAGGAAATGCAAATTCCAGAAAAACAAAGGCAAGGCAAGGCAAATCCAGGCAAAAGAAATCCAGGCAGCTGGGCGCAGTGGCTCATGCCTGTAATCCCAGCACTTTGGGAGGCCGAAGCAGGTGGATTACGAGGTCAAGAGATCGAAACCATCCTGGTCAACATGGTGAAACCCCGTATCTACTAAAAATACAAAAAAATAGCTGGTCACATTGGCGTGTGCCTGTAATCCCAGCTACTCAGGGGGCTGAGGCAGTAGAATAGCCTAAACCCAGGAGGCGGAGGTTGCAGTGAGCCGAGATCAAGCCATTGCACTCCAGCCTGGGTAACAAGAGTAAAACTCCGTCAAAAAAAAAATCCAGGCAAGGCAAATTCAGGCAAGGCAAATCCAGAAAAGGCAATTTCAGGCAATTCAAGGCAAGGAAAATTCAGGCAAGACAAATCAAGGCAAGGCAAGGCAAGGCAATGCAGAGAAGACAAATCCAGGCAAGGCAAATTCAGGCAAGGAAAACCCAAAGAACACAAATAAAGGCAAGGAAAATCCAGGGAAGGCAACTCCAGGCAAGTCCAAACCAGGCAAAGCAAATCCTGCCAAGGCTAATCCAGGCAAGGCAAATTCAGTCAAGGCAAATATAGGGAAGGCAAATCCAGGCAAAACAAAAACAAATTCAGGCAAGTCAAATCCAGGCAAGGCAAGGCAAGGCAAGGCAATTCCAAGAAAGACAAATCTAGCCAAGACAAGGCAAGGGAAATCCAGGAAAGGCAAGGCAAGGCAAATCCAGGAAAGGTAAATCCAAACATGACAAATCCTGGTTAGGGTAATGTAGGCAAGGCAAATGAAGGCAAAACAAATTCACACAAGGCAAGGCAAGGAATATCCAGGCAAGGTCAGGCAAGGGAAATCGAGGCAAGGCAAATCCAGACAAGGCAAGGCAAGGCACAGCCAAACAAGAAAAATCCGGTCAAGGTAACACAAGGCAAAAGCAGGCAAGGCAAGATAAGGCAAATCCAGGCAAGGCAAATCCAGGCAGCACAAGGCGAGGCAAATCAAAGCAAGGCAAATTCAGGCAAGGCAAATCTAGGCAAGGCTAATCCAGACAGGTCCAATCCAGGCAAGGCAAATCCAGGCAAGGTAGATCCAGAAAAGGCAAATCCAAGAAAGGTAAATACAAGAAAGGCAATGCAAGACAAATCACAGCAAGGCAAAGTAATGCAAGGCAAATACAGGTAAGGCATATCGAGGAAAGACAAGGCAAGCAAATCCAGTCATGGCAAATCCAGGCAAGGCAAATTCAGGCAAGGCAATTTCAGGCAAAGAAAACCAAAACAATTCAAATCCAGGCTAGACAACTCCAGGCAAGGCAATCCCAGGCAAGACCAAACTAAGCAAAGCAAATCTGGCAAGGCTATTCCAGGCAAGACAAATCCAGGCAATGCAAGTTAAGGCAAATACAGGCCTGGCAAATCTAGGCATATCCAGGCAAAACATATCAAGGAAAGGCAAAACCAGGCAAGGCAAGGCAAAACAATTGCAGACAAGGCAAATTTAGGCAAGACAGGGCAAGGAAAATCCAGACAATGCAAGGCAAGAGAAGGCAAATCCGTGCAAGGCATGGCAAGGCAAGGCAATCCAGGCAATGCAAATCCCAGAAAAACAAGGCAAGGTAAGGCAAATCCAGGCAATGCAAATACAGGCAAGGCAAGTCCAAGGAAAGTAAAAAAAAAAATAATCCAGACAAGGCAAATTCAGGCAAGGCATGGCAAGGCAAATCCAGACAAGGCAAATTCAGGCAAGGCAAAGCAAGGAAAATCCAGGTAATAAAAATTCAGGCACAGCAAGGCAAGGCAACACAGTGCACGGCAAATCCATGCAAGACAAATTCAGGCATTGAAAACCCAAACAATTCAAATTGATGCAAGGAAACTCCAGGTAAGGCAATTTTAGGCAAGACCAAATCAGGCAAAGCAAATCCTGCCAAGGCTAATCCAGGTAAGACAAATCCAGGCAAGGCAAATACAGGCAAAACAAATCCAGGCATGGCAAATCCAGGCAACTCAAGCAAGGCAAAGCAAATCCAGGTAAGGCAAATCCAGACAAAATAAATCCAGACAAGCCAAATCCAGGCAATGAAAGGCAAGGCAATTTCAAGCAAGGCTAATCTAGGCAAGACAAGTGAAGGAAAATACAGGCAAGGCAATGCAGAACAAACCTAGGTAAGGCAAATCTTGGCAAGGGAAATCCTGGCGAGGCTAATGCATACAAGGCAAATCAAGGCAAGACAAATGCAGGCAAAACAAATCCAGGCAAGGCACATCCAGGCAAAACAAATCCAGGCAATGTATATTTAGGGAAGGCAAATCAAAAAGGGCAAGGCAAAGAAAATCCAGGAAAATCTAGGCAAGGCAAATCCAGGCAAGGCAAATCCAGGCAAGGCAAGGCAAATCCAAGAAAAACAAGGCAAATAAAATCAAGACAATAAAAATCCCAGCAAGTAAAAGTAATGCAAGACAAATACAGGCAAGGCATATCCAGGAAAGGCAAAGCAAGGCAAAACCTGTCAAGGCAAATCCAGGCAAGGCAAATTCAGAAAAGGAAAACCCAAACAATTCAAATCCAGGCAAAACAACTCCTGGCAAGGAAACTCCAGGCAAGGCCAATCCAGGCAAGGCAAATCCTGCCAAGGCTAATTTAGGCAAGGCAAATCCAGTCAAGGCAAATCCAGGCAAGTCAAATCCAGGCAAGCCATATCCAGGCTAAACAAATCCAGGCAAGGCAAGCTAAGGCAATTCCAAGCAAGGCAAATGTAAACAAGACAGGGCAAAGCAACTCCAGGCAAGGCCAAACCAGGAAAAGAAAATCATGCCAAGGGTTATCCAGGCAAGGCAAATCCAGTCAAGGAAAATACAGGCAAGGCAAATACAGGCAAGGTAAATCCAGGCAAAACATATTCAGGCAAGTCAAATTCAGGCAAGGCAATGCAAGGCAATTCCAGGAAAGGAAAATCTAGGTAAGACAAGACAAGGCAAATCCAGGAAAGGCAAGGCAAGGCCAGGCACATCCAGGTAAGGTAAATCCAGACAAGGCAAATTCTGGCGAAGGTAATGTAGGCAAGGCAAATGCAGGCAAAAAAATACACAAAAGGCAAGGCAAGGAAAGAAAAACCCAGGCAAGGCCAGGAAGGCAAATCAAGGCAAGGCAAATCCAGGCAAGGCAAGGCAAGGCACAGCCAGGCAAGGCCAATCCCGTCAAGGCAATGCAAGGCAAAAACAGGTAAGGCAAGGTAAAGCAAATCCAGGAAGGCAAATCAAGGCAAGGCAAAAGAAATCAAGGCAAGGCAAATCCAGGAAAGGCAAATTTAGGCAAGGCAAATCCAGACAAGGCTAATCTATGCAAGGTAAATTCAGGCAAGGTAGATCTAGGAATGACGAATCCAAAAAAGAAGAAAAACAAAATCCAGACAGGACAGATCCTGGCATGGCAAAGGAATGCAAGGCAAATACTGGCAAAACAATTTTAGGCAAGGCAAAGCAAGGCAAGGCAAAATAAATTCAGGCAAGTCAAATCCAGGCAACGCAAGGCAAGGAAATTCCAAACAAGACAAATCTATGCAAGGAAAGGTAAGGCAAATACAGGCAAGGCAAGGCAGAACAAATCCAGGTAAGGTAAATCCAGGCAAGGCAAATCCAGGAAAGGCATATCCAGGCAAAACAAATACAGGCAAGTCAAATCCAGGACAGGCAAATCCAGGAAAGGCAAAGCAAGGAAAATTTGTGCAATACAAATCCCAGCAAGGCAACGCAATGCAAGGCAAATACAGGCAAGGCATATACAGGAAAGAAAAGACAAGTCAAATCCAGGCAAGGCAAATTCAGGCAAGGAAAACCGAAACAATTCAAATCCAGGCAAGACAATTCCAGCCAAGGCAACTCCAGGCAAGACCAAACCAGGCAAAGCAAATCCCATCAAGGCTTATCCAGGCAAGAAAAATCCAAGCAAGGCAAATCCAGGCAAAACAAATCCAGGCAAGGCAAATCCGGGAAATGCAAGGCAAGGCAAATCCAGGCCTGGCAAATCTAGGCAAGACAAGGCAAGACAAATCAAGGCAAGGCAATGCAAGTAAAATCCAGACAAGGTAAATTCAGACAAGGCAAAAGCTGACCAGGGTAATGCAGGCAAGGGAAATCTATGCAAGGCAAATCCAGGCAAAACAAATCCAGGCAAGGCAAGGCAAGGCAAATTCAGGCAAGACCACAAAGGCAAATAGAGGCAAGACAAATACAGGCAAGGCAATGCAAGGACAAGCAAATCTAGGCAAAACAAATCCAGGCAAGGCAAATCCAGGCAAGGCAAAAAGAGGCAATTTTAGGAAAGGCAAATTTAGGCAAGACATGGCAAGGGAAATCCAGGCAAGGAAAGGCAGGGGAATGCAAATCTAGGCAACTCATGGCAAGGTAAAGCAAATCCAGACAATTCAAATTTCAGAAAATCAAGGCAAGGCAAGGCAAGGCAAGGCAAATCCAGGCAAGGCAAATTCAGGCAACCAAAGCAAAATAAATCCAGGCAAAACAAATCCAGGCATGGCAAGACAAGGCAACGCAGGGCATGTCAAATCCAGGCAAGGCAAATTCAGGCAAGGAAAACCCAAACAATTCAAATCCAGGCAAGGAAACTCCAGGCAAGCCCACTCCAGGCAAGACCAAACCAGACAAAGCAAATTCTGCCAAGGCAAATCCAGGCAAGGCAATTACAAGCAAGGCAAATACAAACAAGGCAAATACATGCAAAACAAATCCAGACAAGGCAAATCCAGACAAAATATATCCAGGCCAGTCTAATCCAGGCAACACAAGGCAAGGTAATTCCAAGCAAGGCAAATCTAGACAAGAAAAGGGAAGGCAAATACAGGCAAGGCAATGCAGAACAAATCTAGGTAAGGCAAATTTATGCAAGGCAAATTCTTGCCAGACTAATGCAGGCAAGGCAAATGTAGGCAAAGCAAATCCAGGCAAAACAAATCCAGGCAAGGCAAATCCATGCAAGGCAAAATCTGGCAAGGTAAATTCAGGCAAGGAAAAATCAGACAATTCAAATACATGCAAGACCACTCCAGGCAAGGCAACACCAGGCAAGGCTGAACCAGTCAAGGCAAATCCAGACAAGGCTAATCTATGCAAGGCAAATATAGGCAAGGTAAATCCAGAAAAGAAAAAATATCTACACAAGACAAATCCCTGCAAGGCAAAAGAATGCAAGACAAATACTGGCAAGGCAATTTTAGGCAAGTCAAGGCAGGGCAAGACAAATTCAGTCAAGGCAAATCCAGGCAAGGCAAATTCAGGCAAGGCAAATTCAGGCAAAAGAAATCCAGGCAAGGCAAATCCAGGTAAAATAAATCCAGGCAAGTCAAATCCACGCAACACAATGCCAGGCTATTCCAAGAAAGGCAAATCTAGGCAAGACAAGGGAAGACAAATACAGGCAAGGCAAGGGAGAACAAATATAGGTAAGGCAAATTTAGGCAAGGCAAATTCTGGCAAGATTAATGCAGGCAAGGCAAATCTAGGCAGGGCAAATACAGGCAAAACAAATCCAGGCAAGTAAAATCTAGGCAAGACAAGGCAACGCAAAGCAAATATAGTCAAGGCAAATCCAGACAAGGCAAATCCAGGCAAGGAAAACCCAAAAAATTCAAATCCAGGCAAGACAACTCTGGGCAAGACAACTCCAGGCAAGGCCAAACTAGGAAAGGCAAATTTTGACAAGGCTAATCCAGGCAAGGCAAACCCATGCAAGGCATATTTAGACTAAAGAAATCCAGGCAAGATAAGGCAAGGCAATTCCAAGCAAGGCAAGTTTATGGAAGACAGGGCAAGACAAATCCGGGCAAGACAAATCCAGGCAAGGCAAGGCAAGGGAAGGCAAACCCATGCAAGGCATATTTAGACTAAACAAATCCAGGCAAGGCAAGTCAAGTCAATTCCAGGCAAGACAAATTTAGGCAAGACAGGGCAAAGCCAAACCAGGCAAGGCAAATCCTGGCAAGGCTAATTCAGAAAAGGCCAATACAAGAAAGGCATATACAGACAAAACAAATCCAGGCAAGGCAAATCCAGGCAAAGCAAGGCAGGGCAATTTCAAGCCAGGCAAATCTAGGAAAGACAAGGCAAGGCAAATCGAGGCAAAGCAAGGCAA
The DNA here is from genome assembly GCA_028533165.1 of Leontopithecus rosalia. Lineage (NCBI taxonomy): Eukaryota > Metazoa > Chordata > Mammalia > Primates > Cebidae > Leontopithecus > Leontopithecus rosalia. Next base: position 95,370,381 of record CM052658.1, read on the forward strand.
AGCAAATTCAGGCAAGTAAATCCTGACCAGGGTAAAGCAGGCAAGGCAAATCTAGGAAAGGCAAGTCCAGGAAAAACAAATCTAGGCAAAGTGAGCCAAGGCAAATCCAGGCAAGGCCAGGCAAGGCAAATCAAGGCAAGGCAAGGAAAGGCACATCCAGGCAACACAAATCCCTTCAAGGCAATGCAAGGCAAAAACAGGCAAGGCAAGGTAAGGCAAATTCAGGCAAGGCAAATCCAGGCAAGGCAAGGCATATCAAGGCAATACAAATCCAGGCAAGGCAAATTTAGGCAAGGAAAACCCAAAAACTTCAAATCCAGGCAAGGCAAATTTAGGCAAGGAAAACCCAAAAACTTCAAATCCAGGCAAGGCAACTTTGGGTAAGGCAACTCCAGGCATGACCAAACCAGGTAAGGCTAATCCTGGCAAGGCTAATCCAGGCAAGGCAAGGCAAGACAAATCCAGTCAAGGCCAGGCAAACCAAATTGAGGCAAGGCAAGGCAAGGCAAATCCAGGAAAGGCAAGGCAAGGCATATTTAGGCAAGGCAAATCTCATCAAGGTAACACAAGGCAAAAACAGACAAGGCAAGGTAAGGCAAATCCAGGCAAGGCAAATCAAAGCAAGGCAAGGCAAGGCAAGGCAAAGCATATCCAGGCAAGGCAAATCTCGTCAAGGTAATGCAAGGCAAAAACAGACAAGGCAAGGTAAGGCAAATCCAGGCAAGACAAATCAAAGCAAGGCAAGGCAAGGCAAATCAAGGCAAGGCAAATCCAGGCACGGCTAATCCAAGCAAGGCAAATTCAGGCAAGGCAGATACAGGCAAGGCAAATCCAGGCAAAATAAATCCAGGCAAGTCAAATCCAGGAAATGCAAGGCAAGGCAATTCCAAGCAAGGCAAATCTAGGCAAGACAAAAGAAGGCAAATACAGGCAAGGCAAGGCAGAACAAATCTAGTAAGGAAAATTTAGGCAAGGCAAATTCTGGCCAGGCTAATGCAGGCAAGGCATATCTAGGCAAGGTAAATGCGGCCAAATCCTGACAAGGCAAATCCAGTCAAGGCATATCCAGGAATGGCATATCCAGGCAAAACAAATCTAGGCAATGGAAATACAGGGAAGGCAAATCAAGGAAGGGCAAGGCAAGGAAAATCCAGGCAAGGAAAATCTAGGCAAGGCAAATCCAGGCAAGGCAAATTCAGGCAAGAAAAACCCAAACAATTCAAATTCAGGCAAGACAACTCCAGGCAAGGCAAAACCAGGCAATGCGAATCCTGGCAAGGCAAATACAGGCAAGGAAAATACAGGCAAAACAAATCCAGGCAAGGCATATTCAGACAACATAAGGCAAAGCAATTTCAGGCCATGCAAATCTAGGCAAGACAAGGCAATGCAAATCCAGGCAAAGCAAATACAGGCAAGGTAAATCCAGACTAAACAAATCCTGACCAGAGTAAAGTAGGCAAGGCAAATCTAGGCACGGCAAATTCATGCAAAACAAATCCAGGAAAAGGGAGGCAAGGTAATTCCAGGACAGGACAGGCAAGGCAAATCCAGGCAAGGCAAGGCAAGGCACATCTAGTCAAGCCAAATCCTATCAAGGCAACACAAGGCAAAAACAGGCAAGGAAAGGAAAGGCAAATCCAGGCAAGGCAAATCTAGGCAAGGCAAGTCATATCAAGGCAAGGCAAATCCAGGCAAGGCAAATCTAGGCAAGGCAAGGCAGAAAAAATCTAGGTAAGGCAAATCCAGGCAAGGCAAATCCTGTCCAAGCTAATGCAGACAAGACAAATCTAGGCAAGGCAAATAAGAAAAACCAAATCCAGGCAAGGCAAATTTAGGAAAGGAAAACACAAACAATTCAATTTCAGGCAAGACAACTCTGGGCAAGGAAAATCCAGGCAAGACCAAACTAAACAAGGCAAATCCTAGCAAGGCTAATCCAGTCAAGGCAAATCCAGGCAAGGCAAGGCAAGGCAATTTTAGGTAATGAAAATTTAGGCAAGACAAGGCAAGACAAGACAAGGGAAGGCAAATCAAGTCAACGTATGGTAAGGTAAGGCAAATCCAGGCAATTCAAATCCCAGGAAAACAGGGTAGGGCAAGCCAAATCCAGGCAAGGCAAATCCAGGCAAAACAAATCCAGGCAAGGCATGGCAACGCAAATCCAGACAAGGCAAATTCAGGCAAGGCAAGGTAAGGACAATTCAGCAAGACAAATCCAGGTAAGGCAAGGCAAGGCAATGCAGGGCAAGGCAAATCCAGACCAGGCAATTTCAGGCGAAGAAAATGCAAACATTTCAAATTCAGGCAAGGAAACTCCAGGGAAGGCAACTCCAGGCAACACAAACCAGGCAAAGCAAATCCTGCCAAGGCTAATCCAGGCAAGGTGAATCCAGTCAAGGCAAATCTAGGCAAGGCAAATCTAGGCAAGGCAAATCCAGGAAAGGCAAATCCAGGCAAGGCTAATTCAGGCAAAAAAAAAAAACCCAAATAATTTAAACCCAGGCAAAACAAATCCAGACAAGGCAAATCCAGTCAAGGCAAATCCAGATATGGCAATTTCAGGCAAGGCAAGGCAAGGAAAATTCAGGCAAGGCAAAGCAAGGCAAGGCAAGGCAATGGAGGGCAAGGCAAATCCAAGCAAGGCAAATTCAGGCAAGAAAAATCCAAAGAATTCAAATCCAGGCAAGGCAACTCCAGGCAACACCAAACCAGGCAAAGCAAATTCTGCCAAGACTAATCCAGGCAAGGCAAATCCAGTAAAGGCAAATACAGGTAAGGAAAATGCAGGCAAGGCAAATACAGGCAAAAAAAATCCAGGCAAGACAAGGCAAAGCAATTCCAGGAAAGACAAATCTAGGCAAAAGAAGGAAAGGCAAATCCAGGCAAGGTAAAAAAAAGGCAAGGAAAGGCCAACTCGGTCAAGGTAAATCCAGAGAAGGCAAATCCTGGTGAGAATAATGCAGGCAAGGCAAACCTACACCAGGCAAATCCACACAAAACAAATCCAGGCAAGGCAAGAACAGGCAAATCCAGGCAAGGCCAAACAAGGCAAATCGTGGCAAGGCAAATCCACGCAAGGCAAAGCAAGGCACATCCAAGCAAGGCTAATCTGGTCAAGGCAACGCAAGGCAAAAGCAGACAAGGCAAGATAAGGCAAATCCAGGCAAGGCAAATTCAGACAATGCAAAGCAAGGGAAATCCAGGCAAGGCAAATTTATGCAAGGAAACAAAATGCAAGGCAAATACTGGCAAGGCATATTTAGGCAAGGCAAGGCAAGGGAAATCCAGTCAAGGCAATTCCAGGCAAGGCAAATCCAGACAAGGCAAATTCAGCCAAGGCAAATCCATGCAAGGCAAATACAGGCAAAATAAATCTAGGCAAGTCAAATCCAGTCAAGGCAAGGCAAGGCAATTTCAAACAAGGCAAATCTAGGCAAGGCAAGGTAAGGCAAATACAAGCAAGGCAAGGCATAACAAATCCAGGTACGGTAAATCCAGGAAAGGCAAATCCAGTCAAGGCAAATCCAGGAAAGGCAAATTCATGCAAGGAAAACCCAAAGAATTCAAATCCAGGCAAGGAAACTCCAGGCAAGAAAACTCCAGGCTACACCAAACCAGGCAAAGCAAATCCTGCCAAAGCTAATCCAGGAAAGGCAAATACAGGCAAGGCAAATACAGGCAAACCAAATACAGGCAAGACAAATGCAGGCAAAACATATCCAGGCAAGGCAAATAGAGGCAAGGCAAGGCAAGGCATAGCAAATCCTTGCAAGGCAAATCCAGACAAAATAAATCTAAGCAAGTCAAAACAAGAAAACACAAGACAAGGCAATTCAAAGCAAGGCAAGTCTAGGCAAGACAAGCAAAGGCAAATACAGGCAATGCAAGGCAGAGCAATCTAAGTAAGGCAAATCCAGGCAAGGCATATCCAGGAAAAGCAAATTCAGGCAAGGCAGATCTAATCAAGGCAAATCCAGGCAAAACAAATCCAGGCAAGGCAAATCCAGACAAGGCATATCCAGGAAAAACAAATCCAGGAAATGCAAATCCAGAGAAGGCAAATCAAGGAAGGGCAAGGCAAGGAAAATCCAGGCAAGCCAAATCTAGGCAAGGCACATCCAGGCAAGGCAAAGCCAGGCAAGACAAATCCAGGTGAGGCAAGGCAATTCCAGGCAAATCCAGGAAAGGCAAGGCAAATAAAATCCAGGCAATACAAATTCCGGCAAGGCAAAGTTATGCAAGGCAAATCCAGGCAAGGCAAATTCAGGCAAGGAAAACCCAAAGAATTCAAATCCAGGCAAGGAAACTCCAGGCAAGAAAACTCCAGGCTACACCAAACCAGGCAAAGCAAATCCTGCCAAAGCTAATCCAGGAAAGGCAAATACAGGCAAGGCAAATACAGGAAAAGCAAATCCAGACAAGGCAAGATAAGGCAAATCCAGGCAAGGCAAATTTAGACAAAGAAAATTCGGACAAGGTTAATCTAAGCAAGGCAAATCCAAGCAAGGAAGATCCAGGAAAGGAAAATCCAGGAAAGGCAAATACAGTAAAGGCAAGGCAAAAATAAATCCAGACAAGACAGATACTGGCAAGGCAAAAAAATTGAAGGCAAATACTGGCAAGGAAAATTTAGGCAAGGCAAGGCAAATCTCATCAAGGCAAATTTAGGCAAGGCAAATTCTGACAAGTATTATCCAGGTAAAACAAATCCAGGCAATGTAAATCCAGAGAAGGCAAATCAAGGAAAGGAAAAGCAAGGAAAATCCAGGCAAGTCAAATTTAGGCAAGGCAAATTCATTTAAGGCAAATCCAGGCAAGGCAAATCCAGGTGAGGCAAAGTAAGGCAAGGCAAATCCAGAAAAGGCAAGAAAAATCCAGGCAATACAAATCCCGGCAAGGCAATGTAATGCAAGGTAAATACAGGCAAGGCATATCCAGGAAAGGCTAGGCAAGGCAAATTAATGCAAGGAAAACCAAAACAATTCAAATTCAGGCAAGACAACTTTTGGCAAGGGAACGCCAGGCAAGACCAAAGCAGGCAAGGCAAAACAGGACAAGGCAAATCCTGGCAAGGCTAATCCAGGCAAGAAAAATCCAGGCAAGGAAAATCCACACAAGGCATATCCAGGCTAAACAAATCCAGGCAAGGCAAATCCAGGCAAGGCAAGGCAATTTCAGGCAAGGCAAATCTAGGAAAGATACGGCAAGGCAAATCCAGGCAAGGCAAGGCAAGGCAAATTCAGGCAAGGTAAATCCAGACAAGGCAAATCCTGGCCAGGATATTGCAGGCAAGGCAAATCCAGCAAGGCAAATCCAGGTAAAACAAATTTGGGCAAGGCAACACAAGGCAAATCCAGGCAAGACCAGGCAAGGCAAATCGGGGCAAGAAAAAGCAAGGCACATTCAGGCAAGGCAAATCCGGTCAAGGAAATGCCAGGCAAAAGCAGGCAAGGCAAGGTAAGGCAAATCCAGGCAAAGCAAATTCAGGCAAGGCAAGGCAAATTTAGGCAGGGCAAATCCAGGCAAGGCTTATCAAGGCAAGGCAAATCCAGGCAAGGTAGATGCAGAAAAGGCAAATCCCAAAAAGGAAAATCCAGGAAAGGCAAGGCAAGAAAAATCCAGACAAGACAAATCCCATCAAGGCAAAGGATTGCAAGCCAAATACTTGCAAGGCAAATTTAGGCAAGGCAAGGCAAGGCAAATCCAGGCAAGGCAAGGAATGGCAAGGCAAATACAGGCAAGGCAAGAAATGGCAAGGCAAATCCAGGCAAGGCAGATCCTGACTAAATAAATCTAGGAAAGTCAAATTCAGGCAAGCCAAGGCAAGGCAAATCAAGGTGATGCATTTAAGGAAAAATCCAGGGAAGGCCAATCCAAACAACACAAAGAAAGGCAATTCCAGGAAAAACAAATCCTGGCAAGGCAAGTCCAGAAAAGGCGCATTCTGGCAAGACTAATTTAGGCAAGGCAAATCTAGGCAAGGCAAATCTTGGCAAGGCAGATCCAGAAAAGGCAAATCCAGGAAATACAAATCCAGGCAAGACAAATTTTGGCAAGGCAAAGCAATGCAAAGTAAATCCAGGCAAGGCAAATCCAGGCAAGGAAAGGCAAAACAAATCCAGGCAAGACAAGGCAAGGCAAGGCAAACAGAGGAAAGGCAAATCCCGAGAAGGTATGGCAAGGCAAATCCAGGCAAGGCAAGGCAAGGCACATCCAGGCAATGTAAATCTAGTCAAGGCAAGGCAAGGCAATGCAGAAACAGGCAAGGCAAGGTAAGGCAAATCCAGGCAGGGCAAGGCAAGACACATCCAGGAAAGGCAAATCCAGGCTAAAAATGGCAAGGCAAGAAAATCCAGAAAATGCAAATAACAGCAAAACAAGGCAAGGCAAGGCAAATCCAGACAAGGCAAGGCAAGACAAATCCAGGCAAGGTAAGGCAAGACAAAAGCTGGCAATGTAAGGTAAGGCAAATCTAGGCAATGCAAAGCAAGGCAAATCAAGGCAAGGCAAATCCAGACAAGCAAGGCAAGGCAAGGCAAATTCAGGCAAGGAAAATTTAGAAAAGGCAAATTCAGGCAAGGAAGATCTAGGAAAGGCAAATCCAGGAAAGGCAAGGCAAGAAAAATCCAAGCAAGACAAATTTTGGCAAGGCAAAGCAATGCAAGGCAAATCCAGGAAATGCAAGACAAGGCTAATCCAGGTAAAGCAAAGCAAGGTAAGGCAAACCGAGGAAAGACAAATCCTGAGAAGGCATGGCAAGGCAAATCCAGTCAAGGCAATGCAAGGCACATTGAGGCAAGGCAAATCCAGTCAAGACAAGGCAAGGCAAAAACAGACAAGGCAAGGTAAGGCAATCCAGGCAAGGCAAACCTAGGCAAGGCAAGGTTAGGAAAGGCAAATCCATGCAGAGCAAATACAGGCAAGGCATATACAGGCCAGGCTAATTTAGGCAACTCAAATCAAGGCAAGGAAGATCCAAAAAAGGCAAATCCAGAAAAGTCAAGGCACGATAAATCCAGGAAAGACAAGTACTTGCAAGGAAAAGCAATGCAAGGCAAATACACACAAGACAAATCCAGAAAAGGCAAGGCAAGGCACATCCAGGCAAGGTAAACTTAGGCAAGGCAAGGGAAGGCCAATCAATGCAAAGCAAATCCAGGCAAGACAAGGCAAGGCAAATCCTGGCAATGCAATTAAAGGGAAATCCAGGCAAGGTAAATCCAGGCAAGGCAAGGCAAGGCAAGGCAATGCCAGGCAAGGGAAGTCCTGGCAAATCAAATCTAGGCAAGGGAAATCCTCGCAAGCCTAATCTAGGCAAGGCAAATCCAGACAAAACTAATGCAGGCAAAACAAATCCAGACAAGGCAAATTCAGGCAATGCAAATTCAGGCAAGGAAAACCCAAACAATTCAAATCCAGGCAAGACAACTCCAGGTAAGGCAACTTCAGGCAAGGCCAAACCAAGCAAAGCAAATCCTGGCAAGGCTAATTCAGGCAAGGCAAATCGAGAAAAGGCAAATCCAGGCAAGGCAAATCTAGGCAAGGGAAGGGAGGGCAAGGCAAATCCAAGAAGGGCAAATTCAGGCAAGGAAAACCCAAACAGTTCAACTCCAGGCAAGGCAACTCCAGTTTAAGCCACTCCAGACAAGGCCAAACCAGGAAAGGCAAATCCTGTCAAGGCTAATCCAAGCAAGTCAAAATCAGGCAAGGCAAATTGAGGCAAGGCAAACCCAGGCAAGGTAAATTTAGGCAGAACAAATGCAGGAAAGGCAAATCCAGGCAAGGCAAGGCAAGGCAAGGCAATTCCAGGCAAGGAAAATCTAGGCAATACAGTGCAAGGCAAATCCAGGAAAGGTAAGGCAAGGCAAATCCAGGCAATACATGACTAGGCAAGGCAAATCCATGCAATGCAAATACTGGAAAAACAAGGCAAGGGAAGGCAAATTCAGGCAAGTCAAGGCAACAGAAATCCAGGCAAGGCAAATGCAGTCAAAGTGAGGGAAGGCAAACCCAGGCAAGGCAAATCCAGGCAAGTCAAGGCAGGGCAAAACAAATCCAGACAAGACAAATTCAGGCAAAGAACACCCAAACAATACAAATCCTGGCAAGGCTAATCTAGGCAAGGCACATCCAAGCCAGGTAAATGCAGGCAAAAGAAACCCAGGCAAGGCAAGTCAAGACAAGGCAAGGAAAGACAAATGCAGGCAAGAAAAATACAGGCAAGGCCAGGCAAGGCAAGGCAAACCCTGGAAAAGAAAATCCCAGGAAGACGTGGCAAGGTAAATCCAGGCAAGGCAAGGCAGGGCACATCCAGGCATGGCAAATCCAGGCAAGGCAAATCAACGTAAGGCAAATTCAGGCAAGGTAAATTGAGACAAGCAAATTCAGGCAAGGCTAATCTAGGCAAGGTGAATCCAGGCAAGGCAGATCCAAAAAACGCAAATGCAGGAAAGGCACATCCAGGAAAAGCAATGCAAGGAAAGTCCAGGCAAGACAAATCCCAGCAAGGCAAAAGAATGCTAGGCAAATACTTGAAAGGCAAATAAAGGCAAGGCAAGGCAAGGCACATCCAGTCAAAGCAAATTCAGGCAAGGAAAACACAAACAATTAAAATCCAGGCAAAAAACTCCAGGCAAGGCAACTAGAGGCAAGACCAAACCAGGCAAGGCAAACCCTGCCAAGGCCAATCCAGGCAAGGCAAATTCAGGCAAGGCAAATCCAGTCAAGACAATGCAAGTCAAAGCAATTCCAAGCAAGGCAAATCTAAGCAAGACAAGGAAAGGCAAATACAGGCAAGGCAATGCAGGGCAAATCCTTGCAAGGCCAATCCAGACAATTCAAATCCAGGCCAGACTAATGCAGGCAAAGCAAATCTTGGCAAGGCACATCAAGGCAAAACTAATCCAGGCAAGGGAAATCCAGGTAAGACAAGGCAAGGAGAATTTGTGAAAGGAAAATCCAGGTATAACAAATCCAGGCAAGGCAAATCAAGTCAAGGCAAGGCAAGCAAAATCCCAGCAAGGCAAATCGAGGCAAGGCAAATGAAGTCAAGGTAAATTCAGGCAAGACAAGGCAAGGCAAATCTGGGCAAGGCAAATACGTTCAAGGCAAGGCAAATCCAGGCAAGTCAAATCCAGAAAAGGCACATTCAAGCAATGCAAAGCATGGCAAATTGAGGCAAGACAAATCCAGGCAAGGCAAGGCCAGGCAAGGCACATCCCTACAAGGCAAGGCACAACAAACACAGGCAAGGCAAATCTGGGCAAAGCAAGAAAAAGCATTTTCAGTCAAGGCAAATACGAGCAACTTAAAGGAAGGCAAATGAGGCAAGGCAAATTCCAGCATAGCAAGGCAACGCAAATCCAGGAAAAGCAAGGCAAGGCAAATCCAGGCAAGGCAAGGCAAGAAAAGTTCAGGAAAGGCAAACCCAGGAAAGGAGAAGCAAGACAAATCCAGGCTGGGCATGGCAAGGCAAGGCAAATCCAGGCAATGCAAATTCCGGCAAAACAAGGCAAGACAAGCAAATCCAGGAAAGGCAAATCCAGGCAAGGCAAGGCAAGGCAAATCCAGGCAAAAAAAAATTCCAGTCAACAGAAGGCAAGGCAAATCAAGGCAAGGCAAGGCATGGCAAATTCAGGCAAGGCAAGACAAGGCAAGTTCAGAAAAGGCAAATCAAGTCAAGGCAAGGCAAGGCAAGGCAAGGCAAGGCAAACACAGGAAAGGCAAATTACGATAAGTCATGGTAAGGCAAATCCAGGCAAGGCAATGCAAGGCACATTCAGACAAGGTAAATCTACACAAGACAAGACAAGGCAAATTCAGGTAAGGCAAGGCAAGGCAAATCTAGGCAAGGTAAATCCAGACAAAGCAAATCCTGGCCAGGGTAATGCAGGCAAGGAAAATCTAGGCAAGGAAAATCCAGACAAAACAAATCCAGGCAAAACAAGGCAAGGCAAATCCAGGCAAGACAAATTCAGGAAAGAAAAAACTGAACAATTCAACTTCAGGCAAGGAAACTCCAGGCAAGACAAATACAGGCAAGGCAAATCCACGAAAAAGAAATTTAGGCACAGTAAATCCAGGCAAGGCAAGGCAAGGCAAATCCAGGGAAAAAACATCTAGGCAAAGCAAGGCAAGGCAAATACAGGCAAGGACAGGCAAGGCAAATACAGGCAAGGCAAATTCTGGCAAGGCAAGTCCAGGCAAGGCAAATCATGGCAAGGCAAATACAGGCAAACAAATCCAGGTAAGGCAAATTCAGACAAGGCAAGGAAAGGCAAATCCAGGCAAGACAAATCCAGGCAACGCAAGGCAAACCGAGGAAAGGCAAATTTTGAGAAGACATGACAAGGAAAATGCAGGCAAGGCAAGGCACATCCAGACAAGGAAAATCTGGTCAAGACAAGGCAAGGCAGAAACAGTCGAGGCAAGGTATGGAAAACCAAGGAAAGGCAAATCCAGGCCAGGAAAGGCAAGGCAAGACAAATCCAAGCAGGGGAAATCCAGGCAAGGCAAATCCAAGCAAGGCAAATCCACGCAAGGATAATCTAGGCAAGGCAAATCCAAGCAAGTCAGATACAGAAAAGGCAAATCCAGGAAAGGCAAATACAGAAAAGGCAAGGTAAGAAAAATTCAGGCAAGACAAATCACAGCAAGGCAATGTAATGCAAGGCAAATGCAGGCAAGGCATATCCAGGAAAGGCAAGGCAAAGAAAATCCAGTCAAGGAAAATTCAGGAAAGAATAATTCAGGCAAGGACAACCCAAACAATTTAAATCCAGGCAATACAACTCCATTCCTGGCAACTCCGGACAAGGTCAAACCAGGAAAGGCAAATCCTGCCAAGGCTAACCCATGCAAGCCAAATCCAGCCAAGGCAAACCCAGGCAAGGAATATACAGGAAAAACAAATCAAGGCAAGACAAATCCAGGCAAGTAAAGGCAAGGCAATTCCAGGCAAGGCAAGGCAAGTGAAGGCAAATCCAAGCAACGCATGGCAAGGCAAGGCAAATGCAGGCAATGAAAATCTCAGAAAAACAAGGAAAGGAAAGGCAAATTTAGGCAAGGCAAATCCAGGAAGGACATGAAAGGTAAATCCAGACAAGGCAAATTCAGGCAAGTTAAGGCAAGGAAAATTCGGGCAAGACAAATCCAGGCAAGGCAAAGCAAGGCAAGGAAAGGTAATGCAGGGAAAGGCAAATCCAGCCAAGACAAATTCATGCAAAGAAAACAAAAACAATTCAAATCCAGGCAAGGAAACTCCAGGCATGGAAACTCCAGGAAACACCAAACCAGGCAATCTAAATTCTGCCGAGGCCTATCCAGGCAAAGCAAATACAGGCAAGGCAAATACAGGCAAAGCAAATCCATGCAAGGCAAATCCATGAAAAACAAATCCAGGCAAGGCAAATCCAGGAAAGGCAAGGAAAGGTAATTCCAGGAAAGGAAATTTAGGCAAGAAAAGGCAAGGCAAAACGAGGCAATGCAAGGCATGGCAAATACAGCAAGTTAAATCCAGACAAGGCAATTCCTGGCCAGAGTAATGCAGGCAATGCAAATATAGGCAAGGTAAATTCAGGCAAAACAAATCTAGGAAAGGCAAGGCAAGGAAAATCCAGGCAATGCCATGCAAGGCAAATAGAGGCAAGGCAAATAGAGGCAAGGCATGTCAAGGAACATCCAGGCAAGAAAAATCTGGTCAAGGCAACGCAAGGCAAAAACAGGCAAAACAAGGTAAGACAAATCCAGACAAGGCAAATCCAGGCAAGGCAAGCAAGGCAAGGCAAATCAAGGCAAGGCAAATCCAGGCAAGGCAAATTCAGTCAAGGCAGCGCAAGGCAAAAACAGGCAAGGCAAATCTAAGCAAGGCAAGGCAAGGCAAGGCAAATCAAGGCAAAGCACATCCAGGCAAGGCAAATTTAGGCAAGGCAAATCCAGACAGGGTGAATCTAGGCAAGACAAATACAGAAAAGGCAGATCCAGAAAAGGCAAATCTAGGAAAGGAAAATCCAGGAAAGGCAGACAAGGAAAATCCAGGCAAGACAAATTTCGGCAAGGAAAGGAAGGCAAGGCAAATAATGGCAAGGCAAATGCAGGAAAGGCAAGGCAAATCCAGGAAAGGCAAGGCAAGACAAATCCAGTCCAGGCAATTTCAGTCAAGGCAAGGCAGGTCAAGGTAAATCCAGCCATGGCAAATTCAGGCAAGGAAAACCCAAACAATTCAAATCCAGGAAAGGCAACTCCAGGCAAGGCAAAACCAGGCAAGGCAAATCCTGCCAAAGCCAATCGAGGCAAGGCAAATCCAGTCAAAATAAATCCATTCAAGTCAAATCCAGGCAAGGCAAGGCAAGGCAATTCAAAGCAAGGCAAATATAGGCAAGACAAGGCAAGGCAAAAACAAGTAAGGCAAGGCAAATCAAATCCAGGCAAGGCAAATCCTGGACAGGCTAATGCAGGCAAGGAAAATCCAGGCAAAACAAATCCAGGCAGTGAAAATCCAGGCAAGGCATATCCAGACAAAACAAATACAGGCAAGGCAAATCCATGGCAGGAAAATCCAAGAAAGGCAAGCCAAGTAAAATCCAGGCAAGGCAAATCCAGGCAAGGCAAATTCAGGCAAAGCAAATTCAGGGAAGGCAATGCAAGGCAATACATATCCAGGCAAGGAGAATCCAGGCAAAGTATGGGAAAACAAATCCAGGCAAGGCAAATACAGCCAAGGCTTGGCAAGGGAAATACAGACAAGGTAAATTTACGCAAGGCAAGGCAAGGAAAATTCAGGCAAGACAAATCCAGGCAAAGCAAGGCAGGGCAATGTAGGGCAAGGCAATTTCAGGCAAAGCAAATTCAGGCAAAAAAACCCCAAACAATTCAAATTCAGGCAAGAAAACTTCTGTCAAGGCAACTCCAGGGAAGACCAAACCACTAAAAGCAAATTTTGCGAAGGCAAATCCTGGAAAGGCAAATCCAGGTAAGGCAAATACAGGCAAGGCAAATACAGGCAAAGCAAATTTATTCAAGGCAAATCTAGGTAAAGCAAGGCAAGGCAATTCTAGACAAGACAAATCTAGGTAAGACAAGGCAAGGCAAAACCAGGCAAGGCAAGGTAAGGCAAATTCAGGCAAGGTAAACCCAGACAAGGCAAATCCTTGCCAGAATAATACAGGCAAGGAAAATCCAGGCAAGGCCAGGCAAGGCAAATTGAGGCAAGGCAAATACGGGCAATGCAATGCAAGGCACACCCAGGCAAGAAAAATCTGGTCAAGGCAATGCAAGGTAAAAAAATGCAAGGCAAGGTAAGGCAAATCCAGGCAAGGAAAGGCAAGGCAAATCAAAGCAAGGCAAATCCAGGCAAGGCAAACTGAGGCAAGGCAAATCCAGGCAAGGCAAATTTGGTCAATGCAACGCAAGAAAAAAACAGGCAAGGCAATGTAAGGAAAATCCATGTCAGGCAAGAAAAGGCAAGGCAAATTTAGGCAAGGAAAATCTATGCAAGGCTAATCTAGGGAAGGCAAATCCAGGCAAGGCAAATCCAGGAAAGGCAAGGCAAGGAAAATCCAGGCAAGACAAATCCCAGGAAGGCAAAAAAAGGCAAGGAAATACTGGCTAGGCAAATTCAGGAAAAGCAAGGCAAGACAAATCCAGTCAAGGCAAATCCAGGCAAGGCAAGGCAAGGCAAGGCAAAGCAAAGCAAATCCAGGCAAGAAAAATTCAAAGAACTCAAATCCAAAAAAGGCAACTCCAGGCAAATTAAACCAGGAGAGGGAGATCATGCCAAGGCTAATCCAGGGAAAACAAATTCAGGCAAGACAAATACAGGCAAGGCAAATCCTGGCTAGCCTAAGGCAGGCAAGGCCAATCTAGGCAAGGCAAATCCAGGCTAAACAAATATAGGCAAGGCAAATCCAGGAAAGGCAAGGCAAGGCAAGTCAGATCCTGGAAAGGCAAGGCAAGAAAAATCCAGGAAATACAAATCCTGGTAAGGCAAAGTCATAAAAGGCAAATAAAGGCAAGGTATATCCAGGAAAAGCAAGGCAAGGAAAATCTAGGCAAGGCAAATTCAGGCAAGGAAAACCCAAACAATTCAAATCCATGCAAGACAACTCCAGGCAAGGCAACTCCAGGCAAGGCCATACCAGGCAAGGCAAATCCTTGCAATGCTAATCCAGGCAAGGGAATCCAGGCAAGGCAAATCCAGGCAAGTCAAATCCAGGCAAGACATATCCAGGCAAAACAAATCCAGGCAAGCAAGGCAAAGCAATTCCAAGCAAGGCAAATTTAGGCAAGACAGCAAATTTAGGCAAGGCAAATCCAGTAAAAGCAAAGTAAGGAAAGGCAAATCCAGTCAATGCATGGCTAGGCCAGGCTAATCCAAGCAATGCAAATCACAGAACAACAAGGCAAGGCAAGGAAAATCCAGAAAAGGCAAATTCAGGCAAGACAAATCCTGGCAAAGTAAGGGAAAACAAACCCAGGCAAGGCAAATCCAGGCAAGGCATGACAAGGTAAATCCAGACAGGGCAACTTCAGGCAAGGCAAGGCAAGGCAAATTCAGGCAAGGAAAATCCGAACAATTCAACTTCAGGCAAGGAAACTCCAGGCAAGACAACACCAGGCAAGACCAAACCAAGCAGAGCAAATCCTGCCAAGGCTAATCCAGGCAAGGCAAATCCAGGCAAGGCAAATCCACGCAAAACAAATTTAGGTATGGCAAATCCAGGCAAGGAAAGGCAAGACAATTCCAGGCAAGGCAAATCTATGTAAGGCAAGGCAAATCTAGTTAAGGCGAGGCAAGGCAAATGAAGGCAAGTCAACACAACACAAATCTAGGCAAGGTAAATCCAGACAAGGCAAATCCTGGCCAGGGTAATGCAGGCAAGGCAAATCTAGGCAATGCAAATTCAGGCAAAACAAATGCAGGCAAGGCAAGGCAAGGTCAGACAAGGCAAGGCAAGGTCAGGCAAGGCAAATCGAGGCAAAAAAAATCCAGTCAAGGCAAGGCACGGCACATCCAGACAAGGCAAATCCGGACAAGGCAATGCAAGGCAAACACAGGCAAGGCAAGGTAAGGCAAATCCAGGCAAGGCAAGTCAAGACAAAAGAAGACAAGTCAAATCCAGGCAAGGCAAATTTAGGCAAGGCAAATTCAGGCAAGGCTAATTAGGGCAAGGCACATCGAGGCAAGGCAGATAAAGGAAAAGCAAAGCAAGGAAAATCCAGGCAAGACAAATCCCTCCCAGGAAAAGCAGTGCAAGGCAAATACAGGCAAGACAAATCCAGGAAAGGCAAGGCAAGGCACATCCAGGTAAGGTAAATCAAGACAAGGCAAGGCATGGCAAATCAATGCAAAGCAAATCCAGGCAAGCCAAGGCAAGGCAAGACAAATCCTGGTAATGCAATTAAGGTCAAATCCAGGCAAAGCAAATCCAGGCAAGGCAATGCAATGCAATTCCAGGCAAGGCAAATTTTGACAAGGCAAGTCCAGGCAAAACAAATTTTGGCAAGACAAATGCAGGCAAAATAAATTTAGGCAAGAGAAATCCAGGCCTGGCAAGGCAAGGCAAATTCAGGCAAGTCAAATCCAAGCAAGGCAAGGCAAAGCAAGGCAAACCGAAGAAAGGCAAATTTCAAGAAAACATGATAAGGAAAATCCAGGCAAGGCAAGGCAAAGTATATCCAGACAATGTTAATCCGGTCAAGACAAGGCAAGGCAAAAAAAGGCAAGGGAAGGTAAGGAAAACCCAGCCAAGGCAAATCCAGGCAAGGTAAGGCAAGGCAAATCCAGGCAGGGCAAATCCAGGCGAGGCAAATCCAGGCATGTCTAATCCAGGCAAGGCAAATCCAAGCAAGTCAGATCCAGGAAAGGCATATCCAGAAAAGACAAGCAAGGGCAAATCCAGGCAAGACAAATTCCAGCAAGGCATAGCAATGCAAGACAAATCCAGGCAAGGCAAATCCAGGCAAGGCAAGGCAAGGCAAATCTAGGTAAAGCAAGGCAAGGTAAGGCAAACAGAGGAAAGGCAAATCCCGAGAAGGCATGACAAGGCAAATCCAGGCATGGCAGGGCAAGGCACTTTCAGGCAAGGCAAGTTTGGTCAAGGCAAGGCAAGGCAAAAACAAGGAAGGCAAGGTATGTCCAATCCAGGAAAGGCAAATTCAGGCAAGGCAAGGCACAGCAAGGCAAATACACACAGGGAAAATCCAGGCAAGGCAAATCCCGGCAAGGCAAAAGAATGCAAGGCAAATACAGGCAAGGCAAGGCAAACACAGGGAAGGCAAATCCAGGCAATGCAAGGCAGGGCATGGCAAATCCATGCAAGGCAAATTTAGGCAAGGAAAACCAAAACAATTTAAATTCAGGAATGGCAACTCCAGGCAAGGCACCTCCAGGCAAGACCAAACCAGGCAAGGCAATTTCTGACAAGGCTAATCCATGCAAGGCAAATCCAGGCAAGGCAAATACAGGGAATGCAAATGTAGACAAGGCAAATCCAGGCAAAAAATGCAGGCAAGACAAGGCAAGGCATATCCAGGCAATGCAAATCTTGGCAAGGAATGGGAAGGCAAATCAAGGCAAGGCAAATTCAGGCAATCCAAGGCAAGGCATACCCAGGCAATGCAATTCAATGCAAATCCAAGCAAGGCAAATTCTGGAAAATTAAATCCTGGCAAGGCAAATTCTGGAAAGGATAATCTAGGCAAGGCAAATCCAGGCAAACTAATGCAGGCCAAACAAATCCAGGCAAGACAAGGCAAGGAAAATCCAGGCGAGTCCAATCCAGGCAAGGCAAGGCAGGCACATCCAGGCAAGGCAAATCTAGGCAAGGCAAGGCAATGCAAGGCAAATTTAGGCAAGACAAGACAAGGCATATCCAGGCAATGCAATTTATGCCAAATCCAGCTAAGGCAAATCTAATCAAGGCAAGGCAAGGCAATGCCTGGCAAGGCAAATCCTGGAAAATCAAATCTAGGCAAGGCAAATCCTGGGAAACCTAATCTAGGCAAGGCAAATCCTGGGAAACCTAATCTAGGCAAGGCAAATCCAGACAAAACAAATGCAGGCAATACAAATCCAGACAAGGCCAATCCAGGGAAGACAAGTCATGGCAATGCAGGGCAAGGTAAATCCAGGCAAGGCAAATTCCGGCAAGAAAATCCCAAACAATTCAAATCCTGGCAAGCAAACTCCAGGCGAGGCAACTCCAGGCAACACCAAACCAGACAAAGCAAATACTGCCAAGGCTAATCCAGGTGTCTGGGCAGGGTCCTGTGGTAGAAAATGCCCGGGGTTATTCATTTGGTCTTACTCTGGCTGAAGGGAAGGGGCAGGGCTGGAACCTTTTCTCCCTTAGCTGAGTGGGGACTGTAATGAGGGATGCTGGGTGCTGGGGTGCCCCGGTGATGCTGTGGGCTCAGGGGTGGGAGGACAGCTCCTGGGTGTGGTCAGTCATGCCTGGTGGTTTCCAAAAGCCAGTCTTCTTACCCCTGCATCAGAATCCTTTGGGGAGCATAAAATGCAGATTCCAGGGTATCTGCACTGAAGCCTTGGTTGACTAGGTCTAGGGTAAAACTCAGAAATCTGTATTTTAAAAAAATACCTTTTCTAGTGGTTCTGTAATGAGGTTTGGGAACCCCTTCTCTAGTCTCTTCCTTGGGGTGCCCAGTCAGCGTACTAGCCCATAGTAGTGAAGCAGTTACAGGGAGCTTGTCTTTGGGAGCCTGCAGAATACCTGGCCCCTGTTCTCAAGCAACTGAGTCATGCTGAGCCTGTCTTGTGTACCAGCAGTCTGCCACACACTGAACAGGATGAGAAACAGGATGAGGACCAGGATGAGGCATGGGGCTTATGAATGAATCAGGGGCTTGTGCCTGAGGAGGCAAGAATAACACCATGAGCAATAAAGGAGCATTTACCAAGTTGTGTGATTAAAGGCTCATAAGCTCACAGGAGTGTGCCACAGGTGTTGGGGGGGCAGTGGAGCATCCCTGGGGCAGGAATTGAATTGGCTTCTTGGAGGGGTACAGTGGAGCCCCAGCAGATGGCTAAGGTTTCCCAGGCAGGGGAAGTAAGAGGTTGGAATGGGATAGGGAAAGGAATGAGAACAGGAAGGGTGGTGCCAGGGTGTCAGGAACCTTGGAAGTAAACTTGAGTAGTCTGACCAACTTCTCAGGGCAGTGGAGGGCAGGGCAGGCTTTATTGCTGATGGGGCAATCTGATAGAATCAGGATTTTTGGGAAATTCATTTTGAGGGTAATCTGAAACCACGTCCAGTTAAGACTGTGAGTTGGAATTGAGGACGGGAAGATGGAGGCAGATCTTAGAGGAGATAGGCTGAAGCTGGCTTGTCCCCCCCCCATGGTCTCTTCTTCCTTGCTGATTTGGGTTCATCCTTTAAGATTTTAGTTCCAGCCCTCCTCCCTCCGCCGGATTCCCCAGCCCACTGAGGAGTCTCTTCTGAACTCAGCACTGACTGGCAGCACTGTTCTCAGAACACTGATTTTGATGGGCTCTGAATGTGCTGGGCTCCTTGGGGACAGTTTTTTTTTTCTTTTCTTTTCTTTTTTTTTTGAGAAAGGATCTCACTCTGTTGCCCAGGTTAGGGTGCAGTGGCGCAGTCATAGCTCACTGTAGCCTTGACCTCCTGGGCTCAAGTGATCCTCCTGCCCCAGCCTCTTGAAGAGCCTCCTGAGTAGACAATAAGTGTATGCCACCATGTGTAGCTGACTGTTTTATTTGTAGAGACAGGGTCTCACTACATTGCCCAGAATGACCTGGAACTCCTGGGCTCAAGCAATTCTCCTGCCTCAGCCTCCCAAAGTGCTGGGATTTCAGGTGTGAGCCACTGCATTCAGCTGGGGACAGAGATTCTTATGTGCTTTTGCCCTCTGGACTGTGCTCAGTATAGGACCTGGTACCTGGCATGTGCCTGGTGACTGTTGGTGGGTTGCTCAGGAGCTGCTCTCTTTACCTGTTCAGTTGCAGGCTGCCTGCCAGCACCTGCAGAATTTGTGCCATCCTTGCTGGGTTCTGCTTGCTGCCTTTCTGCCTGGCTGGATCAGGATTGGGTTGTGTTCCCTTCACTTGTGATTTGATGCATTCAGGAAGGCATTTTCCCCCAGAACTGTCCAGCATTACTTCCCTGAGCTTGCTCCAGACTGGGCTTCTGGAATGTTGTTACCATGGACGAGCTGCAGGTGGCCTTCCCCCTGCTTGACATGGTGGACCTGGAGCGGCAGCCGAAGACCATGGTAATAAGGGGCACAGGTTGGGCTGTGTCATCTGCACACTTCCAGTGTCCTGCATTGGCTCTGTCACTCTCCTTGCAAGCCCTCCTGCAGAGCTATGTTTTGTCTGTGCTTCTGCATGTCTGTTGCCTCCTTGAAGGCACATCTGGCTAAAGGGTTTGTTCCCTGAATTTATGAGAATTGTTCAGAGACTGGGTGTGGTGGCTCACACCTATAATCCCAATGCTTTGGGAGGTTCAAACTGGAGGACTGGTTGAGCCCAGGAGTTGAAGACCAGCCTGGGATACATAAAAATAAAAATAATTGGCTGGGTGCAGTGGCTCATGCCTGTAATCCCAGCACTTTGGGAGGCCAAGGTGGGCAGATCTCCTGAGGTCGGAAGTTCCAGATGAGCCTGGCCAACATGGTGAAACCCCGTCTCTACTAAAAATACAGAAATTAGCTGGATACGGTGGTAGACACCTGTAATCCCAGCTATTCGGGAGGCTGAGGCAGGAGAATCGCTTGAACCTGGGAGGCGGAGGTTGCAGTGAGCCAAGATTGTGCCATTGCACTCCAGCCAGGGTGACAGAGTGAGACTGTCTCAAAGAAAGAAAGAAAATGAGCCAGGTATGGTGGCACATGCCAATTGTCCCAACTACTCAGGATGCTGTAGCAGGAGAGTTGCTGAAGCCCAGACATTGGAGGCTGCAGTGAGCTGTAATCATGTCACTGTGCTCCAGTCTTGGCCACTGAGTGAGACTGTCTCAAAAAGAAAGAAAGAAAAAGAAAATAGCCCGGAGAAGCGCCAGGCTTGACGCCCTGTCCTTTCTGCATTGTTTGTAATTAGCTGGGAACCCCTTTCAGAGCCCCAGCATCCCTTCCAACAAGCAGTTCCGGACTTGCTGGCTGGCCTTCCCAGTGCTGCCCAGGAGAGCTGCTGGCCATTGCTAGGTGAGCTATCCTGTGGCCCGGTTCTGAGCTGCCCTCAGGAGAGGTGCTTGCATAGGGAGCACTGGCCAGTCTGCACACCTTCCTAGGTGTCCTGTGTGCAGGGCTCAGTTTTGATCACTGGTGTTGTCCCCTGTCTCTCTTCTGATCCCCTGGGGATCCTCTGCAGTGTGACTTCCATTTCTTGAGATGCCTGCTGGCTCACTTTCTCCTCATCTCACTGTCTACGTATCACATAGCCCAGGTCTGAAGTCAGACCACTCTCACAGTTTGAGGGCATGCAGTTATAAACAGATAACTGACTTTTATTTGTTAATAGAACTTAAGTACTTCCTCCTCCAGAGCTTTCTGATGGAACAGAGCACTTCCTCCCCTGTGAGGGCTTTCTCGCTGACCGGTGCAAGTTCTGTGGAGAACCAGGATGTCAGAGTTGGAACAGATCTCAAAATAGCTCAGAGACGGCCCCAACACAGGGGAGTGACCTGCCTCGGGTCACAAAGTTGGTTAGTGGCAGAGCCAAGACTTACATGACCTGGGATGGAATGGACCCTTGAGGCTGGTTGAGTGAAGCTGCCTGCTCGAGAACCGACAGGAGGAGAAATGGCCCATTAGGCCCTGATGCACCTGCATCCTTAGCTACCTGATTCTAGAGCCTTGCTTGGCTGTATCTTGTGTCCTCTCCCACTGGAGAAAGACAGCTGACTCCCATTCCTCCTGGTGACTTCACGTGTGGTATTCCACCTGTTCTGTGGCCCACCAGGCCATTGTGTTTTCTCCTTTCTCTGCATCTTCCTCAGTCCTCTACAGCTCTCCCTTGGCTTGGGCTTGACAGTGGGCATGGTATCTGTGGAGTGTGTCTCCCCTCCCCTCCCAGCACCCCGGAGGTAGGGGTGTGGTTCTCTAGGAGTGGAAAGTGACTTGTGTTGATAGCCTCTCCTTTGTCTCTGCAGATCCTCCCAAGGAATGACTTCCCCCAGATTGAAGGTAAGAGAAGTCCTATTCTATGAATTGTGAGGTATTTTCTCGCTCTCCTTTCTGGCCCTCAGGCTGTCTCAGTGTGACCACCTGCAGCCTGGTTCAGCAGCGAGGGGGCCTTGGATACAGGATACCTGGGGCCTGGTCTGGTCTGGTCTGGTTCTGCTACTCACCATCTCCGAGACTGTTAGTCTTTCCTTCCCTGTGCCATTCACTATTCCAGAAAAACTGGAAGCTTAGAAAATCTGAGGGTGGAAAGGCCCCTGAAGGTGATCTAGTCTAGTATTTCTCTACTTTTAACCCAGTTCTCCCTTTTGTAAGAACATTGGACTATTACCTTTATTATCCTGAAGTGAAATTCACAGGTAATATAACTTCTATACACACAATATTAAAAATTAGTTAGTTCAGTGTAAAACTGTAACTGTAATAGGGGGATGTAAAAGGAAACATTTTTAGTAAGAAGATAATAATGTATGCATTATGTAATAATAGAATCACCATGAATATTACAGCCACAAATACAGGCTAATGCAAGTGTGTTTACAGGTGTGACAGGTGTGTTCTACTGGTGATTTGGAGATTAGGGGCAGCATTGCCATTAGTCAAGTGATTTTTTAAACTGGGGAACAACTCTTGGTAGTTTTGAAAAGGCAAAGTACAGTCTTCTCTTGATTTATACGATAGTTGTATTTTTGGAAAAATTGATGCTTATTCACACTGTTCAAAAAATGCTTTGTGATTATACATAAAATAGTTCAAGTAATTCTGAAAATGTTGTTCACCTATGCGGGTATCAGGATATCAGATGGGACATTCAATATTAGTAGGACATGGGAAAGTTTTTTCTTTTCTTTTCTTTTCTTTTTTTTTTTTTGACAGGATCTCACTATGTTGCTCAGGCTGGCCTCAAACTCCTGGGCTCAATTGATCCTCCCATCTTGGTCTCCCTCCTAAAGTGCTGGAATTACAGACATGAGCCTCCACATGCAGACATGGGACAGTTTTTCTTAAAAAAACTAATGTTAATTTTAAAGTGGGACAGGTTGTAATTGTGCAGGACTGTCTGGAGTAGGTAACATCCATGGCCCCCCTTCCACAACCTTCACTTGCTTGGTTTTGGTCATCATGACAATTAAAATTGCCTCTGATTTATTTTTTTATTGCATTTTAGGTTTGGGGGTGCATGTGCAGAACATGCAAGATAGCTGTATAGGTACACACATGGCAGTGTGTTCTGCTGCCTTCTTCCCCTACTCCCACATTTGGCATTTCTCCCCAGGCTATTCCTCCCCCACTCCCCACCCACTCTCCCTCCCCTATTCTCCCGAGTTGACCCCAGTGTGTAGTACTCCCTTCCCTGTGTCCATGTGTTCTCATTTTTCATCACCCGCCTATGAGTGAGAATATGCAGTATTTCATTTTCTGTTCTTGTGTCAGTTTGCTGAGAATGATGTTCTCCAGATTCATCCATGTCCCTACAAAGGACATGAACTCATCGTTTTTGATTGCTGCATGATAGACTGTACTCTGAAAATATGCCTCTGATTTCTAAAGCACCTGATAAGGGGCAGTGCTGCCCCATTGAGAATCACTGGTCTGGTGCAGTTCACCAGCCCTGTAGCTTAGCGTCAGCAGTATCCTTTGCCTAGTGCTTACTGTGTCTAGTTCTGGACAGTTTACTGATGGTATAGCTCATTTTTATCCACACAACAGCATTGTAAGTATTGTTACTGTTATGTAGTTGCAGTGGAGGAAACGGAGGCTTAAAGAAGAAAAGTTACTTGCCCATCATCATACAGGAAAATCACTGGAGTCCAGGTTGCGGGTCAAGTCTCTATCAGTTCACACCCCCACTCTGGGCTGTTAGGTTCTGCTGGTCCCTGGGGCTCAGAGAGAAGTGACTGAGAGAATAGGAGCCTTGCTAAGTCATGGAGGGAGTATGTGGTGGAAGAACCTCAGCCAACAGGGAGAATTGGGCCTGGGACTTGCTGCTCTTGTCTTTTTTCTTTAAGACCGAGTTTCACTCTTGTCACCTAGTCTGGAGGGCAGTGGTGCAATTTTGGCTCCCTGCAAACTCTGCCTCCCAGGTTCAAGCAATTCTCCTGTTTCAGCCCCCAAATAGCTGGGATTACAGGCACCCACCATCACACTCAGCTAATTTTTGTATTTTTAGTAGAGATAGGATTTCACCATGTTGGCCAGGCTGGTCCTGAACTTCTGACCTCAGGTGATCCACCTGCCTCAGCCTCCCAAAGTGCTGGGATTGCAGGTGTGAGCCACCATGCCTGGCCTGCTGGTTTTGTTTCGTAACCTCTTCTGTGAAGTACCAGTGGACTAAAGTTAGAATGGGAGCCCTCAGGAGGCTTCTTCCTAGGCACTGAGTCTTGTGCACCCAGGGTGGATGGATAAGGGGCTCTTCTAGGCTTGCTGGGGATCTGTGCACCTGCCCCACTGGGCACACTGTGGGTGGAGGGTGTGCGGGTGGGTCACCCTAGCTGACATCCTAAGGGCCTGCCTCCTGCCCTGCAGCCCTCATCTGTGCCTCTTTTCTTTAAAGGGGTGCTCCTCCATGGGGAGCCAGTCCACTGGGAGACCAGCCTGCAGCTGATCATGGATGTTATCCTCAGCAATGGGAACCCTGGGACTAGCCTGGCGACAGCCCCTACCCCCACCTCCCTGTCCTGGCTAGCAACATGGATCTCCTGTGTATGGCTGAAGCCAAGATGCCCAGGTGAGGACACAAAGCTCTGGTCTTGGCCTGGTGGCCCACTCCTGGCTGCTGCTTGGACTGTCCTGAGGGCAGTTCCCACCCATCATTCTGACACCCAGGGTAGTTGGAACTTACTTAGATAGGCCCCGTTGCTGCAATACTTGGCCTTTGAAGGATCACTTTACATGTTAGTTACTAAACCTAAACTACAGATTACGGAGTTGTGGAGAGGATGTTTCACACGTGCTCCCTTCCCCAGTAATCTTAACAGAACACGCTCCTCGTGTCTAGTGGAACCCAAACCATGGACACCTTTTGTGCCATATCAGTGCACATTATTCAGCTGCTCTTTCTTCCTTGGCTCCACCCTGTAGCATTGTTTTTTTCACTTTCTTGTTTTCTTGCACCCTTAAGACAGAGGGCAGGGGAAGCAAGGATTCTTCTTGTCAGGGACAGGGGTCTCACTGTCTCATCTGGGCTGGAGTGCAGTGGTGCAATCAGAACTTACTACAGCCTTGAACTCCTGGCCTCAAGCAATCCCTCTGCCTCTGCCTCAGCCTCCCAAACTGCTGGGATTACAGGTGTATACCATCATGCTGGGCAAGGATGATTCTCATGGCTGTCTAGACCAGAGAATTGAGACCCAGAGAATAAGTGGCTTTCTCAGGGCCTCGCAGGTGCCTGCACTCCCTGCTCAGCTGTGTTCATGTTGTCTGTCCTGTCTTATTCTTCAGCTAGCTAGCACAAGTACAGGCGGCCCTTTTTTTGGCCCTCATGGTGCTTACTCGAAGTCCAGCTGACAGCTGCTGTGTACAGTTTCACTGCTGTTATCTGCATGGGCTGACTCTTGAGTTTCAGCCTGCTGCTCACCTCCCGTCAGCCTTGTGAGCACTCATCAGCAGAGGGTGGGCACACCAGTGCTGTCTCAAGGGATCTCAGTAGCCCCAGAGAGATGGGGGGTGCCCTTGTCACTTTTAAAGTGTGTTTCTGTTGCTCAACACTTGACATTGTCTCTAGTATTATTCCCAGGGGAGGGTATGCTGACACTACACCAATGGGTTTGGTTGGTTATGTCGATGTGAACTGAAAAGCAAGGGGCAGATTTCAGTTTTTTAAATTAATTAATTAATTATTTTTTTATTTTTTTTCAGGACGGGATTTCACCATGTTGGTCAGGCTGGTCTTGAACTCGTGACTTCAGGTGATCTGCCCTCCTCAGTATCCCAAAGTGCTAGGATTATAGGCATGAGCCACCGCAACCAGCAGATTTCAGATTTAAGCCAAATTTGAGATGAACTTTTTAAATTAAAAATAGAATAGTTGCATAGATGACACTGAAAAATGCAGTGGCTCATACTTGTAGTCCCAACACTTTGGGAGGCTGAGGTGGGTGGATCACCTGAGGTCAGGAGTTTGAGACCAGCCTGGCCAACATAGCAAAATGCTGTCTCTACTAAAAAACAAAAATTAGTCAGGCATGGTGGTGGGCACCTGTAATTTCAGCTACTTGGGAGGCTGAGGCAGGAGAATCGCTTGAACCCAGGAGGCGGAGGTTGCAGTGAGCTGATATTGCTGCCAAGCAAAAGCTATTGTATTACTATTCCAGGTGGCATTAAGGAGTTGGGGAGGGCAGAGAGGAATACTCTGTCAGCAGTTTATTTTATTTTATTTTTTTAGATTAATTCTCACTCTGTCACCCAGGCTGGAGTGCAGTGGCAGAATCTTGGCCCACTTCAACTTCTGCCTCCCAGGTTCAAGTATTCTCCTGCCTCAGCCTCCGAGTAGCTGGGACTATGGGTGTGTGCCATAATACCTGGCTCATTTTTACATTTTTAGTAGAGACAATGTTTCACCATATTGGCCAGACTGGTCTTGAACTCCTGACCTCAGGCGATCCACCTGCCTTGCCCTCCCAAAGTGCTGGGATTACAGGCCTGAGCCACCTTTTCTGTCCCCTGTCCCTTATTTTAAGGCTGCTTGTTAAAAGTATAGCCCAGGCCAGGCACAGTGGCTCACTCCTGTAACTTTGGGAGGCTGAGGCAGGCAGATCACAAGGTCAGGATATTGAGACTGTCCTGGCCAACATGGTAAAACCCTGTCTCTACTAAAATACAAAAAGTTAACTGGGCGTGGTGGTGCATGCCTGTAATCCCAGTTACTTGGGAGGCTGAGGCAGGGGAATCACTTGGAACTGGGAGGCGGAAGTTGCAGTGAGCCAAGATTATGCCACTGCACTACAGTTTGGTGACAGAGACTCCACCTCAAAAAAAGGAAAAAATGTAGCCCAGCATTTGTGCATTTCTTCACTGTAGCTTAACACAGAGTCATGCCTCATTACAAGGGAGGCAAGGGAAGGTCTTTTTCACACCCAATAGTAATATGGTCAGCTGAAGCAGACACCAGCAAAGAAGGGGAGAAGGTCAACCGTCATCTGCCCAGCTCTATAGCAGGATTTAAGCTCTGGAATCAGACCGAGTTGCAATACTGGCTCTGCCATCTTGAACACATTACTGAATCTTGCTGTGCCTCAGTTTCCTCATTTGTAAAATGAGAATTCTAGTGTCCTATCCTAGGAGTTTTCTGAGAGGGATATGTGAAATGCCACCTCCAGTGCCAGCAGTGTGTGCTACATGCCAGCTCTTACTCTGGGAGAGGCCAGCCTGCATGGGTGCTGCTTAGAGAATGGCAGTTGTGTTCTCTAGAAGGGCCCAGGGATCAGGAAGACTGAACTGCTTCATGGTCATTCCTGGCAGGTTTGGCCATGGCACCTTTCTGCTGTGCCTGGAAACCATTTACCAGAAAGTGATGGGCAAGGAGCTGAGATATAAGGGCCTGATGGGCAAACCCAGCATCCTCACTCACCAGTATGCAGAGGAGTTGCTCAAGGAGGCTGGGCCGCCCCCATCCAGAAGCTCTATGCTGTGGGGTAGGCTCTACTTCCCCCTCCTCCATCCCTTTCACGACGTCCCCATCCCTCCCTCTCTTCTCTCACCCCCGTTTCCCTGTATCTGATTAACTCTTCTGCCCTGAAACTCTTCTCTGCTCCCTTTGCTTTGCAACACTGGGTTAGGGGCTTTCTTCTTTTTCCTTTCTGGTGTGGCTGCCCCTGCCAGGGATAACCCTATGTCTGATGTGTACGGTGTCAACCTGTTCCACCAGTACCTGCAGAAGGCGACATGTGACAGGGTGCCAGAACTAGGGACTGGGAGCCCATGGCAGCAACAGCCCTCAGCAAGCCAGAGCTGCATCTCCATCATGGTGTGCACAGGCATGTACAATCCCAGGGACGCACAGTCCATGGAGCCTGTGCTTGGAGGAGAGGACCCTCCATTCCATGGGCACCAAGATTTCTCCTTCAGTTCAGGGCTCATGGAGGCCTCCCATGTGGTGAAGGACGTGAATGAAGCTGTGCAGCTTGTCTTCCACAAGGAGGTCTGGGCTTTGGAATGAGGGCAGTGCAGTGAAGGGGAGGGGTGACCCTGGACCTACAGGTGAGGCCCTTTGGCTGGGCTCTGGCCCATCACTGGGCTCAGGTCAGGGCTTGGTTCCCTTGCCACTCTTTCTGCTGATTCAAGAGTGTGGTGTTATTGATCACTTGGAAGAAGACATGGCTTCTTTTCCCTGCTGGGTAGCATTCTCTATGGAACTGTTGAAATTTTCTGGGCCTAGTTTCTGTGTGCCCCTCCTGGCAGTCTAACCCCAGGACAGTCTCTTCACCGGTGTGCCTCAATGTCATTCTCATTTCAGTAGGGACTTCTGGAAAGGGGGAGCAGTGTGGAATACTGTGGGTGACTCTGCAGAGCCTTCGCTGGCACTGAAGAAGTGCTCCCAGGTGGCAGAGTATCTAACACTAGATGCTTCTTTTATGGTAGTTTATTACCCAGATATTTGGGGCTTATTTTTTACAATTAAAATAATCATAATTAATAGTCATGATGCCCTCTCTTGTGAAGCTCTGTCTGGAGTGCACTCAAAGTTTTGTGGGTGGAGGAGAGGGAGGGAGTGGTGCTGGGTGGCTCAGGGGCTGGGAGGTGGGTGGCATTTCAGCTCCAGGAGGGGCCCACATCTCCTTACCTACCTCCCACCCACAAGCCCACGCCCATTCTGAGCTGTGAAGCTTGAGGCTGTCCAGGAATGAGTTATGCCTGGCTCTGGCATACACTTAGCAACTTCCCTAGTGTGGAAAAGAGGGATCTTGTCATTGCTTTGTTCTAAAGGAAGCAGCTTTTTCTTCAGTGACTCTAGAAAATGTGTGCTGCTTCTTGCCTCCCTTCCTCCAGGAGTGACCAACTTCATTTCTTCATTCATCTGTGTCACTGGTGGCCTCAGCATCTGCAGATCTTCAGACAGTTCTTGACCTCACTTTACTCCAGGGGCCATTTGCATTTGACACAGCTGATGTCTCCTTTCCTCATCCTTTTTTTAGGTTTTGGAGATAGAGTCTCACTCTGTCACCCAGGTTGGAGCACAGTGGAGTGGTCATAGCTCACTTGAACCTCCTGGTTCAAGCAATTCTCCCATCTCAGCCTCCTGATTAGCTGGCACTACAGGCACGTGCCACCATGCTTGGCTATTTTTTTTCTGTATTTTTGGTAGAGACAGGGCTTTGCTGTGTTGCTCAGATGGGTCTCAAACTGGCATCAAGAAGTGACCCTTCTACCTTGGCTTCCCAAAGTGCTGGGATTGCAGGCATGAGCTACTCACCTGGCCTCTAACAAGTTTGATTGGTGGCTTGACCCAACAAGAGGTTATTTTTCTAAGTGATGGGCAGGTCACAGGTGGCACGTCAGTGCTGGGAGCAGCACCAGGCTATCCTGCAGGATTCAGTGCCCACCCCACCATCCTTAGCACCTGTCCATTGTCCGGTGGCAAGGTGGCCCCCTTACACGTGCAAGTCCCTTGGCCCCACTGGGAGGGGGAGGGAGGGAAGGGCCCAGAGCAGAGCTCATGGAGCTTATCCCCAGGAGTGCCCCCTTCTGTCCTCCAGTTCTGCAGGTGATGATGAGGGGGTCACACAGACACCCCCAGGGACAAGCAGGAACCTGCATGTTATGGCTCAAACAAAATTTGCGTTGTGTGTGAAAGGTTCACGGAGTTCGTGCCTGGCAGGTGCCTTGTGGTGCCAACAGCACCAAAGCACTGAGCTGGGTTATTCCATAAATCTGTGTGGTGAGGTGACCTGTTGACCTGTCTGACTTGAGAGCTCATCTGGGCTGCACCTGGAGTAGCTGCTCCAAGACATGATGCAGGAATCTGAGAGGTGCAGCAGGCTCTGGCCTCTGAAGCACCTTGGTGAAGGCCATCTGAGCCTTCGACTGAGACAGTCTTGCTGGCTCATATTTGCATGGTGGTCAGCATTTTCCAAAGCATTTTGAAACTGGCATCATCCATTCCTACTCCATTAGAGCCTCACAGAGCCCCTCATGGAGAGAGAATTCTTACCTGTGCCATTTTCAGAAATGAGGGCACAAAGTAAGAAACTACTCATTCTTTTTTTTTAGTTTGACAGAGTCTTGCTCTGTCACCCAGGCTGGAGTGCAGTGGTGCCACCTTGGCTCACTGCAATCTCTGCCTTCTGTATTCAAGCAATTCTCTGGCCTCAGCCTCCTGAATAGCTGGGACAACAGGCAAGTGCCATCATGCCCAGATAATTTTTTGTAACCATTCTTTCTTTTATTTGTTTACAATGTTTTGAGATGATGTCCTGCTATGTTGACCCAGCTGGTCTTAAACTCCTAGACTCAAGCAGTCTTCCTGCCACAGCTTCCCAAAGTGCTGGGATTACAGGTGTGTGTCACCACACACCACACACTCAGGCTGGAGTGCAATGGTGCAATCTTGGCTCACTGCAACCTCTGCCTCCTGAGTTCAAGTGATTGTCCTGCCTCAGCCTCCTGAGTAGCTGGGATTACAGGTGCCCAACACCATGCCTAGCTAATATTTTATAGTTTCAGTGAAGATGGGGGTTTCACAATGTTGGGCAGGCTGATCTTGAACTTTCGACCTTAGGGATCCACCCACTTTGGCTTCTCAAAGTGCTGGGATTACAGGTGTGAGCCCCCGTGCCTGGCCTGTAATTTTTTATTGAAACAGGAACTTGTTATGTTATCCAGGCTGGTCTGGAACTCCTGGGCTCAAGTGACACCCCTGCCTCAGCCTCCCAAAGTGTTGAGATAATGGGCATGAGCCATGGTGCCCACCTATTTCTTACTTGTTTGGGTTCCCTAAAGATATCATAAGCTATTTCAGGCTGGGTGCAAAAGAGCAAGTGTCCTACCACATGACTTACGCAAATCTAGAGATTAGGGCCAGCCACTCAGCTCTAATTTCAATCATGTCCTTTGGGGGCTTTGTCTAAACCCTGGAACCAAAACTCACATCCAGCTGCCATATTTGCTCAATCGCAAAATGAATGAAAATGTTCTCTTATTGTGTTTTGATGAAGCCAAGTGAATGAAAAAACAAAAAAGACTGAGTGCATCAGATAAGATATAAGGCCATATTTTTAATGAAATTATTAACATGGGGCAAAACTTCATCAGGTGTTCACCTTGGGTCTGAACAATTACCTTAGAATCAGAGCATGGGCCAGGCGCGGTGGCTCATGCCTATAATCCAAGCACTTTGTGAGGCTGAGGCGGGTGGATCACGAGGTCAAGAGATCAAGATCATGCTGGTCAACAAGGTGAAACCCCGTCTCTACTAAAAATAAAAAAATTAGCTGGGCATGGTGGTGCGCGCTTCTAGTCCCAGCTACTCAGGAGGCTGAGGCAGGAGAATTGCTTGAACTCAGAAGGCGGAGGTTGAAGTGAGCCGAGATTGTGCCATTGCACTCCAGTCTGGGTAAGAGCAGCGAAACTCCGTCTCAAAAAAAAAATCAGAGCATGGGTACTTCCTTGGTGTTCCCCTTGGTGGCAGCCAACTGCTCTCAGCTTGGGGCAGGTGCAGGGAGTCTGCTGGTAATTGGAACACCCTGCAGAGCTGGGGTTTCTGTGGCAACCAGATGCTTCCTGGGAGGCGAAATTTTAAAATATCTCAGCTATAATAGTTTTTTTTTGTTGTTACATTCTGTCACTTCCCCAGTGCTGCGTGGTGCTGCTGTGTGCCACATGGGGACACTGGGGGCCCTTGGCAGGCAGCTTCTGTGGGTGTTGGAAGTGGGAAGATAATCTTGGTGTGAACTTCTGGGCGGCTGACAGCCTCAGCTTTTGCCTCCAGTTTCCTCCAGCTCTTGGTTCCAAAGCCTCCTGTCATTTTCTCTTTTTTTGAGGGAAGGGAGAGGGTGGAGAGAGGGAATAGGAGTCTAGCTTGAAACTCCTTCCCTACCTCCTCCCACTCTGACTTGAGCTTTCTGGCTCTGCATCCTTGGGCGAGCAGCTGTGGCATTCCTAGAGCCATCTCTTGGAGAGGGGAGGGTTGCTCCTTTTTCCCTTCTTGTCTGCTTTTTCCTATGGTCTTTCTAACTTCCACTTTCAGCTTCATTTATTCACATATAAATGACTGTTGCACTCCTACTGAGCACAGTGTTAAGAAATGAGGGCCAGGCGCAGTGGCTCATGCCTGTAATCCCAGCACTTTGGAAGGCTAAGGCAGTCAGATCACTTGAGGTCAGGAGTTTGAGACCAGCCTGGGCAGCACAGTGAAACTTCATCTCTACTAAGAAAAAAATACAAAAATTAGCCGGGCACGGTGTGGGTGCCTGTGGTCCAGGTACTCAGGAGGCTGAGACAGGAGAATTGCTTGAACCCAGAAGGCAGAGGTTGCTGTGAGCCAAAGTCATGCCACTGCACTCCAGACTGGACAACAGAGCGAGATTCTGTCTCAAAAAATAAGAAAAAAGAGAAACTGCCATTGCTCTAGAGGAGTTCATCCTGTCTTGACCCTGGACTTGCCTATCAGATACCAAGCATTTTTATAAAGTTATAGTAATCAAGACACTATTCTACTGGCACAGGGAGAGATACAAATCAATGGGACAAAATAGAGTGCCCAGAAATAGACATACACAGGTTTGAAAATGCGCTTCACAAAGTATTTCATTCCTGCTGATTTCCTCTTCTCCTTCTTTTTTTTAAAATAGAGTTTCACCACGTTGGTCAGGTTGGTCTCAAACTCCTGACCTTATGACCTCGACCTCCCAAAGTACTGGGATTACAGGTGTGAGCTACCATGCCTGGCCTCCTGCTGATTTCATAGTCTCATATGGGTCAGGTGGCTACTCTTGACCTTTCCCCTTCAAGTGATCACTCAGGCCCAGGCAGCCTCCAGTTGGTGATGCTGTCATCTTCTACACATGGCTTGCAAGGTCTGTGGGATGGAGTGTGAATGGATGACTGTGATGGGATTTATGGCTGAACCAGGCTGTGGTGGGTACCATGTGTGTATGTGTTCATTGGCTAGCCATATGGTTCTAATGTGACTACAGAGAGGATGGGAAATATGGTCTTTCTCTGCCTAGGAAGAGGAAATGGGATTGGGCAGCATCTAGTCTGTCTCTGTTGCCATATTTCTACTTACTAGGAATAAAGAAATTCTGGGCTGGGTGTGGTGGCTCATGCCGGTAATCTTAGCACTTTGGGAGGCTAAGGCAGGCAGATCACGAGGTCAGGAGTTTGAGACCAGCCAGAACAACATGGTGAAACCCCATCTCTACTAAAAGTACAAAAACTAGTTGGGTGTGGTGGTGCATTCCTATAATCCCAGCTACTCAGGAGGCTGAGGCATGAGAATGACTTGAACCTTGGAGGTGGAGTTTGCAGTGAGTAGAGATGGCACCATTGCACTCCAGCCTGGGCAACAGAGCAAGACTCCAACTCAAAAAAAAAGAAGAAAAAAGAAATTCTGGCCAGGCTTGGTGGCTCATGCCTGTAATCCCAGCAGTCTGGGAGGCTGAGGCAGGAGGATTGTTTGAGCCCAGGAGTTCGAGACCAGCCCGGGCAACATAGGGAGACCCTGTCTTTACAAACAAACAAACAACAAAAAAAAATAGCTGGGCATGGTGGCACATGCTGTAGTCACAGCTACTTGGAAAGCTGAGGCAGGAGGGTTGTTTGAGCCCAGGAGTCATGGCTATGGTGAGCTATGGTTGTGCCACTGCCCTCTGGTGTAGACAACAGAGCAAGACCAGTAGAGCCAAAAATTCTGTTTTGCTCAATTTTTGTTGAAATTCATGAGTAGATATATAAAGTGTTAATTGTTTCTCTGTATTTGTTAGGTTGATCTTAAGTGTTTTTCTCCTTTAATCTGTTAATATAGTAAGCCATATTAATAGGTTTTTTCTCTTTTTTTTTAGAGAGATAGGGTTTCACCACATTGGTCAGGATGGTCTCGATCTCTTGACCTCATGATCCGCCTGCCTCGACCCCCCAAAGTGCTGGGATTACAGTCTTGAACCACTGCACCCGGCCTTATATTAATAGATTTTTTTTTAAAGATGGGGTTTCACCATATTGCTCAGGCTGGTGTCTGTGTGCCTCCTCAGTTTCAGGCATCCACTGGAGGTCTTGTAATGAATGCCTCGAGGACTACTATATACTTGAAATCTGAAGGTTTATTTATTTTCTTTTTGGAGACAGGGTCTTGTTCTGTCACCCAGGCTGAAGTACAGTGGCATGATCATAGCTCAACATAACCTCAAACTCCTGGCCTCAAATGGTCCTCCCATGCTAGCCTCCTGGGAGGCTAGGACTACAGGCTTATGCCACCATGTCCAGCTACTTAACATATATATATTATATATATTAAATATATATATTATTTAATATAATAATATAATTATATATTTATTTAATATATATTAATATAATATGATTAAATTTTATAATAATTTATTTTATAATAATTATTTTAAATATTTATATTATATAAATATATATAATAATATATAAATATATAAATATATATAATAATATATAAATATATTATATAAATATATATAATAATATATAAATATATTATATAAATATATATTATATAAATTTATATAATAATTAATTTTTATGATTAAATTTTATAATAATTAAATAAATAAATAAAAATATAAGATTTAATATATTTATTTAATATGATATATATATTAAATATATATTTATTTGGCTGGGTGTGGCAGCTCACACCTGTAATCCCAGCACTTTGGGAGGCTGAGGCAGGCAGATCACCTGAGGTCAGGGGTTCAAGACTAGCCTGGCCAACATGGTGAAACCCCGTCTCTACTAAAAATTTGAAAATGAGCAGGCTGTGGTGTCAGGTGCTTGTAATCCCAGCTACATCAGAGACTGAGGCATGAGAATCTCTTGAACCCAGGAAGCAGAGGTTTCAGTGAGCTGAGATCATGCCACTGCACTCCAGCCTGGGCTACAGTGAGACTCTGTCTCAAAAAAAATTACTTTTAGAGATGAGGTCTTCCTATGCTGCCCAGGCTAATCTTGAATGCATCTGACCAGGTTTTTTGTTTGTTTATTTTTTAGCACATCTGGTAGGACTGAAGTGTGTGTTTGTTTATTTTCTCCTGAGGTAGAGTATTGCTTTGTCACCCAGCCTGCAGTGCAGTGGCACAATCTCAGCTCACTGCAACATCCGCCTCCCAGGTTCCAGCAATTCTCCTGCCTCAGCCTCCTGAGTAGCTGGGATTACAGGCATGTGCCACCACGCCTACCTAATTTTTTGTATTTTTAGAACAGACGGGATTTCACCATGTTGGCTAGGCTGGTTTCGAACTCCTAACTTTGTGATCCACCAGCCTTGGCCTCCCAAAGTACTGGGATTACAGGCATGAACCACTGCACCTGGCTAGTGTTTTTTTTTCTATTTGTTTTCTTTTTTGCGTTGAGTTTTTATAGTGTAACATTTTAATTCCTTACATGACATCTAAACTACGTTTTGGAATATTGTCTTAGTGTCACTCTAGAGCTTATACATATTAGTTTATCAAAATTCACTTCAGATCTATACCAACTTAATTCCAGTGAGTTAAAAAACTTCATTTTTATTCCTTCTTTGCTTTTCTGGTGCTATTATTATCATACACTATACGTATATAACTTCTTTTTTGAGGTGGGGTCTTGCTATATCACTCAGGCTGGAGTGCAGTGGTGCAGTGGGGGATCACTGTAGCCTCAGTCTCCTGGGCTCAAGTGATCCACCTCAGTCTCCTAAGTGGCTGGAACTACAGGCATATGCCACCATGCTTGACTAATTTTTGTTTGTTTTTTTAAGACAGAGCCTCCCTCTGTCACCCAGGCTGGAGTGCAGTGGTGAGATCTCAGCTCACTGCAACATCCACTTCCTGGGTTCAAGCAATTCTCCTTTCTCAGCCTTCCCAGTAGAGTAGCTGAGACTATACCCTGCTAATTTTTTTAATGCCTGGTTAATTTTAAAAATACTTTTTGTAGAGACAGGGTTTTGTCATGTTGTCTAGGCTGGTCTCAAACTCCCTAGCTTAAGCAGTCCACATGCCTTGGCCTCCCAAAGTGCTAGGATTATAGGCATGAGCCACCATTCCTGGCCTATATGTAAGATATTAAAAAATATCTAACTGTATTTGTATTTTACCATTTGTGGTGGTCTTCCTTTATTTTTGAATGAATTTGAGTTACCATCTGATTTGATTTCCTTGCATTAATACAATTTTGCTCTCAACTACCTTCTTTCTTTGTGCTGTTATTGTCCAATGTATTACATGTCTGTATGTTAAAGGCCCAACAATACAGTTATAGTTTTATACAATTGCTTTTTGAATAAATTAAGACAGAAGAAGAAATACGTAAAACATTTTTTTTAATTTTTTG
This sequence comes from Leontopithecus rosalia, assembly GCA_028533165.1. Taxonomy (NCBI): domain Eukaryota; kingdom Metazoa; phylum Chordata; class Mammalia; order Primates; family Cebidae; genus Leontopithecus; species Leontopithecus rosalia. Next base: position 95,406,033 of record CM052658.1, read on the forward strand.
GGGGAAGATAGAGTTTCGCCCAGGCAGAAGTACAGCATCATCATCTTGGCTCACTGCATCTCTCCCTGCTGGGTTCAAACAATGCTCCCACGTCAGCCTCCTGAATAGCTGGGACTACAGGCCTGCACCACCAAGCCCCACTAATTTTTGTATTTTTAGTAGAGATGGGGTTTTACCACATTGATCAGGCTGGTCTTGAACTCCTGACCTCAGGTGATCCGCCTACCTCAGTCTCCCAAAGTGCTGGAATTATAGGTATAAGCCACCATGCCTGGCCTAAATTTAAATTTAGATAGCCACATATTAAATAGTGTGGCTAAGCAAGACTGACTACGTATCTGATGGCACTCACAGCCTCATGTATTTCACTTTCCAGTCTGCTTTCCTATTCATTTATGGTTCCAAGAGTCTCACTTACTCTTTGATATTAACTGCATTTAAAGAATGTTCTATTCCACTGAGTGGTTTTTTTTTCTTTTGGTAAGCTAAGGAGCTTTTATATGATTTAATTCACTGTATTGCCAGAATTATAACATAGTCTCTGTACCTCCATTTTCCATTTCCTCTAATCCAACATCTGCACGATCAAGCAACTTTTTTTTCTTTTTCTTTTTATTTATTTTTCTATTTATTCTTTTTCTTTAAAAAAAAAAAAGATGGGGTTTCACCATGTTGTTCAGGCTGGTCTTGAATTCCTGACCTCAGGTGATCAGCCTGCCTTGGCCTCCAAAATCCTTGGATTACAGGCATGAGCTACCACGCCCAGCTAATCAAGCAGCTTTTCTAACATGCACATCTGTGCTTGGTGTACTCTGGCTTTCAAGAGTTCCTTCCTGCTTTAGAATGCAACCCAGGTTCAGCCTGGGCTCGGTGGCCTGCGGGAACTCAGCCCTGCCTGTGTTCTCAGCTGTGCCTTTCATTTCATGCTCTCCTATACTTCGAATTCAAGCTGAGCCAATATTTGTCACTCTGTACAGAGCCTGCTACTTTATGATTTAGGCCCTTTTTCCATCTTGGTCCTGACTGCCCTTCTGATCCAGCTCTACCTCCTCTCTGCTCCCCAGCACCTGCTCAGCCTTCGAAACAGCGCTCTTGTCTTGCCCTCTGTGAAGGCTTTGCTGCCCCACTCCTGTTTTGTATCTCTTCTGGACCATGAATTTGGTCATAATATTCATAATACTTCATTGTGCTTCATTGCTTATATGTCTATGTCCCTCCTAGGAAAGAACTTGTTTTATTTTTTATTTTTTGGGTTTTTGAGACAGGGTAGGGTGTGGGCTGAGGAGTGGGAGGGTGCTCTTCCCTGGCTCTCAGGAGTCCAGCTCTCTTTCATCAGCTGCTTCCTTTTTTTTTTTTTTTTTTTTTTTTGAGACACAGTTTCACTGTGTCACCCAGACTGGAGTGCAGTGGCATGACCTTGGCTCACTGCCACCTCCACCTCCCAGGTTTAAGTGATTCTCTTGCCTCTGCCTTCCCAAGTAGCTGGGATTACAGGTGCGTGCCACCACACCTGGCTAATTTTTGTGTTATTAGTAGAGATGCGGTTTCACCGTGTTGGCCAGGCTGGTCTCAAAGTCCTGACCTCAAGTGATCTTCCCGCTCCTGCTTCCCAAATTGCTGGGATTACAGGCATGAGCCACTTCACCCCACCAGCTGCTTCTTCTTCCACCACTTTACTTACTTTTACAGGAGGCCTGAGCCTGCTTCTGTGTGAGCTGCCGGCAGGTTTTTTTCCTGAAGGGACTGGGAAACTGTTATAATCACTCCCATTAGCAGCAGACCCCCAACAAGACCACTTTTTGACCTGGTCTGGCTTAGCCCTGATAGTTCTAGGCCTGCTGTGTTGCTCACCATGAGTGGTGGCTGCACCCACTAGACTGTTAACTCCCCACCCAGGTCCATGTGGGTGGACCCTGGCCTCAACTGGCACCCTGGATGTCTCACACTGTAAGCCTGTGAAGACCAGCTCCAAGAACCTGCGCTCCTAATCATGGCAGCTTTGCTCTCTGGCACTTACCAAAATGCAAAGCTGTGGGGGAGTATAACTCAGAGTCCAGCCAGAAAACAGCCATTGGTGGCCCCTGCTATGAGTTGACATTCCCTGCGAACCTAAGACTAAGTGGAATGATGATCACACAGAGACCTTTACGAGAGCATGAACTCCGAGCCAGGGACTGGCTCTGTCATCGAAGAGAGATTACAAACATGATCTTTTTATACAGCAGCCCATTAAGGTAGGGGTGGGGTCTTTTTTATAGATCAGCTTTGTGAGGCAAAATATCCGGGATAAGACCACAAAGGTGTCAAGAGGCACCGCTGGGACAGCAGCCCCAGAGCTCCTCCTGCCCTCACCACCATGCCTGCTTTCCAAAGGTGGTGTGTTCGGGAGAGATGGAAATGGTGCAGGTTCTAAAGAGATTGGCTGTGCAGACTCCAGGGAACTGGAAAAGGCAGGTTTGGCTGAAACTGACTCTCATTCAAGAGGTGGATTTATGGGGCGGTCTGACTAAGCCCTGCGGCTCCACTGCACGTGCTCCCTCACACTGCCTGGTGCTGCCGTGCTGCAAGCTGTTACCTAGGGAAGGTGAGGCCGTAGCAATGCTTCAGAGGTCATGAAATCAGGGTGGGCACAGGCCACCCCAAGGGTGTGGAGGCCAACAGGCCAGGCGGGCTTCCTGCTCTCCTTTCATGGGTCTGGGAATAAAATATCTCCATTACTGGTGAACCTCAGATTGTTTTTGAGCCCCAAATGCTCTAGTCATTTCCTTCTCCCTTAAATCCCCAAAGGCAGTACTCTACCTTCTGCCTTTCGAAGTTGCTGCATGGACATCTGGCTCCAGGCATGGATGAGTCCTGGGGTGAGCTGCTGTGCCCTTACTCCTGAGCCTGTCTACACAGGGCTACTGACTGCTTTTCTTCCCTGGTGTCTCTGTCTACCGTGATGGGCTGTAACCCTCACCATCATCCCTTTGGAGCCTTTGTTTTCATCCAGGTGCCCATGCCTCTAAATGTCCCTTTATTTTCCTCTCTGCTAGACACATCTTCCTATTATGTCCCATTCTGCTTTTAAAACCTTTGAGAAGCCCGCTGGGTGGATGCAACTGGACTCTCCTCCTAGGCAGGTGTTTTCAGGGAACTTCTCCATCTGCTGGTTCGTCCCTGAGACGGCTCATGACCCCAGTGCTAGGCACACGGATATTTAGGACTGTAGGTCTGGGGCTTCTGCCCTGGCCCTTTTTGCCAACATGGCCTGTCTCCACTTAGTGCCTTAGGGAGAGGCGGATGGGCCCGTGGGAAGGACTCTAGATGGAGGGTGACAGGAAGCTGCCCTTCGCCTGCATCAGAGCTGAGAAGGCCAGGTGCAATGAGTCCATCGCTTGGGGGCACCAAAGCCTGAGTCCATCGCTTGGGGGCACCGAAGCCATCTAGGCACTAGCGCCCTGGGGTGCAGCCAGTGGGACTCCCAGGGACTTCCGTAAGAGTCCAAGCTCCCTGAGAATCCTCCGCGGGTCGTCTCGCTCTAGGGGCCGCTCGAGCCTCCTTCGATTTCTCCAGGCCACAGGGGTCCTGACCGGACTCTGACGCCGGCACCTCCACCCCTTTTCCTGTTGATCCAGCATGCCGCACTTTCCCCTCCTCTGGTCTCGCCGCCTCCTCTGTCCCTTGAATCCAGTCCTGGTTTCCCTGCCACCAGCCTCCCTCCCACCCTCCCAGCGGGCTCGCGCCCCACCCGCCATCACCGCGGTCTGCTCTGCTCCTCTCCTGCCCCTGCTCCCTCCTGGCCCTGCCCGGCTCGCCCAGTCCAGTGGCTCCAGCCCGGATCTCGCCGCCGCCAGGCCCAAGTGCGAGTCCCCACCGCTGGGGAGGCGGCGGTCTCGGCTCCCCTCGGCCACCTTGCCCACCCAGGGTTGGCGGGGAGGGAGCAGCTGGGCGGCCCCGGAACCCCTCAGAGGACAATGTGCCCGGCGCTCGGCCACTATCCCTCGGTCTCCTCCGCGTCCGACGCCTTCCCGCCGCCGCTGGCTGCAGCCGCTCTTCCTCCGCGGGGGCTCCTTCTGCGGCCGGAAAGCCTCGGGCAACAGCAGCACCAGCGCCAGCACTAGCCGCGGGGGAGGCGGCAGCAGACGCGGCAGGGTGGGGAGCGGCTCCTGGAGCAGCAGCACGGGCGCCGAGCGCGAGGACTAGGACGAGAGCCTGAGCGTCAGCAAGCCGCTGGTGCCCAACGCCGCGCTCCCGGGGCCGCCGGCTCAAGGGAGCGCCCCCGCCAGCCCCGCGCCCACCGCCTTCTCATCCTCCGCTGACACCTCCTCCTCCTCCAGCTCCACGCCCACCTCCTTCTGCAGCATGACAGCCACGGACGTCGGAGGGGGGGCCGCGGCCGGGGCCGTCGGGGGGCCCCGGGAGCTGCTCGGCTGGGGGCGCGGGCGGTGGCGGGCGAGAGGCGGCGCCTCCTGCTGTTCGTGTTGCTGCAGCTGTGGCCGCCCTGCCCGGCCGCAGGGGTCGGCGCCGAGGCTGCGCCCCTAGTCCCTGGTGCCGCCGGGGCTACCAGGCGCTGTCCGTGGTGCTGCTGCTGGCGCAGAGCGGCCTGCTGGACCTGTACCTCATCGCCGTCACCGACCTGAACTGGTGCTCCTGGATCGCCACGGACCTGGTGGTGGTGGCGGTGGGCTGGGCCATCTTCTTCGCCAAGAACAGCCGGGGCCGTCGGGGCAGCATGGCCAGCGGCGCGAACAACCATCCTCACCACCACCACGCGCCGCCCCTGAACCTGCCCGCCCCCTTGGCCACCTCCGGGGCCAAGGCGCGCGGAGCCCGGGAGGCGCCAGCGCCAGGGGGGCGGCCTGGGGGCGGCTGCGGCAGCGGGCGAGTTCGCCTTCGCCTACCTGGCCTGGCTTATCTACTCCATCACCTTCATGCCCAAGGTAGTGCTGATCCTGGGCACGTCCATCCTAGATGTCATCGAGCTGCCCTAGCCCTTCGGCACCATGGGCTTCCGCCTCACCATGGCGCTGTCAGTACCCCTGCTCTACAGCTTGGTGCAGGCCATTCAGCGAGGCGGGCGTGCCGCCCGGTTTGGCCGGACCCCTGCTGCTGCAGCCCCAGTGGCACTTCGCGGCCGGGTGCTTCCTGGGCACGTGCCTGGACCTGCTTGACAGCTTCACGTTGTTGAAGCTGATGCTGGAGGGCCACGCTCGGCTGCCCTCACACCTGTGCTACCTGCTCATCGCCGTCTACTTCCTCATCCTCGCCTCGCCGGTGCTCTGGCTCTATGAGCTCAATGTTGCAGCCACAGCGGTGACATCTGGGCGCCAGGCCTCCGGGCCCAGCAGCTGCGCCTGCTGGGCGGCTGCCTGGTGGACGTGCCCTTGCTAGCGCTGGGCTGCCTCCTGGTGGTCAGCTACTAGCAGCGCCTCTCCATCTTCATGCTCAGGAACCTCTTCTTCCTTGGCTGCCATGGCCTGGAGGCGCTGGAGGGCTGCTAGGACCCGGGCCATCGGGCCTCCCCGAGTCGGGCCAGAAGGGGCTATGGTGCTCTGCCCTCCGCCCCTCCACCACCTCCGCCACCACCTCAGGGAGGATCCCAGCTGGGCCACTGCATTTCGGAAAATGATGGGGGCACCCATGGCTATATCAACACCCTGGCTGTGGCCTCCCAGAATTGAGGGTGAACGGCATGGGTTCATGGTTTGGGGTTGAGAGTCCCCAACCCCCTTATCTTCTACCTTCTGTCATCCAGATTTGATCAGGCTCCGTTTGGAAGAGGTAACACTTTATAGGGCTAAGGGCCAGGTTGTCCTGCAACCCGGGTTTGAGGACCGCTTGGAGGGAGACCAGCAGTTAACGGTGAGGGAGGTGGGTGCACTTACCCACTCCTTTCTTCTCCTATCCTGCTCCAATCCTGACCTTCAAGGGGCTGGTACCTCTGTTTCTTTGCCCACCTCCACTCTAATTGCCATCTTTCAGGAGGAGAGGGGTGTGTGAACTTGGGTCTTCGTCCTGGCTTAGAAGTGCCAGCCTCTTTTAGGCTGTGGTTGGTGGCCATTGTCCCATTCCTTGACTCAGAACCCACTTTCCACTGATGTGTCTATTTGATTTCTCCTGGGTGATAGATGCAAAGTGTATGTCTCTCTCTCTCTGTGTAGTGCTGTTTTCTGGCATCCACCTGTGACCCTTTGCAATGGGTAGGAGATCTGGAGAGGCCCTGCCCCCTATACCTTACTTACCACCACACTCCTCTTTTCTGCCTGGATTTGTGACCATGAATTCCTAGGAAGAGCTGGGCCCCTGGGAGCTGCCCAGGTACTCCCTTCGAAGGGAGAAACTCACCCAGGATCTTCCTCAATCCTGCTCTTCTCTTCTTAGCTCAGAGGGAGGATGGGGATCCATTCTCTAAGGACCAAACTGCACCCTTTCTTGGGTGAGCAAGCATTTCAACCTCTGTGCTATCAACTTTTGTTGCATTGTGTACTGATGCTGCTTGCAAAAAATAAGACAAAATACTCAGAAGTTGCATTCTCCATGGCCTCTGGCTCCAGCTGGGGTTAGGTGCCAGTGTTATTACAGGGTCTGCGGAGTATCAGCCATTGGCTAGGCCTTTCTCTGTTCTTCCCTCTGCACCTAGAACTCTTATCCTTCCTGTGGTTTGGTGCTGACTAGGTCAGATCTGGACTTAGAGTAATAGCTTTGGTGGGGTTCCTAGATGGACATGAAGTTGGCCCTCCACGGGCCCAGTGGAGTAGGAAGACCCATTCCCCACCGGTTCTTCCTCTAGGAAGTGGAGATCAGAAAGTGAGGTGGTGACCTCCTGCCTCTGGTGTGTTTGAGTCTCACCAGAGCCAAGGCACCCTGCAGCGCTTTTCCTCCTAGATTCCTCTCATTGAGGGTGATGACAAGAGACCTCTGGGGGCTGTGTGCTCAGAGTCTTGGTGTGGAATGTCACTGTTGCAATTTTTGAGGCAGGAAAAGTATTTTTTTACGTATTTTAAGGGTGCAGGAGCACAGCAGGGAACAAAGCCAGGAAATACTCACTTCCTTCTGCCCTCAACAGGATGCAGTGGGGGTGAAGCTTGCAGACTTTTTATTTCCCCTTCTCCCTTCCTATGTTTGGGAAGTTTTATGTGGTGTAATAAATCCTAGGCGAGTTACCAGAAGACGTTGATTCTAATTCTGATTGTGTCACTCACTGGCTTTGAGTGACATATCATTTTTATTTTCTAGGCCCGTTTTCTCACATTAAAAAAGTAGAAGTTAGATGAGTTGTCTCTAAGACTGAAGGTAATTCCAACTCTCACAGTTTTTGAGTTTGTGGCTTTTCAAAATCCTGGTCCTGATGCTCCCCTGTACAGGCGGCTGGGAGAGTAGCCAGTCAGGCTGCAGTGGCAGAACATTCCCCGCTCTGCATAGGGTGTGTGATGCTCCAGCAGAGGCCAGAGGGAAGGCTTGGGCTCCTGGGATAGGTATGGCGCAGGGCTGGCACAGCCGCAGTGTCCACAGAGCCCCACACAGGGAGGGCCAGGAGGGCCAGGTCACTGGACATAAACTCAGCACCCAGGTCGAGCCCCTGCCTTCTGCTTGAAGCACCCCCCCAACTGCTTGGGGGCTTGGAACAGAAGACAACCATGTAGACAGATGTAAGAGGGGCCAAGGGCTTGACCAGAGTCCTCCTGAGCCTCCTTATGCTCTCAGAGCAGGGAAAGGTGGAGGAAAATGTTTACACTCCATCCACGATTTGTGCTTCCAGTCTCTCACTCTATGTGACCCCAAAGCTGCCTGGATTTTACATTTTTTTCTGCCTTCTTCCTCCGACCCCACTGATGTCTCTCCCCTCCCTTTGATTGGACTTGAGTTTCTGGGGCCTGGGCCCTGGGTGGCTACCAACAGCTGCTCCCTGATCCCATGTCCTTTCTCCAGCTTTGCTGTTTCTCTGCTACCTAATCTCAGTGACTGTGAAAGGACATTGTGTCTGAGCCATGGCTGGCCACTGGCCAGCCCCATGACCTGCCTCTTTCTGTTGTTTAGATGGCCATGAGCTGCCACTTCCCTGGAAATGTCAAGAGGTTGATGGCAACCAGCCCAATTCTGGCAGAGACCAGGCCCCCATCTCAGCCCCAGTCACCCTGTTTTACACATGTGGGTCAAGCACTGGGTGCTCAGAGGGTCAGGCCCTTGCAATCACCTCCCCTGCCCCATTGATCATGACCCCTGAAGCTTCCTTTGCCTTGCTTTCTAGCGCATCCCTGGTGCAGGGACAAACCTGAGATTTCCCCATGACAAGGAGGTGCCCTGTCTCCCAAGGCCAATGCCAGCACATGCATGGTTCACAGAAGAGGACCCTGGGCTCAGAATCTTGAGAATTGCCTGCTCCTAATGTTTCTGCCAGTCAGGGGGTTCCTCTCAGTAAGTTCCCTTATCCTTACTTATTTAAAGAAGACTAGACCATCTCTAAAGACTGTTCCATTTTAACATGCCCTGATTCTGCATCCGTGGGTTTTGTGAGAGCTAGCTGGTGGTGAGAGCCTGGAAGAATGAAGGAAGTGGCACCTCACTAGCATTTATCACTTTTCTTCTTCTCTTTTTAATAATAAAAGAAGGCTCTGTTCTGAAAATAAAAAAAAACTTGAGACTTGTGACAAGCTTCCTATGTGGTTTAAGATCTTTTCTCTCGAAGATGGCGCTCTAGAAGCAACTCACCACTGCAGCTCTCAGTCAAGATGCAGAGGGTAAGCAAACACCGCATTTTCAGACGGATACTTATAGCCCACAGAGCGGGGGAAAAGCCCAGGTGTAAAAGGCACGCAGGACTCAAGCGCAGCGCTCTCCGCTGGCGCGGCCAGGCAGCCAGTGCTGCGGCAGCGGCAAGGCGCACAAAACACACGGGTCTGGGCGCCCTGTTAAACCAACAATTTGAGACTTGGGAGGGCAGATTGCTATGTTCATCTGAC
>CM052658.1:95415474-95433911 GCA_028533165.1 Leontopithecus rosalia
GGGGATGGATGGCATGGGGAGAAATGCCAAATATGGGTGAGGGGGCAGAAGGCAGCAAAACACACTGCCACGTGTGTACCTATGCAACTATCTTGCATGTTCTGCACATGTACCCCAAAACCTAAAATGCAATAAAAATTAAAAAAAAAAGATCTTTTCTCTCTTGGTTTCCTTATGAAGTTTTTAAATGTCACTGTGACATTTGCAATTATTTTATAGGTTTGTGTTCACATTATGGGAACACCTTGGCCCTTTCCTTCTAGGCAGTGGCACATGGCTCATGGGGCCAGTGAGGCTGTGGCCTGGGGCAGGTGAGTATCTGATGGGCTTTGTCAGCACAGCCAGCTCAGCTTTAACGGAGTCAGCATGAGAGCAAATTTTCCCAGCACCCTGGGCTCTATCTCCCCTTTTCTTTCTTTGCTTCCTTCTTCCTTTTCCTGTCTTTCTGAGCTAGGGTCTCACTCTGTCACCCAGGCTGGAGTGCAGTGGTGCCATCATGGTTCACAGCAGCCTCGAACTCCTGGGCTCAAGCAATCCTCCTGCCTCAGCCTCCCAATAGCTGGGACTACAGGTGTACGCCACCACACCTGGCTCCCCATTTCTTTTAAGAGTAGCTTTCCAAAGGGGAACATCTTGAGAAACTATGTTTTTAATTTTTTTTGAGACAGAGTTTCACTCTTGTTACCCAGGCTGGAGTGCAATGGCACAATCTCAGCTCACCACAACCTCTGCCTCCTGGGTTCAGGCAATTCTCCTGCCTCAGCCTCCTGAGTAGTTGGGACTACAGGTGTGCACCACCATGCCCAGCTAATTTTTGTATTTTTAGTAGAGATGGGGTTTCACCTTGTTGAACAGGATGGTCTCGATCTCTTGACCTCCTGATCCACCCACCTCGACCTCCCAAAGTACTGGGATTACAGGTGTGAACCACCGTGCCCAACCAAAAAAACTAATTTTTAAATACTGTGCCTTCCTCTATTACTCTTGCCCCATCCAGCCAGAAGCAGATTCTTATGTATAAATAGGAAGAACAAGGCTGTGGGTTTTTGTTTGGTTTTATTTTAACATGAAGGGTAGTATTAAATCTAAAAAAGAACATCGGGTCTGCATCAAAATAAACACAGTGGTTTTCTTTCTTTCTTTTCTTCTTCTTTTTTTGGGACGGAGTTTCGCTTTTGTTACCCAGACTGGAGTGCAATGGCAGGATCTCGGCTCACTGCAACCTCTGCCTCCTGGGTTCAGGCCTCCTGCCTCAGCCTCCTGAGTAGCTGGTATTAGAGGCACACGCCACTATGCCCAGCTAAGTTTTGTATTTTTAGAAGAGATGGGGTTTCACCATGTTGACCAGGATGGTCTCGATCTCGACCTCGTGATCCACCTGCCTCAGCCTCCCACAGTGCTGGGATTACAGGAGTGAGCCATCGCACCCAGCCTCTTTTTTTTTTAAAGATGGGGTTTCACCATGATGGCCAGGCTGGTCTTGAACTCCTGACCTCAGGTAATCCACCCACCTTGGCCACCCAAAGTGCTAGGATTACAGGTGTGAGCCACTGAGCCCAGCCCACATAGTGCTTTTCTTAGTACACAGGCAGCCAGTATTATACAGCCCTCTCTGTTTTGTGACCCTAGCTTGCTGCTTCTGGCTGTGCCAAAGGCGATGCAGGGGTTTGACTCAGGAGAGCCCAGGAGGCGAGATCTGAGAGTAGATGCTCATGGGAGCCTGAACTCTCTGTGCCTCTAGTGAGCTGTGTCTTTGCCTATCACCTGGCCTCCTGGAACTTTGTCATTATTTATAAAACAGGAGCAACCACAGAAGACACATAGGAAATGGTCCTTTCCCCTACGACATGTATAACTGCAATAAGGAACAAAATGTACATACAAAATCATTACAGAACAACAGAGGAACATGTCTTCATTTCTCCCTGGAGTGGATGTAGAATATGGTGATGGCTTTGACCACGCATGTTATAAACATTTAGAAACGTCTTTTAGGGAAGCAAGCTGGCCCTGCCCAATTTTGGTTTGCCAAGCATATCAGAAGTTGATTTGTGACAGGTGGAGAAGGGGCACAGAGTGATTTTTTCTTGTGTAGGGAAGGCTCATCCCACCCCACACCTGGGCCTTGTGGCGTCTGCCCAAGCAGTGGCCCTAAGGAAGAACAGAACACAGCCCATGGTTTTCTGTGGGGCCCTCTGCACATCAGCTCCATCCCTCCTCACAGCCACCTTCAGGGCTGCTTTCTTTTCTCCTGAGGCCCCAGAGAGGAGGTAGCTTGCAGGATGTGGCACTGCAGTTAGGAGGAGCCAGTGCTCACTCCCACATCTGCACTCCAGGCAGCCTGCAGTGATTGGTGGCTGCTTGGGTCTATCTTCTTTTCCATGAAAGCTTGGCCATTCTAGCAAAAAAGCAGTGGCTGGCTTCACCTTCTGTGAAGATCCCATGGAACTGGTGGGCAGAGGCGGCCAGTGGGACACCCATGCAGGGAGCAGGGAGGCGCAGGGTCCAGTCACCTGCTCCTCTCCTTTCCACTTCCTCTCCTCCTGCTACCTGTCACTGTGTACCTTCTGGTCTCATCAGAGAGGAAGGATCCTGTGAGCAAACATCCTACAGTCAATGACCTAAGGAGTTATTCCTCCCGGGAAGGACTCCAGGAGGAGGTGGGCTTGGCCAGGTTCCCTGGCACGCTTGATGCCACGAGACAGGGGACTGCGTGTTCCTCTCACAGGCAAGGCTGGCTCACCCGGGTGAGCACCCGCCTTCATCAATCTAAATGCACAGGGCGACAGTGTGGACCCAGTGCTAGGATCTGGGAGAGGCAATGGGGCATGGAGAGCCCTGTGCAGAGGCGAAGGGTGAGATGGACCAGGAGGCCATTTCAGAGTGAGGGATGCTTGGCAGGAAATGCATCGGGGCACAGAATTAACCTTAACAGCTTGCACCACGGTTGAAGGGTAGCTGCTTTTCTTCATAGTCTTCTACAAAATATAAACCAGGGAATCCATATTGTGGCCGTTTTTCCACAATGCACATTGCTCACTCAGCCAGATGCTTCCTGAGCGCATTAGCATGCCCAGTATGGGAACACTTGCTACTTTTAGAGTCTGCAAAAGCAAACACAGGAGGGAGAGAGCAATACCTAACAGCAGGGAAAGAGGTTCAATGGGTGCCTTGGGGGCACGAACTGCTCTTCCCCTGAAGCAGGCTGGTGCCTCTCAGGGACACTGCAGGCCTCCCAGGACCCCATGAAGTGAGAACTCCTGCCCTACCCACTTTACAGATGGGCAAGCCACCTAGGGCGGATGAGCAGCTGGCCAGTCCCCAACCCTGCTGCTGCTTCTCTGTGAGGACCCAGTGTCTGACACACCTGACTTGTAAGATGAGGGCCTGGATGCTGAGTGGCAGCCTCCATCTCACTCTGCCCTCAAGAGCTCCCGGCTTTGCTGGAGTCCCAGCTGTGGCAGGGCGCTAAGGTGGAAGAGGGTCCTGCACATCCTTCATTTCTTCAGGAATTAGAGCACCAAGTGCAGAGCCCAAAGGCTATAGAATGAAAACTACCCACTGCATTGTAAGCACTTCTTCTTCTCTCTTATGCCCTATTTAATCTTCAAACATAAACAGTAAAGGCCAGGCTTGGGGGGCTCATGCCTGTAATCCCAGCACTTTGGGAGGCTGAGGTGGGCAGACAGCTTGAGCCCAGGAGTTTGTGACTAGTCTGAACAACATGGCATAAGGCCATTCCTACAAAAAACATATACACACAAATGTGCCTGTAGTTCCAGCTACTGGGCAGGCAGATGAGGATGGATTGCTTGAGCCTGAGACAAAGAGAGATCCTGACTTACAAACAAAAAACTGAAACACAACAAAAGCAAGAAGGAAGTAACTCCACCACATCCTTGCTTTCAGAGACCCAGCTCAGATGCTTTAGGGACTGAACACAACCCTCTTTAGACCCTCAATACCTTTGAGAACCTTCCTATGCAGAAATGAGAAACTGGTTTTGAATCCAGGTAATTATTCATTTAAAGAAAAAACAAAAAACCAAGATCAAAATAGTAGGCAGAAAAAAAGTCATGAAGCTGTGCGGGAGCTGGGAGCCTGCTTGGTGGCAGTGTGCACAATCATGCTGGACAGTCATGGTTAGACGCTCTGCTGCAGGTTCTGGGCACACACAGACTGCTCAAGAGGTGGGAGGGGCACAGCATGGAGGGCATCTGTTCTTAGATATTTTTGGGTGAAGCAGAATTTATTAGCCATGGTTCAAAATTATACAAAAATAAAGGCATGACTTTATACACTCTTGAAGCTCTTCGCATTCGGCTGACAGCGGACACCATACTCAGAGTTTCGGAATTCCTAGTATTTAGGATAAGCAAGGACCGGTTTGAGACTAGGCCCAGGAAACAGGGAGGGAATGTGAGGAAAAATAGAATGACACTAAAGAAGAAATGGAGGCACCTGGAGAATTTATGACTCCTTTCCACATCACATCCAGAAGAGACAAGTCTACAGAGATCAAAGTAGCCAAGGGTGCTGAGGGATGTGGAGGGTGGGGTGGGGACTAGGGGGGCTGGATTTCTTTTGGGGGTAATAAAGTGTGCTAAAATGGACTGTGCTGATGGTTGCAAAACTGTAATGACATGAAACGCATTGCATTGTGCAGGGTCAATTGTGGGTTGTATGGTGTGGACTGTATTCCAATAAAGCTGTAAAGAGAACAAAAGAAGTTCCCCCGGAGATAGTGGGCACTGCCCATCGGTGAAATTTATTGGCATGGGCCCAAAGGCCAGCAGAGCTAGAATTCAAGGCTTGTGAGGAACGGGAGAAGATGGGAATGTGTGCTCTAGCCAGGGAAGAGTGCACCGTGGTAGCCTGTACTCTGGAGTTTGAACAGGTATTTACTGGAAGCCAGGGAAAGGTCACAGAAAGCCTGGTAGCTGTCCAGGCCCAATGAAGTCCCTCTCCAGGACTACTGGAGGAGAGATGAAGCCCAAAAGGCCAGTGGTTGGGAGGCCTCAGCTCCTGTTCTTCCTCACCTCATCCTTTGCACTGCTGGGTGGAGTATGGGCCATGCACTGTCTGGGACACAGACCTTGGTGGCCCTGCTGCCACTAGGCAAACTCCAACTGCAAGAAAAGAACTCTGCAACTAGAAACTTCCTGATCTACAACATGTGACTCTAAAGAGCTGCTAGAAACTCTTACCAGATTAACAACGAATGCATTCTTTTATTGGTAATCTTTCAGTTACATGTATGTTGTACACACACACACATACACACACACACACACGCTGTCCTATTTGCTCTCCTGTCACATTTCCAAATCCTCTCCTCCTCAATGGAGCTTGGAAATACAGCTAAAGCATTCAGGTGCAGGAATAAAGGGCACCCTATTCCAGTGTCTGACAGCACCTCAATGTGTTCTTCAGGATCCTGAAGCCAGAACCCTCCAGCCTGCCCCTAGGAGGTAGTTAAGGAACAGATTCTTTAAACACTGGCTTCAGAGCATCTCTTCAAATGCTGCTTTTAAACCTCAGACCTTGAAGTCACAGCAGCACCACTTCCTCTCCCCAGATAAGGTCTGCCCAGATCTTCACTGACCCCTAATTTTCTTGCCCTTGCACCCCACAGCTTCCCAAGCTCAGGGGAGCTCCAGCCCAGCTGCAGTGAAGAATCCTGCATGCTAACATCATCACTGGTCATTGAGATACCATCTCACACCTGTTAGAATGGCGATTATTTAAAAATCTGGAGACAACAGACGCTGGAGAGGATGTGGAGAAATAGAAACAGTTTTACACTGTTGGTGGGAGTGTAAATTATTTCAACCATTGTTGAAGACAGTGTGGCGATTACTCAAGGCCTTAGAAATAGAAATTCCATTTGACCCAGAAATCCCATTACTGGGTATATATCCAAAGGACTATAAATCGTTCTACTATAAGGACACATGCACACGAATGTTTATTGCAGCACTGTTAACAATAGCAAAGACCTGGAACCAACCCAAATGTCCATTAATGATAGACTGGACTGGGAAAATGTGGCATATATACACCATGGAATATTATGCAGCAATCAAAAATGATGAGTTTGTGTCCTTTGTAGTGACATGGATGAATCTGGAGAACATCATTCTCAGCAAACTGAAACAAGAACAGAAAATGAAATACCACATATTCTCACTCATAGGCGGGTGATGAAAAATGAGAACACATGGACACAGGGAAGGGAGTACTACACACTGGGGTCTATTGGGGAAATAGGGGAGGGACAGCGGAGGGGAGCTGGGAATAGCCTGGGGAGAAATGCCAAATACGGGTGAAGGGGAGGAAGGCAGCAAAACACACTGCCATGTGTGTACCTGTGCAACTATCTTGCATGTTCTGCACATGTACCCCAAAACCTAAAATGCAATAAAAAATAGCTCCCCACTGATGGGCCAGCTGAAAGATGCAGGTGCAGGGCTTCAAACTCACCTTCCTACAGGATGATTTTCTTTTCACCTCCATATTTCTCTCTGCCTATGAATGAGCTCAGGTGACATCCAGCTGTGTTTGGCCCTCAGCTTCTGTCATGCAGAGGGACAGCTCATCAGACAAAAGGGGCCCCAGGTTTTGGGGCTGATGCTCCCACCCCGATCTCTCTGGCTGCACCCCTCCTTCCACTCCAAGCTCCACCAGCAGCACCCTGACATGCTCCCTGTCCTCCCTCCTAGCACTCACCCACAGGCTGCTTCCTTCCCCCACCCACAATCCTTCAGCTTAGGTGTCTCCTCTGGAACCTCCCTCCCTTGGCCTGGTGCCTTTCCTGTGCATGCTCACAGCCCTAGACAGGCTTCCACTCAACCTATTTTATTATTTTTTTTGAGACAAGTTCTCACTCTGTTGCCCAGGCTGGAGGGCAATAGTACCATTATAGCTTACTGCAGCCTCCACCCCGGGGGCTCAAGTAAGTTATCATCTTGCATCAGCCTCCCAAGTAGCTAGGACTACAGGCATGAGACACCATGATTGGCTAATTTAAAAAAAAATAGGGCTGGATGCGGTGGCTCACACCTGTAATCCCAGTACTTTGGGAGGCCAAGGTGGGTGGATCACGAGGTCAAGAGATTGAGACCATCCTGGTCAACAGGGTGAAACCCCATCTCTACTAAAAATACAAAATTAGCTGGACACGGTGGCACGTGCCTGTAATCCCAACTACTCAGGAGGCTGAGGTAGGAGAATTGCCTGAACCCAGGAGGCAGAAGTTGCGGTGAGCCGAGATCACGCCATTGCACTCCTGCCTGGGTAACAAGAGTGAAACTCCATCTCAATTAAAAAAAAAACAGGTAGAGACATGGTCTCACTATGTTGCCCAGGCTGGTCTTGAACTCCTGAGCTCTAGCAATCCACCTGCCCTGGCCTCCCAAAGTGCTGGGATTACAAGCGTGAGCCACAGCACCTGGCCCATTCAGCTTTTACATCTCATGTGACCATCTAGTTTTTGTTTTTTTGTTTTTTGAGATGGAGTACCCCTCTGTCACCCAGGCTAGAGTATAGCGGCACAATCTTGGCTCACTGCAACCTCTGCCTCCCAGGTTCAAGCAATTCTCCTGCCTCAGCCTCCCAAATAGCTGGGACTACAGGCATGTGTAACCATGCCCAACTAATTTTTGTATTTTTAGTGGAGATGGGGTTTCACCATTTTGGCCAGGCTGGTCTCGAACTCCTGACCTCAGGTGATCAGCCCACCTTGGCCTCCCAAAGTGCCAGGCTTACTGGCCCGAGTCATTGTGCTGGCCCATTCTGTTTGTTAATGTGTCCTTAGCACTAGAGGTTAAGCTCCTTGGTGGCTGGGGCCATGTCACATGCAATTTATCTTGGTATCTCAAATGCCTGGCACATATTAAGTGCACAATAAATGGTTGATGAATGAATAAATGAATGAATGATGGTGCCTCAAGGATACTCTGCCATTAGCACCTTGGAGTAGGCTGTGTGGATTCCCCTGGGGATGGAAAATAACCAGATGGCTGCATAAAGAAAAGTCTGGGGGGATGCCTGGGATGAAAATCCAGACATATTTTAACACCTACACTTCACACATGAACAAATACACATGCAGACATGTACACACAGACAAACACATGTGTACCCACGTGCACACACACTCCTTCAAGGCTGGGATCTGGGCGGTCCCTGGGGAGCCGCCCTCAGGCCTGGGGCCTCTCTGACTCTGACCCCACCATGTCCCAGCCCGAGTTCTCTTGCAGCTGGTGGAAGAGCAGCTGCTGTTGAAGGCTCCACAGGCTCTTCAGGTCCTCAGGAGAGAGTGGCGAGGTGGGCTTCCCTGGGTCCTGCTCTTCTTCCTCCTCCATTTCCATGAGTCCGTCGGGTGGCTGTGGGGAGCTCCTGGAGATGTAGCCCTGGTCAGACTGTACTGACTGCCACTGCTCCTCCTCACAGGGTGTGTGTGGGTCTTTGAGGACCATGGTGGGTCTTCCGCAGCCCCCCTGGGCCTGGCAGCTCAGACTCTGCAGGAAAAGCGAGAGCATCAAGCCTTCCAGTTTCTCCCTCACGTCCTCTGGAAGGAGGTCAGGAGATGCAATGGGGGTGCTGCCAAGGGGTGAGTCCTCGGGGTCCACAGGGAGGAAGAGGATGCTATTTCACCCAGTGCCCAGGCCACTTAGCAATGGACACGCCTTGTCCTCCCCGGCCAGCGCCAGCCGGCCAGCAGCACCATCAGCCAGAGACCCGGGCTCCACCGTAGACTCCAGGGTGCCCTCCTCTGTGGGGAGCACCAGGGTGTGGAGGGCCTGCGTCTGCATTGCCAGCTGCCCCCGGGGCTGCAAGTGAGGCTCCAGCTTTGCCCCTGCTGCTCCTCCTTTCTCCCTGACCAGGAGGTCTACTGCCAGGCAGTCCTGGGACCCAGGTTCACGGACCAGGGGCTCCCACTTCACAATGCCAGTTCCTGAAGGCAGCAGTGGCTCCTTGAACACATCTTCATCCAGGGATGGGGCGTCCTGTTCATCAGCTGGGCAGAGGCTCTCATGCTCAAACCAGTCGGGGGAGCGGGCCTGCCAGTCCTGGAACCTGTCCAGGGCGGTGCAGAGCTGCCTGCCACCCAGGCTGCGCAAGTAGTTGTCCCCTGACAGCTCCTCAACGTGGTGCATGAGGCCTGGCTGGAACATCTCCAGGTCCTGGATGCGGAAGTACACCTCCTCGAACCTGTCCATGAGCGTGTACCACAGCGCTGCACCAAACAGGTCAGGGATGTCACCCTTGCCACTGACCTCACGGAAGTAGCAGACCACATAGGTGCCGAAGCAGGCTGGCCTCTTGAAGTCCGGGAGGATCATGTTCATGGCTGCCATGAACAGGTCCCCCGTGAGCTTCCCGTGGTCACAGCACAGCTGCACAGGTGTCCCCCGGCCCAGGAGCACCTGCCACTTGGAGCATGTGCCACGGGAGCACAGGATGATAATCTTGGAGTTGCTCTCCACCATCTCCTGCTTCTGGCTGCCCACCCAGGTCATGACTCCCACCTCTGAGATGGCCTGCTCTTCCAGCAGGTCCAGGGCCACTTCTGTGCCGCAGACAGTGAGCAGGAACTGGGCAAATTTCAGGACCACATCCACATAGAGGGGGTGGTCAGCTGAGGAGATGATCCAGACCTTCCTGGGCTTCAGCGGTGGGGGCATCAGGTCAGCAGCAGGCAGGCCATCTAAGAAAACAAGACCACACATGCTGACCCTAGCCCAGGGCCCAGGGCGGCTCTGTGCCTGCCAACCCCAGAGGGGCCAGGACCAGGACACAGCCTGACTCTCTCCCTAGCCTGAGAAAGTGACTGAGGCCTGCTGGAAAAATGCAGATTTAGTATTCCACTGTTGGCTGCCTGAAGAAAATCAGTCTGCTGCCTTGTGGAAAAAATAATCTCTCACGTTCCTATCTGGTCTTTAGCCTGTTCTTTAATTCAAAAAGGAAAAAGAGCAGCCAGCCCTGTTGGTCTGCTTCCTCCAGTGAAAACCTCTTTTCACAAAATAGCATGCACTTTTCTTTCCTTGTCTGATTCAATAAATGGCACCCAGGCCTTGTTATTAAGGGCCCTTCTGAGTGGGGTCCTGGAAGGAGGTGTCCTAAGGTAGGTCTCCTGAACGGGCTTGGGAGTTAGAAGACAGGAGGCAACCCACCCACTTATCCCAGAAGAACCCTCCACTGCTTTAAAAACAAACAAACATGCAAACCAGAAAATACTGACCTGTGTGTTTGGTGTCATTACTGTGTTTTCTGCTTGCAGGCCCAGGAAAGGAAAAGAGACACTGGAGTGGTTCTTTGGGAAGAGAAACAGAAACCAGCTCACAGGGCACATGCCTCACCCTGACAAAGGGTGAAGGGGAGGGGACAGCCCTGAGCCAGGAGGCCGTGCCAGGTGCCCGCACAGCCATGAATCCTGGGTTGGTCACTACAAGCACATGAATGGAGCAGTCACTGGTGCCTCTGAAATAGAGCTTCTTCCTCTGTGCAGTGGGGTTGTGTTTGCTCTCGTGTAATGAATATTAAATGAGTGTGAGTATGTAAAGTCCTGGCATGTTGCATGTGGTCAGCTGGGGTCACAGTTATTTTACAGCACTGACCCAGCTGGGACCCCCCAAAAGGTGCTGGAGGGTCCACCCTGGCTCCTCACTATGCTCTTGGTCTGCTCCGTGTCCCTTAAATTTGGCCACCCCAAACTGACTCCACCTGAGGGAAAGCTCTTCCCCAGAGCATCCTGCAGAAAGCATGCATCTTACCACACTTGTTTCCAGAAGCCACCCCACTGGGCCGCTTGCAACATTTCCTCCTGGTATTTTTGGGGTGAGGAAGGGGAACCCACATACTTAAGCAATTGTTCCCCTTGGAGGTGTAATAAAAAAACTGCTCTGTGGTAGTTAACTCCTTGGTGACAGCTGGGATAATCAAGACCCACAGATGACTGAGCAAGTGACTTAGAACCTTAATCTCAATCCTTGCCCTTTCAGCTCTTCCCCAGGCCCCTCAAAGACAGTCAAATAACCAGTGAGGCTCCTCCTTGCCTTCGCCCTGGGATGCGGCACATTTTGGATGCGGCACATTTTGGGAAACAGAAGCAACAGCAGAAATGAAATGAAAAGCACCCCCCACACCTTTAGAGAGCTGCACAGACTGCAGAGCACCAGCCATTATCAGAACCCCCCAAAGGCCCTCTCATGCAAGCAGAGGGCTGCAGGTAGAAGAGACTGGTATGGACTAACTACCCCAGCAAGCACCTTCCTCAGCTACTCATTTAACCTTCATCACAGCCCTGAGAGGGAAGCATTATCAGCACATTTTACAGAAAAGTGACTCCATGGTGTGTTAAGTAACTGGCCCGTGACTACATGGCTAATGAGGTGGGACTGGGGTCTACCCCAACAGCTCAGGGCAGCCGGGGCCTTCTCTATCAGTCAACGCTGGCTCTTTCTATTCTCTCTGACCCCAGATGTACACATTGTGGGGCTGTAGAATGGGTTGTTCAGGCTGCTCCACCTGCCTGGCTGGTAATTCCTGACACAAGAAAACTTCACTCTGGCTCCTTCCAACCTGTTGATTTTAATAATATTTCATTTAATAACAATAAATACAATGGTAGCTAATGGACACTGTGCAAACAGCACATGCCAGGTTTTGTGCTAAGAATTCACATGCCTTATTTCACTCAGCAGTACAGTAACATGGGTATCACTCTGATTTCCATTTTACAAGAGAGAACCTGAGGCTCAGAGAATAAAGCAATTTGCCCTGCTAGTGAGTGCCCATGCTAGGGAAGGCCAGACCCCCAGCCCTTATTAGGTAGCCTCCAGGTCATGCAGACAATCAGCAGGATGATGGAGCACACCAGCAGCATGGAGATGCCCGTGATGAACCAGTACACCCACAGGGGCATGTAGTCTGTGGTTAACAGAACAGTTTGAGTGCTGCCCAGGCCTGCTCTGCCAGCCCTGAGGGCCCCAGCCCCTATCCCCAGCCTCAGGCTCTGTCCTCTCTGTCCATTGTCCACCACCCCGACCGCTCATGCCCACACCCCAACACCCCTGGCTGACAAACCATGGTCTCACCCATGCACACCCCCCTCCACTACCCCAGCTGGCCTCCTTCAGGCTAGTCTGCCTAGGTCAGGCATGGACTTCTCACCCTCACATGGCCCCTGAGGGCTGAAGCTGCAGAGATTGGAGCTTACCCACAATTGGCTCTGCAATGAGAACAAAGGGAAAAGGGGAAAGAGTATTCTCAACCCTTCCCAGTCATCACAAAAACCACTGACATCCCTTAAGGGCCTTCATGACCTTGGCTCCACACCAGGCACTTTAAATCCAGGCTGAACTTAATGAAGCCACCTACAAGAGACAAGGACTTGAGCTGCTGGTCTAAGGAGAGATGCCTTGCCTCCTCCTTGGGAGGCTGGGTCTCCTTCCAGCCTGGCTCCATGTCTCAGCCTTCTTGTGAGCCTGTGGCCACAGCCTCCCATGCATTAGGGCATGTGACTTCTGAACAGTGTCCCTGGTGTGTGATCTTGGACAAGTTATTCAATATAGCTGTGCCTCAGTTTCCGCATCCATGAACCTGGGGATTGGGTGGGGAATCCTCTACTTCACAGTATAATGGCTCACTCACAATGAGGGGGGATCAAACATGGACAGCATGTTGGAGCCATGCTCTCCATGCATGGTGCAGCACTAGGCCTGTAGGCTAAAAACCACCCCATTTTCCAGTCAAGAAAGTGGAGGGTCAGAAAGGTTAAGGATTTTGCCTGAGGATGCATTGCTAATGAAAGGCAGCCAGGACTCCAACCCCAGGGAGTGACACTCTAAACCCCACTCCACACTTCAGCCCTGAAGAGCTCCAAGTTAAACTATACTCTTCTCCCAAACCACTCCCCAGACACAGGTCAGGCCTCAGCCCAGGCTGAAGACCCTCAGCCACCTGCATCCCAGTGTGGCCCTGGACAGCTGCATGTCTCCTACCTGGAGTGTCTGGTGTTTCTGGGCAGGAAACAGTCACAGAGTGTCTGAAGTAGTCATTGAGGCAGCTGCTGAAGAAGGGCTGGATCTGTGGGCAGAGAGGGCAGGTTAAGGGCCATTGTCTC
The DNA here is from genome assembly GCA_028533165.1 of Leontopithecus rosalia. NCBI lineage: Eukaryota > Metazoa > Chordata > Mammalia > Primates > Cebidae > Leontopithecus > Leontopithecus rosalia. The sequence goes on from CM052658.1 coordinate 95,428,604, forward strand.
CCTCCACTAAGGGGTAGACAGTCAGAGGACCCCTTTGCAGATGAGGCTGGGAGATTCAGAAAAAAGAAAGGCAGGGACAGAGTCTCAATGGGCAAGGAATTCTCACTGCCAGCGGTGCCTGGTGACAGAGAGAGCACAAGCCTTCCCTGTACACCAGCAGAAACAACAGAATGTGCATGCTCCCCTCCCCATCCACACCACACTCTACACCTGTGCACACTCCTCACTCCCATCCACACCACACTCTCCACCCATGCACGTTCCCCTCTCCATCCACACCACACTCTCCACCCATGCAACTCCTCACTCTCCCATACCACACTCTCCACCCGTGCACATTTCTCTCCATCCACACCACACTGTCCACCTGTGCACACTCCTGACTCCCATCCATACCACATTCTCCACCTGTGCACACTCCTCACTCCCCACACCTCTCCACCTGTGCACACTCCCCTCTCCATCCACACCACTGTTCACTTGTGCACATGCCTCACTCCCATCCATAGCACACTCCCCACCTGTGCACACTCCCCTCTCCATCCATACCACTCTCCACCTGTGCACTCCTTTCTGTCCACACCTCTCCACCTGTGCACACTCCTCACTCCCCCACACCACACTCTCCACCTGTGCACACTCCTCACTCCCCCACACCACACTATCCACCTGTGCACACTCCCCTCTCCATCCACATCACACTCTCCACCTGTGCACACTCCTCACTCCCCCACTACACTCTCTACCTGTGCACACTTTTTACTCCACCACACCACACTCTACCTGTGTACACTCCTGACTCCCCCACACCACACTCTCCACCTGTGCACTCCCCTCTCCATCCACACCACACTCTCCACCTGTGCACTCCCCTCTCCATCCACACCACTCTCCACCTGTGCACACTCCCCTCAGTCCACACCACTCCACCAGTGCACATTCCTCATTCCCCCACACCACACTCCCCATTTGTGCATGCTCACTTGCCCACATTACTTTCCACCTGTGCACACCCCCCTCTCCATCCACACCTCTCCATCTGTGCACACTCATCACTCCCATCCACACCTCTCCACTTGTGCACACTTTTCTCTCCCCCACACTGCACTCCCCACCTGTGCACACTCCTCACTCCTCCACACCACACTGTCCACACATTTTGCTCCCTGTACCCATCCATACCACACTCACTCACCTTCACTGGATGGCAACAGCACCCTCTAAGGCTGTGTACAGTGAGTGTGATGTTAGATCGCTGGTGGAAGTCCTGTGGTCTGGGCTGAGGAGAGTGGCAAGGATGGGTAAGGCTACTTGGGTGAGAACCTGCTATGGCTCTGCCATGGAGTAGCTGTCCATGGCACCCCTTAGGAACACCAGGGGACAAATGCTTTTCAGGTTTCTGTTCCAGAAAATACTGCATTTTTGCATGAAAGCCAGTTTGCTGTAAATTTGTAAGTACATTTATTAACTGGTAAGGCCCTCTTTGCTTTGGCTGCTGGGAACTGGGGCTACAAATCTGTGTTCTTTCACACCAGTTGTATAGAGCCACACAGCACACTTTTCCTGCTCATCCTCCCAGGTAGCTGGGATTACAGGCGTGTGCCAGCACACCTGGTTTATTGTTGTACTTTTAGTACAGATGGGGTTTCAGCATATTGGCCAGGCTGATCTTGAACTCCTGACCTCAAGTTATCCACCTGCCTTGGCCTCCCAAAGTGCTGGGATTATAGGCATGAACCACCATGTCCAGCCTATTTTATTTAATTAATTTACTTGTTTTTTTTACTCTGTTACCTGGACTGAAGTACAAAAGCACAATCTGAGCTCACTGAAACCTCTGCCTCCCAGGTTCAAGCAATACTCCTGCTTCAGCCTCCCAAGTAGCTGGGATTAGAGGCATGTATCACCACATCCAGTTAATTTTTGTATTTTTAGTAGAGATGGGGTTTCACCAACTTGGCCAGGCTGGTCTTGAACTCCTGACCTTTGATCCACCCACCATGGCCTCTGAAAGTGCTGGGATTACAGGCATGAGCCACTGTGCCCAGCTTCCTTTTGGTTTTTAAGAGACAGCACCTTGCTCTGTCCCCCTGGTTGGGTGTAGTGGTGCCATCACGGCTCACTGCAGCTCCAACTCCAACTTCAAGCCTGCATGGCCTCCCAAAGCATCAGGATTACAGGTGCGAGGCACTTATTTCCTTTAGTTCCCCTTTGTCTCTATTTCCACATTTCTTTTTTGAAATAATCAAATCCTTTTTGTAATAAACAGAGCAAAACAAAAAGAGAACAAGGGAGCCTGTGGAGGAGGGAAGAAGGAAAAGGACTGAGTCATGGGCAGGATGGTGCCTTTCTATCAGTGGTCAGATCACCAGGGAGGAAAAAGGCAAGGCCCCATGACCACTCCAGAGTAAGCACAGCATGAGCTCCAAGCTCTGGCAACACAATCCTGTCAGACTAGCAGAGGAGACTTGGGGCTTGGAGGGTGGTTCTGAGCTTAGCAGGGTCAAAAATGGCAGTTACCGCAGGTATGTGATACCTGTGCTCAAAGCAACTGTGGTTCTCCGTATGTGGAAAGCTGGTCAGCAGGACCTGGTAACGGGTCGATTCGTTCCACGGGGTGAAGCTCACGTGCAGCTGGTGGGCCTCCAGGGTCTCCACAGTGATGTTGAGGTCCCACATGCTGCCTGCCAAGGTTACACCGGCAGGCTAGGAGTGAGGATGGGTGTGGGAGTAGGAGTGTGTGTGCGTGTGTGCAGCTCTCCTGCCAGCCCATTACCTGCACTCACCCATGGCAGGTTCCTTTCATCCTGGTGTCCTCGCAGCCTGTCGACACAGGAAAAAGGGAATTCATGAAGCCTCTGCTTTCGGAAACCTGTTCTTCCAGACTCCTGACACCAGAACAGCTATCTCTTCTCTGCTGGGAGCCTGTCCATGGATGGCCCCTTCAGAGTGAGCTCCAGGACTGGACCCACCTTGGCATGGGTGCTAGCCTGCTTGCCTGATAGTCATCTTTTGGGGAACCATCCCAATTCAAATGCATTCCTCCTGAGCTTGCTGTGGGTGACCAAGCAATCCTCGTCTCCTCCAGTTCCTTTGCACAGCTTCTTGTCCCTGGCTGCCCATCTTTGCCCTGGCTGAGAAGACACATGACAGGTGTGAATCAGCATGGAGGGACCAGGACTGAACGCTTTAGGAACAAAGAGAGAACTGAGGAGACTGATTCCTTCAACAAATACTGATGGGCCCCAGCCATGCACCAGGCCCTCTTCTCAGCACTGCGGGTACGTGGTAAACAGGACAAAGTCCTGTCCCCTGGAGACTTCAAGCCCATGGGAATAATACCAATAAAAGCAAACACACAGCATGCAGTGCCATACCAGGGAATGATGAGCCACACATGGGGACACAGCAGGGTAAGCCAAGAGTGTGAGTGCACACGTGTGCAGGGTGTACCCAGGATGAAGAAGGTCAACATCCTTAACAAGCATTTCCGGACCACCTGTTACATGCAAGGCAATTTGTGAGGCTCTGGAGATGCTACAAGTGGGCAGAAGACCCAGACTCTGTTATCAAGCAGGCTTCCTGACACAGCTGGCTCTGAACAGTGAGAATTATAGGGAGGCTGAGGCAGGAGAATCACCTGAGCCCAGGAGTTCCAGGCTGCAGTGAGCTAGGATAGCCTAGGTGACAAAGTGAGACTGCCTCTATTAAAATAAAAAAAATGCAGGTAACAGCTGAGCCTCTGGTGAGGATGGGGAAGTAGAAGGTGCATGTACTTCGAAGGATGCCTGAGAAGAGAAGTCTGGTAGGAACTGCAGGCAGGGTGGATGGCACGGGAAGGACAGTAACCACAGGCAGGGCAGATGGTGTGGGAAGGACAGGAACTGCGGGCAGGGCAAATGGCGTGGGAAGGACAGTAACCGCAGGCAGGGTGGATGGTGTGGGAAGGACAGTAACCACAGGCAGGGCGGATGGTGTCAGAAGGACAGAAACCGCGGGCAGGGTGGATGGTGCTGGAAAGACAGGAACTGTGGGCAGGGTGGATAATGCAGGAAGGACAGTAACCGCGGGCAGGGTGAATGGCATGGGAAGAACAGCAACCATGGGCAGGGTGGATGGCGCCAGAAGGACAATAACCATGGGCAGGGTGGATGGTGTGGGAAGTACAGTAACTGCGGGCAGGGTGGATGGTGCAGGAAGGACAGGAACCGTGGGCAGGGCAGATGGTGCCAGAAGGGCAGTAACCACGGGCAGGGTGGATGGCATGGGAAGGACAGCACCATGCCTGGAACGAGTGTTCCATGATGCAGGGAGAATGCAGGGTGGGAGGAGGAGAGCAAGCCATGGAGGCCGGCACCAGGCTGCGGGCAGAGGCTGCAACTTCTCCCTGAGGGGTCTGCGGCTTTGCCTTTATACTATTTTCTGTGCAGGATGGGTGCTTCTCTAGGTAAAGGGAGGGACTCCAGTTCTCATGAAACTCCTGAGATTTTCCACTGCTGTGCCAGCAGAGAATGGCTCTGCCTCAGGGAATGGAGGCTGCAGCACAAGCCAAAGAACTCCCAGTCCTGGCCTCTGTTCATGGGTGCTGGCAGTGCCAGCCACTGCTTTGCTGAGGGAGGGGGCTGGCATCTGTGCCACCTGCTGTTTCCTTCTCATAGAGCCCAGCGGGGAGGGAATGCCTTGGGAGGATGCTCTTACCAGGCACAAAGAAATTCTTGGACTGGTGGTTTGGGTCCCCATCAGATGGGCTTGGGCAGGTGGTGAACGGTCACCTCATACTCCTGGTTAGGGTCAACCATGAAGTGGCTGCAGGTGAAACACCACTGAAGAGAAGGAAGGAAGGGAAGGTGGACAGGTTACACACACCTCTCTCACCCATCTATGCCCAAAGACCCTCGTTCCCACCCACTCCCAAACATTCAGCCAAAAATAAGAATAAAGCAACTACCACAGCAAAACTCAGTGAGGGAAATCAGAACCTTTGTCCTCTTTCCTCTGGTCTTTTCTGCTGTTAAGCAACAAAGATCAAAAGAGACAAAGAAGGACATTACATAATGGTAAAAGGATCAATACAACAAGAAGAGTTCACGATCCTAAATATTTATGGAACCAATACAGGAGCACCCAGATATATAAGGCAAGTTCTTAATGACTTACAAAGAGACTTAGACTCCCACACAATAATAGTGGGAGACTTTAACACTCCACTGTCAATACTAGACAGATCAACCAGACAGAAAATTAACAAGGAAACCCAGGACTTGAACTCAGACCTGGAACAAGCAAACCTGATAGACATTTACAGAAC
>CM052658.1:95434411-95462315 GCA_028533165.1 Leontopithecus rosalia
AAAAAAAAAAAAAAAAAAAAAAAAAGAAAAAGAGTAGCCACCTGGATCTGACCTCCTGAGCAGACAGTGAATAAGGAAAAGCAGTCCTACCCCCCACCAGGCTTCTCAAATTCTAGAACAATGGGTGTGAGATGGCTGAGCCAGAGGACTAGGCTGTGGAGATCTGGCACACAGGCAGGTAAAAACTTTGTCAAATGATTCTTCTTCCTTAAATGGGAAAGCAAGGGATCTCTGGAGAACATTCTGTGGTAAAAAATTACAGAGGACAAGCTGGAGAGGGAGAGGCCCACTCACCCTGGGCCAGCAGGGACTTTAGTTGCAGAGATCAATTTGTGCTGAGTCATTTTTTGGGTGGTAGAGATTACAGATATCGACTCCAACCCCCATTCTAGTTGCCCCAGAGGAGAGACCAGGGGTCCTTCGCTTCTAAGTAGATGTAGGAACCTGGTTCTCACCATCACACAGCAGCCAAGTTTGGGGGTCCTAATCTAACATCAGAAAGGGGTTCTGTCTTTGCTGCTTCTGTCTGTGAAATATCTAACTTGTTTTCAAGCGGCCGTTTGCAGATTTAAACCAGTAGTCTTCAGACTAAGGCTTGTATCATAATTACTTGAGGGACGGTTAGGCAGCAGTTGCGGGACCCCAGCCTAAGAATTTCTGGCCTGGGAAGTCTGGGGTGGGGCCGTAGAACAGATTTCTTCTCTACTTTTTTTTTATATGGAGTCTTACTCTGTCAACAGGCTGGAGTGCAGTGGCGCAATCTCAGCTCACTGCAACCTCTGCCTCCTGGATTCAAGGGATTCTCCTGTCTCAGCCTCCCGAGTAGCTGGGACTACTGGTGTGTGCCCAGCTAATTTTTGTATTTTTAGTAGAGGCAGAGTTTCACCATGTTGGCCAGGATAATCTCCATCTTTTGACCTCGTGATCCACCCACCTCTGCATCCCCAAGTGCTGAGATTACAGGTATGAGCCACCATGCCATGCCAGAACACACATTTCTAACAAGTTCCCAGGTGAGGTTAAGGCTGCTGATCTAGGGAGCACACTTTGGGACCCACTGTTTTAAACAAACAAGAATTTATATTTCACCATGTAGCGGTGCACAGCCATGTGAGATTGAGCTGTGGAGTGCTTATTTGCCCACCTGCATCAGCTCTTTGGTCTGGGCCATTTTTTTCTTACTGAGGGTAAACCCCAGCTTAATCCATGTTATACAGAAAAGGTGTCATACAAAGTTACACAAAGATGCCAGGAGGCAGGGCTGTGGAAGTTGTCTTCCAATTCACCTTTCTTTCAGAATGAATAGCTTGGTAAAGTGGGAAGAAAAAGCGAGGTATGTCAGGAAAGCTTCAAAATATACTCTGTCCCTTAATATTGCTCGCGATGGCCACACCACTTCTCTGTGGACTTCTGCTCATCTGAAGCTGCCATTTGGAATTCCTCAGACTCTCTCAGCGCCTCTGGGTCTTCACTGCTCTAAATCAGGGTCTGAATTTGGGGACAAGTCTGCACTGGTGTCATCAGCAGATCATGATCCACTCAGGAGCTGTATTTTTTTTTTTTGAGATAGTTTTGTTCTTGTTACCCAGGCTGGAGTGCAATGGTGTGATCTTGGCTCACACCAACCTCCACCTCCTGGGTTCAGGCAATTCTCCTGCCTCAGCCTCCTGAGTAGCTGGGACTACAGGCATGTGCCACCATGCCCAGCTAAGTTTTGTGTGTGTGTGTTTGTGTGTTTTGAGATGGAGTTTTGCTCTTGTTACCCAGACTGGAGTGCAATGGCACGATCTCGTCTCACTGCAACCTCCACCTCCTGGGTTCAAGCATTTCTCCTGTCTCACCCTCCCAAGTAGCTGGGACTACAGGCATACACCACCATGCCCAGCTAATTTTTGTATTTTTAGTAGAGACGGGGTTTCACCTTGTTGACCAAGATGGTCTTGATCTTTTGACCTCGTGATCCACCTGCCTCGGCCTCCCAAAGTGCTGGGATTACAGGCGTGAGCCACAGCGCCCAGCCTAGTTTTTGTATTATTAGTAGAGATGGGGTTTCACCATGTTGATCAGGATGGTCTCAATCTCTTGACCTAGTGTTCCACCCACCTCAGCCTCCCAAAGTGCTGGAATTATAGGTGTGAGCCACAGTACCCGGCCAGGAGCTGTATTCTTACCCACTTGTGGTGATGCCTCAGTTTGGACAGAAACTCAAATCTGACACACAAATGTTCATTGGTGTTTAGCTGCAGGACTGATAACTCTGCACCCTCGAAGTAGAGGATGCTGGCTGGAGGACAGAGAAGGAGAGGAGGCAAACAGATACAGGTCAGCCACGATAAGTGCCAGGTGTGTCACCTCCCTGTCTGCTGTGGTTGTTGGCTCTTGAAAGAAAATCTGCCTGTCTAACCCAGCTCTCCACTTCCTGTCCCTTTCAGCTCGCTCTCTGCATACTTCCTTGCAGACAGTTATTTCCCAGCTGGGCAAGGAAAAATGACACTTTACACAGGGCTAGAAGCAAAGGCTTTGCGAATTTGTGGTGAAGGCTTTGACAGCCTGGCACAGGTTCAAACACAGCTGTGCCATCATCTTCATGAGGCTGCAGCAGTCAGCAGGAGCATCCTCACGAGGCTGCAGCAGTCAGCAGGCGGCCGAGGACTTCCACAGAGAATTCCCCCAGGCCCCAGTCACAAATCTGGGGCTGGTGCTCATTCGCCCCAGTTGCCCCAGTTCTGTAACATAAACTCTATTTCTGAATAGGCTCCCAAGATGTTTTAAAAATGGCCCCTGAATTAAGGGAACAAACAGGCTGGCAAATATGTTGCCATTTTCTACCTCATTTTTGGTATTGCAGTCATGAAATTAACCACTTGCTTTTTTTCCCCCAGGGTGCTAAAAATGTTAGGCTGAAGGTGTCCTTTTCTGAGGAATGGACTGATGGGAAGGCATCACTGCAGGTTAATATCCAAAACGCTGAACAAACATTAACACCTGAAATGATGGATCCTTACAACAGTAAGTTTGAGACCTCATGTCTGAGCATAGGACTGGGAGCCCAATCATGAGCCTAACTGTCAGAGCCAAAAGGTGGGTCTGTGGACTCACTCAGAGGCAGGGAGACTCCCTCAAGGTCCTGCTGGCAGGCCCACTCACCGTCTGTCTGCAGCATCCATTCAATATGAGCCATGGGGAACAGGTCTCCTTGCTGGGTGCGGACAAAGCAAAGCTTGATCTGCAGCTCTTTCAGGGAGGAGGGGGTCAGGTTTTGAGGGTGGATCCAGCTGTCATCCAGGCAGGTACCTGGCAGCCAGGGAAGAGCAGCATTCAGAGACTTACAGTGGAGACAGATGCCACAGCAGTGGGTACAGACAGCTAAACAGCAAACAGCTCAGGGGCCTGTGACCTGCTAGCCTGTGACCCTTGGCTGCATCCTCAGCTTCAGTGCCCTGCTCCCTCTTCTAATGTGTACTGGGGTCACTACAAATCTCTCAAGTCTAAAGGGAATTTTAGGAGGGAAGAAAAAGTACACAATTGATTTTGAGATGAAGCTGTGACTGGGCATGAGGGCATAGGTGGGATGGGGCTGTAGGAAGAGCTAATTTATTTTTCTATGTCAGGGGTCCCTAATTGGCTCAGATACTTGAATATGTGCCTCCTCTTTGAATTAAAACAAAACAAAATCTACACCACAGATGTCTCTCACTTTACAGTGATAAGCTGTGGCAAATCAAATTACATTATAGATCCAGTAGGGCAGCACCCAAGGAAATACTTTCACAATCCAATGACCTTTCTGTTTCTCCTTTCCAGACTTTTGCATAATGAATGCTCTTGATAGAAAGCGCAGGTGCACGCATTCATGATTCTCCAGGATCCGTCCTGCTGATGGCTGTATCTCACAGCCTGAACCTGGAGTGGCATGGCAGGGCTTTTACCAGAAGTTGGCACCAGGATGTCACTTGATTAACAAGGCAATGAGAAGAACAGAAAAAGATGACTTACTATTTTTGACTGTGCAGTTTAGCCCATGTGGAAAGAAGAGGGTGGTTATTACAGCTGGGAAAGGGCTTGAATTCAGGTGCTAGGGCCAGATGCCCTCCCCTGGCTAGGAATGCTGTGACACAGCCTGTCCTTCTCACTTTTGGGAAATAGGATGAGGAGTGAGTCCAGTGGATGGCAAAGGGAACTGGAATTTTATGAGGAACTGCTATGAACTGGTACCTTGACAACTTTAAAAGACACTGAGAGCGTTTTCTTGGAGTATGCTGAGAAAAGGATCCCTATACCTCCTGGGGTTTCCAACCTTCCTGGATGACACTGCTGCAAGAGGTACGAAAGGGACAAGGGGCAGTATTTACAGTTTCTGTGACAGATCTGTTGAGGAACATTCACTAAGTTCCCACAAATAAGAAATGGGTGCCAGGCCTTGTTCGGGTGATCCTGATGAGGTATTGTCCTCAGCCCATTTTGTAGATGAGGAAGCTGAGGCACTCATTTCACATTACATTGCCTCTCTCCTGGGCAATATGTGTTAATTTTCCAACCCTGAAGAGATCCTGATGGCCAAATTTAGAAGCCCGAATGACAAATGCTGCCAGGGAAATGTAACCATTAGGCTTATGTACTGCTGGCTGACCTACTTTGCAAAAGACACACACACTCAGACACACATACACAGACACACAATGGGATCCCGGGGTTGAGTCCCCTCCACAAGCATCAATTTCTGCAACTATAAAACCAGAATAATCATAATACCAACTCTGTAGCAGTGTTGAGCACTACGTGACAGAAACAGAAATGCACACCTTGGTAGTGGGGGTGGGCTGGGGCTCAGGGTGTTCCTGTGGGAGTCGCTCACTTCTCCCTTCGAGTAGGTCTGCATGATAAACCTTTCAAACAATGAGAATGCAGTCACAGACTACACAATGGAATTAGTCCTACCAGACAGGCAGCTCCCTAGAAGCACCAGAGAATCACTGTGCCCAGAACCATCTCACTGCCTGTGAAGTGAGGCAAACTGTGCCCCGTGCATGTCTGGCACAAAATGGCTGCTCTGTGACTAATGGCCTCCTCCTCCAGAGCCTGGCATACAGTAAGAGCTTAATAAATGGAAGCTACTCTTAGGGTCATCAGAAACCTCCATTGATTCAGACCTGGCAATGCAGCCACAGCAGGCCCCATGAGGAGCTCAGGCTTGGGTGTCTCCAGTTCTCTAACCGGTAAAACAGACCAAATACATCCCGGGGTGAAAAATCAGATGCTGATGCAGACCAGAAATCTCAAGGCCAACAGTGACTGGTGTGAGTAGGGTGCCAGGGCTGGTATCCTCCTCTCTTTTGAGAGGGAGCAGAAAAGACCCTGTGCCACCAGGGTTCATTCACAGGGTGGATGCAGGATGACATCCACACATGCTTAGGATTGGCTCTGAATGAGCTACTGCACCTAGATCCTCCCTCTCTGGGACCCCAGTTCCTATGTGCTCCCGACCCTGTTCAGCTCCTGTGATTAATTTTCCCCACAGGTCCCAGACTAGCACCATGGCCCCACCAGGCACTCCTCACATATTCCCAGCAAAATCCATCTGATTGCTTAGGCCTGTACTAACAAATGTCACTCTTTTCTGAATGGCGAGGAGATTAACTCCCCTGAAGCCTCTCATTTCTTCTCTCTCTTACAATTCCTAGGATATGGAGGATAAGAAAGTAGTTCTTTCACCTTGAGATGGGGAGCTTTTCCAGAGAAGGCAAACAGATACACCATTTAGAGTAACTTCCTACCAGTCACTTGGAATTATTTCCAAAACACTGCAGGGGCTGGGTGTGGTGGTTCATACCTGTAATCCCAGCACTATGGGAAGCAGAGGTGGGCAGATCACAAGGTCAAGAGATTGAGACCATCCTGGCCAATATGGTGAAACCCCGTGTCTACTAAAAACACAAAAATTAGCTGGGCATGGTGGCGTGCACCTGTGGTTCCAGCTGCCTGGGAGGCTGAGGCAGGAGAATCCCTTGAACCCAGGAGGCAGATGTTACAGTGAGCTGAGATCACACCACTGCATGCCAGCCTGGCAACCGGGAGAGACTTCGTCTCAAAAAACAAAACAAAACAAACGAAAACCCCAAAACACTGTAGGATGATGCCCATAATGAAAAGCTCTTGTCTTCATAAAGACCAGGAGGAAAGTGGAAGTGTTTGGCAACACAGTCAGCTGATTCCCAGTGCCACAGGTGGGTGCCCTCCTCTCATTCCTGAGATAGAGGGAAATAGTTTGGCATGCCCCATGGAATACTGGTTTTGGTCTTGGTTTCTGACAGTTGTGGTTGCACATAAGTCTTTCCCTTCGGTTACTATTATGTTTATAGTTTTCATTCAAAACAGCCCTGAACCTTATCAGAGATAAGGTTCTCTCTCCAGCATGGATTAACAAACTGGGTTACCGCACCACAAGGTCATTCTTTTGATATTCAGGTAGATTACATTTGCTAAGATTTTACTTAGAATTGCATGGATTTATATTCACAAATGAGATTGGGCCATAGTTTTCTTTCTGTGTAAGATTTATCTAGTTTTAGAATTAAGTTTATGCAAGCTTTAAAAAAATGGATAGTTTTCCCTCTTTTTCTGTGGTACTGAATGTTCATCAAGAGAGAATGGCTGAATAAGATGAGATCTAATTTAAATCTAAATGTCTATCAAACTAGAAATCATTGAGTAGATGATTGCTGTCTACTATGGAAAATTATGCAAATATTAAAGAGAATGAGAATTAGTTGCATAGACTCATCTGTTGGCCTGCAGATGGCCAGAATGTGTTGATGAGTGAGAAAAAGAAGTTGCAAACAACTTTTTATGGTATGATTCCAATTTTTTTTTGAGACAGAGTCTCGCTTTGTCACTAGGTGCCAGGCTGGAGTACAGTGGCTTGACCTCGGCTCACTGTATTATCTGCCTCCCAGGTCCAAGCAATTCTCCTGGCTCAGCCTCCTGAGTAGCTGGGACTACAGGCATGCACCACCACCCCAAGCTAATTTTTGTATTTTAGTAGAGACAGGGTTTCACCATGTTGGCCAGGATAATCTTGATCTCTTGACCTTGTGATCTGCCCACCTTGGCCTCCCAAAATGCTGGGATTACAGGCATAAACCACTGCACCCAGCCAGTATGATTCCTTCTCCATAGAAGGAATGAAAAATAAGGTATGAAAAAGACCTCCCTGAATATACATATGAGTATGACTGAATGAGAACAGAAACGTGAACAGGTATGTATTAGGTGTTAACACAGTTTGCTGGGGGCAAAGGGGACAGAAGCAAAGGGGATGGCATGAGAGAAGATGAGGGGAAAAGATTTAAGCAAAACTGAAAAATAGACATGTAAGTGAAACATAGAATAAAAATTCTATTAGAGGTAATAATGCATTGTCCATGTACACACATTTTCTCCTTCTCTCCAAACAATGTAACAATCATGAAAAGAATTATTTTTGTAAATTCTCAAGGATCAAAGAGCCAAACTCAGTGGAGAAGAGATATGAACAAATTTTTTTTTCATTGTTCCCATGCTTATTTTATTTTATTTTTAAATTGCATCTTAGGTTTTGGGGTACATGTGAAGAACATGCAAGATTGTTGCATAGGTATACACATGGCAGTGTGATTTGCTGCCTTCCTCCCCATCACCTATATCTGGCATTTCTCCCCATGCTATCCCACCCCAACTCCCCCATCCCCTGCTGTCACTCCCCTATGTCACTCCAACAGACCCCAGTGTGTGATGCTCCCCTCCCTGTGTCCATGTTTTCTCATTGTTCAACACCCCCCTATGAGTGAGAACATGCAATGTTTGATTTTCTGTGATATGAACAAATTTTTAAAAGCCTTTTCCAACTTGGGCCCAGCAGCACAGCTCCTGTAAAGAAGGGTGTTGGGACTGGGCATGGTGGCTTATGCCTGTAATCCCAGCACTTTGGGAGGCTGAAAGCATGTGGATCACGAGGTCAGGAGATCGAGACCATCCTGGCTAACATGGTGAAACTCGGTCTCTACTAAAAATATAAAAATTATTAGCCAGGTGTAGTGGCATGTACCTGTAGTCCCAGCTGCTTGGGAGGCTGAGGCAGGAGAATTGCCTGAACCCAGGAAGTGCAGGTTGCAGCGAGCCAAGATTGCACCACTGCACTGCAGCTTGGGTGACAGAGCAAGACTCCATCTCAAAAAAAAAAAAAAAAAAAAAAAAAACAGTGTTGGCCGGGTGCAGTGGCTCAGGCTCATGCCTGTAATCCCAGCGCTCTGGGAGGCTGAGGTGGGTGGATCATCTGAGGTCGGTCTGTCCTAGAGATGGTGAAATCCTGTATCTACTAAAAATATAAAAATTAGCTGGGCCTAGTGGCATGTGCCTGTAGTCCCAGCTATTTGAGGCTGAGATGGAAGAACTGCTTGAACCTGGGAGGCAGAGGTTGCAGAGAGCAGAGATTGTGCCACCATACTCTAACCTGGGTGACAGAGCAAGACTCTGTCTAAAAAAGAAAAAAAAGCTATTCTGCCACCTGCCACCAATGAGGTGGTGACACCAGAATATAACATCAGCATTCACAGGCACACCCATGGAGTGGACTTCAAGCAGTGTGCCCCTTGGGCCTTGGGGGCACTCAAAGAGACCCAGAACTTTGCCATAAACAGATGGGGATTCCAGACATGCTAACACTAGGCTCAACAAAGCTGTCTAGGCCAAAGGAATAAGGAACGTTCCATACCATATCCATGTGCAGTTGTCCAGAAAGCATAACCAGAATGAAGAGTCACCAAACAAACTCTGTTTGGGTTACCTGTGTGCCTACTTCCACTTTCAGAAACTGGCAGTCAGTCATTGTGGATGAGAACAAACTGTTGTCAAATAAAATTATAAAACTGCAAAAATAAACAAATGAATGAATAACTGTCCAAGTGGCAGCAGCGTGGGCAGCTGGCTCATGCTGAGTGGAGGAACTTCTGTCTGAATGCTACAAAAGGGAGTTACAGATAAGAGGCCAGGGGACTCTCAGAACCTTGCAACCCTCAGGAATTAGGGGTCAGGGAGACTTAATTGAAGGTCTACTTATGGAGTGTTGTAAACCTTATGCTCTCTTTCCCTACCCTGATCTCAGAATCCTGGCAGCCAGGCCCAAACAAAAGATAGAGGTCACCCAATAGGCCAGCTTCACCATCAGCCTGACCTCCTATACAGTAAAGTCCAATGTTCAATAAACCATAACTACACAGAACATTTTATTAGCTTTTAGGACTTCATTCTTAAGATATCCTCAGATAGGCCAGGTGCAGTGACTCATGCTTGTAATCCCAGCACTTTGGGAGGCCAAGGTGGGCAGATCACGAGTTCAGGATATCAAGACCACCCTGGCTAACACAGTGAAATCCTGTCTCTACTAAACATACAAAAAATTATCCAGGTGTGGTGGCAAATGCCTGTAGTTCCAGCTACTCGGGCGGCTGATTTAGGAGAATCATTTGAAACCAGGAGGCGACAGTTGCAGTGAGCTGAGATTGCACCACTGCACTCCAGCCTGGGAGACCAAGTAGGACTCAGTCACAAAAAAAAAGAAATTATCAGACACCCAAGTATGTTTGGGATAGGATTTCAGTATAAAAAAAAACAGATCAAAACAATTAAAAAATGCTCCTGGTAAAAAGGGAAACAGCAATGCTGTTAACACAATTAAAACAAGTAGTCCTTCATGAGAACCCCCGGGTTGGTTGCTATCCAAGCCGTGCCTCCTCATCACCACCACTGCCATGCTCAGAGGTCTGTTTCTTGGGGATGTGGCTCCCAACTTTGAGGCCAATACCACTGTCAGCCGCATCCGTTTCCAGGAACTTTCTGGGAGACTCATGGGACATTCTCTTTCCCACCTCAGGACTTTACCACAGTGTCCACCACAGAGCTTGGCAGAGCTGCAAAGCTGGCAGCAAAATTTGCCAAGAGGAATGTCGAGCTGATTCCACTTTCAATAGACAGTGTTGAGGGAGGCCTTGCCTAGAGCAAGGTCATCAATGCTTCCAATGGTGAAGAGCCCAGAGAAGTCACCTTTTGCCATCATCGATATGAATCAGGACCTTGCCATCCTGTTGGGCATGCTGGATTCAGCAAAGAAGGATGAAAAGGGCATGACTGTGACAGCTCGTGTGGTGGTGTTTGTTTTTGGTCCTGAGAAGAAGCTGAAACTCTCTGGGCTCGGTGGATCATACCTATAATCCCAGCACTTTGGGAGGCCAAGACGGGTGAATCACAAGGTCAAGAGATCGATATCATCCTGGTCAACAAGGTGAAACCCCGTCTCTACTAAAAATACAAAAATTAGCTGGGCATGGTGGTGCGTGCCTGTAGTCCCAGCTACTCGGGAGGCTGAGGCAGAATTGCTTGAACCCAGGAAGCGGAGGTTGTGGTGAGCCGAGATTGTGCCATTGCACTCCAGCCTGGGTAACAACAGCAAAACTCCATCTCAAAAAAAAAGCTGAAACTCTCTATCCTCTACCCAGCTACCACTGGCAGGAACTGATGAGATTCTCAGTGTATTCATCCCTCTCCAGCTGACAGCAGAAAAGATGGTTGCCACCCCAGTTGACCAGAAGGATGGGGATAGTGTGATAGTCCTTCCAACCATCCCTGAAGAGGAAGCCAAAAGACTTCTCAGAAAAGGAGTCTTCACCAAAGAGCTCCCATCTGGCAAGAAATGCCTCCACAACACACCCCAGGCTTAAGTCTCTTGGAGAAGCTGGTGCTGAGAGCCAGAGGATGTCAGCTGCCAATCATATTTTCCTGCAGCAGTTCCATGAACACATCCTGGTGTCATCACAACCAAGGTTTTTAGGTTACTATACTACTTGCTTATTACATGAAAATGTCACTAAAAGTTTCTTAGGATTCTTTACTCTGCTTTCACAAGCACTCAATTCTGTTCATACATCAGCACTCTCTACTCTTTCTCTTTGAAATATGTTCTGTATTTAAAACTCAACTCTTGTTAGATCTCTGCAGGGCTTGTGCCCAATGAGGTCATATTGGTTGATGGCTGAGAAAGCTTGCTTCACTCCATCAGAGAATGGCTATCAATGATTTTAAACTGTCCTATCACATCCTCTTTTCTGTCACGCATTTTGAAGAGCTGCAGAACTCGAGGTTCAACTTCCTCTGTAAATATCCAAGTATAAAACCCAGGAACTTAGAGTAACCCAGATGTTCTTTAATATTTTGTGTTTTGATCACCACTGGGAAAAAAGCTTTTTAATTTTCTACCTTTCTAGTAGATAACTGAAATGAAGAGCAGGGGAAGAGACCTTTACATATTTTGCTATAAAAAATTGTAAAAAGTTTCTATCAAAATGGAGAGACTGCAGAAAAGGCTTCCCTTGGCTTCCAAGGAGGTGTAGCAGATGTAAGCAATACTACTGCCACGTGCCTTTCACAAAGGGTTTGCATGTATCAGTCTGCTGTCTGATGATGTGTACATGAAAGAGTATACCATGTGAAGAGAAAAGAGAATGATTGAAAATGTGTTTGTTTTTTTTTTTTGAGATGGAGTTTCACTCTTGTTACCCAGGCTGGAGTGCAATGGCACGATCTCGGCTCACCACAACCTCCGCCTCCTGGGTTCAAGCAATTCTCCTGCCTCAGCCTCCTGAGTAGCTGGGACTACAGGTGCACACCACCATGCCCAGCTAATTTTTGTATTTTTAGTAGAGATGGGGTTTCACCTTGTTGACCAGGATGGTCTCGATCTATTGACCTCGTGATCCACCTGCCTCAGCCTCCCAAAGTGCTGGGATTATAGGTGTGAGCTACCACACCCAGCCTGAAAATGTTTTATTAGAGAACTCTTCTTGCAGTGGTTTGCTATTTTCTGGATTTTACTTTTTAGCAACAAATAAAATCTTTTGTTAAATAAAATCCTAGAAAACAAACAAGCAAACAAACAAACCCAAATGAGTAAAATGATTATAGCCCCAAAGGGATACGACACTGCATCTGTAAGACAGGACAGGACACCGCGCACAAACAAGCAGGCAGAGAATAAAAACTGAACCTTGAGACTCAATGGAAGTTCTATTGAATAAAAATTCAATAGAAGGATTAGTCTATGAAATTGAGGACATTTCTCTTAAAGTAGAACAAACAGAAATAGGATAAAATATATGATTATTAGAAACTCAATTTAGGAAACAAAATATAATTGACTAGATTGCTAGAAGGTGATTAATGACCAAACAGAAGGAAGAAATTATTTTTTTAAAAAGGAAAGAAAGAAAACATTCTGGAAGTGAAGGAAACATATTCCCTGAGAATGTAGAGAAACTTGAACTGTTTTTCCCCTGCCCTCACATCACAACAATCAACACAGAAGACTTCTGTGACTACACGTTGCAGGGGTGGTTTCTTCCCACCACCAACCTAGCAATCAATTCTGCAGCAGGCACCAGTTGGGTGTGCTCCAATTTTATTCTGACACTATTTAAAGATAGCACCAGATCCCACAGGTTGAGTGCTCAGTCCCCAAGACTGCCGACACTCTAGACACCAGTCTTAAGTCCAGGCCTCCAGAACATCTAAGACCAACTGGCTTCAATTTGAGGTTCTCATGCTTGTGAATGGCATTACATG
The DNA here is from genome assembly GCA_028533165.1 of Leontopithecus rosalia. Lineage (NCBI taxonomy): Eukaryota > Metazoa > Chordata > Mammalia > Primates > Cebidae > Leontopithecus > Leontopithecus rosalia. The sequence goes on from CM052658.1 coordinate 95,447,060, forward strand.
AGGCATGCTGCAAAAAGCGGAGGGGGATTGTCATGACAATGAAAGTGACAACCGCTGATGTTTATTGAGCTCCTCTTTTGTGCAGGCATCATGGTCAGCACTTTGTACACACACCTCGTTTGATCTTGACAACAATCCTATAAGCCAAGCACCCTTATCTCAACTGTGCTGCTGAAAAAACTAAGAACCAGGGAGGTTGGGAAGTGGCCCAAAGTCTCACAGAGCTGGCACTTGCATAACGAAGTTTTGCTCCAGAATACAAGATCTTAATCACTGCTGTCTTGTCTCTTTAAATTAAAAAAAAAGGGTGCAGTGGCTCATGCCTGTAATCCCAGCACTTTGGGAGGCTGAGGTGGTCAGCTCAGGAGTTCAAGACCAGCCTGGCCAATGTGGTGAAACCCCATCTCTACAAAATTAAAAATAAAAAATTGGCCTGGCATGGTGGCTCATGCTTGTAATCCCAGCACTTTGGGAGGTCAAGGTGGGTGGATCATTTGAGGTCAGGAATTTGCAATCAGCCTGGCCAACATGGTGAAACCCTGTCTCTACTAAAAATACAAAAATTAGCTGGGCATGGTGATGCATGCCTGTAATCCCAGCTACTTGGGAGGCTGAGGCAGGGAATTCCTTGAGCCTGGGAAGTGGAAGTTGCAGTGAGCTATGGTCACAAGACTGCACTCCAACGTGGGTAAAAGAGTGAGACCCTGTCTCAAAAAAATAAATGAATTAAATAAATTGGCTGGGTGTCTTGGCTCACACCTGTAATTCCAGCACTTTGGGAGGCTGAGGCAGGTGTATCACCTGAGGTCAGGAGTTCCAGATCAGCCTGGCCAACACAGTGAAATCCCATCTCTACTAAAAATAACAAAAATCAGCTCAGTGCCATGGTACACGCATGTAGTCCCAGCTCCTTGGGAGGCAGAGGCAGGAGAATCACTTGAACCTGGGAGGTTGCACTGAGCTGAGATCACACCACTGCACTCCAGCCTGGACAACAGTGACTCTCCATCTCAAAAAAAAAGCCCATAAATTAGCTGGGTGTGGTGGCAGTTACCTGTAGTCCCAGTGAATCTGGTGGCTGAGGCACAAGAATTGCTTGAACTTGGGAGGTGGAGGTTGCCGTGAGCCAAGATCATGCTGCCACGGCACTCCAGCCTGGACAACGAAACCAAGGTCTGTCTCAATCAATCAATCAATAAGAGACACCTCCAATAAGTCACTATTCTCTACCTGGAAGGTGAAGGTTAAGAGGAAGAAATGAAAGATTCTATTCAATTCAGTGCATTCAGTGAAGACTACTGAGTGACTGAGAGAGAAAGTAGGCTTTGACCTGCTCTCATTCTCAACTTGGCATTCACTAGTTGTGAGACATTGGGCCAATGATCCAGCCTCTAAAAAGCAGGTTCATCCTGCCAACCTTGTGAGCTGTTGTGAGCATGGGATGAACCACCGGCACAGTGCCTGGCACAAAGAACAAAACTTTGTGGACTTTGGAAGATTGGGATGATCAAAGTGGTTTCTGGCAAGCAGAAGATAAAGGGGTTTAACTGAGCACTTGTTCTACAACCACAAGTCAAAACCGCAAATGCTCAGGGAAAAAAAGACTGTAATAAAACACACATCTGTCTGTGAACTTATCTGTTAACATTCACCCTGGCCAACCCTTATGTTGCTGCTGTCTTTCCTATGGGCGTTCCTCCAGGCTGGCAGTCACGGGAAACCTGATTGAAGCCTAGGCAGGGGGCAGGGCTAACCACAAGGAAATGAACAGGGAAATGCAATTATTGATGGTTTCTCCTGTATTGATTTCTGTGGGGAAATCAGTCTTCTGGGTTTTGAGGTGCTAACCCCAAGCAGCTGGCACCAGTGCTAAGGTGGGTCTCAGCCTGCCACTACTTTCCAAGCGTAGCTGACCATTTTTTCCTTCATTCATGCATTCTTTTGTTCGGTCAACACATATTTATCAAGCCCCTGCATCCTGTGCTTTAGCACTGAGCTAGAATAGAACAGGTGTGTAGAAGCCTCCTCCCTGTCTGAGGATAGTCATGGAGGGCCAAGTCTAACTGGGCTTTGGACAGACACTTATGTTATGTAAAGTGGCATGGGCTTACTTTGAGAAGGCTCACCCAGTCCTGCCTTTGTGGAAATGAGGGAACCCAGGCCCAGGCAGCCTCAAAGCTGAAGACTGCAGAGGCAGTATGTTGCATGCAAATCCAGGTCCTCCAGGGACCACCTCTGTGGCCTTCCCTCCCCTCACTATTTCGCATTGCATCCACTAAAACACCCGTGAGGGAAAGAAATTTGAGGACTGTGTTTCTTTCTTTCTTTGTTGAGACAGAGTGTCATTTTGTCACCAGGTGCCAGGCTGGAGTATAGTGGTGTGATCTCGGCTGACTGCAATCTCAGCCTTCTGAGTTCAGGCAATTCTCCTGCCTCAGCCTCCTGAGTAGCTGGAACTACAGGCATGCGCCACCATTCCCCGCTAATTTTTGTATTTTAGTAGAGACATGGTTTCACTGTGTTGGCCAGGATGTTCTCCATCTCTCAACCACGTGATCTGCCTACCTTGGCCTCCCAAAGTGCTGGTATTCCAGGCAGTGGAGCCCAGAGCTATCTGTCCTTGGAGATGAGCTGTCTGTGAGCCAACCTGTCTGTGAGTTGTATACAGAATAGTGTGAGAGGAAGGACGAGAACGAGAGACTGCAGATAAATATGAACAGCAAGCATCTCTCTCCAGTCCTCCCCATAGCCAGGCTGTGCTTCTGCCTCTGACTGGTAATTGCTTCACTGTGCAGTGAAATAGCCCAGCTCCCACGCCACGTACATGGAAGTCCCATCCCCACTTCCGGCATCTTTTCTCAGGGTTCTATTACACAGACCCTCCATTGTGGCCAGACACCATACCCTGTCCCACCTATGGACCTTGGCTCAGGCCCTTTCTACCACCTGGAATGCACCTGTTACTCCCACGGGACAGCTCAAATGACTTTTCCACGAAGGACACCCCAGCTGGAAGTCATTTTTCTTTTCCCTGGAATTCTGTACACTTAGCTGTTGTGCAAGCAGTTTGGTACAGGCTGCCTTGCTATCAAGTTCCTAACTTCAAGCCTTGTTCCTCCCCTAGGGAGGTCTCTAGGGTCCCTAGTTAGGTCTCTGGACATTAGGGTCCCCATCTTTATAGTTCCAGTGCTCAGCATGGCACCCTGCACTCTGCAGGCACCTGACCAATGTCTGTCAATTCAGGGGCACGAACCCTTCATATCAGAACAGTTCCTACATAGACTGCAGGAGGGACCAGCTGAGCAGAGGTCTCCCTGCTTTGCCCATCAGTGGAAGTCACAGGACATTTCTCAACACCATTCACCTTAAAAACATCTTTCTTTTTTCCCTGTGAAATAGTCACTCATCCTCCACCCTCTTTTGGTAAATCCTTCACAAAATTAGATAAGGAGAAATATCCCTTTGTTTCACATCCTCTGACTCAGATACTGAGCATTACTCCCTGGGGTCTGGTGGCAGGGAGGAAAGAGGAGAGCTTGGGGGTGTGGGGGAGAAAAGAGTATGTTGTGCAGGGACACAGCGTTTTACTGTTTTTTCTTTTCTTTTGTTTTTTGAAGATGGTTCCGTCTCACAGAACAGCCACTACCTGACAGGTGGGTAGGGCCCTTCCTGTGAGCACTGTGGGGCTACGTCTTGATAGCTACAAACTTGCCGTCCTCCCACCACGAGGTCACTGGGTTTCCAAACTCAGGTGGTAGTAGTAGGGGGTGGGAGAGGCGGGACAGACGCCTTCTTAAGAACCATCAGCTCATACTCAGGGCTTCGCACCTCTGGGCAGGTGGCCCTCAGTCAGCCTCAGCACAGCTCTCCCCGAAACGTGGTGCCGTGGCGGCTCTGCGAACGCGGGGTCCCTCTGGTGGGCGCAGCTGAGGGCGCTCACCTCCGTATGGCCGCCATAGGCTCACCCGGCTCCATCAGAGGCATGAAGGGCAGGGCTTGAGCACAGCTCCCAAGGGCGCGGTGGGCCTCCCAAGGGCTGGCCGTGTGCCGTCGGGGGACGTGCAGGGTGCACGACGTGGAGCCGGGTCCAGACACGGTCTGTCCCCTCAGGCCCTCCCCCCACAGCGCGTTTCCGCCAGCTCTGCCCGCCCCTGCAGCCGGGCCCCACGCCGCGGCCTCCTTCCCCGTCCGTGGCACGGGCGGGGTGTCACGGCCGCCTCCAGTCCCGACGGCAGGCCGGTCTGCCACACGCGTTGCGCGGTCTGCGGCTCCCTCACCCCCAGTTCCTACCGCAGCTTCGACGGCCCGCCGGGGCGCTGCGGTATCCGCGCCCGAGCCTCAGAGCGCCTCTGAGCCCGCGGCACGGACTTCCTGCCTCCGCAGCCCGGGCCGTAGTCCCGGCCCTCGGCGCCTTCAACAACCCTGCCCCGCGGCCGCAGCACCCAGGCGGCAGCGCCCCCTGCAGAGTCTCACCAGCTGGGAGCAGACCAGCGCCGGGTGGTCCAGGAGTCGCAGGGAGGCGCCACCCGGGGCCAGCACGCCCAGGAACAGCAGAGGCAGCCCCAGGGGGGCCCCGGGACGGCGGGCGGCAGGCTGCATGCGGCCCCCACGGCCTCGGTGGCGTCGCGGAGGGCTTGGCCCGGCTAAGGGCACAGCGAGCTCTGGATCCAGGGCTTTCCCTTCTTCGGTGAAGCTCAAGTCCGCTCCACTAAGCTCGCTTCCGGCTTCCAGCCCTGGCCTAGGGTTGGGCCGGGCCAGGGGAGGGGAGGGGCTTAGGCTGGGGTGGGGAGGGACTTAGGCTGGGGAGGGGCGGGGCTTAGGCTGGGGCTCAGGCTGGGGTGGGGAGGGGCTCAGGCTGGGGCGAGGAGGGGCTCAGGCTGGGGCGGGGCCTCCCCGGTTCCTCCCTGCGCCCCTCCTCCTGGCCCTCAGCGCAGTCCTCCCGGAATCCCTCTGCGGCCCTCCCCAGCCGCCAGCCCCAGGTGCACTCCCCAACCCCAGCTGCTCCCCGGCCTGGCCCATCCCGCCCATCGTTGCGCCGTTCAACTCCCGCCAAAGCCTCGCCAGTCCCCACATGCACCCTCTGCCCTGGCAATGCCGCTGCAAAGTCGATTTTAATCCTTTCTCTCGACCCTTGGACCTATTCAGACTTCTTGTTTCTTTCCTGGGTTATTGGATGTCAAATCCCAACTTGGGATTCCAGGAAGTCAATTTTCTTACTTCCTGTTCCTTATCTTTTAATTGTTGATTAATTTAGAGACGGAGTTTCACTCTTGTTGCTCAGGCTGGAGTGCAGTGGCGCAATCTCGGCTCACTGCAGCCTCCACCTCCCGGGTTTAAGCTATTCTCTCTCCTGCCTCAGCCTCCCGAGCAGCTGGGGCTACAGGCACGTGCCACCATGCCTGGCTAATTTTTATTTTTAGTAGAGAGAGGGTTTCGCCGTGTTGGTCTTGAACTCCTGACCTCAGGAGATCTGGCCTCCTCGTCCTCTCAAAGTGCTGGGATTACAGGCGTGAGCCACAGCTCCCGGCCTTAGTTTTTATTTTTTTTAATTATTTTAGACAGAGTATCACTCTGTCTTTCAGGCTGGGATGCAGTGGTGCAACCACAGATCACTGCAGCCCGGGCCTCCCGGCTTGAAGCGATCCACCAGCCTCTGCCTCCTGAGTAGTTGGAATCGCGGGTCCCGTCCCATTTTATCATCCCCACCCCTTTTTGCCTGGTTCTGCTCACTGTGCTTTCCCTGGCTTTTCTTTCTCTTTCTCAGGACAAGGACTGCTCTGGGCTGCAGAGAGAAGGGGGACAGCAGTCACCTCCAGCCTTCTGACTCGGCTCGGGGACACTGAGTTCCTGGAGGGCAGGTACCCACCTGGTCTGCGACTCTGTGTCCCAGCCACAGCTAAGAGTGGTAGTTCCCCAGAGGCTCACTCCACAGCCACGGAAGCTGTCACCAGCGAAGTACTCGTGTCACGAGTCTTCTCCTTAGCACTCGCACCGCCTGTGGCCTGTCCGCTTGGGACCCTCGAGGGCTTTTTCCAGCTGGCTTAGCCTTCCCCTATCCTAGGTTCCCGCCTCCAGGCCGTCCCGCCGGAGTTCATCAACGCACTCTTGCCCACTCGCCTCTCCTCCTTTCCTCCCAAGCTCACCAGCCTCTGCTTCTCCTTGCCTATCAAGTGCACTTCTGCCTGGCCTTGACACTCATGGAATCTGCACTCCGTGGCTTTTCCCTGTATTTTCCACTGGCCTCGAGAGGAGGCCCACATCTGGGGTGGCGGATTTTCTGGCTGCCCGAAGCACTCGCAAACTGGGGCCCCAGCGACATCTCTATGAGCCCCGCCCACAGACACAACCCAGCTGAATGAAGCCTGAAGCTCAGGGGCCTTCAAAATATCATTGCTTGTCTTCTAAAACAATTTTGGAAAACTGCATCCTTTCATACATTTTTAAGATGACTTCTAAAATTCTCTATCCCAAGTCTAGATGTAGAGGATGTAATCATTATGTAAAAATTGGTGGTTGTCCTAGGCAGCTTCTAAGCTCCTAGGATCCCACCTCCTGGGAGACACGACCTTCTGAATCTGCCTCCCAGAGTGTTGGCTGGACCCAGAGGCTCCCTTCTAACAATAGAATGTGAATAGAAGAAGACAAAAATGATGGAATGCCACTTACAAGATTAAGTTACAAAAAGATCCTGAAGTCTGTCTTGCCCAGCCCCTCCCGCTGAGCTCCCAGCTCTTAGGGAAGCCATGCTGTGAGCCGCCCTAGGTGGGGCCCAAGTGACTGAGAATTAGAAAGGCCTCTGTCCACTGCAAGACACTGAGAACCTCATCCATGATTGCAATTATCGGTATGTAATTGATCAAAATAATGTAAATACATGTTAATGAGTAATTATTAAACATGAACTGTTATTTGAAATCCATTTTCTTCCTAGTTCATGTCTTTGAACAAATATTGCTTATTCATAGAACAAAACAACATTCAGCATTTTAAAAATATTTTACAATTTTTATTTTTATATTTTATTGTTTTTGTGAATAGCTCCTTTATATAGATTATTTAAAAAAAAACATTACAGCCGGGGGCAGTGGCTCAAGCCTGTAATCCCAGCACTTTGGGAGGCTGAGGCGAGTGGACATGAGGTCAAGAGATTGAGACCATTCTGGTCAACATAGTGAAACCCCGTCTCTAATAAAAATACAAAAAATTAGCTGGGCATGGTGGTGCGTGCCTGTAATCCCAGCTACTCAGGAGGCTGAGGCAGGAGAATTGCCTGAACCCAGGAGTCAGAGGTTGTGGTGAGCCGAGATCAGGCCATTGCACTCCAGCCTGGGTAACAAGAGCAAAACTCCGTCTCAAAAAAAAAAAAATTACAAATGATCTCCCTGTGTTACCCAGGCTGGTCTTGAATTTCTGGGCTCAAGCCATCCTCCTGCCTCTGCTTCCCATAGTACTAGGATTACAAGCCTGAGCTACTACCCCAGCCTACAAATATTTTAGATGTAAGCCTTAAAAAACCGCTTACAGGGCTGGGCATGGTGGCTCATGCCTGTAATCCCAGCACATTGGGAGGCTGAGGCAGGCAGATCACTCGAATTTAGGAGTTAATAGACCAGCCTGGGCAACATGGTGAAAACCCGTCTCTACAAAAAATACAAAAATTAGCCAGATGCAGTGGCATGTGCCTGCAGTCTAGCTACTTGAGACTTGAGCCTGGGAGGGAGGTGAAGGTTGCAGTTTGCAGAGATTGTGCCACTGCACTCCAGCCTGGGTGATGAGAGTGAAACCCTGTTTAAAAAAATGAAACAAAGAAACGAACCCAAGATGATCTACTCATTCTTACCATCTCTCCTTGTGATGTCCTCTGTTCTGTTTTGACACAGAAAAGAGGCCTTCTCTAAATGCTGGGGCCACACTCTTGAACTTCTTAGCGTCCAGAATTGTTCACTAAGTAAAATATTTTTTTCTTTATAAATTACCTAGTCTATGGTATTCTCTTATAGTAACAGAAAATGGACTAAGACAACCATATAGCCAGTGCTTAGAATAGCCTCTGTCTCACAGATGATCAATAAATTTGTTTTGAATAAACTATTGAATAAATGTGTCAACTGAGATCTACTAATTTTAAGAGGGATTTTTGTGTGTGAATTTTTTTTTCTTTTTTTGTTTTTTCAGACAAGGTCTCACTCTGTTATCCAGGCTGGAGTATAGTGACTGGATCGCAGCTCACTGCAGTCTCAACTTCCTGGGCTCAGGTGATTCTCCTGCCTTAGTCTTCCAAGTATCTGGGATCACATGTATGCACCACTATGCCTGTCTTTTTTTTTATGAGACAGAGTCTTGCTCTATCGCCAGGCACCAGGCTGGAGTACAGTGGTGCAATCTCAGCTCACTGCAATCTCTGCCTCCTGGGTAGCTGGGACTACAGGTGCACTCCACCACACCCAGCTAATTTTTGTATTTTTTAGTAGAGATGGGGTTTCACCATGTTGGCCAGGATGGTGTCGATCTCTTGACCTTGTGATCCACCCACCTCAGCCTCCCAAAGTGCTGGGATTACAGGCGTGTGCCACCATGCCCGGCCCTTTCTTTTTGTAAATTACTTGTAGAGATGATGTCTCCCTGTGTCTCCCAGGCTGGCCTCAAATCTCTGGGCTCAAGAGATCCTCCTGTCTTGACCTCCCAAAGCACTGAGATTACAGGCATGAGTCACCATGTTTTATTTTTATTTTTTTAGTCTTTTTTTAAATTTTATTTTTACATTGAGTTGCAACATTTAAATCCCAGTTTTTCTCAAGTATTATTATTATTTTTAATTTATATTATTTTTTGAGATGGAATCTCACTGTGTCACCCTGGCTGGAGTGCAGTGGTGTGACCTTGGCTCACTGCAACCTCCACTTCCTAGGTTCAAGCAATTCTCCTTCCTCAGCCTCCTGAGTAGCTGGGATTACAGGTGCCTACCACTATGCCCAGCTAATTTTTTGTGTTTTTAGTAGAGACAGGATTTCACCATATTAGCCAGTCTGGTCTCAAACTCCTGACCTCGTGATTCTCCCACCAAAGTGCTGGGATTACAGCCATGAGCCACTGCAACTGGCCTTTTTCTTTTTCTTTTTCTAAAGACAGTGTCTCATAGTGTTGCCCAGGCTGGTCAGCTGGTCTCAAACTATGACCTCAAATTATCCTCCTGCCTCAGCCAGCAGGGTACCTGGGATTACAGCAGGCACTAGCACCACATCCAGTCTTTAAGCTTTTAAATTCAACTTACAGAGTGCGCTAGTTCATTTATTTATTTATTTATTTACTTATTTATTTGAAACAGATTCTAACTCTCTTATGTAGGATGGAGTGTACTGGTATAATCATAACTCACTGCAGCCTCAACCTCCTGGGCTCAAGTGATCCTCCCACCTCAGCCTCCCAAAGTACAGGGATTATAGGCATGACCCACTGTGCCAGGCCATAATCTATTTAGTAACCTGGTAATATTGATATAAAATAAGAACAATCTGTGCCTGTAGTTCCAGCTACTCAGGGGGCTGAGGGAGGAGAATTGCCTGAACTCAGGAGGCAGAGGTTGCTGTGAGCCAAGATCATGCCATTGCACTCCAGCCTGGGTAACAAGAGCAAAACTCCATCTCAAAAAAATAAATAAAGAAAATAAAATAAGAACAATCACTTTTACTTGTTCTTTGATTCATGTATTATAAACTCAAAAATGTAAGAGGCTAAATCCTCCTTAAACATTTAACACTACTTCCAACTTGATTAAATTTTCTTAGACACTTCAAAGCACATCACAAGTTTTATGTGCATGTTTCTCTTAAAAGTTTCAAATGTCGACTGCTAGACTTATACATTTAACACAAAATATATTTTTAGGCATCTGTACAACACCTGAAAAAGCTAACCAATCAAACTCATATCAAACTGTGGTAAGTTATTAAAGTAATGGCCCTCAGCCGGGCAAGGCTCACGCCTATAATCCCAGCACTTTGGGAGGCCAAGGAGGGTGGATCATGAGGTCAAGAGATTGAGACCATCCTGGTCAACAAGGTGAAAGCCTGTCTCTACTAAAAATACAAAAATTAGCTGGGCATGGTGGCACGTGCCTGTAGTCCCAGCTACTCGGGAGGCTGAGGCAGGAGAATTGCTTAAACCCAGGAGTTGGAGGTTGCAGTGAGCCAAGATCGAGACATTGCACTCCAGCCTGGGTAACAAGAGTGAAACTCCATCTCAAAAAAAAAAAATAATAAAGTAATGGCCCTCAATTTGTTCACATCTGTTTGAGTAATCCTGTCTCACATGGATTCTGGGCTTGGTCATTGGAAGTGTTCTGGCCAATTGGACCATAGCAAACTGGACACACTGAGGTCTGTGTTCTGGAATCCTTAGGCTTCCATATGAGGAAGCTGAGGCTGCCTTATTGCTGGGTAAGAGGCCATGCAGGGCAGAGTCAGGCCATTCCCACTGAAGCCCCCTCACAACCAGACATTGACCATTCAGCCTTAAGCACTCAGCACTAGATGTTCAAGCAGACCAGATCAGAAGAGCTGTTCAATTGACCCACAGAATGAAGAGAAACAAAAAGAAAACTTAAGCCACCGAGTTTTGGGGTGTTTTGTTATGCAACAAAAGCAAACTGATAATACAAACTGAAATCCTTCTAATGTAATAAACCTCTTCCTGCATTCTTTTCCTTGAAAACCATCTGATAACACAGGTAACTTTCTTTTTTTATTATTTATTTATTTAAAGATGGGGTTTCACCATGTTGGTCAGGCTGGTCTTGAACTCCTGACCTCAGGTGATCCGCCTGCCTTGGCCTCCAAAGTGCTTGGATTACAGGCATGAGCCACCACACGCAGCCAACACAGGTCACTTTCACAACATTTGCACTCCTGATTTGAGTTGGCGAGGTCACGAGCCCTCTATCCAGGTTGTATTATTAACTAATTACTCTGATCCTTGAATGGATTCTACACTTTTAAAATGTTTTACTGTCTCTCTTGTATCATCTCTCATTCTAAAGTCATATGTAGTGCTCTCCCTTATGGTCAACGGATCAATTACTTTTATAACTATAATTTTTTATATTTTTAAACAAATAAACACATGTGCCTAACAATTTCTTGATATAATAAAATGCCAATCCAGTCCATTTAATATTAATACTAAGGTGACAACAGAGAGGATAACACAATTTCCACTAATACATACTGCATGTCATTCTTTTCATGAGTCGAAATGCTCTTGTAGTATGCTTTACATTTTATTTTTTTTCTGGAATGGCACTCTACAGCCATGATTTCTCTCAGATTTATTTCTATGAAATACAATGACAGACAGGTATTTTCTTTTCTTTCTTTTTTGTTTTTTTGAGACAGAGTCTTGCTCTGTCACCCAGGCTGGAGTGCAGTGGCGCCATCTCGACTCACTGCAACCTCTGCCTCCTGGGTTCAACTGATTCTCTGCTCAGCCTCCTGAGTAGCTGGGATTACAGATGCACGCCGCCATGCCTGGCTAATTTGCATAATTTTAGTAGAGACAGGTTTCACCATGTTGTCCAGGCTAGTCTTAAATTCCTGACCTCAGGTGATACGCCCACCTCAGCCTCCCAGAGTGCTGGGATTACAGGCATGAGCCATTGCAACTGGCCCAGGTATTTCCTTTTCATTGTTCAGATGATAACATCTCCAGTGGAAGATCCTTTAGGCTTGCTGTTGTCTCCTGAGTGACATCCCAGATGCTCTGAAAGCATATTGTTTTCTGAGAATAGATGTTATAGGCACCAAGGTATAGCTACTTTGCATTAGGCTAGGTTCTCTTAGCGATATGTTAGAGACCCGGTTGAGGATTCTAGGGGCACATGTCAAATTGTTCCATGTGAGTCTAAAATGGGTGATCCTGCTGTGGGCTATTTTTGGTAATGGTGCTAGAAATGTTATGCTTTTAAAAAGTGAATCGTTCACAATGGTGTTTCCCATGTAATTCTCATTTAGCCAGTCCTTAATTGTTTTTCAGAATAAAAATGTGGGCTGGGTGTGGTGGCTGATACCTGTAATCCCAGTAGTTTAGAAGGCTGAGGTGAGAGGATCACTTGAGCCCAGGAGTTTAAGACCAGACTGGGAAACATGGTAAAACCTTATTTCTACAAAAAATGAGCCAGGCATGGTGGTGCATCCTGTAGTCCAAGCTACTCAGGATGCTGAGGTGGGAGGATTGCTTGAGCCAGGGAGGTTGAGGCTACAGTGAGCTGACATCACACCACACACCCAGCCTGGGTGACCAAATGAGACGTTGTCTCAAAAGCAAAACAAGCCTGGACATGGTGGCTCATGCCTGTAATCCCAGCACTTTGGGAGACTCAGGTGGGCAGATCACGAGGTCGAGATCAAGACCATCCTGGCCAACATGGTGAAACCCCATGTCTACTAAAAACACAAAAAAATTAGCTGGGTGTAGTGACACACACCTGTGGTCCCAGCTACTTGGGACACTGAGGTGGAAGAATCGCTTGAACCCAGGAGATGGAGGTTGCAGTGAGCCGAGATTGTGCCACTGCACTCCAGCCTGGTGACAGAGCAAGACTCCATCTCAAAAAAACAAACAAAAAAACAAAACAAAATAAAAATCTTATGAACAGGCCAGGTGCAGTGGCTCATGCCTATAATTCCAGCACTTTGGGAGACTTGAGGTCAGGAGTTCAAGACCAGCATGGCCAACATGGTGATACCTCATCTCTACTAAAAATACAAAAATTAGCCAGGCATAGTAGTGGATGCCTGTAGTCCCAGCTATTCGGGAGGCTGAGGCCAGAGAATCACTTGAACCCAGGAAGCAGAGGTTGCAGTGAGCCAAGATCTCATGATTGCACTCTAGCCTGAGGGACAAGAGAAAAACTCCATCTCAAAAAAAAATCTTACGAACAACATTATCTATTAAATTCAATACAACATTCACACTAAATGTACCAGAAGTGAGAGTTCCAAGTTGCTAAATATGTCAGTTACATTTTAGGGAGATTGAAAGATGGACACCTCTTACCTGATGGGAGAATGCCACCAAACTGTACAAGTGATCAGCTTTGATTTCTAAGGAGCAAAGAAACAGATGTACAGGTTTTTCTTGCCTCAATCACTTGTCTTAGAGCACAAGACTTTCCAGAATCCTGATTTTCAGAATGAGGCTGAGAGATGTCAGCACCATTTTTCTCAGAGGTGAGTTCTTAGCAGAGATAGAAATTGTTCCTTTTCTTTTCTTTCTTTTTTTTTTTTTTTTTTTAAGAGACGAGGCCTCGCTATGTTGCCCAGGCTGGAGTGCAGTGGCTATTCACAGGCACGATCCCACTACTGATCAGCACAGGAGTTTTGACCTGCTCCATTTCTGACCTGGGCCAGTTCAGCCCTCCTTAGGCAAGCTGGTGGTTCCCTGCTCCAGGGAGGTCACCATATAGATATCAAACTTAGTGTGGACACCTGATCTGCACAGTGCACTACAACCCAGAACTCCTGGGCTCAAGCGATTCTCCCACCTCAGCCACACGAGTAGCTGGGACTACAGGCATGCACCACCACACGAGGTGAAATTGTTCCTTTTCTATTTTTATTTCTAAGAGGAATTAAAGTTAGTGCCAGAGAGAGCTATTTAAGGAATGTTAAACTGAAGTCCATAGACAGAATCTAGGAAGTTTGTAAACTATTGGAAATCATTTGAAAAACGTTTATTTGAGCGTGCTTTTTCTCTGGAAAAAGAGTTCATAAATCTCATCAACTTTTTGAAAGAGTTTTGGCATTGACAAAACTAACCCTAACCACCACCACCATGCAACCAAGCCACAACACTGAGGCCCTGATAGAGAAATAATGTGACTGAGTTTATGCAGGGAGTCAGCAGCAGAGCTCAGGGTAAAGGCAGTCAGATGGTGTGCTTGGTAAAGAAGTTAGAAGTTTTGGGCCTGGCCCTGGCTGAAGCCTGTAATTCCAGCACTTTAAGAGGCCAAGGTGGGTGGATCGAGAGCAATCTGGTCAACATGGTGAAACCACGTCTCTACTAAAAATATAAAAAATTAGCTGGGCATGGTGGCAGATGCCTGTAATCCCAGCTACTCAGGAGGCTGAGAAAGGAGAATTGCCTGAATCCAGGAGGTGGAGGTTGCAGTAAGCCGAGATCATGCCATTGCACTCCAGCCTGGATAACAAGAGCAAAACTCTGTCTCAAAAAAAAAAAAAGAAGTTAGAAGTTTTTAGCTCTCAGGTTAGGGGTTCTCCTGTTACATGAAAACAGAGTGAGAGTAATTGCATGCAGGAATAGCAATTAATTATATTTGTATATAATTTATTTTATATATTATATATTTATTATATAATTATATATATTATATGTTATATATTTATATATTATATATTTATTACATAATTGTATATATTATATATTATATATTTATTATATAATTAATTTTATATATTTATTATATAATAATTATATATATTAATTATAGATTTACACACATATATATGTATTTTGAGACAGAATCTTGCTCTGTCGCCCAGAGTGAAGTGCAGTGGTGTAATCTTGGCTTACTGCAACCTCTGCCTCCCAGGTTCAAGAAATCCTTTGCAAACAAGCAAGTACTGAGAGATTTTCTCAGTACCAGGCCTGCTTTACAAGGGCTCCTAAAAGAGGCACTACACATAGAAAGGAACAACCAGCACCAGCCATTCCAAAAACATACCAAATGCTAAAGAGCATCAACAAAATGAAGAATCTGCATCAACTAATGGGAAAAACAGCCAGCTAGCATCAAAATGGCAGTATCACATTCACACATAACAATATTAACCCTAAATGTAAATGGGCTAAATGCACCAATCAAAAGACACAGACTGGCAAATTGGATAAAAAGCCAAAACCCATCGGAGTGATGTATCCAGGAAACACATCTTCCATGCAAGGATACACAAAGGCTCAAAATAAAGGGAGGGAGGAAGATGTACCAAGCAAATGGAGAGCAAAAAAAAAGCAGGAGTTGCAATTCTCATCTCCAATAAAATAGACTTTAAAGCAACAAAGATCAAAAGAGACAAAGAAGGACATTACATAATGGTAAAAGGATTGATACAACAAGAAGAGCTCACAATCCTAAATATTTATGGATCCAATACAGGAGCACCCAGATATATAAGGCAAGTTCTTAATGACTTACAAAGAGACATAGACTCCCACACAATATTAGTGGGAGACTTTAACACTC
>CM052658.1:95462815-95478014 GCA_028533165.1 Leontopithecus rosalia
AGGACCTAGAAATAGAAATTCCATTTGACCCAGCAATCCCATTACTGGGTATATATCCAAAGGACTATTAGTCATTCTACTATAAGGACACATGCACACGAATGTTCATTGCAGCCCTGTTTACAATAGCAAAGACCTGGAACCAACCCAAATGCCCATCGATGATAGACTGGACTGGGAAAATGTGGCACATATACACCATGGAATATTATTCAGCAATCAAAAATGGTAAGTTCTTGTCCTTTGTAGGGACATGGATGAATCTGGAGAACATCATTCTCAGCAAATTGACACAAGAACAGAAAAGGAAACACCGTATATACTCGCTCATAGGCGGGTGATGAACAATGGGAACACATGGACATAGGGAAGGGAGCACTACACACTGAGGTCTATTGGTGGAAATAGGGGAGGGACAGCGGGGGGGAGAGCAGGGGAGGGATGGCATGGGGAGAAATGCCAAATATGGGTGAGGGGGCAGAAGGCAGCAAAACACACTGCCACGTGTGTACCTATGCAACTATCTTGCATGTTCTGCACATGTACCCCAAAACCTAAAATGCAATAAAAATTTAAAAAAAAATTAGATTTTGTAAATATGACTGAACTGAGTCTCAGGCTAGGAGAGGGTATCTGGGGACTTCCTGGTCCTGGTCCTTATTTCTCTGGGCAACTCCAAGCCTTCCGCATTTCTCCGGAGCCCCAATCCCACCCTGAGTTGCACACCCTCCTGGGGTGGGCCCCAGCCACCCTGCGCCCTCTCCGGGCTGTGGCTCTGGTGCACGCTGGGAGGATGGTGTCCTTGCTCGTCTTCCTCAGGATGGAGGAGTCACAAGAGAAGCTCGTCTTTCTTTTCTTAAAAATGGTCTCTTGAATAATGTCCCTGTGCATTTTTGTTGATGGGCCCCTGTCTCATCAAGGGCGAAAATGGGGACAGGTGGGGAGGGTTATGAGGACTGTCTTGCCATTGTGGGATGTGGTGTGTGATGAGAGAAACAAGAGCCCTCAGGCCCACACTTGGGAGTGGAACCGTGGATGTGTGAACAGTGACTGGTGAATGGCAGGGACCAGAAGGGCTTTCAGGTCTCTGGACCATGGTGGAGTGTGTGGCCTGTGACCGGAAGAGGCATGAGGGATGGCCCTGTGGTTCCTACACAGCTACTCAGTAAAAACCATTCACTCCAAGGAGCCAGGGCCTCAGGCTGGGCCCTTGGCTGACTGATGGGGGGACTCAGCAGCCAGGTCCTCTCTGGCCCAGCAGAGTCCCTGAGCAGAGATCTTTGCATCGTCTTGGCAGGTGCTTCCTCTCAGGGATCCCCCAATGGATAAAGCAAACCTTCCCCTTACTGGGTCTGCAGCGTGAGCCCTGCCCCAGGTCCAGGGTTCAGTGAGGGCTGGGCAGTCCCAGACAGAAATGCATCTGCAGAAGCAGCCCCTCCTCTGGAGAGGGTGGAAGGAAAGGAGGCCTGGGCCCTCCCACCCCAAGGTGGTGTAAGGGGCTGAGTCCCCCCGGGCCTGGGCTCCTTTTCCTGTGATCCTTGCTCACTTCAATGTCTGGGCAGGCCTTGGAGACAAGGTTTCAGTTTCCAGCTTGTGTCAGCTCCTGTGCCTCAGACCCCATGAGCCTTACACTAGTGGGTGCCCACACTCACCTGTCTGTGCCTGCAGGCTCCTCTCCCGACCTGTGCTGACTCATCTGTCCACCACCTGTGTGTCCCCAGGGGTGTCTCAGGCTCAACTGCACGCTGTGCTGACCCAGCCACTCCCCACCTGTGCATCCCATCCCTGGGGTATCTCAGGCTCACCTGCACCCTGTGCTGATGCAGCAACCTGTGCATCCCTGGGGGTATCTACTCACCTGCACCCTGAGCAGTGGCTTCCATGTTGGTGACTATATGACATGCTGGAAAACATCCCTGGCTCCTCCTGAGATACGAACCAGACTCAGGCAAGCACCAGGGCTCTGGCTGAGTCTGATTTTCACTGAGATACTGCTCTTGGCAATGGAAGCTGCTTTAGGTCCTCGCCATATTCAGACAGAAAGTGTGTAAGATAAAACCCCTGGGCCCAGAGATGGTGGCTGTGAGCATCTTTCCACTACCTTCTGTGGAGCCCCTCAGGAGCCACCTGCCTCTTAGTGAGACATGCCCATGAGCAGGAGAGAGATGAGCAAACAGGTGGTGCCTTATCACAAGGCAGCCTCAGGCATCTCAGGAATGCACAGACGGATGAGGCAACACAGCCCAATGCCTAACCTCCAGGATTCGGACTAAATTAGTAGGAGTCAGAACTGTTTTCTGTGTCTGGAAATCCTGGTCAGTACAGCCACATCCATCCGCACATGCGCTTCAGCAATTGATTCCACACAGGGAGACTGGTGTGTCCAGTGATGCATCCAGGGCAGATGCGTTGGCACTCACCCTGCACACGGACATGCTCTCCTCTATCCCAGCCAGATGACACATGAGGGGGACACAGCCACTAATCACCCTCACTGCTAACAGCCCCGGGACTCACCCTCCTCTTCTCTACATGGCCACTGCCCTCCTCAGGTCTATCGCTTTCTCCTAGGGCCTCTCAGGTGTTAACCCAGCTCCACATGACCCTGCTCCTGCTGTGGGTTCCCTTCTCCAGGAACTCCTCTCTAGGGAGGACGATCTCCAGACATCAGAGCAGCACACGGCCCTTCACAGCCTGACTCCTCCCAGCCCCATGGCCAGGCTCTCTGCTCTGCACCCTTGGCCAATCTCTTTAATAAGACAGTAAATTCTTGCTGATTTCCTACAAATGCTGTGTTCCTCCAGCCTGAGAGCATTTGCAGATGGAGGCTGTTGATGCATTTCTTCTTTGTTATTTTTCTTTTTTCTCTCTTTTGTCTCCTTTCCAAACAATGAACTAACCTCCCTGGGAGTTGCCTCAGGCCCTGCACAAGGTGAGAACTGAAGTCTCAGCAGACAGAGGGCTGGCAGCGTCTCCACTGCAGGGCGCTGTTATGTTTTAGCTCCACAATCCATTCCCCTAGAACTCCCAGGACAGCACCTCGGCCACACAAACCATTTGGCGTAGGCCCCTGAAGTCCCTTGCACAAACCCTTTTACAATATAAAAGTAGAGAGTCTCTCCTGGTCATGCGCTGAAAGACAGCTGGTGATGGCGGGGCACCATGGGCATGGCTGTGGTGTGGGGAGCAGGAAGGTGGGTCCTTGAGGTCCCCACTGCTCTGGGCTTCCTGAAGTCCCCACAGCTGTGGGTCTTGCATCTGCAGCCCAGACCTGCCAGGAAGACAGTAGATGGCATCTGTTCCTCTGCCAGGCCTGGCACTCTGAGGAGGGGGAATTGGTAACATTTGGCTCATCTGCTCTGCATTCCTCCTTTCTAGTGCAAACAAACTGCTCCATGATAGGTCTCACAGAGAAGAACCAGCCCAGAGATGGATGTTCATGGAGAGCTGCCCTCTGGGTGTGGGGAAGTGCTGGGAGGAACAGAGGTCACTCACACCTGCCTTGGAGGAAACAGCTCCCTGAGGCCACAGGGGCATGGTCATTCCTCTCTCCCTCTCTCACCCCCACACACCCCTCTCTCCTCTCTGAGCACACACTGTCCTGGACTCTGCAGTTTCCAGCTTCTCTGTCCCTCCAGAAGTCAGGTCTCAGCCTGTGCTGACCCAGCGGTCCTCAGGATAAACCTCCAGGAGGCAGAATCTCCACCCACAGGGAACACCGGCAACATCAAGGGTAACCGGGGTCCTGCTACCAGGACAGCTGGGAAATGCCTCAACATCTGCTCTGCTGGGACAAGCCTGCTCTGAATCCCAGGGCAGGTCTCAGCCTCAGTCAGCTCAGCCTCCCAGAGATTCCCTGGGCTCCAGTAAGTGCAGGAGGCTGATGATGACACTGACATGGGACAGCAGCCTCAGTGCTGATTACACAGTGCTGAAGACCACAGGAAAGGAAGCCCCAAATTCCCCTGTGCCATCAGGGCTTGGGCCATCCCAAACTCCAGTCAGGCTGCACCTCTGCTGAGTTCTTCCACCCCAATCCAGGGTACAAGGCCTGACAGTCCTGAGAAAGCCATCCGCTCTTTTCTCCACCTCTCCATGACTCGGCCATGGGCTGCTTTGATGCAAATAGCACAGTAGTTCTGTGTCAAAATTATTGTTTTTGAGGTAGGCTTTATATGAAATCATATGTGTCTATATTAAAAGCACAGCTTGTGAGAAATGACTAATATGTAGGAATGGATAAACAGATATCTGTGTGCGTGTGTGTGTGTGTGTGTGTGTGTGTGTGTGTGTGTGTGAGAGAGAGAGAGAGAGAGAGTACAGAGAGAGAGTAGAGAAACAGAGAGGGAAAATTCTTTAACTGTTCCACAATGAACGTACAGACTATCCCACCATCCCTGGCCCCAAGTGCTAGGAATTTGCTTTCTGTCACTACAGATAAGATTTCTCTTGTGTAAAATTTCATCTTGGGAGAAACATGTAACACATCCTCTGTCATACCGACCTTCTAGCCCTCAACACGGCAGCCTTGAAATTCACTCGTGGTATTTATGTCATGCGGGGCTGCACTGGATGGATGTGTTTTAGTCTCTTCTCCTACTAGCATTCACTTGGGCTGTGTCCAGCTTAACCCATTATGAACAATCCTGCAATGTCCCTTCCTCTGAAAATCATTATGTGGACACATGTTCTTGTTTCTCTTGGGCACTTCACTAAGGCCTGAATGTAACACCTTAGGACAGAGTCTATGTGAGATTTGGGAAGAGTGAGCAAGCATTTGCAGAGCAGATGTGCTCCTGGCAGTGGGTAACAGAGGTGTGTCTGTCCATGTCCCGTCAAGAGATCTTCATGCTCGACTCCTTCTGGGCCATCATTGTGTTTGTGTAATGAGACAGCATGATGACTTAATTTTCCATTTCAGACTCATGATGCTCCATACATGTTATATGCTTAGTGGGCATCTGCACAGATTCTCTGGCCAAGGGGCTGTGTGGCACCCTTCACACGTCTCCCTGGGCAGTCCCTCCTGGTTTCAGCAGCATTGCTGCTGCTCTTCTTCCTGTGTCCTCCACACTGGCCTGTGCGGTGGTCACTGGGAACAGGAAAGGCCTGCAGGAGCAAGGGCAGCACCCTATGCCTCTGGGACCACAGGTGGCACCTTGGGCCAGGCTCTGCAGAGTAAGGACAGTGGGAAGGCTCCTCCAGGCCTGGGTACCATGAGTCCACGGTGTATGATATGCAGCGACTTAGTAGTGGAGATTGTCCCATGAGTTCCCTGGAAAGGAGCTGCTGTATCTGAGCCCCACCCCACAGGGCTCTGGTGTGACCCCAGGCACTGGGGCTGGCCCTGCAGGAGTGGGTCTAGAACAGCATTGCATTGGGCCATCTACACTAAGGCTGGGCTCCTCTCCTGCTCATGGTCCTGGCTGCCTGTGCAGCTTGGGGGAGGGCAGGCAACACTGAGCCTTCCTTCCCCATCTCCCCTCCTGACCTTTTGGTCTTGTATCTGTTTTCAGGAGCTGCCTCCCAGGCTGTGGGGACTCAGGAAGTGTCACTGTCCACAGCTCCTAGAGGGCCACTCACTCCCCTGTGCCTGCAGTGCTGGGGCCATTATCACCAGCGCTATGCCAGCTGCATCCATCAGAAACACAGTCTAATCTATTAGCCCAGGGTCTCGTAGGTGACATCAGCAACCAGGGCCCAGGGGTCCCCATCAGATTTTAAGCTCCCTGCTTGGAGACAAGGCTGCCCTGTTGTCATGGGGCCTAGTCTGAGCAGGAGGCTGGGTGTTGCTGTGCTCCATGGCACAGTGGGCCTCTTCACATGACGTGGATGGCCCATGCAGGGTGCTGTTGGTAAAGTCCTGTAAACTAGGTGGTGCACACACAACAGAAATTTACTTCTCACTGTTCCGGAAGCTGGGAAGTAAAACATGGAGGCACTGGGGAGGCGATGCCTGGGGAGGGTCTGCCTCCTCCTTTGTGGGTGGGTCTTCTTGCTGCATCCTTGCAGGGCAGGGGTGGGAGAAGCTATGGGAGTCTCTTTTGTTAGGCCTCAGCCCTTACGACCTACTCACTGGATAGAGGCTGTGCTTCCTGAGGCCATTGCGCTGGGACTTGAATATCCACACATGGCTTTGTGGACACATTCAGTGTCTGACTTGGGCAGCTGGAAGGGCAGTGGAGGAGGAGGACATTGACCCTCAGTTACTGCTAGAGACCAGCAGGTTCTATGGCTCCTTCCACTGACGACCTCTTGACATTTTTTTTCTGGGCAAAAAGGCTAAACAGATTCCTGGAGAAACTGCCCCATGAAATGAGCATGTCTAAACAGTGCACCGGGTGGACATTAGGGGACTTGACGGTGTCCATCATGATGCCTCTTCAGGGCTGTGTGTGCTTTCCCAAATGCCTGAATACTATTGGTCAACCAGCATCATCGGAGATGACTTATGGGTCTTGCAGTTGGATAAGGGGTCACTCAATTGCACTTCCAGGGACCGCCGATACTCCATAACTGAGCTGTGAGCAGTGATGAACCCCTGGCCCCTCACCCAGGTCAGGACTTGGAGGGGCTGTCCCAGCTCCAGAGGTCATCACAGAAGGGGCTGAGTTTGCTAAAACTGCTCCACACTGAGGCTGATTCTTGAAGTTCCACAACCGCAGTTGTGTTGTTAAACCAGGAGTAAGCGGAGGGGTGGAGACTCCAAGTTGCTGCTCCTAGAAGTGGGAGTGCAGTGCAGATGGGAGAGGTCCACTTCCAAACCCTGCCTGACACACTCTGGGAGAGCTCGGTCCCAGGTTCTAGTGTCTGGGAGAGAGCTGTGCCTGTGGATATCCCACAGTGCAGGCCGGCACCAAGACCCAGCCCAATCGCTCTGTGCTCAGTTCTCAAGAGGTGATAACCAACAAAACCCAAGTGTCTGATATTTGGTGGTGGCAGAGGCAGAAAAGATCAGGTCATGTGGTGAAGATAATCTTTGAGAAGCAAAGCAAGAAAAGATGGTGACAGACGTGACACTCAAAGGCCATAGACATAATTGCTTTTTAAACTGTATCATTAACATTTTACAAATTACACATATTTCCTTTTTTTCTGATTTCACTGCCTCCCCCTTCCTCATCTCTGAAGCAGCAGTCCTGGCTGGGCTGCCCCTGGGAAGCCTCTGTTGGAATTCAGAGGTGGAATTTGGGGTGGCTGGCAAAATATTAGGGAAAGTTATACATTAGTCTCAAGCCTTTTGGAATGCTGAGAGGTTTTATTGGGACAGGCTGAAGGCAGCCAGTCCATTACATTGGGGAAAAGCTGGGGATGATGAGAGGCTTTTCCAGTTAGGTGTTGACCCCACATCCTTTTGCCTCTTCTCTTTTTCTCATGTAAACTTTGTGCTGGACATTCCTCTCAGGGAGAGGTGAAAGGGGAATTACCCATTAATGGTGTTTGCTCTGAATCACTCTTTTCACCAGGTTAATTATCCACAAGCATGTTGGCTTAGAGCCCCTGTTACAGAATTCATACTAAATAAATGTGAGGATGGACAGGGATCTGGTCCACTGGCTGCAGCCACCCTCTGAAAGCAGATGATGACCAACCTGAGCCCACTTGAATCACTGAAGCAGGTGTGAGGGTGCATTTATTCACCCATTGTTGAGTCAGGAACACAGACAGACCCCTGCTGCTGGTGATTGAAGTCTCAAGTCTCTTCTGTGGCGCCCTCTCTCCAGTGTGTGCATCTACCTGGAGTGTCTTTATTGTCACTGCTGGAATTATGTCTTCTGTGGCCAATCAAGCTCTGGAGACACAAACACCAGCAAGAAAGGTGTCACCTGGAGGAGCTCACAGTCTTGCTTGCCACAGGGGAGGCCACACCGGCTCCCACAGCAACTCCCTGTTCTGTCCTCTGCCTTCTCAGAACTGATCTGGTCTCTCTGGCATCAGAGGCCTTCATCAAGTCACTGCTCACATTTGCAAACTTTCCCATCAAGAGAGGACCCCCTTTCAACCTTCCACTCCCCTGTTCTCTAGGTCATTACAGCTCTCACCACCAGTCTTATTAATTTGGGGCCCCAACTGCTATGGGCAGGCTTCAGGTCAGTAATCCAACAAACAGACCCTGTGCCAGGTCAGAGCCACTGTGGCAAGACTATCCTGTGCAGATGGGAATGTTCTCTCTGCATTGTGTGCAGGGCTCCTGGGTGCTGGAAATGTGCCCAGAATGATGAGGGATGAGTTATTACATTTTTTAAAAAATTAATTAAAATAGACACCCCTGGCTAATAACTGCCATCCTGGAGAGCAGAGTGCTGGGAATCCGGATGCATGGGGGACATCACCCTGCCTCCTCTGGTTTTTCCTTGCAGAGTAGCTATTAATGGACAAGTGCTATCTTTCATGTAGTAGGAACTTCCTGCACACAGGCACAAGTACTGGCCACTCTGTGAGGCCCTGGGGGTGCTAAACAGTGGATCGCATCCAGGTCCTAGAGGGTTCACAGCTGGGGGCAAATTGTAAGCAGAGTCAAGAGCATGGCCCTGCAAACCTGTGGAAAATTAGGGAGGCTGCATTAAAGGGGAGGGGACAGCTCACTGTCCCCAGGAGCCACACTCATCTCCCCTGGCCCTGGCCACAGCCTGGAGTGTCATGAACTACACACATACAAAGCATAAATTTAATAAAATTTAAAGAAATATATATATATATATACACACACACACACACACACACACATATATATATATGCAATCCTGGAGATGCGAGTTTTTCATCTGGAAACTGATGATAGTGGCTGTGCTGCCAGGGGGGATGTGAATGCAGGACCTCCCAGACAGCTGCACTCAGCAGCGGGTGCATTCAAACGAAGAGCACCTGCCCCCGTACACCAGCCTCCCACCATCTGAAGGGGAGTACACCTGCTCCCTGAAACATGCCCATTACTCTCTACTGGAAAATCAGCTTTCATCACCACTTCCCTGATCCTCACCCCTCATAGGAACCCAGAATCAAGGTGCCTCCCCAACCAAAGCTGAAAGGAAAGTTCCACTTTCCATGTCACCTCCACTTCTTCTCAGCAAGTGAGTGATTCCTGATCATGCACCAATTTTACTCACTCTCAGGATGATCTATAATTGAAACGGGAAGAGTTCCCTTGTTCCCCTCATAGGGTGTGCGATGGGGGTGTGGCTCAATTCTTCAGACGGGGGCTCTGATCCCACAGCAGTGTCTAGGGATGACTGCAACTGAAACACCAGTGGGAGTGTGTTACAGGGTGCTCTTTTAGCTTGCTGTCTACAGGTGGGGCCTATTAACCCACTAAATTAGAACCTCTACCTTGTCACAAGGACAGAGGGCTTTCTCAATCCCAGGGCTTCTTGCCTTGGTGTAGGAAAAGAATTGGATCACACCTGGGCTTGGAGAATGAGTGCAAGGTTTTACTGAGTGGGAGAAGCTCTCAGCAGATCGGGAAGCCAACAGGGAGATGGCTTTCCCCTAGAGGTGGGACATTGGCAGCCCAACACTTCCTCAGTGGTGGGACTCTTCTTCAACCACTCGGGCCAAACTCCACATCATTCTGCTTCTGTCTGTGGCCTGACCGCATGCTGGCACCTGACAGGGCATCCCTCTCAACATTCAGCCACCTCTGTGTTGCTTCACTGATATGCTTCTCTCAACGTGGTGGACCAGGGTGGTCTTGGGAAATGCAACATTTGGGCATGAAGGCAGGAGTGCTTGTCCTCACCTAGGCCCATGGGAGTGGAACCCTACCAGGAACCTCAGCCTCCTCTAACCAGCCCTTCCCTTGCCCTGTTTTGTATCATTTAAAGAGACCACACTCTTCCCTTCCTGGCACTTCTGTATCATAATTACAGAACAGGTTGCTTTAGAAAAACAAGGGAAACTGTAGTCCAGTCAAAGCCCTACAGGGAGGGTGAGGACAACTGTAGGCTGTGCTGGAGCTTTCCCTGGAGGATGGGTCTCCCAAGTCTATTTCAGTCGGCAATTGGAAAATTCTTAGTCCTAGATAAAGGAAGAACAGGTGCTGAGGGCAGGCCCTCTCCAGGTTTGTTTATAAGCAGAGGCTGCCATTCATGACTGACCCTGTCTTGCTAGGAAACAGTATGCATCACATGTTATGTATATTGCCAGATTTTCATGCATGAGCCAATTTGAAATGAAATAAGTGAACAAAGCGTTGCCCCTATTTTGGACAAAGACAGGCACTCCTTCCTTGCTGTGAGGTGGGACTCTTCCCCCAGCAGCCTCTCAGCGGGGCTAGGAGGACAGAGGAACTCGCTGGGAGTGCATTGGTGGTGTTGCCTGTGGATGACTCGGGGCTCTGGCTTAAAATGGACACAGCCCTGCCATACCTGACATGGCGGGATTTCCGAATGGGCTCAGCTGCTGCTGGGTCATCCTCCTGGGTGGAAGAGGCTTGGAAAAGAGAAGCAGGACTGGGATGAGGCTCAGAGTACTCAGCTGTGGAGCAAGAGGCCACCTAAATCATCAGGAAATGCTAAGTGTCCCCATGTGCCCAACTCTACACTGTCATGCAACAAGAAAGTCCCCTGACCTCTTCTGTCATGTTAAACTGCCACTAAACTGACAGTATCTTCTGACATCTCCCTGGACCTGCTCACCCAGACTGGAAGGGCAGCTCCTTATAGGGGGAGGTGTGGGCCAGGAGCTGGTGCTCTAACTCTGCTGTCCTGGGGTGCTTCAGCCAGGCTGATGGGCCTCACTGACCACCAGGGGTCCTGCCGGTTCTAATTCATCACTTCCAGGATGTGTAGCTCACAGAATTTGAATATTTCTGAGGATATTTTTCTGGCTTTATTGAGACAGAGTTGAACAATTTTAAATACATATATATAAGGTATAAAATGTGAAGTTTTGATGTATGCAAACAGTGTGAAATGATGACCACCATCAGGCTCATAAACATTCCCATCCCTTCACATTGTTGCCATTTGCATGTGTGATGAGAATACTCCAGGTTCGCTTTCTCAGCAGATTCCAAGATGCAGCTCATCACTATGAACTATGGTCACCATGCTGTGTGCCAGGTCTCCAGAACATACTGACCACATCACTGAAACTTACTGCCCTTCACCAGCTCTCCATTATCTTCACTCTCCAACACCACCCTTCTACTCTGTTTCCATGGCTTGGACTTTTTAGGCTAATGGCTGGTTGAAAATCTGTGACATATGCACAGATGATCTGGGCTATGTAAGCACTGGGGCCGCCTTTTAATCATGGGTGGTGTCTTGGAACTCCACATGCCCAGGTACTTCCAGGCATATGCATGGGGCTGGATCACCCCTGCCCTGCAACCCTTGAGCCCACTGCTGAGTGAGGAGTGCCACCCAGTGGTCCTGAGCTTCCACACAGGGCCCCACCCCTCACTCACCTGCATCTCTTTCACAGAGAATCTCAGGAGCATGGGTCATTCTCTGTGCCTCATGTTCTGAGGCATGGGGCTGGAAAGTGAGCCCGTGGGTAAGGCTGTGGTGAGCCATGAACGTGTCAATGTGTGGAAAGCACATAGGGGTGGTGGGGTTCCCCTAGAGAACATTGATGTGACACCTGTGCTGTGTAGGTGGGACACATCTCCTGAGGAGACACACTCCCATCCACACCCTCCCACACTCATTCAGTCACACTGCATGACAGTCATGAAGACTCCAGAGTCCCATGCACACAAACCCAGCTGCCTAGAGGGACATGGCTCCTCCAGGGACTGTACAATGAGGCCCGGGTTCTTTCCCTGCAAAAACTGCTCCTTCCACTGCCCTGCCTTGTGCCCAGTGGGAAGCTGAAATCAGATCTCCAAACTGAAGGCAGCAGGAAAACCCTGCCTTTCTTTTCATCTGGATTTTTCATCAGTGAGTCAGTGATTGCAGAATCCAGGCTGTTTTCCTGAGGCCACCTGCAATTACAGGAGAGAAGAGACCATGAGGACCAGCCACGCTGTGTGGTGTTTCTCAGGTCTTTTGCTTCCCCTGTGAACATAGAGTCCCAGATGGAAAGCAGTGGTCAAAGACCTCAGAAGCCAGCACAGACACCTTGGAGGAGGTGCAGGCTTTCCCTGGAGGATGCGTCTCTCTAGTTCATTGTGGCTGATAATCACAAAACTCTTAATACAGAGAGAATGTGCTGCTGGGCAAAACTTCCCATTTCACATAGCTTAAAGCCTGATACTGCCCCTCCTGACTGCTCTCTCCAACCAGTGTCTTCTGGAAGAGTCGGCCAGGGTCAGTGCAGGCTGCTAGAACAAGGCTGGCTGGGTGTGGATGCTCCCGCCTCTTACCCAAGCACCTTGGGAGGCTGAGGCAGGTGGAGTGCTTTGAGACATTGATCCCCACCTGCAGGGGCCTGTTCTGCAAACCCTGACCCTGTGACAGATAAATAAATACCCTCCACACACAAAGTACCGTGAACAAGTCAGCTGCTCCAGAGGGCCATTGCAGCTACCCAACCCTTCAATAGCTGTCTCTCCTCACATTTATTCAGTTTAGATTTAATGACAGAAGCTCTAAGTCAACATGCTTGTGGATAATTAACACATTAAAGATTTGATTCCAGGGCCCAGAGGAAACTCCTTTAAGGGGTAATCATAGAGAAAAGTTTTATTAACAACTACTCTCTGCCACAATAAGAAAACAAAGAGAGAGAACAATGGAAGATGGCAGGGTAGGAGCAGCTCAGAACTGCGGATCTCAGTGAAGGTGCAGACAGTGAGTCCAGGCCGCATTTCCAGACGGATATTTGTTACCCACAGAACGGGAAAATTCCCAGGTATAGGAGAGACACGAGACGCCAGCACAGCTGTTTTGACTGGCGCTGATGTTTCAGCAGGCGCCACAGCGCAGTGAAACTCCGCACAAGGCACACAGGCCTGGGCACCCAGTTAAACTGGCAATATGAAATTTGGGAGGGCAGATTAGCATATCCATCTGATTGAATGGAACTTGGACACTGAACCAGATCAGGAGATTCCTGGGAGGCAATATTTGATCTGGTGGAGTGGGTCGCTGCACGGGAAATCACACAGATCCCGGTGCCCTAACAGCAGGAGATTGAAATACCTGGGAGACAGTCAGCTGTTCAACCTAGAAAAAAAAAGGGCTCTGAGGCAGTGAGCCAGGTGATTAGGCTCAGCGGGTCCCACCCCCACAGGGACAAGCAGGGTGGTGATTTGATATGCCCGGGATTGAGAGTTTCACTGCAGACTCAGCTGAGCCCGGGACAGTGCAGCTTGGTGGGGGAGGGTCGTCCGCTGATGCAGCCTGCCATTGCCGAGGCAACCTGCCATAACAGAGAGACTCCACCAATACAGAGGCAACAGAGCAGAGTCCACAACAGCAGGGCGGAGCTCATAGCAATAGGGTGAAGCCTACAGCAACAGGGCAGAGCCCAGGACAGCAGGGCAGAGCCCACAGCAGCAGGGCGGAGCCTCGGCAGGCAAATAGTGACTAGACTGCCTCCTAGCTGGGCAGGACAGCACAACAGATACTCATAAAGAAAGCCCTAATTCCCCAAGACAGAACACATGAAGAAAAAAGGGGGTTTTATGAGTTCTGCTGCAGCAGACCTAAACATCCCAGCCTAACAGCCCTGAATGAACAAAGGAGCTCACAGCTCAGCACTTGAGCTCCAATAAAGTATGGACCATCTCCTCAAGCAGCTCCCTGACCACTGTATATCCAAAGAGTCACCTCAAAAAGGACTGATCAGACTGACATTTGGTGGGCATAATTCTGGGACAAAGACAGCAGAAGAAGAAACTGGTAGCAACACTCACTGTTCTGCAGCTGCTACAGGTGTACCCCATATAAGCAGGGCCTGGAGTTGACCTCAGCAGTCATACAGCAGAGGGGATAGACTGTTAAAAGGAAAACTAAGCAACAGAAATACTTCATCATCAACAATCTGGGCATCCACTCAGAGACCCAATTGAAAAGTCAGCAAATAATTAGACGACAGGTGGATACACCAGCAAAGATGGGAAGAAAACAGCGCAAAAAGGAGAAAAAAAACAAAAACAAAAAACACCTAGCTTCCTAAAAAAGACCAAAACTCCTCACCAACAAGGGAACAAAGCTGGATGGAAAATGAGGGTGATGAAATGACAGAATCAGACTTCAGAAGGTGGATAATGAGAAACTTTCGTGAGCTAAAAGAACATGTTCTAAATCAATGCAAAGAAACTAAGAACCTTAAAAAATGATTTGAAAAAAAGATTTGAGGAAATGATAACAAGAATGGACAACTTAGAGAGGAATTTGAATGAATTTAAGGAGCTGAAAAACACAACACAAGGACTTCGCGAAGCACAAACAAGTTTCAAAAGCCGAATTCACCAAGCAGAAGAAAGAATATAAGAAGTCGAAGATCAACTCAATGAAATAAAATGAGAAAACAAGATTAGAGAAAAAAGCACAAAAAGGAATGAACAGTCTCCAAGAAATGTGGGACTATGTAAAGAGACCTAACCTACATTAGATACATGTACCAGAATGTGATGAAGAGAATGAATCCAAGCAGGAAAATACTGTTCAGGATATTATCCTGAAAAATTTTCCCAACCTAGCAAGGCAGGCCAATACTCAAGTCCAGGAATACAGAGAATGTCACAAAGATATTCCACAAGAAGAGCAACCCCAAGGCACATAATCGTCAGATTCACCAGGGTTGAAATGAAGGAGAAAATACTAAGGGCAGCCAGAGAGAAAGGTTGGGTCACCCACAAAGGGAAGCCCATCAGACTCACAGCAGATCTCTCGGCAGAAACCCTACAAGCCAGAAGAGAGTGGGGGCCAATATTCAACATCCTCAAAGAAAAGAAATTTCAACCCAGAATTTCATATCCAGCCAAACTGAGCTTCGTAAGTGAAGGAAAAATAAAATCCTTTGCAAACAAGCAAGTACTCAGAGAGTTTGTCACCACCAGGCCTGCTTTACAAGAGCTCCTGAAAGAGGCACTACACATAGAAAGGAACAACCAGTACCAGCCATTCCAAAAAAATACCAAATGCTAAAGAGCATCAACAAAATGAAGAATCTGCATCAACTAACAGGCAAAACAGCCAGCTAGCATTAAAATGGCAGTATCAAATTCACACATAACAATATTAACCCTAAATGTAAATGGACTAAATGCACCAATCAAAAGACACAGACTGGCAAATTAGATAAAAAG
>CM052658.1:95478514-95491022 GCA_028533165.1 Leontopithecus rosalia
TTTGACCCAGCTATCCCATTACTGGGTATATATCCAAAGGACTATAAATCTTTCTACTATAAGGACACATGCACATGAATGTTCATTGCAGCACTGTTTACAATAGCAAAGACCTGGAACCAACCCAAATGCCCATCGATGATAGACTGGACTGGGAAAATGTGGCACATATACACCATGGAATATTATGCAGCAATAAAAAATGATGAGTTCGTGTCCTTTGTAGGGACATGGATGAATCTGGAGAACATCATTCTCAGCAAATTGATACAAGAACAGAAAATGAAACACCATATATACTCACTCATAGGTGGGTGATGAACAATGAGAACACATGGACACAGGGAAGGGAGTACTACACCCTGAGGTCTATTGGGGGAAATAGGGGAGGGACAGTGGAGGGGGAGCAGGGGAAGGATGGCATGGGGAGAAATGCCAAATATGGGTGAGGGGGCAGAAGGCAGCAAAACACACTGCCATATGTGTACCTATGCAACTATCTTGCATTTTCTGCACAGGTACCCCATAACCTAAAATGCAATAAAAAGAAAAAAAAATCTAACTTGCTGGGTGCAGTGGCTCATGCCTGTAATCCCATCACTTTGGGAGGCCGAGGTGCATGGATCATGAGGTCAAGAGATGGAGACCATTCTGGTCAACATGGTGAAACCCCGTCTCTAATTAAAATACAGAAAATTAGCTGGGCATGGTGGTGCATGACTGTAATCCCAGCAACTCAGAAGGCTGAGGCAGGAGAATTGCCTGAACCCAGGAGGTGGAGGTTGTGGTGAGCCAAGATCGCACCACTGCACTCCAGCCTGGGTAACAGAGTGAGATTGATCTTAAAAAAAACTGAGCTGTTTCCACGGAACAGACAGAAAGAATAACAGGTAAAGCACAGGGGGTTGTCAGTAGAAGAACACTGAGTGCAGGCAAGGTGTAGCAACACATTGCAAATTAAAAAAAAAAAAACATGAAAATGCAAAATAGAATGTAATTCGTAATGCTAAGACATATAGTTAATAGTGTGTAAATATTGGTTCATTAACCATAACAAATGCACCATTCTGATATGTCAATTACTGGGGAAATGGAGGAAAGGGGCCTGTGCTAACTTCAGTATCTGTTCTATTTTTTTTTTTTTTGCTAATGTAAAAGTTACCCAAATAATAATGTCTATTAATTAAAGAGTCATTTTGCAACACTGTTTTGGGGGCTGATTTATAGCAGCAAATGTTGAACAATTAGTTAATGTCTACTCAAAAGTTTCAGATGTGTTTTGCTCTTAAATATGAACCAAAGCTGAGCTGTGAATGTGTCTTTATGTGGTTGAAACACTACTGAATGAACAGTAAATTAAAATTTTCTCACATGAATAACAATATGGCTTACATTTTTATTGCTTTATTTTAAATATGCAACTTTGGAACAAACCTGCAATCATTATTCTTGAATCAACATAAGGGCTGAGTATCCACAGTGCTGTCAGCTCACCTTCTGCAGGTTCGCCTGTGCTTGGTCGGGGGCCCCTTCTTGACTTGCTGCTGGTCTGCAGCTTTATAGATTCTTGCAGGAGGAAAATGCTTTTCTCGTCAAATTCATCAGCTAAGAACCTGGGAAATGCACTCACAGTAAAGAGAGCTGCTGACATCTAGTTGGCAGAAGACCAGAGGAAATGGACCATAATTGATGCAGAGCTCAAATGGTGGATCCTACTGCACTGAATCCCTGACAGCCTCTGAGCCAACACTGGGCTTTTGGAAGATCTTGGGTTCTCTCATGCACTTGAAACACCTAAGGGAAATGTTGTGTGGAAAATGCCTGTATGATGAGACGGTCTAGAAAGGCAGCTGAGCAGAGTGACTAAGCATGGGGGCTGGGGCCTGAGGGCCTGGGCTCAATCCCACTTAGAGCCACAAAAACCGGGGAACATTCTGCATCTCCTCAGCCTCCAGTTCTCTACACTTTAATAGGGCTGACTGGTTAGCATAATGAGGCCAAAGATCATTGAACAGAGTCAAAGCTTTAGAAAAAGTGACTGATTCTTCAATGCTCCATGATCCCTCCATCATTACATGCCTGGGAGAAGAAGCTACACACTTCACAGAGGGTGACCAAAGAGGGGACATGGATGCTTCAGGTCATGGGAGGGTGGAGGTTGGCTTTTTTTTATTTGCCTGTGTAGGAGGCTTTACAGCACATGGACAGTATATGCGACCATCTCCTATGATGCCCACATCAGCCCTGAGGGTGGGCAAAGCAGGAGCTCTGGCCTGCACTTCACAGTTGGAAGAAATTCTCTTAAAGGCATGTGTCTTTCCAGTGACCACACTGCTGTGTGATGCACCTGGGGCAGAAACATACCTGAGGCCTCGGGGCCAGAGATGTCTTCACACTCCAGACCTCCAGATCGTGCTCTAGACCCCTCAACATATGAACTCTCCTGACCCTCGAGATGTCCTGGCCCAAGATTTCTGTGGGAGGGCTGATGTCCTGGAATAGATGCCTGAGCCCAGAAAAGAGCTTGGACAGAAGACCGGCCTCTGTCTCTTCCTTTCCATCCCAGACCCCAAACAGGATGTGGTTTATCTCAAATGAAGCCCCTTGGAAAGATGAGGGTGATTCAAAACAGCGCAATCCTTTCTTAGCAGCATCACAGTCAGCTGCCATGGGCTACACGTTTTCAATGATCAGTTGGCTACAAGGGACCCCTGCACCCAACTGACCGCTAACTGTATAAGGCTTTGTAACACCCAACTGTATTAGAAAGCAACATTCTAAACTGTCACATGACCACCTCGCTTCCCTCCACTTGACCAATCCTGGGTGAGCAGCTGATGCCCTTATCTGATAAGGGGCATCTGGGCTGGAGTGTCAGTGGCTTGATGAACTCAGTTTATAAAGCTTCCCACCTGATTTACTATTGGTCTGAGCCACTGTCTGTGCAGCTGGACTAAGGCCTGGCTGAGGATGGGCAGTGGCTGCACCAGCACAGAGTGGACCTTTCTTCCTGTTCATTTCTTCAAAACCAAAGGTCAGCATCTTCAGACTCCTATTTCATCCCAATCCCTGCAGGGACAATGCACAGAGTCCCTTCTCCTCTTAGAGGGAACTCTCCAAAGCTACAGCCTGGAGACCCCACCCCAGGACTGTCCCTAAGGACCACCCAGGTCCTATTTCTAACCAAATGTCCATTCCTCTAACCTGAGGGCTCTGTCTCTTCTCACCACTCTCCCCAGCAGCACCCTAAACAGTAGGGATCCTGTCCTCATCCCACCACACTTATATCCATATCAAAACCCCAGTCTTTCCTTTACAAAACCAAAATATGGCACACATACACCATGGAATACTGTGCATCCATTAAAAAAGAGTGAGTTGATGTCCTTTGCAGGGACAATGATAAAGCTGGAAGCCATCGCCCTCAGCAAACTAACACAGGAACGGAAAACCAAACACCACATGTTCTCACTTATAAGTATGGGAGGGGAACATTACACATTGGAGCCTGTCAGGGGCAGGGGGCAAGGGGAGACCATTAGGACAAATACTTAATGTATGTGGGGCTTAAATCCTAGATGGCAGGTTGATAAGTGCAGCAAACCACCATGGTACATGTATACCTGTGTAACTAACCTGCACATTCTGCACACATATCCCAAACTCAAAGGGAAATTAAAAAAACAAACCTCAGAATATTGCTAATATATTTTGTTGGATTTTGGCAACAGTATTCGAAAGAGTTTGACTTTTAATCCACCTTTTTAGTCATGTCTTTCACAGAATTTGCTATCATGATTTTCCCAGTTAAAAGAGAGCAGTGTGAGTGTGTTCCTGTACATACAAAATTGAAGTTACTTCTACTTAAAATATAGATAGACTCCCAGGGAGACAATAAGGATGGACGTTTGCATGATGGAAAGATATGATTTTCATTTGTTTTTAGGTGATGGTTATTTTACCTGTGGCACAGTGCACACATATGACATGTGCAGACTGCTGCCTTCCTACAAACACTGTGTTAGCACCACCCAGATGTAAACCCTCTGCCAGTCCCTTTGCAGCTAACTTCCAGGCAGTAACCCCAGGTCATACCTACTCTGATCATGATCAACACATTTTAATTTTATTTTTAAACATCATATAAATGTAAACCTACAGTATATACTCTTTTGTTTCTGGTTGAAAATTATATGTGAATATGTGAATTTCACCCATGTTTCACGTGATGAAACATCTGTCATTTTGTACTGCTGGGTCAGTATGTAACATTGTAGAAAGTTGACAAACAGTTCACGCCTCCTGTGTTTTTTACATTGTCTCTGCTGTTTCTCAAGATGATTGCATGAAACAAGGCTTCTGTAAAGTCCCCCAGTTGGACACCAACATCCTTGGCTCATACATGTCTCCTGGACATACGTGGCAGGAGTGGGACTGTAGGGTTACAGGTGCTGATAACTGTAGTACACACTAGAAAGCCATTTATCAAAATGGTTGAAACTAAGTATGTTCCCAGAGTAACACGACAGTTCAAGCTCCTCCACATCCTCACCACACTTTGCATTTTTGTATCTGATAACATGCCTATTCTGGTGGGTGTAAGAGTGAGAAACTAGTTTCAATGTGTACTCTGCTAATGACTTGGGAGTGAGTGCATTTTCATGTGCTGAACTTGCCAAGGTTTCTAGGATTTTGATAAGTCACATACCCTTATGAGCTCCTGAATGACTATCTAAGGTACTTTGTTAGAAGGATCCAACAGGCAAAATTGCAGAGGAATATGGAACAATGGAAAGATATAAGCAAGGACAATCTAGATGTCAGAAAAAAATAGAAAAGATAAAATGAAAATGTCACTAAAAATGGACAAATATCACAGCAAAGCAATTTAGAGAAGGCAAAATGTGGATGAATAAAAGTCACATGAACACATGTTCTGATCCACCTGAGGTGAAAAAAACCCCTGTGGAGCCCAGCACGTTTGTGTGGGAGGAGCTGCCTGGAAGAGCAGAGAGCAAAGCAAAAGGGCTTGTGGGGAGCAGGATAGGAGTGGCAGGAGCTGCCAGAGCCCCCTCAGCAGAAAGCCAGGGAGAGGGTTTGGAGATCAACCAGCCAGGGGCAGGGGCAAGCAAAACCTACAGGTTCCTGTGGATGCCCTAGAATTGTGCAGTTACTTCTGAGTGAGGCATGAAACACTTAAGTGTTGAGCAGACAACTAACATTGCAATTTAAAAAATAAAAATAAATTTTCAGTCAGGCTGTGGAGCTTTAGAAGCTCTTACTCACAACTGGGATATTTACAAGCTCAGCCATCTGGCAGAACATTCCTCAGCACATAGTAACATTAAGTGTGCACCCTCCATGAGGCTAGTCCACTGTGATTCAGAGATGGAGGGAAATGCGCAAAAGGAAGTCATCACTGGTCACGTGGTATCAGCAGCAACCTGGCTGCTCAGCACAGGGTTTAAATTAAAATGTAGTTTACACAATGCCGACCCATTGGAAATAACAGAAATGATTCATATGCACACATGGATGAAACTAAATGTTTAAGTCTGAGTTTAAATCTTAGAACAAATAAAAAATAAACCAGATGAGGCCTAAAGAGGAAAAGTTATTTCCTTAAGAAATGGAAACACACTATAAATTCTTTAAGTATCTGTAGAGATGATTTGGAAGTTGGAGTGGAACTGCATGATTTACACTTGAGTTGGTGACTAAGAGATGGAGGAAAACATGATTTGAAACGGTGATAAAGAAAAACGTAAAAGAGAGGCCTTTAGGTGGCTGATAAGAGTGTTAATAGTGTGAGTAAACTCTGTGCTTCTGTGTCCCAAGAAAAACCGACAGATAGAAAGTGCAACACATGCTCTGCTGGCACAGCTGGCAGGAACAAGTGACCTCCCTTCAACCCACGCCCTTTTTATTTAGGATTCCCGGCTGCCCTGGCCCCTCTCTGACATTGTGAGCAGCTTCAGAAAGGAGAATCAGGAAAGCCAAGGCTCTCCACCTGAGATGTCAGAGGCAGAAAGGCTTTGGGGTCTGAGGGTAGTGTGGGACAGTGAGGGACACTCCTGAGATGGCCTCTCCCAGCTGGAAAATGACACAGAGCCTCCATGGGAGTTTGGTCATCAGGGTGCCCACTGGGTAGATTTGGGTGGCAACGCTGACCTGCTAGGACACACCTTCACCCCACTGGGTCAGCTGTGAGAACTCAGGGCAGAGGGGCCCAGGAACAGGCAGGTCGCAGCTCTTAAATGCAGTGACTCTGCTCCTGTGAAGGCTTTGTGAGATGTAAGGTGGCTTCGGAAATCTGAGGCTACATAGCAGAGTGTCAGGAAGCAGAGTGGCATCTGAACCATCCCCAGGGCTCCTGTCTTTCCCTCCTCACTCACTGTACAGAGGAGGGGGCACCTCACCTGGGGACAGGGATCCACAGTTGGCTCTGCTCCACACACCCACCCTCCTCACTATGCTGATTCTGACCCACAGTCCCTCCCCTCTGTCCAATTTAGGGTCTTTGGCTCAGGCAGGGCCAGCTCAGCCACCCTCAGCATCCAAAGGTCCTGAACAAATGCCACAGCTGTCTGCACTGAGGAAAGCAGCAACACTGGCAATGCTGACAGCTGAGGCCAACGTGACACTTTCTTCACATATACACGCTGTGAGCATTTTCTGTCACTGTGCTGTGTAAGGCATTTTCTTAAAGGGGACTTTTGCTATGCCAGATAGCTTCAATTTATGTAGACCAATGCTTTTTTCTCAAGATCAGTTTTGTGTCCTAAAAGTATATATATATGTGTGTGTGTGTATGCATATGAAACTATGTGTATATATACATACACACACATGTATATAGTTGTATATATACACACACATATGTTCATATAAAAAACATTTGAATTATATCTCAAAGTTCTGTTAAAAAAATGAATGGCTTGATAGTCTAGTGCTAAGTAAGGAATGACTTTATTTAAAACATAAAGTTTCCAGTAGATTCCTTTAAAAATATTATAGCAGGGATTTCCGGATCACCCCCACTCCCACCTTTTTTAAATTTTTGACTATTTTTCGGAGTCTTGAATGCAATGAGGTGAAGGTGGAAGAAAGTGTTTAGAAAGCCAGTGGGTACAGGAAAGCTGGTGTTGGGTAAGGCACAGTGGGGAGAGATGCTCCTTTAAATGGAAGCCTCTGGAACCCACAGAAAGCAAGGGTGAGGTGGGCAATCTTCCTGCAGAGCTACCACAGAAAGGCTTTAGACCCAACACTCCTGTTCACAAATACAGACAGAGGCATCCGTTTTCTTAAAACAACTCTTTCTATATAGAAACAGAAATAATTAAAAGGGGAAAATTCTGGTTTAGTTATTTCATTCAATTATTAACAAATAACTTTTGAAACAAAAACTGTAAAAGTGGAACTCAAATTATTGTTAAATAATCTGGATCTGTGGCTCAGATATTGAGCAAAACAGTCACGGATGATGCCCCAGCCATGGACGAAGTCCCAGCAGTGGATGATGCCCCAGCCATGGACAAAGTCCCAGCAGTGGATGATGCCCCCACAGTGGATCATGCCCCCAGCTGTGGATGATGCCCCAGCCATGGATGAAGTCCCAGCAGTGGATGATGTCCCAGCCATGGACGAAGTTCCAGCAGTGGATAATGCCCCAGCCATGAAGTCCCAGCAGTGGATGATGCCCCCAGCAGTGGATAATGACTCAGTCGTGGATGCTGTCCCAGCTGTGGATGATGCCCCTAATGCCCCAGTCATGGATGATGACTCAGCCGTGGATGATGATCCAGCTGTGGATGATGATCCAGCTGTAGATGACGCCCCAGCCATGGATGATGACTCAGATCTGGATGAAAGCCAACAGTTGTTTTCAAGAAAAGTCTAATACATAAGTCATTAGTGAGATTTATCAAGAAAAAAGGGAAATCACAAAATTAATATCAGAAATTAATAGAAAGACATAACCACAGAGAGAGCAGAGATTACAAAACAATGAGTGGACATTATGAATACATAACTTGTTTTAAAGCAACATTTTGTTTCACTTGGGCTGGTGGCCATACGCTGCATAGTCAGCCAATAGTGAGAGTATCCTTATCAGGGAGGCTTGGGTTGAGGCTAAGGGTCTTTAACCCACATGCACAAGGGAGTTGCCACAAGCAGGTGGAAACCAGGCTACCAAAAAAGTGCTGCACGGAGTTCCTAGTCCCTCTCCTCACCATTTTCAGCTGGCTGGGTTTGAGCAATTTAGGGCTTGGGAAGATATTATTACATCTACTAAAAGACATCACGGTTCCTTATGTGCTTTGGCCAGCTGCTTGGCAAATTAACTTCACAACTGAAGTGGGCCACACTGGCCCATGTGGTCCCCCACTCCTCTTAGAATTTGTGAGCTTGGGGCCTACTGGAGGGTGGATGGTGGGAGGAGGGGGAGGATCAGGAAAATAACTGATATTAGGCTGAATACATGGATGATGAAATAACCTGTACAACAAACGCTCAGGACACACGTTTACGTGTGTACTAAACGTGCTCATCCTGCACAGGTTCCCCAAACAAAAAAGGATCTGTGAGCCGACCCAAACACCTGGGGATCTTTGTGCTTTTCACACTGATTACTACACCTGTCTGTGGGGAGATATGCCTGTAAGTGCCCTGGGTTGTATGACCACGGAGGCCACTTTATAATGATGGGCAGGCAGTGTCTGGGGCCTCCTTAGGGCTTCTACAGAAATGCTAAACTCCCTGCATAGTGGCGAACACCCCGTGACTAAGAGCATGCCAGTAGTTGCCAGTGTCAGCACAGGCCCACACCACTGGGTCTGTGTTTTCACTTTTTCATTCAGAAACTCAGGAGCTGGGGCCACCCCTTGGCCCTTCAGGTTCTCCACCTGAGCAGTGAGGATAATAAACCAGACCCAGGGATGGCTCTGGTGAGGGTGGAGGAGTCACTGTACAGACAGAGTAGAGTGGGGCTGGATTTTATTTTTCAGAAGTGGACACTGGCAACTGGGCTGTGTAAATGGAAAATCTCTCCTGAGGAAAAAAAAAAAACAGCCTCGCCCGCACAGAAGCACACACATTCACATCACATGATGTAGCCTCACACAAGACACCACCAGTCCTCAAGGACCAAACTCAGTGCCACCCAGAAGGGAGCACAGCTGCTGCCTCAAAATGTGGCCATGATTTTTTCCCTGGGGAACTCAGGTTTTTACAAAACACTTTCACTATGCTTATTCCTATCACAATCCCAGAATCAGGGTAGCACTGCACATTGAAACTAGCTTTTTTTCTTGACTATAATTCCAGAATACTTACAAGAGTCACACTTCAGATGGAACACCGGTACTACCTGCAACACAGAAACAAAACAGTATGAGGGCACGATGTGCTGTGGATTGTTGGCACGAGGTTCTGCTTCTCTCAACGAATACTGAAAACCTGATCAGAAACGTAGTCAACTGCTACAGTAATCAAAACGGCATGGTACTAATACCGAAACCAAGATATAGACCAATGAACAGAACAGAGCTTCATTGGAAGGGACAGAATGGGTGGCCACAAAGGCCTGGGATAGATTTTATGTCCCCGCCACACAACAGGGAGCACACATCATGGCATGCTGATGCTTACTGAATGGTACAACTGAGGACAGGGTGACTCTGTTTGATTGTATCTGTTCTTATTCCAAGAGTCTCGACGACATGCTCTATGGAAGTGTGATCCTTCAAACGCACTCATCTATCCTTTTAGTCATTTTTCACTCCCTCAGCCAAGAGCTTCTCCATCTGGGTTTCTGCAACACCAATCTCAAATCCATAAAGCAATGGGTCACAGCAACCCCACTGAGCTCACATGTCCAGCTGCGGAAGCAAACTTCACTTTAGGGCAAGTCTACTTCACCACTACAGGCAGTGCAGCATGTTAGTTTAGAGATTAGCCTTTGGTGTTAGAGAGATCCAGCTGTGGACATGTCTCGTGAATAATTTACTTAACTGAGACTCACATTCCTCATCTGTATAATGAATAGAACCAAACTATGCCTCAAAGTGACTGTGATGCTTCAAGGAGGCAACACAGAGAAGTGACCGTGTAGTATCCAAGACTCAGATGTGTGTCAGTTATCCTTTCCATTTTAATAACTTATGCAGCTGTTATCAAGTACAGTCATGTGGCATAGTGACATTTTGATCAATGATTACTTACATGGATGGGGTCAGATGGGTGTACACAAACTTACTGGCCTGCATCATTAGATTAAAACAAAATTTTTGGTTAAAAATTATAAGATGCTATACAAATAAAAGACTAACTTCAGTGATGAAATTTTTAGGGAGAGATAAAACTAAGAGTTCACAAGGATTTGGAGAAATGTCTCCTCACATATGCTGCTACAGGAGCATGAATTAGCATCACCATTTTGAAAAGTATTTGCCATTATTCATGACAATAAAAGATATGTTCCCTTCTAACAATCTACTTCACAGAAATGAGTGCCAGTATTATTCCAAAACCATTGACAAAATTACTCAAAGCAACATTACTCCTCACAGCCACAATTATTTAAAAAGAAGAAAATTCTATGTCAACAGTAGAGTGGATAAACTGTAATACGTGACTACAGTGGAATGGTATGCAACACGGAAATGGAAGAACTACAGTTACACTTAGGAACATGAATGAATTAAATCATAATGTGAGCAAAAAAGCCAGACACCGAGAAACACATACTGACTTACTCTATGTATGACAGTACAAACCTGGAGAGGTCTAAACAAATCATTAGCAGTCAGAGCAGGTCCCTTAAGGAAGATAATTAAAGGAGAAGAGAAATTTCAGGGAGGAACCAGGGATGTCTGCACTTGTGCCATCTCACCCTCTCAGATGTCAGGGTCCCAAAAGAGGGTGCTGGCAATATTTAGGTGGTTCAAAGGTCTCATGAAGAAAAGCAAATGACAGCAGCAAACTTAGTTCTTTAATGAAGTGCCCCAGACTGGATAGACAGTGCCCACATAGTTTTGTATCTTACTATGTAAAATGAGTATCCTCCAAAAATAAAAATGTCATCCATAGCATAGACAGAATTATGTGTTATCAGCACATTTTATCCTATGAAGTTTCCTGCAAAACTTTTAGCAATCTGTGAATAAAAGGTCCAGCACTTAACTTAAAAATATCAACTTAGAGAACAATGGAAGCCTCATTTTTGAAGACAGAAAATAGTGTAATGCCATCTTCTGTGGGAAGAAACTCTTGGTTTCCCCAAAAATTGGAGAACTGGAGAGAAAGAAGCCTCATCTCAGAATTTGTGGTAGGGGTGGGAAGTTGAGGCTACAAATGCGTGCAAGGTCAGACTCCTTCTCAGACTTCCCAGAAGACTGGAGATGCACCAGTGAGCCAGAGCGAATATTCACTCTGCCATCCATCCCTGGGACATCCCTTTAAACCCGCAGAGAGGACAGAAACATAAATGTGCTATAACAAGTGTTAAATGTTCAGAGGGTGATTATCAATTTCCCCAAGGCACACAGCAGAGCTTTTTCTCTAAGTTCAAGTAAATGCCTGTGAGACAGATGTTCCGACAGATTCCTTCCTTTCATTACAGATGACACTCAATGCCCAGCCCTACGTCCCTTGTGTATAATCCCAAGGAGTGCTGATTAATCCAAACCAAAGATTTTGATGTTTCACTGGGCAGAAAAAAGCAGGTATACTGCAAAGATCATCTCTAATGAACACAGCACCCTCATAGCCCAGAGACACAGTTCCTACCTTTATAACAACAAACTTTGAAAAGAGCAAACCAAACCTCACACAAATTTCCATTTTATTTCTGATTTCATAGCCCCTGCTTCAGCCTCTCAAGCAGCAGGAATAACCTAAAGGTGAAGGCTCATAGGAACCCTTTCCCATTAGGTCCTACCTAGAAAGTAGTTCCCTACCTTGGAGGTCATCTTCACTGGGTGTGAAGACCCTCTCCAGAGGCCGGCCTTTAGAAACAAAAACATCAGGACAAGTCATTAGAAAGAGTGACTCACCCACTCCTCTTCCTCCAGGTGAAGCCACATCGGCTTACACAACATCCCCTGGCTGGTCCTCGGGGTTCACATGCATTCAGACAGCCCCTCTGATCAGAGTTATACACTTGCAAAATTATTTGCTCTCACTAGACCCCCATGTTCTTTAACAGGAACCCAGGATCAGGTTTCTATATATTAAAATCAGCAAGTTTGCTCCTCAGCAGGTGAGCTGTTTCAGGGTACATACCACAATCAGAAACTGATGAGCCCCACAATAAGATGAAAGAAGATGCTATGAGGATTAGATTAATTCTTCTCACCCCCACCCCCCACCCACAGTTCTGTTAGTCTCTTGATGACTTCAGAAAATTAGTTGTAAGAAAATGGTTGAGTCAAAGGCCAAGAATCAAACATGCTAGAATAGAGGACACCTGTGGAAAAGACAAGATCTTTTCCCACAGAAT
Organism: Leontopithecus rosalia; assembly: GCA_028533165.1. Lineage (NCBI taxonomy): Eukaryota > Metazoa > Chordata > Mammalia > Primates > Cebidae > Leontopithecus > Leontopithecus rosalia. Next base: position 95,491,017 of record CM052658.1, read on the forward strand.
TTATCT
>CM052658.1:95491122-95512687 GCA_028533165.1 Leontopithecus rosalia
GAAAATTCCTCTGTGTTACAGTTGATCATGGATGCTGTCATTTAAAAACATTCTAATATATCATGTATCCGATGGGAAGACACTCCCACTGAATTTCACCCCCACAAAGAGGATTAGACATGTTCTACATAACGTGCCTTCTCAGATTATCACAATTAACAGAAGGCAAGAACTTAGAAAAGAAATAATTCTTTTTACATTTTGTTTTATTTTGAAGTTTAAGTTCCAGGATGCAAGTGCAGGACTGTGCAGGTATATTACACAGGTAAATATGTGCTATGCTGCTTTGCTGCATGTATCGAACCATCACCTAGGTTTAAGCCCCGCATCCATTAGCTATTTATCCAGATGCTCCCTCTCCCTGATCCCCACCTGACAGGGCATTCTTTAGAGGACAGAACAAGGGGTTCTTACCTTGTAATCAACAGAAGCAAATGTCTGACTGTCCTCAGGAGGAGCTGGAGGGAGACAGTAAAAGTCAGTACCCTGGTTGCTGGAGACTGTGAGTAACTCAGCAAGCTTTGCTGTGTGTGGCATATGGAGTGTGGGACTGAAGATTCTGAGACCATCTCAGAGAAACAACTATGTTCAAATAGCACCGTGAGGGAGTCGCACCAGATATCTTTCAACTTAGACCACGCGAAGACCTAATAATACTCTCGCATTCCCAATTCCCAAAACATATTAACCAATCAAAAAGCAAGGCTTAGATGTTTTCTGTGACACAGGCAGGAAAAATTGGTCTCCTGGGAAAAGTAATCATTAAATACCAGAGCAAGAAATGATGGTTACAAACACAGCACACAGAGCCCATGGACACACATCCTCTCATCTCTATCTTATTAAAATACAACAGAAACAGGTCAGACCTTACAGCTATTTATTTTTTTTTTGTTGTTGTTCTGGCTTCACAGCCCCCTTCCTAGGTTCAAAAGCAACAGGTGTAAGCCAACTGCTCCCAGAAATACTCTTAGGGTGTCATTTTCGTTTTTTTGTTTGTTTGAGACAGAGTCTTGCTCTGTCAACAGGCACCAGGCTGGAGTGCAGTGGTGGGATCTGGGCTCACTGCAACATCCACCTTTTGGTTTCAAGCAATTCTCCTGCCACAGCCTCCTGAGTAGCTGGGACTACAGGCGCACGCTAATGTTTAGTAGAGACGGAGTTTCACTATGTTGGCCAGGATTGTCTTGATCCCTTGACCTCGTGATCCACCCACCTCAGCCTCGCAAAGTGTTCAGATTACAGGCGTGAGCAAGTGCACCCAGCCTAGGTTATCACTTTCTACCTGCAGAAATTGTCCTATTGCAGCTTCCCTCATGGATGGTGTCCACTGGCCAATCTTTAGAGACACAAATCTCAGCAAGAAGTTATTTCAGTGACTCACCCACCCTCCTACTCCAGGCGAGGTCACACTGGATTACAAGAGTTTACCCTGAGCTTTCCTCAGTGTTCTCAGACTCCCTCCAGGCTCTGTGGAGGCAGAGGTCTTCAACAAGGGATTGCTCGCACTTTCCAGCCTTCAAGTGAGAAAGACGAGCTGAAGGAATCACCTTTCCATTTTTCCTTCAACTGGCCTATGATAGGTCTCACCTCCAATCCCACAACCCTTAGATCCCAACTTTGATGTGCATGCTTTCAGTGAGATGAGTCCAACAGCCAGACCCTGGGCCAGGCTCACAGCAGACATGCAAGACAGCATTCTGTGGGGATGGATATGCTCTCTACTGTATGGCTGCTGGGCCACTGCATGGTGGCTGTTGTGATGAGGTTTTGAATATTTCATTGTATATATTTAAGTTTATTTAACTATAAAGAGGCATGTATATGGCTGAGAAGCATGCTAAATGGGACAGCTCCAGAGATCCAGACATGAGGAAGACCTGACTCCCCTCTCCTGGTGTTTTTTGCAGAACTGTTTGCTGCTCTGATCCTACCACACATTTACAGTTACTTCCTGGGCATCTGCACAAGGGCCAGTCACTGTGTGTGGCTGGGGATAGGACAGTGAGAACATCCAGGTCCAGAGGGATTCCAGCAGGGATGAGCTTGCACCCAGCAGAAGAGCATGGCCCTGCACACCCTGTCTAGAATAGATCAGACCAGCAGGAGCAGAGGGGTGGGGGCATCTCACTGTCCTCAGGAGCTTGACCTCATCTCCAGGGACACTGACTCAGAAGCTGGGCAGGCTCCAGGATGAGTGTGGGGCTCAACAGGCTTCACAGGGTGAAAAGAACAGCTTTCCACACCTGCACTACATCCCAGCCCAGGGGTGACCTAGAGCTCATCCCAGTGGTGTGTTCATTAAAACATCCATGGAGCCTAACATATCCTTCCCAGGACTGAGCTCTGGGGTAAGGACAATTGAGGAAGACACAGTCACTGCCCTGCTAGTAAACACCCATAGCCAGGGTTTCTCTATTCACCTGTGGGAAGACTCACACTTTGAGACAAAAGATTTTGAACCATTTCCAATATAAGTGGAAACTGAGATGTTATGGATCCACAGAAGAGTTGAAAGGATGACCTGGACTCTGGGATCAGTCCCCAGCCCTTTGCTGAGAACACCCTGCACTGGAATTCATGTCCCTTTCCACCTGCCCTGCTACTTGGGAGTGCTGCAGCTGCCCAGGCCAAGAGCTGGGGAACTCTCTCCAGTTGAAAAGCATTTCTGGGCCAGAAGACCCTTGGCCAACAGGGTCTACTGAAGAAACATTCCTCAGGAGACTTCCAGAAGAGGTGAAAAATAAAAACTTATCTGTCTCAGCCCCAAGAAGATCAGGCCTGGGACCTCTCTGTGTCTGGCCTGACCCTTAGATCCACTCCTACTGACTTGTGTCCTGTCTGCTCTGTCAAAAAAATGGGGACCTGTTTTGCCCCTCTCATCAATTTCTGCTGGTGTCATTGCCATCCTCACACAGAGATGGAGAAGACATGGGTCAGGAAGGAAGCCCCTTTCTCAAGGTATTGAGGGTGATGTTCACACCAAGCTTTCGACAGAGAGGAAGGTCAAGGCCTACTCACTCCTCCTCAGAAGGGGTCTCATATCCTGCCTGGGTCCTGGTGATGATGCTGGACTGATGCCACTAACATTGCAACCTTGACATTCTCTTTTAACAATATCCCAAATGTCATTTTTTTCTCCTCTGATCCTCTAAATCATGTTTCCCTTCAGGTCTAGCACGAGGCTCTCTCTTGCTCTCTCCCATGGAGCCCACTGAGCAGCTGTCCATGAATTCTGAGAACCTCAGTGTTGGTAACACTGACATTTTCCTTGACTCACACACACAGCAGCACCCCTGCAGCACCACTGGGAAGCTTCATCTAGATTAAAGATGTCTAGGACAATCTGGACCTGAGAAAATCACTTCTGGGGTGAACAAGTGACATTGCCCAGTCAAACACTTTCATTCTTTTGTTCCACTGGAAAAATACTGACACATACAGGACAATCAAGTCTTACTGAAAAGCAATGCATTTCCACAGAATGCATGCTCCAAAAATACCCCTCAAACCATCATGTGGGCCACTTGATCTTCATCATGACTTAAAGCAGCTACCTTGGCTCTCTGCATGTAAAGGTTTTTCAGAAGGAAACAAAAAAATATTTAACAGTAGCATCAATAGGGCATGATGGAGATTCTCCCATCCCAGAGCCAAGGTCTTCATGGAGCCATCTGTTTGTCACACCATGCCCCAGATCCTCACACCTATCAGGAACCTGAAGCCAGGGGTTCTCCAGACAAAAGCAAGCAAGAAAATCCCCTGAGTCATCACTCAGATTAGTCATTAGGAAGAAGTGGTATTAGAATATGTACAATGTTAAAGAGGGGAAGAACACAAACTGGGGCCTGTTAGGGGGCAAGTGGGAGGGAGAGCATCAGAATACACAGCTAATGTATGCAGGGCTTAATACCTAGGTGAAAGGTTGAAAGGTGCAGCAAACCATGCCAAACTTTGACCTGTGTAACAAACCTGCACGTCCTGCACATGTATCCCAGAAATTGAAATCAAATTTATAGAAAAAAGGACATTGCCAGAGTAGGCAAATCTAGAGAAACAGAAAGTAGATTAGCGGCTGCCTAGGGCCAGGGGTGTGGGGCTTGGGATAAAAGAGAAGTGGCTACTAATAGCTATGGGGTTTCCCTGAGGGAATGAAAAGATTCTAAAATTAGATTGTGACAATGGCTGCACAAACATGTAAACATAGTAAAAACACTACATCACCCATGTTAAATAAGTGAATTGTTTTGCATGTCAACTATATGTCAATAAAGTGGTTTAAAGAAAAAGAACACTTATGGTGGGGACTTGGAGCTGTCGCGGTGGTCTGCAACAAGAGAAAAAAAAACAAAATGCCATGAGCATCAGAGCATGCTGAGTGCTGCTGGTGCAGGTCTTTTCACTTGGTGACATTAGAAAACCAGATGGCAGGCTAGGCGCGGTGGCTCACACATGTAATCCCAGCACATTGGGAGGCCACGGCAGGCAGATCATGAGGTCAAGATATTGAGACCATCCTGGCCAACATGGTGAAACCCCATCTATACTAAAAACTACAAAATAAAAGCTGGGCCTGGTGGTGGCATGAGCCTGTAGTCCCAGCTACTCAGGAGGCTGAGGCAGTAGAATTGCTTGAACCCAGTAGGTGGAGCTTGCAGTGATCCAAGATCACACCACTTGCACTGTAGCCTGATGAAAGAGAGACTCTGTCTCAAATAAAAAGAAACAAACACACAAAAAAAGAAAACCCCAGATGTCAAACATTGATGAAGTCACTAGCCCCAAACTAAGCATAGGGGATGCTTACAGAATATGTAGTGGGTTTGGAATATTTAGCAAGTGTCTATGCTGGCTGGGAAATACAAAATTATCTTTCAAGAAGAAAATGCTGCTACTGAGAAATATGCACATGACCAGTTTGTAGGTGATGCCCTCTTTTGAAGGACATCATCCATCAGGCCTCAGTTGGTCATAATCTCCAGTGACCAGTTGCTAAGAGTCCATCCACAATGGTCTGAGGCCTGATATTTGATGGCAGTCAAAAATCATATTCACTTCATAGTCTAGAAACTCCACAAAAAAAATTCCAGACATATAAATGTATGTTACCATGTCAGAGGCTACTTCCTCCTCACTGCCAAGTGTACACTCCTCTGGGTCGTCAACAGGAGGTAGGAGAACACAGAGTGACAGTCAGTGCATCGGTTCTGCTGAGGAATCTCACAAGGAGCTTTGGGGAATGTGGATGGGGGCTCGAGTGTGTGGAGCTGGGCGGTTGACTAGCATGGACTGAGCTGCTGCTGGACCAATCTCCTTGGTGTTGAGGGAAGGCAAAGAAGAGGGGCAGAAAGAAATGAAAGAGCCTTGGCTTTCTAGATAGGGCAACCTCATTACTGTGAAATAGTCACCTTAAGAACCAGTTAATAAAGAAAGGCACTGTATATAGAAACAAGAAATACATTAGGGCTGCCTAGAACCAGGGGTGCAAGGTTGGGAAAAATAGAAGGGTGCGTATTAATGAGATTTCTTTGAGGAGAAATGAAGAGGTTTTAAAATTAGATTGTAATATGCATGCATAGCCTATAAATATAGTAAAAACACCAAATCACCCACTTTAAATGGGTGAACTGAGTTGCATGTGAACTACATCCCAATGAAGCTATGTTAAACAAAGAATACGTATGGTGGTGATATTCACCTGCTGCATTTTCCTGCAGTAAGAGGAAAAAAAACCATCATGAGAATCAGATCATACTGGGTCCTGACTGCACAGGTCTTTTATTCACTTGGTGGTGGTAGAAAACCAGGTATCAAACAGTGATCAAGTCACTGACCCCCAAATAAAGCATAGAGGATGCTTGGAGAAAGGGCTGTGGGTTTTTGTCTTTGGTTTTGGACAGATTATTGCTCTGTCACCCAGGCTGGAGTGCAGTGGCATGATCTCGGCTTACTGCAACCTTAGCTTCCCAGGTTCAAGCAATTCTCCTGCCTAACTCAGCCTTCCAAGTAGCTGTGACCACAGGTGCCTGCCACCACACCCAGCTAATATTTGTATTTATAGTAGAGATGGGGTTTCATTATATTGGCCCTGTCTGCCTCAGCCTCCCAAAGTGCTGGTATTCCATGTGTGAGCCACTGAGGCAGTGGATTTTCACGGGATATTTAGCAAGTCCATGTTGGCTGCCAAATATAAAATTATTTTTCAGGAAGAAAATGTTGCTACTGAGAAATAGGCTCATTACTAGTTTGTCAGTGATGTCATCTTTTGACTGACATCATCAATCAGGCCTCAGTTGGTCATAAACTGCAGTGACTGGTAGCTAGAGTGTATGACAGCTGAGGCCTGATTCACAATGGCAGTCAAAAATGATACTCACTTGATATTCTAGAAGACCCAGAAAAAGACATTTCTCTTCAAGACAAAGAAATGCATCTTACTATGTGAGGTGATGTCTCCTCCTGAAGCCTCTCAGACTTCTCTGGGTCTTGAACAGGAGCTAGGAGAACACAGAGAGACAGTCAGTGCACTGGTGCTGCTGAGGAATCCCACAAGTAGGCTTGGGGGATGTGGACCGAAGCTGCAGTGTATGGAGCTGAGCTGCTGACAAACATGGACTGAGCTGCTGCTGGACCACTCTCCTTGATGTTAAAGGAAGGCAAAGGAGAGGGGCAGAAAGAAATGAAAGAGCCTTGGCTTTCTAGCTAGGGCAACCTCATCAATGTGAAATAGTCTGAGAACTGCTTAATACAGAAAGGCACTGTATGGCTCAGCGAGAGCATCTCATCACACCTGCTGCCCACGTGAAGGTCTAGGCAAATCCCAATATTTTATGAAAAGTTACAGGATTGTTTAACTTCTGTGGATCTATATATCCTGCTAGTACATTTATTATCTATCTTGTTGTATTTTTAAAATTGTAGTAAAGCATACATATTTATTATTTTAGTTATTAACTGTGCATTTTAATATTATATTCAGTAACATTCATGATGCTGTGTCAATAAAGAGAAAAATCTAAATTCATAATCTAGCTTCCACCTTGGGCAATGAAAGAAAACAGCAGTGTAATGTCAAATAGAGGAAAAATACATAATGATTGCAGAAATTAATGGAATAAAAAACAGGAAATCATCAGAGAAAATCAACAAAACCAAAAACCAGTTCTTTGAAAAGATCAGTAACATTGATAAACCTCTACCTTGTCTAACCACAAAGGAGAAGAAGGAAGTCATGATGTACTAATAATATCAGTTGAAGACAAATGGAATAAAAAATGTTTTATTATGGTTTTTGCTTCAGCAGCTTTAGGACAAATTAAAAGTCAACTCTGGTGCCAGAAAAAAATAATAATAATAAAGGAATATTATGAACACATCTGTGCTCACACTTGGATACATTATATAAAATGAGCTAATTTTTTGGATCTGTTTCAGAAGGTTAAAAGTCTTCTCAGGATAAATGAATCATCTGAATATGCCTGTATTTATTTTAGAAATTGAATCAATAATTAGTATCTTCTCAAAAAAACAAAACAAAACAAAACAAAACAAAAAACACTACCTTCAGATGAATTCACCGGTAAATTCTACCAAAATTCTTACAAAGAAACATAGTCTTACCATACAAGCAAGTAACCATAATTTTAGCATTGCCTTAGTTACATTTTTTAAATTATGTTTCTAAACAAAACACAAGAAGGTTTATAACTGCTGTATTCGTAATTGCCCAAAATGAAAGTAAATGTCTAAATATTTGAGATGTCCTTTACTATCAAGTGAACCAAGTCTGGGCAACATGGTGAAACTCTGTCTCTACAGAAAAAGTAAAATTTAAAAAAATAGCTTGGTATAAAGGCATATGCATTATAGTCATCTGCTTGGGAGGCTGAGGTAGAAGGATCACCTGAACATGGGGAGGTCAAGATTGCAATGAGCTGTGATTACACCAATGCACTCCTGGGTGACAAAATGAGACCTTCTCACAAAAACAAAGAAACAAAAAGAACCAAACTCTGAGTTGTCAATGTGACTTTACTTGTGTAGTTGCATCATCCACCAATTTAATGCATTTCAATGGGCACAAATGAAATGAAGAACATGACACAGCATTTACTGAGTTTCTCTCATATGGGACACTGGATGAGTACACTGTAAGTATTTGCTTCAATAAACTTAATGATATAATTTCCACCCTACCTTCATTGTCATTGCGGCAAATTTTCTTACGCCTCCATTTTTTTGCTGCCCAGCTCCTGGCACGGCCAGCCAAACCTGCAAGGCAGAAATGTATTATAATAAAGACAGTGCTTGACATCTTGCTGGCAGAGGACCACAGAGAAATTGGTAAAAACTTTCTCAGTCTAAACTTTTGATCCTAGTTTTCACCAACTGCTTTTCAATGCTACCTGAATTAGACTTGGGTTCTAGGAAGATTTGTTTGTGCAGGCAGATACCTTTATTCAGATGAGACAATATAGAAAAACAGAAGTTCCAAGTTACCAAAAATAGGCTGGGTTCCAATCCTACTTAGAATCTGCACATACCTGGGAGAGGGATATGAAACCATCTGTGCCTCTCTTCCCTATTCTCAGATGTGAAAACGTTAGTAGATCTAGGCTATAGACCAACTTAGGTCTATAGTGTCTAAAAGGATGAAATGAAGATAAAGAATTAAAAAGACTCATGTTTTTGGAAATGCCCTAAAATGTTCAATCAATGTAGGGAAGAATAATCCAGATACTTGGTAGTGGTTGAATACAGAGAGGGAGCTTGCATATCTCTGTGTAGGGTAGGATGGAAAGTGACTTTACAGTTTCCATGGTCACATGATTTCCAGCTCATGACAGAGAGCTGTGATTTCCCTGATCCCCAAGTCAACTCCAAGGGACAGGCAGGGAAGGGGCTACAACCCATATTTTCCAATTCAGTGAATTAAAACTCAGACATTTTGAGTGACTTGCCCAGAGTCACCACAGTGAGGAGTGATAGATCTGAGGTAATAATGTAGTTGGTTCCCTAGGGTAGAGATCCTGGAACACCTGAGTCCTCTAGATCATGCCCTGGACCCTGGACCGAGAGATCTTCTCAAAAGCTTTGTAAAATTCTGCTGCCCCGGTATTTCTGTGGGATGGTTGATGCTCTGGAAAGGTGGCAGGTGGCTTACTGCATTTACTGACCTACTCTATTATCCCTATGTTGTCACTTTTATTAGTTTTATGACCCATAAGGCAAACATTTTAAGTCTCTTCATTATGATGCATGGTCTGAGATTTTACCTGAATTCACTCTTTCCACCCATCAGGTGATTCTCATCTGCTGGGCTGGAGCTGGCCTGCCATAAAAGAAGACACACGACATACCATGGAGCTGTTGTGTGCCCCACTCCTGTGCACACTGTTGCCTTGCTTCTGCTTTCCCAGCTCAGACAATCCTAATTCTGGCTCCCAAACCAATCCTGTACATCCCTCTCAGTTCTCAGACTTGCCTGAACTGTTGGATATTTTAATCACTGTTGTGACCATGACTGGTGACATTTCATATATCATAGTATATGTTTATCTTTTTATATATTTCTTAATAGCATTTAACTTATTGTTTCAGATTTTTAGGAACATTTCTGGGCTAGGTGTGCTGGCCCATGGCTATAATCCTGACATTTTTGGAGGTTAAGGCAGAAGGATTGCTTGAGGTCAGACATTTGAGACCAACCTGGGCAACATGGTGAGACCTCGTCTCTACAAAAATTCTAAAAATTACCAGATGTGGTGGTGAGCCCTTGTATCCCTAGCTACATAGAAGACTGTTGTGGGAAGATCATTTGAGCCTAGAAGATTGAGGCTGCAGTGAGCTATGATCACACCACTGCACTCCAGCCTGGGTGACAAAGCAAGACCCTGTCTTTTTAAAATAAAAAGCATTACTGTGTCACAAGTATCCCCATTTTATTTCTCATTATCTAATATTGCTGTTTTCATCCTGAGGCTTAATTGCTTTACTAAGATTTAAAAAAAGGTTTTTTTTTTTAATGAAAAGGTACTACTTAAAGCAGGTCATATGCACACCTTTTTATAAATTCTAGTTTTATATGCCATATATCTAGAATTTACACTCTTGATGTACTGAGTCTTCTTAGAACCAGCCTCCCCATATGTAACACCAGTATAATTCCCATTTTATACCTGACTCAAAACATTAAGAGGATAGAATAAAATGAAAGAACAGTCTGTATACCACATAATGCACACTGAATCACAAAGTGAAGCTTTCCCTAGCTCAAAGGTGAAAAGTGCACAGTTAATGTCCTCTGCAGAACCCATAGCAAAATAAAATTTTGAGAAAATATGCACTTTGGCTACCCAGTGAAGTTAGAAGAAAAGAGTCACAGGTCATCATCAAGACTTCCCCAACATTGGCTTTTATTTTTAAATAATGAAATACTGATTCTTTCCCCTGCTTTCTTTCATGTTCTCTTTGCTTTTCTGCATACCCTATCTTGGGAATCACTCCGTAGCAATAAAAAGACATTCTCCTTTATGTAGAAGTACCAGCTTATTTTTTTTCTTAGAAAGAAACATTTAATAAGGACTGACAAACAAGCCATGTCTGTGTCTTGAGTGGTGGCAAGACAATATGATGGATCCCTGTGCCATTACCCCTCACACCCCTCAGACTGAGGGCAATGTATACCAAAGGGAAGGGTTGGTTCAGAAGGAAGGTGTGGGACAATTGAAGTACATTAAGGTCTTTTTACCTATAGGCAGGGTTTATAGTAAGTACCTGCTCTACCCAGTGGCTCACAATGCCCCGCTCCACAGCCCCACCCAATGTCTCACAATGCCCCACCCCATAGCCCCACCCAGTAGCTCACAATGCCCATCCCTGCTACTGCCCACCTGTGGTCACCATGCCCCTCTGTGTGACTGCATTATTCATCCTGGGCTGCCTGAGCTTTCCAGACCTGAGAAAAGTGTGTGTGTGGAGGGGAGGGTGGTTGTTATTGGAAGTCACCCTGGATGCTGAACTCAGTAGAAAACCCTAGTTACTAATATCAGTTCCATTAGCATCTCTGGTTTTCTGAGTCTGGTAGCTTTCATTTGCTCAACGAATGTAGTGATACACAAATGTTTGACTGATTTTGTAACTAAATGCTCCTCTCCTGTCTTACAAGTGTTAGTTTTTGTCTTCAATTTGACCATAGCAAAAAAATGAAATGTTTCCTCTCTCCTCCCCTTTTCCAACCTGTAGGAAGGGGAGCCATGAAAAAAAACTCTTTTCCACAGTCAGGGTCTGGCCTTCTAACTCCAAGTCTTTACCTTACAAATTCAAGTCTAAAGTCATTTCATCTCTTTTGGAACCTGTAACCATGAGCTAGCTCTACCTGTCTTTCAGAACAAGGAGGTAAACAAAGCCCATGAAGTTACTGGAGTAGGGCTGAAGAGACATTCATGTCAAAGTGGAAATTTTAAAGTAATCAGAGCTCCAGGGCTAAACTTTTGGGTAAAACCACAACAAAAACAACTTTTTTACAGCTCTGGCAGTAACATTTCATACCTTTTGCAGTCATTTTAAGCATATCCCTCAATTTTTTCTTTGGTTTTCAAATTACAATTGGAGCTGCTTCTGTCAAGGTGACTTAAAACCATCTATTAAGAACACCGTATAATCCCTTCCATGGCAAACTCTACTTTAAATTTAAGAAGTCTCCAAATAATTGAGTCTGAATTATTCCAACTATTAGCTTCCTTATTGAATAGGAGAAAAGAAATGATTGGGCCTTTAACCAGCTCCTTCACTGAGGTGCCACAGTAGCTGGATAGGTAAGGCTAGAGAATGGGATGGAGACTCCAAAACTGGAGTATCTGAATTTTCATCAGGGAAAGGGAGAGACTAGACCAAAAAGGCCTCAAGCAAGAAGGCTCAACAACAAAGACAAGAGGCGGGACTAGCCTTTGTCCCCCATGCCCAGCCCCAGGAAAGCTGGCTATAGGCAGGAGGTAGTGGAATCTGAGGATGTCTCTGGGGTGAGGGGATGGGAAGGAGGTGAGGGAGGTGTTGGCCAGAGATGTGCCAGAGAGCAAATGGCGCCCATGGCTTCTTTACCTTTGCACCTCTTTGATTTTATGGGCTGCATGTGCTGGACCTCCACCACTCTGGGATGTAACACGGCAGGCTCTGCAGTGGTGGATGCTGGTTCTGCAGGTGCCACAGACTGGCCACAAGGCTCACAGCAGGCACATCTGAGGCCAGCACTGGGGCATAGGCAATTCCCCATGGGTGATCTACAAGGGGACTTTCAAAACAAAACAACACACATTTCAAAACAGAAAAAAAAAACAAAACAAAGCAACACACACACACAAAGAAAAAAAAACAAAACAAAGCAACAGACAAAATAAAATAAAATAAAGAAAAAAAGCAAAGCAACAGACCAAGCGCCAAGGGCACAAACACTTCCGTGAGAGTAGTCAGAGCTTCTCCTCCTCCCACTACCAGCTTCCGACTGAAGGCTGCTGGTCCTGGCTGATGCCTGCCCCCCAAAAAGCATTCTATGTCACCGGGTTACCATTACCAGGAAACAACAAAGTCAGGCCAGTGACTCACAATGCCACTTCCCACAACCCCATCCAATGGCTCACAATGCCCATCCCTGCTGCTGGCCACCTGTGGCCACCCTGCCCCTCTTGGCAACTGCATTATTCATCCTGAGCTGCCCAAGATAACCCATTTTTCACTATAGGCCTCAAAAAACTCAGAAATGTCCCTTCATAGATCCTATATATAGAGAGTGTCTAACCTGTGAATAAAAACAAAGGTTTTATTCTGTGTGATAAATCCACAAACACAAAGCATTTTCACAGAATCCTTTGGGGCCCACCTCTCACCTTCAGCTCCCTGTTCTTAAGTTATTTGGGCTTCTGTCTTGTATGATCTGTCAGGTTCTAGGCCTTGTAAGGGTAAGTTCCATGTCTCCACTCACTTATATGTGCCCAGGTTGGCTCTTTGGAGGCTCTTCATGCTGACTGAGGCCACCGATCCTTCGCATTGTTCTTTGAATCCACTTGACAAGAAATACTCATCCTGAAATGATGCTTTAAAAGCGATGCTTCCAGTCAATTGCGGGTCCACTGTATTATGGATCCCTAGTATCCAATACATGGCATTTAAGAAATGAATGAAAAATGAGTGAATGAATTCAAGTATGCCTACAAGGTGAGAGAAAAGTGGTCCTACTTACTAGGTGTGCTATGAAGGCATCTGGGACCATTGGCTTTGCTATTTCCTAGTAGGCCTGGGGCTTTGAAGGCTGGTATTTCCTCATTCTAAACCTCAGATTCCAATAAATTACCACCAAGTGGACAAAGGTCCATGGGCCAGAGCTCTTGGGGTGAACAACATACCTTTTTTGGTTGTGAATCATGGAAACAAACTATAAAAAACTAAAAACCATATTTGTATGCTGACTACCTGCAAGCCATGGTGAGAAAACACTCTGTATACATGATCTTATTCAATGCTTGTTACAAATCCAAGTGGATTTTTAGATAAACTTTCTATTCTAGAGCTTTTTGGAACAAGAGGCTAGTGTACTGCGCTTCCACCTACTCAGCAGCAGATTCAGATATTTGTTATCTGATGGCCAGTCGCATTACATGTAAACTCCTAAATGCTTCTCCTCTTCCTCTTGTGATTTTATAGCAAATCCCACACATCATAGAATTTCCTCCCTGACTGTCTTGATACATGTCTGTAAAAGATACAATTCTTGTTTGTTCTTTCAACACAACATCTCTGTCACCCAGGCTAGAGTTCAGTGGCATGATCTTGGTTCACTGTGGCCTCTCCTGCCTCAACTTCCTGAGTAACTGCAACTACAGACTCACACCACCATGCCCAGCTAATAGTTTTATTTGTATTTTAGTAGAGACAGGGTCTTGCTATGTTGCCTGGGCTGGTCTACAATTCCTGAATTCAAAGGATCTTCCTGCCTTGACCTCCCACACTACTGAGATTATAGGTGAACTGCCATGCCTGGAGACAAGAACTCTTTAAAAACTATAATCCCAATACCATCATCAACCAACCATCACACACCACTGCTCTTTATCACTGTCAACTCTCCTTATAGCTCCAAATTTCCAGTCATTTCATGTATTTATTGTTTGAATCAGGATCCAAATAAAGTCTCTCTTTGGGATTGCGTGATTCACCTCTTAGGGTTTTTTTGATCCTGACAGCTTCCCATTTTGATCTCTGTGCTGTCCCTTGCAGTCCATTTACTGAATAAATCAGGCCATTTCCCCATAGTTTGTATTATGCTAAGTGTATTCTCATTATGCTGTTTCTCATACTGTGAATTTTGCTAATCATATCTTGTGATGTTGGTTAACTTGATCTTCACTTTGTTCTAGTTTTGATAAATTAGTCTTGTTCTCAAGACTTGGTGAGATTCAGGTTAGACTTGAGGGTTAGGGCAAAAATGCTGTGCTAGTTTCTTCTGGGAGGAGGTGTGTACTCTCTGGACATCTTTTTTTTTAATTGGTGATGTTAATGGCCATTGATCAATTATGGATTGAACAATGAAGGCATTGTTGTATCATTCCTTCTTCATTTATGAGCTGCCACACTTCCAGAAAGAGATACTGCTACCCTAAGAAGGGCCTTGCATGAAGAAAAAAATGAAGTAAATATAAAAAAGAGATGCTGCTTCTTATGAACTGTGTTACTCACTTGTACAACTTATATAGAAAACAACAGTTCATGGCTTGATTTCTTCTGTTTACCATTTTTCAAAATGATGGGCTGTTTCATTTATATCGTTCAATGGTGACCACTTACATTAATTAATTAATTTAGACAGGGAGGGTCTGGCTCTGTTGCCCAGGCTGTATGCATAGAAGCAGTCATGCCACTACAGCCTCACACTTCTAGACTCAGGTGACCCTCCCAACTCAGCTTCCTGAGTAGATGGGACCAAAGACACGGGCCCTCAAACCTATGTAATTTAAAAAATATTTTGTTGAAACAAAGTCCCCCTATGTTGCACAGGCTGGTCTTGAACTCCTGGATGAAGAGATTCTCCTAACTCAACCTCCCAGAGTGTTAAAATTAAAGGAATGAGAAGCTGTGCAAGCCCACTTTTATTTTTTTAAAAGGATCATTATGAATGCAGATATTCAAACATATCTGATATATCTCAATTCACTGCAACTATTATCCTTACTAATGTACAAAATGTCCTATCTTTGCTTAGAAGGAGGCCCTTCAGATTGGACCTTCAGACATGTTGAAATCATCCTAATAATCTTTGATAGATTCTTTGCTATCCAGAGTGACAATATGTTCCAGGCTCCTTACACATTTCTGGCCTAGACCTGGGATCAGCACTTTCTCTAAGAAGCCTTGCTTCCTTTCATTGAGCAATGGTATTTTGAGACTACAATCTTGGTGCTAGGGGTAAATAGTATAATTTTAAAACTTAAAAAACTGCCTGGCTGTCTGTAATCCTAGCACTTTGGGAGGCTGAGATGGGTGGATCACCTGAGGTCATGACTTTCAGACCAGCCTGAACAACATGGTGAAACCCCATCTGTACTAAAAATACAAAAAATTAGCCAGGCATCATGGCAGGAGCCTGTAATCCCAACTACTTGGGAGGCTGAGGCAGGAGAATCACTTGAACCTGGGAGGCAGAGGTTGTGGTGAGCTGAGATTACGTCATTGCACTCCAGCCTAGGCCAAAACAGCAAAACTCTCTCAAAAAGAAAACTTTAAAATAATTTAAAAATTAACAGCTTTATAGAGGCATAATTTACAAATAAAATCTACCCATTTTAAGTGTACAATCATTGTGTGTGTGTGTGTGTGTGTGTGTGTGTGTGTGAGAGAGAGAGAGAGAGAGAGAGAGAGAGAGAGAGAGAGAGAGAGACAGACAGACAGAGACAGAGAGAGAGAGAGAGATTACTCTGATACCAAGGCAGTGTTGCCATCATGGCTCACAGCAGCCTCAACCTCTTGGGAACAGGTGATCTTCCTGCCTCAGCTCCCTGAGTACCTGAGACTACAGGCTTGTGCCACCACACCTGTTTAAGTGTTTAATTATTTGTAGATAGGGAGTCTTTTTATGTTTCCCAGGCTGTTCTTGAACTCCTGGGCTCAAGTGATCTTCTTGCGTGGCCTCCCAAAGTGTTGGGATTACAGGTGTGAGCCACTGCAGTTGGTCTAATTCAATGATTTTTAGTATATTTAGTATATTTACAGAATTATGTAACAATCACCAAAATCTAGTTTAAGGACATTTCATCATCACAGAAAGAAACTTGTGCCCATCAGAGTCACTTTTAAGTCTCATTCCCAACCCTAGTCAACAAGTAAGCTGCTTTCTATCTCTATATTAGGCTGTTCTGGACCTTTCATATAAACGAAATCATGTGACGTGTGTTCTTTTGCATCTGGCTTCTTTCACGAAGCATTGCATTGCTGAGGTTGATCACTGTGGTAGCATGCCTCAGAACTCATTTTTGATTGCTGAATAGTATTCCTTTGTATTTCCCACATTTGAATTCCTTTGTCAGTTGATGGGCATTTGGCATGTCTCCACTTTTTGGTTCTTGTGAGTGGTGGTGTTGTTTCACCTACATTCACCTACAAGTCTTTGTGTGAACATACATTTTCATTGTTCCTGGTTAGATACCTAGAAGAAAAGTTACTGACTTTAAGGCAATTTCACTTTATTTTATTATTATTTTTGTCCTGAGCCCCTTGTGACTTCTAATAGAGAAGCTGATTTTATTTTTAACATTTTGAGAAACTGTCATACTATCTTCCAAAAAAGTGGCTGTACCATTTTACATTCCCACTGGCAGTGTATGAGGGTTCTGTTCTCCACATCCTCTCCAGCACTTGGTGTTATGCGTCTGCTTGGTTGTATTATTCTAGTGGGTGGAAAGAGACACCTCGTTTTTGATTAATTTGCATTTTCCTAGTGACTAACGATGTTGAATGCTTTTTAATGTGCTTATTGGACATTAAAATATTATCTTTGGAGAAATGTTTCTTCATGTTCTTTTCCCATTTTTAAGTTGGATTGTCTTTTAATATTGAGTTGTAAGAGTTCTTCTGGATATATCAGTTATTAGACATATGATTTATAATCTTTTCTCCCATTCTGCGGCTGTCTTCCCCTTTCTTGATTGTATCTTTTGATATGTCAAAGGTTTAAATTCAGCTGATGCTCAATTTTTTATTTTCTTGCTTTTTCCCTTTCCTCCTTTTCGAAGTCTCACTAGGTGGCCCTGACAGGTCTTCAACTGAGCTTTTGATGTATCTAAGACATCAGTGCCTTACACAAGATCACAAAAATTTACTCTTACATTTTCTTAGAGTTTCATTGTTTCTAGTTTTACATTTAGGTCTGTGATCCATTTTCAGTTAATTTTTGTGTATGGTGTTAGGCAGGGACCCAAATTAATTTATTTGTACATGAATATCAGTTGCCTCACCACCATTCATTGGAAAGTCTATTCATGGTTGGAAACAGTGGTGCATCACTGTCATCCCAGCACTTTGGGAGGCTAAGGCTGGAGTATTGCTTGAGTCCAGGAGTTTAAGGCTAACATCTGCCTAATTCTCCCCATAATTTCTCCAACATCTGCCTACAAATTGTTGCATTTTCAATGACATAGATGAAACTGGATGACATTATGCTAAGTGAAATAAACAGAGCACCGAAAGACAAACACTGCATGATGTCATTCATGTGTGGATCCTTAAAAAGTTGAACTCTGCTTAGGAACTGACTCATTAAAAAAAAGGAAAAAAAGAAAGAAAAAGAAAAAAGAAAAAAAGAAAAAATGTCAAACTCATAGAAGCAGAGAGTAGAATGGTGTTTACCCAGGGCTGGGTGTGTGTGGGGGAGAAATTAGGCAGATGTTGGAGAAATTATGGGGAGAATTAGGCAGATGTTAGCCTTAAACTCCTGGACTCAAGCAATACTTTAGCCTTGGCCTCCCACCACTGATTCCAACCATGAATAGACTTTTCAACAAATGGTGGTGAGGCAACTGGACATTCACATACAATAATTTGAGTCCCTAACACCATACACAAAAATTAATTGAAAATGGATCACAGACCTAAATGTAAAACTAAAACAGTAACTCTTAGAAAACATAAGAGTAAATGCTTATGATCTTGTGTAAAGCACGTGATGTCTTAGATACATCAAAAGCTCAGTTGAAGACCTGTCAGGGCCACCTAGTGAGACCTGGAAAAGGAGGAAAGGGAAAAAGCAAGAAAATAAAAAATTGAGCATCAGCTGAATTTAAACCTTTGGCATATCAAAAGATACAATCAAGAAAGGGGAAGACAGCCGCAGAATGGGAGAAAAGATTTATAAATCATATGTCTAATAACTGATATATTCAGAAGAACTCTTACAACTCAATATTAAAAGACAGTCCAACTTAAAAATGGGAAAAGAACATGAAGAAACATTTCTCCAAAGATAATATTTTGAATGTCCAATAAGCACAGTAAAAAGCATTCAACATCATTAGTCACTAGGAAAATGCAAATTAATCCAAAACAAGGTGTCTCTTTCCACCCACTAGAATAACTACAACCAAGCAGATGCATAACACCAAGTGCTGGAGAGGATGTGGAGAACAGAACCCTCATACACTGCCAGTGGGAATGTAAAATGGTACAGCCACTTTTTTGGAAGATAGTGTGACAGTTTCTCAAAATGTTAAAAATAAAATCGGCTTCTCTAGCAGAAGTCACAAGGGGCTCAGGACAAAAATAATAATAAAATAAAGTGAAATTGCCTTAAAGTCAGTAACTTTTCTTCTAGGTATCTAACCAGGAACAATGAAAATGTATGTTCACACAAAGACTTGTAGGTGAATGTTCACAATACCACCACTCACAAGAACCAAAAAGTGGAGACATGCCAAATGCCCATCAACTGATGAAGGAATTCAAATGTGAGGAATACAAAGGAATACTATTCAGCAATCAAAAATGAGTTCTGAGGCATGCTACCACAGTGATCAACCTCAGCAATGCAATGCTTCGTGAAAGAAGCCAGATGCAAAAGAACACACGTCACATGATTTCGTTTATATGAAAGGTCCAGAACAGCCTAATATAGAGATAGAAAGCAGCTTACTTGTTGACTAGGGCTGGGAATGAGACTTAAAAGTGACTCTGATGGGCACAAGTTTCTTTCTGGGATGATGAAATGTCCTTAAACTAGATTTTGGTGATTGTTACATAATTCTGTAAATATACTAAATATACTAAAAATCATTGAATTAGACCAACTGCAGTGGCTCACACCTGTAATCCCAACACTTTGGGAGGCCACGGCAAGAAGATCACTTGAGCCCAGGAGTTCAAGAACAGCCTGGGAAACATAGAGACTCCATCTCTACAAATAATTTAAACACTGAAAGTTAAAGGATGGAAAATACATTCCCCACAAATAGTAACCAAAAGAGAGTTTGGGTTGTTATACTAATATCAGACAAAATAAACTTTATGTCAAAAAAAAATTGCAAAAGATAAGGATATTACATTAATAGAAGGGCCAGTTCACCAAGAAAACATAATAATCATAATCATATATTTCATAAACTTCCCAGCCCTAAAATGCATCAAGCAAACTGACAAAATTTAAGGAAGAAATTCAGTTCTACAAAAACAGTTGGAGACTTTCATATCCCACTTTTTTTTTGAGACAGAGTCTCACTCTGTTTCCCAGGCTGGAGTGTAACGATGTGATCTTGGCTCACTGCAACCTCTGCCTCCCAGGTTCAAGTGATTCTCCTTCCTCAGCCTCCCAAGTAGCTGGGATTACAGGTGCCTGACACCATGCCTGGCTATTTTTTTTATTTTTAGTAGAGATAGGGTTTCGCCTTGTTGGCTAGGCTGGTCCCGAACTCCTGACCTCAGGTGATCTGCCCACCTTGGTCTCCCAACGTGCTAGGATTACAGGCATGAGCCAGCACACCCAGCCCTACTATGCCACTGTTAACAATGAGTAGAAAACTAAACTGAAGATCATTAAGAAAATAAATGGAACAACACCATCAACCAATTGGACCTAACAGACATACACAGGACACTGCATCCAACAGTAGAAGAACACACATTTTTCTCAAGTGCACATGGAACATTCTCAAGGATGGACAATATATTAGCCCAGAAGAGGATTAATTAACTTTAAAGACAGAAAGTATACAAAGCATCATATCTAGTAACATTAAATTAATTAACGGGAGAACTTTCTAAAAAATCACAAATTTTTCCATTGTTTGAAAAATTAGATTAGATGTGGTAACTCACACCTGTAATCCTGTAATCCCAGCACTTTGGGAAGCCAAGGTAGGTGGATCCCCTGAGGTCAGGAGTCCAGGACCAGTCTGGTCAACATGGTGAAACACTGTTTGTAATAAAAATATAAAAATTAGTTGAGCATGGTGGCAGGCACCTGTAATCGCAGCTACTTGGGAGGCTAAAGCATGAAAGTAACTTGAATCTGGAAGTCAGAGGGAGGTTGCAGTGAGCAGAGATTGCACCACTGCCATCCAGCCTGGGTGACAGAGCAAGACCCTGTCTCAATAAAAACAAAAGAAAAGAAAAGAAAAACTAAACAACATACTCTTAACTAGCCAGTGTATCAAAAAAGAAATCACAAGGGAATTCAGAAATTATCTAGAGATAAAAGAAATAGAAAACATAACATACCAAAAATGTACAGATTCGAGCAAATGCAGTGCTAAGAAGGTAACTACACACATACCATTTTAGCCCATTCAGGCTGCTATAACTAAATGTCATAAACTGGGTGGGTTATAAACAATAGATATTATTAGAGTTCTGGAGGCTGGGAATTTAATATCAACTCCCCAAAAAAATTTGGTGTCTGGTGAGGGTTCATAGATAGATGTCTTGTTGTGGACTTGGCTGGGAGCAGTGGCTCACGCCTGTATTCCCAGCACCTTGGGAGGCTGAGGTGGGTGGATCATGTGAAATCAGGAGTTGGAGACCAGCCTGACCAATATGGTGAAACCCTGTCTCTACTAAAAATAGAAAAATTAGCTGGGCATGGTGGCAGGCACCTGTAATCCCAACCACTCGGGAGGCTGAGACAGGAGAACTGTTTGAACCCAGAAGGTGGAGGTTGCAGTGAGCAAAGATCGTGCCACTGCACTCCAGCCTGGGCAAGGGTGAGACTTTATGTCAAAATAAAAATAAATAGAAATTTAGCTGTTTTGTTGTGGTCTCATATGGAGAATGAAACAAGGAAACTACTGAAGTCTCTATTTAAAGGGCACTAACATCACTAATCAAGGAAATGCAAATGAAAACCACAATGAGATACAACCTTACTCCTGCAAGAACTGCCACAATTAAAAAGTTGGAAAAGCAATGTCAGCTTGAATGTGAAGAGGGAACACTTTTACACGACTGGTGGGAATGTAAATTAGTACAACCAGTATGGAAAACAGCATGGAGAGTCCTTAAAGAAGAAAAAGTAGAAGTACCATTTCATCCAGCAAGC
>CM052658.1:95513187-95528450 GCA_028533165.1 Leontopithecus rosalia
AAAAAAAAAAAAAAAAAACTATTCTGAAGTTTACAAGAAAGTTTTCGGCAAACCTACCTATGATGAAAAGTTGTCTTCAAAATGTCTAAGCAACAAACACTACTTACTAGCAAAAACACAAAAGAGAAACTAATAACTAAACAATATGGGACCAAATAACCTAAATAGACATTTCTGCAAAGAAGACGTAACATTGAAAACAAGTTTGAAAAACTTAGATAATATCACAAATCACAAGAAAGATGTAAATCAAAACAACACACATGATCTCACTATAATTCATATGGATGTTATCAAAGCAATCAAATACATTAAAAGAGACACAAATGCTGCTGTAAATTTCCACAGAGGAACTCACTTGATAAGAATGTTAATTAGCATACATACTACAAAAACCAGTGGGAGGTTCCTCCAAAAGTTTAACCTATAACTATCATTTCATCTTACAAGTCTACTACTAAGTATACTTTTAGGACAAAAGAAATCAGTCCATGCAAGAGGCATCTGCCATCCTATGTGGACTGCAGCACTATTCACAATTGCCAAGACAAAGAATAGACTTACCTGCTCATCCACAGATGAAGGGATACCTGGTGTATGTGCACAAATAGAATTGTCTTCAGCTAGAAAACCAGAATGAAATTTCATCATTTGGAGCCACACTGTTGAACTTGGAGGACACCATGTATGACCTAAGACAGGCAGAAAAAGAAAAACTAATGTAGAATCCAAAATAAAAGGCTTTATTGCATAGGTCTAGGAAGCACAATAGTAGTTACTAAAGGTTGGAGGGAAGAAGGGGCATGGGCAGAGGTCAGAAATAGGCACAAAGTTACACTTAGATGAGAGGAATGAATCGTTCCTCGCTGGTCCACAGTCAAATGACCAGAGGTTAACACAACATCACACCCTTTTCACAAAATCTGGGAGATTCCAAATGTTTCCACCACAAAGAAATTCACAACTGCTTCTGATAAGAGAAGCTCTAAATATTCTGATTTTAACATTCTTCTGTGTCTGCAGTAATCAAAATGCCCCACTGTAACTCCCCCCATTGTATGCTTTACTATATAACCAATCTTTTAAAAACTATGTAAATATGCAATGCTAAAATTCATGTGGCCCATAAAACACACTGAATTTCCAAAGCAATCCTGAGAAATCCAAACTACCTTGGTTATGTCACACTTCCTGATGTTAAATTTCATTGAAAAGCTAGCAACCCCATTCCACACAGAGCAGTGGAACAGATTAGAGGACCCAGACTGAAACCCTCACCCCTAACACCATCTGATCTTCAACAAAATCCAGAAAAATAAGCTTTGGAGAAAGGACTCCCTCCTTTCAATAGATGGCGCTGGCATAAATGACTACCCAGCTGCAGAAGAAAAACAGTGGGCCCCATGTCTCAGGGTGTACAGACATAAACTCAAGATGAATGAAAGATGTAAATGCAAAACCCCAAACTATGAAAAGCCTGCAAGAGAACCTAGAAACACCCTTCCTGACAGAGGATTTTGCATAGCATGGATGTGTCTCAGTTTCCAAAAGCAAGTGCAACTAAAACAATTATTGCCCAGTGGCACCTAATACACAAAAAAGCTGCTGCACAGAAGAAATGACCAACAGAGTGAACAGATGGCCTGCACAACAGGAGAAAATGTTCCCATGCATGCATCTGATGAAGGCTAATATCCTGGATCTACCTTAAAGATGTAAAGCAAATAAACCAGGAAAACAAAAACTCAATGAAGAAAGGGCAAGGGGCATGAAATCATGTGCCTCAATAGAAAGCTTACAGCAACCAACAGACATGACAACACTTCTCTGCCTCAGTCAGCATCAGAAGAAGGCAAAGCAAAAGCCCACAATATAGTATTTCACACTGGCCAGAATGACGATTAGGATACAGTCCACAAGAACGAATGCAGGTGAGGCAGAGGACAGGGACGCTGCTCTGCTGCTGGGGGAAATGCAAACCAGTTCAGACACCATGGAAAGCAAAGTGGGGATTTCTCAAATGACTTTCTCCACATCACTAATACTCACAAAAATGTCCATGGAAACCATGCTAAGATTCCGTCTCCTTCCACTCACTATGAATACTACCAAAAAACAAAACACAAATTTTGGAAGGCACCAGCCAGTGTAGACTTACAGAAAGGTAACCTCTTCTACACTATTGGTGGAGATGTAAACTAATTTACACACACTGAGAAACAGCAAGCGGTTCCTGAAAAACTTCACGGTACAACTACCATGTCAGCTGGCAGCCCCACCACTGGTTCCACATTTAAAGTAGTTGAAATCTCTGGGCTGAAGAGAGCTATCTGCCTTCCATGGGTACTGAAGCATTTGTAACTGTGGCCAAAGTACAGAACCAACCCACCTCTCCACCCACAGCTGCAGGGATGAAGAAACTGCTGTACAGCTACACCATGGAGTATGTTCCAGCCATAAAGCTCTGGGAAATCCTGCCATCTGCAGCCACATGAAGAAACCTGGAGAGCATCAGGTCCAACAAATGAGCCTGGTAGAGAAAGTCCCATTCCACATGATCTCAGGCATGCAGACTGAAAACATCTTCATTTCCTAGAAGCAGAAAGTTCAATAGGGGTTACTAGAGGTCACCGGGAAGATGGAGAGGGTCTGGGAAGGAATTAGTAATGGGTAAAAACTTCCTCTCAGATGAAAGCAATCAATTCTGGTCTTCTATTCCACAGCAGGGTGACTGGCCTTAACACAAATGTATTATATGTGTCAAAGTAGATAGAAGAAAATATTCTGAATGTTGTTACCACACAAAAATATCATAACTATACGAGGTGAAGAGATGCTAAATAACCCAATTTGATCATTACTCAAAGTACACATGTGTCAAAATCTTCCCTGTACCCTCTCATTACATACATTTCTATATGGCATATGGTGTTTTAAGATATATAAAGAAAACAATGCCAAAATTTATATGGAAATGTGAAACACCCTAAATTTCCAGTTACCCTGAGAAACACAAACCATGTGGCATGTATCACATTCCCTGAGTTCTAATTAAATGAAAATCCCTAGTTAACCAACCCATATGCTACTGGTAAGCACAGAGAAACAGAGACCAGTGAGCAAAATGAGGGCGTTTAATAATAAACAGAAATTTATATAGAGTGAATACATTTTTCAAAACACTACCAAACTGACACAATGGGGAAGATTTTCAAAACTAGGTATCCATATGCAAAAGAATAATACAGGACTCTCATGGTAAGAAACACACAATAATCAACTGAAAAGGATTAAAGATTATACACAAAACTTGCAACCATAAAGCTCCTATAAAGACAACCTCAGTGTGCGGATATTTATTGCAACTTGGATGTATGCTCACAATTTGCAAAAACAAATATACAAGGAAAAGAAAATCGTGGACAATGGACTGCTTTGGTAGTGATTTAGTTTTTTCTTCATTAGTAACCAACAGCACAGCTAACCAAGAAATTATACACATGTGGGGCCACGTCACACTGAAGAGTTTGTGTCTAACAAACAATGAACAAAATGAAAAAGCATACTAAAATCTGTAAGAAATATTTGGGCAAACATTCAGTTGGATAAGGGGTTATTTTTGAAAAGGTATAAGCCAGTAACACTACCGGCTGGCAAAAAAAAAAAAAAAAATCAGAAAAATAACCAAACCAAATAACCTGAAGAGATATTTGTGCAGATAAGAAACTGATGCAACATTTGCAAAAATGTGGTTACCATTACTATGCATGAGAAAAATGAACAGCAAAACCACACTCAGATCTTATCTCACTCCAACTAGAATGAACATTACAAACAGATTAAAATATTTAAAAAGACAACTTCTAGTATGAATTTCCACAAAGGGGAACTGTTTGTGGAAACGTAAATTAGTATTACTGCTATAAAAACAGTTGGGGGTCCTGCAAAGAATAGAAAAGAAAAATAGCATGCCATCTAGCATTACCACTACTGGGGTACACTCAACCTACCTGTCCATCCACAGATAAAGGGATCAAGAAACTCTCATATGCATATACTAGGGAATATTCTTCGGCCACCAAAACAATGAAACTGTGTCATGTGGAGCAACCCAGATGAACCTGGAAAACGTTATGTTAAACATAATGAGCTGGGCCAAGAAAGACAAACACTGAATCTTAAGATGTCTGTCTTAAAGAGGTAGAAAGCACAGCATTGGCTACCAGGGTCTGTCTGGGAGAGAGAGGGGAAGTAGGATTGGTTATGGAAGCAAAGTTATCTTAACCTTAAATGAATCAATCTGAGTGTTCTCCTCAGCCTGGTGACTGGAGTTGACAATATTATTTTTCAAAAGAACAAGAAAGGAGAATTTTATATGTTCTCTCCACACAAAAATAATACCTTATGAGGGAACAGAGATCCTAAGTACCCTGATTTAATCATTACCCAATCTATACGTGTGAAAATGTATCCCTAATTATGCACCTTTATGTTGCGAACGAAAAGTTAACAGAAATAAATACATATTGCTAAAAATCACAGGGAACCATAAAAACAATTCATATCTAAAGGAATCCTGAGAAATTCAAAGTGAGGACCCCAATCCTGGATATTGAATCACACTGCCAAGCTGCAGTTATGCAGCACATATATGGTACCTGGATAAAAACAATACCTAGAATCAGCCGGGCACAGTGGCTCCAGCCTGTAATCCCAGCACTTTGGGAGGCCAAGGCAGGTGGATCACGAGGTCAAGAGATCGAGACCATCCTGGTCAGCATGGTGAAACCCCGTCTCTATTAAAAATACAAAAAATTAGCTGGGCATGGTGGCACGTGACTGTAATCCCAGCTACTCAGGAGGCTGGAGGCAGGAGAATTGTCTGAACCCAGGAGGCGGAGGTTGCGGTGAGTGGAGATTGCAGTGAGCAGATATCGTGCCATTGTATTCCAGCCTGGGTAACAAGAGTGAAACATCTCTCAAAAAAAAAAAAAAAAAACGGATAAAAATGTGGAGGACAAAACAAGATCAATGCAAATATGGACAGTCAACTCACTTTGAAAAAGACCACTGCAGTGTGGAAGGCAGAGTCTGCTCAATGAATACCTTGGAGAAAAATGTTATTTGAATAGAGAAGAGAGAAACAGGACCCTGATTTTACATGATATATAAAAATCAACCCTCCCCCAGCAAAAAACAAACCAAAAAAAAAACCCCAAAGACCAGAACAAAAGACCGTAAAGCACAAATGTTTTAACTAAAACACAGGTTGAGGTCACTTGACTCTCTGCTCACTTTTGCAAAGAGAGAAACAAACACCCTAGAAGAAAAACCTCATTGACAATTAAATGCTTTGTAACTGATAAGTATTTTCTTATAGGGTTGACCAAAATTACGCAAAAATAAACGCAAAATAAACATGGACTACATCAACCTGAAAAGTTTCTGCACGGCAAAGAAACTACCTTCCAAATTAAAAAAGCATCCTATAGATTAGGCAAAAATTTCAGGTAATCATGCAATTCAGGAGTTGTCATCTAAAGTGTACACAAAAAACACTACAAAGTAGCAAAATAATCTAATATTTCGCAAAGGACCTGAACAGACAATTCTGCTACAGAAAATTGAACAACAGATAAAAGGTCCTCAAAATTAACTATTCAACAAAGTTAATTAACTGTGTGTGGTTTAATTGAAATCCACACACAGATAATCTCACACTTATTGAATATTCCTAGAAAGTTTTTTAAAAATAGGAGAGGCCAGACTTGGTGGCCTAGGCCAGTAATCCCAGAACTTTTGGGAGTCCGAGGCAGCAGATCACCTGAGGTCAAGAGTTTGAGACCAGCTTGATCAATATGGAGAAACCCCGTCTTTACTACTGATACAAAAATGAGCCTGGCGCAGTGGTGGGCCTCTGTAGTCCCAGCTACTCAGGAGGCTGAGACAGGAAAATTGCTTGAACCCAGGAGCGCAGGTTGCAGTGAGGCCAGATGGCACCACTGCACTCCAGCCAGGGAAGAAAGAGATTGTCTCCAAAGGAAAAAAAAAAAGGAACACGGGTATGGTTTTGGAGAAAAGGGAACTCATACACTGTAAATTAAAATCAGAATAGACACCAAGGAAAACAGCTAAATACCTAGAGACTCCTCAAAGAATTGACACTACAAACGTCACCTGTTCTATTGTGTTCTAGCTAGGTCTCTTTCTAAAGGTCCTGAAACATCAAAATAACCCTGGACCTCAACTCAGAGGGCCAGGGGCTCGGAGGGTCCCAGGTCCTGCGCTTCACCGCGGTCTCTGGGCCAGGTGCTCCTATACGCTGGACGCGGGTCGCACACCGTTCCCGGCCAGGGTGCGCACGCTGGGGCGGCCAGGACCCCACAACCACCGCCACGCAGACTACTGGGGCCCAGGTGCCCACAAGGAGTCAGGGCCCAAAAGCGAGCCGTGAGGAAGGAGCAGGGAGGCCCGGAGGGTTGCTGAGGGAGTCCATGCCCCGCCACTTACCGCGGAAGCCTCCCTCCTGCTCCTCCAACACCCGGAACAGAAGCTCGCCGCTTCTGGACGCAGCCACTTCTGTTCGCTGGGACGCGGACTCCGCTTTTGCCGGCTGGGACCGCGTGGTCGCTTCTGCTCGCTGGGATGTCGACTGCGCTTCTGCCCACTAGGACCGCGCCCCAGACTCTGGCCGCGGCTTTCGCTCGCTCCGACCACATCGCCGCAGCTTCCGTTCTCTTCAACGACGCCGCGGCTTCTGCCGGGGCCCCGAGGAAAGCGGCGTCTCGGCTTCCCTAGAGGCGCGCACGCCCGCAGCGTCCCTACCGACGGGCTGAAGCACCACCCCCTCTTAAAGGGGCCGCGGCTCGGACTGCACAGAAGCAGCTTCGCGTTGCGGCACAGGCTGAGCCTCTGCCCAGCGCCAGCGGTGGACGAAAGGTCCCCTCCAGTCTCTCCTCCCGGCTCTAGGGCCCTAGAGATCACAGGAGTGGAGCCCTGTGACTCCAGCCTCGAGATTGGCTCCCTTTGCCTGGGGAGCTTCCAGGACCTGCCCCTGCCTTCCTCTGGACCTCAGCTTCATGATCCGAAAAGGAAGCGGCATGGCCGGAGCTCTGGGGTCCCTCAAGCACGGCGCCTCAGGATGCAGGGCGGGCTCCCTGGTCCCTCTGCAGAGGGGGCCCTTAGAACCACGGAAAGCTGGGGGCTGGAGGGACAGTCCAGCAGGGAGGCCTCCCCAGCTTCCCTGTCCGCATCCGTCCTGTGGGAGCCCGGGGGCCTCACCGGGGCTGCCTGGGTCACCCGACTCCCCAGGAGGCAGGCAGGGGTCCTGGGGTCCAGCGCCGCCACACCTTAACTCCATCCTAGGTCAGCGCCCAGAGGAGCCCTGAGGACTGGACCCAGCCTGCCCCTTGCCAGGGAGAGGGACCGGCATCTCATCTGTCTTTGTGACACCCACAGGGGGGACCATGCTGGCCTCTCCCGGGTATTTGGGGCGAGGCGGGGGAATCCCAGCCACCTGGCCATCATGCTGAAACCTCGTCTCTACTAAAAATACAAAAATTAACTGGGCGTAGTGGCGCCCATCTGTAATCCCAGCTACTGGAGGGGCTAAGGCAGGAGAACCGCTTGAACCCAAGGAGGAGGTTGCAGATCTGGGGTCACTGCAGTCTCCACCTCCCAGGCTCAAGCAATTCTGCCTCAGCTTCCCAAGTAGCTGTGATTACTGGCACCCGCCACCGTGCGTGGCTAATGTTTGTATTTTTAGTAAAGACAGGTTTTCACCATGTTGCCTAGGCTCGTCTCAAACTCCTGACCTTGTGATCTGCCATCTTGGCCTCCCAAAGTGCTGAAATTACAGGTGTGAGCCACCTTGTCCGGCCGTGTCAGGAGTTCAAGACCAGCCTGACCAACATGCTGAAACCACATCTCTACTAAAAATACAAAAATTAGCCGGGCATGATGGCACATGCCTGTAATCCCAGCTACTTGGGAAGCTGAGGCATGAGAATCACTTGAACCCAGGAGGCGGAGGTTGAAGTGAGCCACTGTACTCCAGCCTGGGTGACAGAACGGGACTTCGTATCAAAACAAAGGCAAAAGCAAAATAATAGTCAAAATGGTAAAGACAGAAAGTAGAATGGTGGTTGCCAGGGGCTGGCAGAGGAGGGAACAGGGAGTTTGTATTTAACGGGTAGAGAGGCACCAAAGCACGCTGAGAGTGCCCCAGCCGGGGAGCTAAGCAGGGTCAGGCTTGGCTAGGGCTTGCATGGGGGAACACCTGGAGGGACAGGGGGCTGGAGACTTGTGGCTTCCTGCCTCCTTACTGCTTTCCTCCAATTGTCAAAACTCTTTCTATCTGCCCCCAACTCTGACCAGCCCTTTTGAGCCTGCCTGCACCCCTGCTCTGGCCTGGGACCTCACCTCTTTGAAGGCACCAAATTTCATTGACGCTGAGAGGGGTCAAGCCTGGCTTGGGCTAGGATTGGGGACTGCCCAAGGAGATGGGGGCTGGTTGCTTTTGGCTTCTTACTCTTTTCCCATTTTCCTGCTTGTCACAAAGAGTTCCAACAGCCCAGTGCTTCTCTGGCTTTTCCTTATTGACTTCCACACACTCCTGTGCCCATTCTGTGTTGTGAAGTGTCCCTGAGGAGGACCATGATAGCAGCCCTTGGGCTTCATAGCAGCCTGAGGGTGCCCCAACATAGAAGCTAAGCAGGGTAGAGCTTTGGTGGGGCTTGGACCGGGGACTACTTGGGGAGACTGTGGTCTAGAGGCTTTTGGCTTCCCACTCCCATTGTTTTTGTTTGTTTGTTTTGTTTTTTTTTATGCTTGTCACAACACTTCCCAACCACTCGCTACCTTTCTGGCATTTCTTTTCCAGCTAACCTGCCCCCCACCTGTAGCCAGGCACCTGCCTGTGGGGTTTCATCTATGCGGCCTCTGCAAACCACAGCAGCCTGAAGGTCAGGGTGTGGTTCAGAAATGTTGCTACAAGTGGGAAAAGGTCGAAAAGAGCAGGAAGCCAAAAAGCTCGAAGCCTGGTCATTCCACATGGTACCCCAACCAAGCATCAGTTAGGCCCAACCCTGCTTAGCTTCTGGGCTGGGGATCCTCAGTCTACTATGGTGATGGGAGGCTGCTGGAACAAACCCCCATGGAGAAGCTGCAGTTCAAGGTGGGAGCACTGGCGGGAGGAAATGGGAGATTAGGGAGTCAGAGGGCAGTTGGAAATCATTGCCAAAAGTGAAGGAAAGCAGGAAGTTAGCAGGAGTCCCAAAGTCTCCAGCCACTGGACTCCCAAGGTGGTCCCTTATGCCCTACTCTGCTCAGCTTGCATGCTGGGGCACCCACAGGCTGCTATGCCAACTTGAGTCAGCTGGGATGGACCCCCATGGGGAGGTCTGAGTATGTTTTGGGCATGATATGGTGTCCAGAGAGTCCAGGGGTGGTTAAGAAGTGTTTCAATAAGAGGAGGAAAGTGGGAAAAGAATGGGAAGCCAAAAGCCTCCAGCCCTGATCTCCCCAGGTGGTTCCCCATCCAAGCTTCAGTTAAGCCAAACCCTGCTCAGCTTCCAGGATGAGCCACCCTCAGCCTGCAGGGGCCGATGGAGCCTGCCAGTATAAACCACTACAAAGAGGTACCAGGCTGCAGTGAAAAAACTGGTAGGTGGGGGCCAGGAAGCTAAGCAAGGACCAGCCTGGCAGAGACTTGGATGGGGGACCGCCTGGAAACACTGGGGGCTGGAGGCTTTTGCCTTTCCATCTTCATCAAGCTTTTCTCTCTTGTCCCAATGCTTTCCCTCTTGCCTACACCCACACCAAGACCTTGGACCTCCCCATGTGGGTTTGTCTCAGCAGTCCCTAGGTGCCATAGTAGCCCTAGGGCACCACAGCCCAGAAGCTAAGCAGGCAGGGTTAGGCCTGGCAAGGCTTGGATGGGGGACTGACTGTAAAGGCCAGGTGCTGGAGGCATTTTCTTTTAGACATCAACAAGCTTTCTCCCACTAGTCCCAAGGTTTCCCAACCACACCCGAATCTGCATCTTTTTTTCCCACTTGCCTAGACCCATGCCTTGTCCCATTTGGGTTTGTATCAGCAGTCCCAAGGCACCATAACAGCCCTAGGGTGCCACATCCCATAAGCTATTCAGGGTCTTGCTTGGCTGGCGCTTGGATAGGTGACCACCTGGGGAGACAAGCAGCTGGAGACTTTTGCCTTCCCCATTTCTTCCACATTGCCCCAATTGTCCCAACCACCCTCTGACTCACTGGCTCCACCTTCCGCCAGCTTGCACCTCTTGGCAGCCCAGGATGTTCTTCTGAAGGTCCTCCCAGCAGCCCTCAGATGCCGTAGCACCCTGAGTGTGCCCCAGTGTGAAAGCTAAGCATGGTTGAGCCTGGCTGTGGCTTGAATGGGGGGCCACTTGGGGAGACCAGGGGCTGGAGGCTCTTTACTTCCCACACCATTTTCTCTTTCCCCCACTTGTCCAGATGCTTCTTAACTGGGGGCTGGAGGCTTCCCCCCTCCCCCACTTTTCACTTTTCCCTACTTGTGCCAATGCTTCTCAACTGCCCCCTGACTCTGGCCCCATATTCCATCAGCCTGCAAGCCTGTTGTGGCCTGGGACCTCCCTGTAAGATTTCCTCCCTGTAAGATCCCCAGTGCCACAGCTTTCTGAGGGCACACCAACCTGGGAGCTAAGAAGGGTCGGCCCTGGCTGGGGCTTGAATGGAGGAATGGTGAGAGAGTATAGGGGGCTAGAGGCTTTTGGCTTCTGGCTCTGTTCCCTCCTTCCCTCAAATGTGGCCACCCTTCCCAAATACCCCCTGACTCTGGCCAGCCCTTTTCAGCCTGCCTGCACCCAAGCCACGGCCCAGGACTTCCCTGAATGGGCCTCCCATTGAAGTAACTGATAGCCACTGCAGCCTGTGGGTGCCTCAGCCCAGAAGCTAAGCAGGATACGTCCCAGCTTGGGCATGGATGGGGGACTGCCTAGGGAGACAGGGGCTAGAGGCTTTTCGCTTTCAGTTTTTTTCCCAATTTCCCCTGCTTGTCGCAAAGATTTTCAACCTTCTCCTGACACTCAGGCTATCACTTTCCTACTCCCGCATGCTTGTGCCCCCTCCACATCCTGGGGCATCCCTGAGGGGGTCTGTCCCAGCAGCCACTGGGTGTCATGGTAGCTCAAGGACGCCTCAGCCTAGAAGCTAAGCAGAGTCAGGCCTCGATTGTGCTTGGATGGGGGAATGCTGGGGAGAGTGGAAGCTGAGGCTTTTGGCTTCCCTCACCCTCCAGTTTTTTTGCTTGTTGCAATGCTTCCCAACAAGCTGCTAACTGTCTGGTCCTCACATTTAATCCCACCTGTTGCCCACTGTGGCCAGGTACCTCCCTGTGGGTGTCTGTCATGGCAGCTCCTCAGGTGCAGTAGCAGCCTGAGGTCACCCCAGCTCAGAGCTAAGCAGGCTAGGGACTGGCTGGGACTTGGATTGAGGAACACCTGGGGAGATAAGGGCCTGGAAGCTTTTGGCTTCCCGCTCCCTTCCCACTTTCTTCAGCTTGTTGCAATGCTTTCCAACTAAACCCTAACTCTGTCCTTTTCTTTTTGACCCCCTATACCCCCACTGCGGCCCTGTCAGCAGCTACCAGGTGACATAGCAGCCTGAGGCCTCCCCAGCCTGGAAGCTAAGCAGGGTCAGGTCTTGCTTTGGCTTGCAGGAAGGACCACATGGGGAGACCAGGGCCTGAAAGTTTTGGCATCCACCTCCTTTTCTCATTCCCCCACTTACTGCAGTGTCAAAAGCAGGGGAATGCGGGAAGTGATCAGGAGGCCAAAAGCCTTCAGCCAACTGACTCCCCAGGCAGTCCCTTATCTCAGCCCTAGCAGCGCCCTACCCTGCTCAGCTTCCATGCTCCCTCTAGCTGCTATGCCACAGTGTCAGCTGGGACAGACACCCATTGGGAGGTCTCAGTTTGTCTTGGGGGCACAGGTTGGCGGGAAATGGGGTCCAAAGACTTTGGGGTCAGTTAAGAAGTGTGAAAATGGGGGGAAAGAAAAAAAAGAGCAAGTAGCCAAAAGCCTCCAGCCCTGGTCTCCCCAAGTGGTCTCCCATTCAACCCTCATTCAGTCATGATCATGCTTAGCTATGGCCTATGAGGCCTGTAAGGGCAAACCCCCATACAGAGGTCCAGGGCTGCAACAGGAAAGCCTGTGGGCAGGGCCCCAGAAGTTAAGCAGGGTTGGGCTTGGCAGAATCTTGGATGGGGGTCTGTCTGCAAAGACCAGGGGGCTGGAGTCTTTTTCCTTTTCACCTTCTTAAAGATTTCCCCTGCTTTTCCCAACGCTTCCCAACTGCCCCCTGACTGTCTCCCATTTCCTGCTTGCCTACTCCCCTTCCTGCTTGCCTATGCCCCTTCCAAGGCCCACAAACTCCCCATGTGGGTTTGTCTCAGTAGTCTCCAGGTGCCATAACAGCCGTAGGGCACTGCAGCATGAAAGCTAAGAAGTGACAGGCCTGGCTGGGGCTTGGATGGGGCTTGGATGGGGGACTCCCTGTAAAGACCAAGGGCTGGAGGCTTTTGCCTTTTGCCTTCTTCAAGCTTTCTCCACTTGTCCCAATGCTTGCCAACCACCCTGACTCTCTGTTCTTTCTTTCCAGCTTGCCTACACCCCTGCTGCCGCCAGGTTCTTCCCTGTATGGGTTTGACTCTGTAGCCCCCAGGCACTGTAGCAGCCCTAGATCATTGTAGCCTGGAAGCTAAGCAGGGTCTGGCTTGGGTGGGTCTCAGATGGGGAACTGCCTGGGAAGACATGAGCTGGAGGCTTTGGCTTTCTGTTTCCTTCCTGCTCTCTCCTGCTTGTCACAAACCTTCTTAATTCCCTCTTGAAACTGTGGGTTTCTATAAGTTTCCCAGCTACCAGCACCCCTGCCAAAGACAGGACCTTTCTGTAGGTTTTTGTTCCACCAACCCCCTGGCACTGTTGCAGCCTGAGGGTGCCTCAGCCCAGAAACTAAGCAGTATCAGGCTTGACTGGGGCTTGGACAGGGGACCACCTGGGGAGACCAGGAGGTGGAGGCTTTTGGCTTTCCCCTTTCTTTGGCTCTTCTTCACTTGTCCCAATGCCTCCCAATCCCCCTGACTCACTAGTCCCCTCCTTTTCACCTGCCTGTGGCCCCACAGCAGCCTGTGACATTTTTGTGAAGGTCCGCATAGCAGCCCTCAGGTGCCACAGGACACTAAGTGGGCCCCAGCACAGAAACTAAGAAGGGTCAGGCTGGCTGGGTACTGGATGGAGGGCTGCCTGGGGAGATCATGGGATGGAGGCTTTTCCGTTCCCGCTCCCTTTTCACTTTCTTCTTCTTTTCTCAACACTTCCCAACTGCCCTCTGACCCATTTCCATCAGCCTGCAAGACTGTCTCTGCCTAGGATCTGCCCATAAAAGTTCATCTCAGCAGACCTGTGCCATAGCACCCTGAAGGCACCCCAGCCCAGAAGCTAAGCCAGATCAGTCATGGCTTGGGCTTTGATTGGGAACCCTCTGGATGGAAAAGGGGCTGGAGGCTTTTGGCTTTTGCTCCCTTCCATCTTTACCCTGATTGTCGCAATGCTTACCAACCACCCCCGACTCTGGCCAGCCTTTTTCTACCTGGCTGCACCCCTGCTGTGGCCCAGGACCTCTCTGAAGGGGTCTGTCTCTGAAGTGACTTAATGCCATTGCATCCTGGGAGCACCTCAGCCTGAATTCTAAGTAGGGTTGGACCTTACTTGTGCTGGAATGGGGGACTGAGTTGGTTGACAGGGGCTGGAGGCTTTTGGCTTCCGGTTCCCTTTCTAATTTTTTCTGCTTTTCAAAAAGCTTTCTAACCACCCCCTGACACTAGATTTCCCTTCCCCACTCTGGCACATCTCTGCCTCTGCCACCTACTGGAGCATGAGCAAGTGTGTCCATGCTAGCAACCCTGGGCACCAAAGAAGACTGAGCATGCCCCAGCCTAAAATCGAAGCAGGGTCAGGCCTCACTGGGGCTTGAATAGGGGACTGCTTGGACAGACTGTGGTCCAGAGGCTTTTGGCTTCCTGATTCCTCCAGTTGTTCTGCTTGTCACAATGCTTCCCAACCACCTGCTAACTCTCTGGATTTCCAATAAAAATGTCTACTTTTAACCTTTTTTATTTTGTTGTTTTTATTATTTTTAAACCACTATCAGTTTGTTAGCATGTTACAATTAATAAAAGAAGTTCCATGCAAAATATTATAATAGGTTGTCAAAAATACAGTTACTGTAATTATCTATCACTTATAAAAATTGATACACCACATTAGATGATTCTATGAAATAAAAACACGAATCACACATTGGCAATAACCCCTGCAGTCCAAGAAGACCCTGCCAAGGGTACAAATTACAAATACATTTTTTAAAACTCTGATATGGTTTGGCTCTGTGTCCTCACCCAACTCTCATCTCCAAATGTAATCCATACAATCCCCAGCATGTTGAAGGCGGGACCTAGTGGGAGGTGATTAGATTATGGGGGCGGTTTCCCCTGCAGTGTTCTCATGATGGTGAGTGAGTTTTCACAAGATCTGATGGTTTTATAAGGGGCTCTTCTCCCTTAGCTCATTCACTCTCTCTCGTCTGCCACCATGTATGATGTGCCTCTTCTCCTTCCACCATGACTATAAGACTCCTGAGGCCTCCCCAGTCCTGTGGAACTGTGAACCAATTAAATCACTTTTCTTATAAATTACGCAGTTTGGGGTCTTTATAGCAGTGTGAAAACTAATACCCTAAAGACACATGCATTTATTTTTTTTAAAAAAAGACAGGGTTTCACCATGTTGGTCAGACTGGTCTTGAACTCCCAACCTCAGGTGATCCACCCGCTTTGGCCTCCAAAGTGCTTGGATTACAGATGTGAGCCACCATGCCTGGCCAACACATGCATTTAAACCAAAGTGACTGTGACTAGACTAGATACATTCATTCATCAAGTACAATAAATTTAGCACTGCTGCTTATAGTCACTAATAACACAATTGTAGGTTGAATTTTACATGTTTCATAAACCTTCCAGTACAGTTCCCATGGCAAAGTGTCATTGTGCATGCCATTTTTATTTATATGTAGGTATATCATACTTAAGACTTGAATTCCTGACCCCAGGTGATCCACCCGCCTCAGCCTCCCAAAGTGCTGGGATTACAGGTGTGAGGCACCACATCCAGCCTACATTCATACTTTTTAAAATACTACTAGGCT
>CM052658.1:95528550-95578925 GCA_028533165.1 Leontopithecus rosalia
TTGCCTTTCTTCCCTCTGTCCA
The DNA here is from genome assembly GCA_028533165.1 of Leontopithecus rosalia. Taxonomy (NCBI): domain Eukaryota; kingdom Metazoa; phylum Chordata; class Mammalia; order Primates; family Cebidae; genus Leontopithecus; species Leontopithecus rosalia. Next base: position 95,528,573 of record CM052658.1, read on the forward strand.
TCCTGTGTGTTCACATGTCATCACCTCTGCCTCCTCCACCATCAAGGCCAACAAAGTTTGAGGAAATTCAGTCCAAAATCCTATGGCTTCAGGTCTGCAAGGGGTCAAGGCCAGGGGCTAGGTTTAACTTTGCTTAGCCTCCTTAGATTATGGCATAGAGCAGACACAGTATTTGAGGGACAGGTGTGTGGGTGTTTTGGCAGCACCAGGAGTAAGAGAGTGCCTTGTTGGGGGCACTGGGAAAGGTTCACAAAGAAGGGGGCATTTCTGGGTTTTGAAGAATGAGTAGGAGTTGGCCTGATCAAGAAGAGAGGCCTCACAATTCCAGCATCAGAACAAGTATTGGTGAATAGAGTGCAGAATGGAAATGTTGACTAAGAAGCAGGGAAAGAAGTGATGATAAAGAAGAGAGGGTGGTGTTGATGCCATAATCCCAGGGGAGTTTTTCTAGTATATTTTAGGCTGAGGATGTGGGGTTTCCTGGGAGCCTGTGGGTGCAGGAGTTATGAGAGCCACAGGGCTGCTGTGTCCCCACCAAAGTTCTGCCCAGGAATTGGGACATAGTCAGTGCTCACAGACAGTGCACCTGTACCCATGTGGGCTGCTGTATTTGGAGGAGCCAGGATTCTGGGTGTCCCGGGAAGTGGCTTCACCAGCCAGAGCTAAGGGAGTCCAGCCTCACCAGAATGGCCTCCTGCAGTCAGCCCAGAAATGCCAACCATCAGAGTAGCAGCCTCAGGGGAAATTTCACAAATCTAGGCCAGAAACAAGAGCACGTTGTTAGTCTCAAATCCTTGGTGACGAAGAATACACACAGAGGTTCAAGTGCTTAGCTTTTTAGAAAGGATGAACTCCCATCACTGGGGCCCTGTGGGGGAGATAGAAGGGGACCACATGAGGGATATGCTGGGGAGACAAAGGCTGACGCACTCCCGGCAGAACTTAAGAATGTTGGCAGCCAGGTGCAGTGGCTCATGCCTCTAATCCCAGCACTTTGGGAGGCCAAGGCAGGCAGATCACCTGAGGTCAGAAGTTCGAGACCAGCCTGATCAACATGGTGAAACCCCATCTGTGCTAAAAATACTAAAATCAGCCAGGTGTGGTGGCATGCACCTGTAATCCCAGATACTCAGGAGGCTGAGGCAGGAGAATTGCTTGAACCCAGGAGGCAGAGGTTTCAGTGAGCCAAGATTGTGCCACTGCACTCCAGCCTAGGCGACAGAGCATTACTCCATCTCAAAAAAAAAAGGAAACAAAATAATGATTGGCCAGCAAGGGACCAGTTGTTCTCAGTGTGGACAGGGAGACAGGGCCCAACAGGCTGTGCTCTGCCTCTCCTCGACATTGGGTCCTGGGCAGGGACATCAGTGTGAGGCCCTCACCTCTCCTTGACACCTGGCCAGGAGAAGCCTCAACCTCCCCCTCCACACTGGGCTTGTGTGCCTGTGCCCTGCACCTGTTCATTTCACTTCTGCCCACAGTGATGTGCCCCTGTGCTGGCTCTGGCTCCAGAACCTTCTCAGGCTTAGCCTTTCCCCAGCCAGATGCATTAGAGCCTTTAAAGTTGGCTCCTGCTCTGAGCCTGAACAGACCAGGGCAGAACCCATGTGGGCATGAAGTGGGAAGCTGATCTCAGCTGCTCTGAGCTGCCCCTTCCCCCTGCCCTGTGTGTGACCGCTGGGCTCCTGAGTCCCAGCTCCCTGGCCAGCAGCACAGGCTTCAGAGGAACACTAATCAGGGTTCAAGTCATCACCCTGCTGCCTCCAAGCCAAGTGGCCTTGGGCAAGTCGCTTCACCTTTAGGAGCCTCAGTTTACTCATCTGTGAAATGGGTATCACAGAGCCTCCTTCAAGGCACTGCTGTGCAGTTTAAAAGGGAGGCTGTGAAGTCCTGCACATCATCATCCCTCGCTCCAGTTCCCAGCAGCATTGCCTGGCCTGGGAGCAGCCATCCGTGCCTGCTCAGACTCTGCCTCTGCCCACATGGATCCCCATGAGCCTCCACTTCGCAGCTCACATTACCCATGGCCCAGGAACAACACCAAGACAGGTGAGGCTGAGAGTATGGCTAGTAGCAAAAACAGAACATGGAGAAAATCAGGTGTTTTCTTAAGGGGAGGCTTTAAATGAGTGTTCTTATTTTACTCTATTGCGCTTTCAAATAAACAATACATAACTCCATTGAAAACATAAATTAACTTCCATGTTATAATACTAGGTGGGCTCCTGCACTCTGCCACTGCCTGATTCATTTCTCTGTGCATCTTCCAAAAGTGCTTCTTTATGCAAATATAGCAAATCTACCTTCCTACATGGACCGTAGCACACTAGAGACCTGTGTACAGTCAGCACTGGTGGTGTTCGCTTAAGGGCATAGTTTCATTGACAAATGGCAATCTCCCACATTTTTTTGTGCTCCACACTTTATCCAGTCAGCCCGCTATTGACTGACTGAATGGCTGTTTCTATTTTTTGTTACTGTAAGTCATCTTTGTGAATTTCCTTGCCTGGAGGCTCTTGTCTGTGGGGTGGGGGGCCAGGCTATTTACAGGACACATTCCTGCTAGTGGAGCTGGCAGGTCAAAGCACAGTGTACCAGGTCGTTGCAGCAGAAATCAGCAGATTCCCTTTCCAAGAGGACCAGCATGTTTCACTTTGCCGGACACTATGCATGCGGGGCCTCTTCCCCCTGCCTCATCCGGAGGGTGAGGCCACACTTACCTGCAGCACGTTAACTACACAACCATCCAGATTCCAGAACCGGCCTGGGCTGGGCCGAGGGTGCACCTTGGGGACAGCATGGCTCTCAATTTGAGAGCAGCTCAGTGGATCCACGGAGCCCATGCTCTACTCCTGCCTCAGCTTGGCCTGACCCCACAGCTAGCCCCATTCCTGAGGCAGCACCACACAGAGCAGCTGTCACTGCTCATCCCTGCCTCAGTCAGCCTCAGTCCTGCACTGCCTACCCACCCCCTCCACTGTCCCCACACCCCACCCAGCCCACCTGCCTGAAAACCTCCTGACACCTTCTTAGTTTGTACAGAGAAGTTAAGTAACTTGTCCAAGGCTGCACAGCTGAGAAGCAGAGCCTGGAGGGGTCAGTGGCAGCCTGATTCCAGGGTCCCTGCTCTCACCTGGGACACCCTCTTACCTCTGTGTTGTGATTCTTGCTCAGTAGTGTGTCATTAGAGAGGCCCAGGGCCATCTGCTAGGAGGGGCAGGCAGGTGAGGACAGGAAAGGTTTAGGATTGGGGTAGTGATGAAGGAACTAAACCCAGCACACCCAAGGGGCTTAATGCCACAGGGGTGCCTGACAGTCCAGGAAGCAGCAGGGAGAATGCTTGAGGCTGGGTGCTGGGGAGGGAGCCTGGGCTCCTCAAAGGCAGAGCCTGGGCCTGACCAACCCCTCTGTCTCCAGCATGTCCAGATCAAGCTAGATCCAAGCAGGTGGCACAGAGGGACACTCACTCAATGGGTGTCTCCTCCACATGTGCTAGGGGCTGAAGTGGGTAGAGCGGGGGGGGCAGTGAGGACACCGGGAGGAGGTGGGTCTCTGACACAGCAACCACAAAATGTGGACCGGTGGCTGGGCGGGGCAGGTATGACCCACGCAGACACTCAAACCAGCTCTTTCCAGCTCAGGTCCACCTTGGCTGGACAGGGTGCCATTGCTCCCCACAGCCCAGCATGGGCACTTCAGCCTGTTTCCACCCAGCTTACCCAGGCCCAGGTGCCAGCCCTGAGCCCCCTGTGGGATCACAGCAGGAAGGGGAAGCTTTGGGTAGCCTGCATCAGGGGACACTTGTGGCCTGGAGTGACACCTGCCTGGCCTCAGATCCCACCTCCCTCACTGTGACTGAGCTCATGTCCCAAGGAAAGGCCAGCAAGAGGCCTAGAGGTATATGCAAATCAGCTACACCTGGCCCAGGTATCCAGCACATGTTGTTTGCTGGTGGTCTCAGGTGCATGGGATCTGCTGCTATGGTGGGGGCCCTGCCCAGCCCATCTGACCACCTTGACCCTGGCCACCCCCAGCGGTGGGGGCCCCATCCAGCCCATCCCACCACCTTGACCCTGGCCACCCCCAGCTCGGGACTTCTCCTGGAGCTGTCCTCACTCTGGATGGGGAGTATGGAGGGAAGAGTATGGATGGATTTGGCTTCAGGACCTGTGGTTTGGGTGACAGCTCCCACTTTATCAGCCATGTGACCTTGGGTGGGGCTCTGAGTCTCAGTTTCCCCTAACCTGTGAAATAGGACTGATAGGATTTACCTAATCAGAGGTTTGATGTAATAAGGCAACCACCCCCTGGCTCACCAGCTCCACTGATGTTTACCATCATTATTGGTGCTGAACCAGCCTCACTCTTAGCCTAGGTTGGCATCTCACTGCTCCCTCCCACTCCACCCTGACTCTCTGGGGCCAGTAAGGGTGGCACTATAGGGGGGCTTGGCCTGGGAGACATTCTGAGAAAATGCCCCCAGGAGCCTGGGTTTGTCGGGCTGAAGAGGCCAGGGGAGAGTTCATGGGCACAGCCTGTGCCAGGTGCTGGGTTTCCCAGGTTGAAGAGGCTGTGGGAGGAGTTCAAGGCCACAATCTGTGCTGGGCAGTGGTTACACAGATCCACCCACCTCGCCACATCTTGGCAAGTCAGCAGTCTTGTGTCCCCATCTGACAACTGAGAAGAGAAGCCCAGGGTGGTGATGAGTAGCTAGGGGTCATCTACGGGTTGCCTTTCACACTGTGTGATCTTGGGTAAATTCCCCAACCTCTCTGAGTGTTCAGATCCTCATCTGTAAACAGGAGTGATACCACCTAATTTCCAAGGTATGCAGACCACTCAGACCTCTCCCATTAGACAGGGAGTTCCCCAAGGGCAGGTCATGTCTTTTTCTTTTTTTATTGAGATGGAGTCTTGCTCTGTCACTCAGGCTAGAGTGCAGTGGTGCAATCTCAGCTCGCTGCAACCTCCACCTCCCAGGTTCAAATGATTCTCCTCTCTCAGCCTCCCAAGTAGCTGGGATTAGGGGTGTCTACCACCACACCTGGCTAATTTTTGCATTTTTAGTAGAGACGGGGTTTCACCAGGTTATCAAGGCTGGTCTCAAACTCCTGACCACAGGTGATCCACCCACCTCAGCCTCCCAAAGTGCTGGGATTACAGGTGTGAGCCATGGCAGCTGGCCTGGCCTGTCTTTTTCAACTCAAGTTCAGTCCGGATCACCCTCAGGCACGTGGATCGCTCTGCATACCTGAGATCCATCCTGTAAACTACAGATGCATGGCACTCCCTTCTTAATCCCAGTCAACAGCTCCAAAGGGCTGCAGGGCTGAGTCCAAACTCAGAAGCCTGACATTCAAAGCTCTCCAGGATTCAGCCCCTGCTTAGACTTGCCATCCCATGTCCTGTCCTGCTCATGCCCATGCCCTGTGTCCTTGCAACCCTCCAGAGCTTGGCCCCTGCTGCTCCCTGCCAGGGATGTCTTTCAGTCACCTCCTCCACCTGGCAAACTCCTACTCATCCTTTAGAACCCAGCTTGGACATGCTCTTTCCTGCATTCCCAACTTGGCTGTCATTCCTGACCTGGGCTCCCATGCCCCCTTGTTACTCTGTCCACCTGCTGCTTTTGAGCTGTCTTCACACCAGTCCCCACCTCACACTGAGATAGCTCTGGATTGTTTCTGACTCATGTCCGTGGCTCAGGGACTGGGCCACCCACCACCAGCATTCATTAAGGTCCATGAACAAAAAGAAGTGACCAGGCTCAGGCCCTTGGCTGAAAAGCCGAGAAGACTCAGGCTGCCTCGGTCTCTACTCCCTGTTAGTGATGGCCTCCCCAGGACCCTCTTGGGCCCTGGCCTAGCAAAGGCAGCTCATGAGGAAACAGCCGGGGCCCCTCCACCCAGACAGCTGTGAGGCTGAAAAATGTATCAGCCTTGTCCTGGGCACCTTGTCCTCCAACATTTTGGTGGAGATGAGATTTTTCATCAAAGCTGGCATCACCCAGAGTTACACTTCCCTTGGGGCACCAAGAGAGTTGGCCTTTTTTAAAAATAGAAGTATCAGTATCAGCTCTCCATTCAGCCCAAGTGGTTGTTTTCTAATGCAAATCATGTCCTTGTATCTCCCAAGGGCACTGGAAACCCTTCAGTTTCCTTGCCCAGATCAGCCTGCCATGGGTGATTGTGCCTGCAGGACCCAGTGCTGCCTGGCCCCTGGGCCCCTACCCTCCCTGAGGAAGTGACATTTGACCTGAGATAAGCAGACCTTTTTTCCCCTTTTTTTTGAGACCGAGTCTCGCTCTGTCACCCAGGCTGGAGTGCAATGGCGCAATCTGGGCTTAATGCAACCTCTGCCTCCTGGGTTGAAGTGATTCTCCTGCCTCAGCCTCCTGAGGTGCTGGGATTACAGGCTTCAGCCACCATGCACAGCCAAATTTTGTGTTTTTAGTTGAGATGGGGTTTCACTATGTTGATCAGGCTGGTCTCGAACTCTTGACCTCATGACCCACCCACCCTGGCCTCCCAAAGTGCTGGGATTACAGGTGTGAGCCACCATGCCCAGCCTATTACTGCTTGCAACTGTGTGTGAATCTACAATTATCTCCATGTTTTTAAGTAACATTTTATTTGAAAATGACCAATTTAAAAAAAAAAAAGGTCACAGCCCAGAGGAGCCTAATGAGACATGACAACTAAATGTCATGTGGGAGCCTGAGTGGGATCTTGGACCAGAAAAAGAACATTAGGTTAAAAACTAAGAAAAATGAGTAAAATACGGGCTTTAGTTAATGAGAACATTAGCAATGCTGGTTCAATACTTGCATCAAATGTACCATGCAAGAAGCTAAAATAGGGAACTTGGGACAGGGGATATGGGAACTCTCTACACTACCATCTTCATTTCACTGCAACTCTACAGATGTTCTAAAAAACAGTATTTAAAAATTTTTTTTGAGACGGAGTCTTGCTCTGTCTCTCAAGCTGGTGTGCAATAGCACGATCTCGGCTCACTGCAACCTCCACCTCCCAGGTTGAAATGATTCTCCTGCCTCAGCTTCCTGAGTAACCAGGATTACAGGCATGCATCACCATGCTCAGCTAAGTTTGTGTTTGTAGTAGAAATGGGGTTTCACCATGTTGATCAGGCCAGTCTTGAACTCCTGACCTCAAGTGATCCACCCACCTTGGCCTCCAAAGTGCTGGGATTACAGGGGTGAGCCACTGTGCCCAGCCCTGTTTAAATTTTTTGCAGATGCCAAATAACTGCTTTACAAAAAGGTTTGTAAGTACCTACGAAAGCTATATTGACTCCAACCCTTTGGCCCAGCAATTCCACTTCTAAATATCTACAAAAGTAATGAGATCATGTGTCCACCAAAGGCATATAAAAAATTTGGTTGGGCATGGTGGCTCATGCTGTAATCCCAGAACTTTGGGAGGCTGAGGCAGGTGGATCACCTCAGGTAAGGAAGTCTGAGAGCAGCCTATCCAACATGGTGAAACCCCGTCTCTACCAAAAATACAAAAATCAGCCAGGTGTGGTGGAGCCTGCCTGTAGCCCCAGCTACTCAGGAGGCTAAGGCAGGAGAATCACTTAAACCTGGGAGGCAGAGATTGCAGTGAGCCAAGATTGTGCCACTGCACTCCAGCCAGAGCCACAGAGCAAGACTCCATCTCAATAAAAGAAAAGAAAGAAAAGAAAATGTATAGCAGCTTTTTTTCAAAGTACACAGAAACTGAAACCCAACATCCATCAATATAAGGGACAGGCAAATTGTGGTATATTCATAATAAGTAATACCAATAAAAAGGAAGCAAGCAACTGCTACTTTTGTTTCAATGGGCTTATCTTGTGAGCATAACAATGAACAGAAGAATTTTGACAGAAATGGCTCTGGCCAGCATGATTCCAGGGCCGTGAAGCTCAAGAACAGACACAGCTATCTGCAGTGCCAGAAGCCAGGGCACCAGCAGTGCAGGAAATATACTGAGGGAGAAAGAACACGAGGACACCTCCATCAGGTGGCAGCCACAAGCGTGTATAGATGTTTAAAGTAACAATAAATTTTAAAAAAGGATCACACATGTTATGGACTGAATGCATCCCCCAAAATTCATATGTTGAAGCCTTGAAGCCAGGTGTGGTGGCTCATGCCTATAATCACAGCACTTTGGGATGCTAAGGCAGGAGGAGTTCTTGAATCTAGGAGTTCAAGACCAGCCTGGACAGCATGGCCAAAACTTTTCTCTACAAAAAAAAAATTTTTTTTGAGACAGAGTTTCACTCTTGTTACCCCAAGCTGCAGTGCAATGGTGCGATCTCAGCTCACTGCAACCTCTGTCTCCTGGGTTCAAGCAATTCTCCTGCCTCAGCCTCCAGAGTATCTGGAACTACAGGCATGCACCACCATGCCCAGCTAATTTTTGTATTTTTAGTAGAGATGTGGTTTCACCATGTTGACCAGGATGGTCTCGATCTCTTGACCTTGTGATCCACCCATCTCGGCCTCCCAAAGTGCTGGGATTATAGGCATGAGCCACCACGCCCAGCCCACAAAAATTTTTTTAAAACCTTAGCCAGTGTGGTGGCACATGCCTGTGGTCCCAGCTACTCAGGAGACTGAGGTAGGAGGATTGCTTGAGTCCAGGAGGTTGAGGCTGCAGTGAGCCATGATTACACCACTGTACTCCAGCCTGGGCAACAGAGTGATACCCTGTCTCAAAAAAAAAAAAAAAAGCTAACCTCCAATGTAACAGTGTAGTATATGGAGGGGGTGCCTTTGGGATACAATTAGGTTAGATGAGGATGGGGCCCCTTCAATGGAATTAGTGGCCTCTAAGAAGAGGAGGAGATACCATAACTGCCCTCTTTCTCCTCCTCCCCTTCATGCTCCACCCCCCTCCCCCCACCTTCCTTGTGAGGACCCAGGGGCCATCTGCACACCCAAGGAGAGAGCCCTTGCCAGGACCTGAATCCACAGCCCCTTGAAGTTGGGCTTCCAGCATGCAGAACTGTGAGGGATGAACATCCCTTGTTTAAGCCCCCAGTCCACGGTATTTCATTCCAGCAGCCCAGGAAAGCTAAATCTACCCAGCAGGAAAATGCTGAAGCCATGAAGGAACCCAGGGGTCTGATTTGCGGAGCTTTCATCGTGACTACCCCATGTTTGCTTTCACAGAGAGGACTCTAGAAACCTGAACCCACCCCCCTTCAGCTCCCCACTGGCCCCACAAAGGGCTCCAGCTGCTCTGGATAATGAGGAAGCCGGGGACTCTGACAAGGCAACTCCCCGTGGTGGGGCTGTGCATCACAGGGTCCAACAGTGCCTCCAGCCTCCACACAGCACCACCAGCAGCCCACCTCCCCACAACTGTGACGACCAAAAATGTTGCCACATGTTGTCAAGTGTCTCCTGGGGGCAAAATCACGGGGCTGAGAACCACGGCTGCATGGGAAGTTGGCACACAGCTGGGAGAGTCAGCACCAAAGAGAAATAACAATTAAGGCAGTGATAATAAATGCAACAATAACAGCCACTGTAGAAACGATCGTTTTGATCATCACAACCACAACAAAAGCAATCGCAGGAGTAGGGGCAGCAGCACACACAACCTCACAGTGCCCCAGCAGGGCAGTGAATGGCTAATTGTGGAGTGTGTGTGTGAAGTGTGTGTGGTGAGTGGTGTGTGTCTGTGTGAGGTGTGTGCACCGTGGAGTGTGTGTGTGAAGTGTGTGGTGAGTGGTGTGTGTCTGTGTGAGGTGTGTGCACTGTGGAGTGTGTGTGTGGAGTGTGTATGGTGCATGGTTTGTGTCTGTGTCAGGTGTGTGCACTGTGGAGTGTGTGTCTGTGTGAGGTGTGTGCACTGTGGAGTGTGTGTGGAGTGTGTGTGGTGTGTGGTTTGTGTCTGTGTGAGGTGTGTGCACTGTGGAGTGTGGGTGGTGCATGTCTACAGGTATAGGATGAGTCTGTGAGTGTGGGGTGCGTGTCCACGGGGGTGGGAGGAGGCCAGGGCTGGGGGCCCAGGCCTCTCTCAGTGACGCCCCCAAAACCCCACGTGGCAGGCACCAGGCTCCACCTCGCTGGAGAGGTCACTGGAGCCAGTAGCTGCAGGCAGCCTCCCTGGGAAATGAGGAGGCTGCAGTGGCCCCCAGACCTGTGACCTGCTGTGGGTCCCACTGGCTGCAGGTGGCTGGGGTCGAGTTGTGTTCTGGGCAATGCTGGTGCCACTTAATGAAATACACATGGGTCAGCCAGGCAGCTCCCTTGGCCCGGACCTCGGCCTCCCTGAAATGACCCTGGATGGTCCCGCAAGTCCCCACATCTGACAACCACCCACACCGGCTGTGCACAACCTGTTTGCGTAGCTGCTAGGAAGTGGCCATGGTGAGTAATCTGCGCTGAGGGAAGCCTGGCGCTAACACAATCCCCTCTGACAGTCAAAGTCGGGCCTCTCAGCAGCTGCTCCTTGGATCACAACTGCCCACACAGGGGCTGGGATGGGCTAGGCCCCCACAGACCCTTCCAGAAGCCGATAGGCCAGGAGGTGCTGGATGAACAGGAGCAGAATGGGTTAAGGATGAAGCACAAATAAAAATGGGATTGGGGCGAGGTGGCCCAGAGTGCCTGGGCCCCCGGGGGCTTTGGATGCATGGCTGTGGGTCTGTTGGGCCCTTCCTGTGTGCTGGCTTCCCTCACAGATCTCAAGAGCCCAGTACCTGCCTGGGCCTTGAGCAGGAGTTCAGGGGACACTCAGTGAGTGTCAGGCACCAGGCAGTGATGGCGTGATGGAGTGAGGTCGCTGACCAGAAACCTGTTTGTGTGTGGTGCCTAGGGAGTGGGGCTGTGGACAGGGCCACCGGGTCTCTCTCAGCCACAAATGAGGAACCCAGGCTGTCAGAGGTGAGGCATCTGACCCTGCTTGGCCCCAGACCCCAGCTTTGCTGCCTCCAACCCTGAGATTCTCCACTTCCACACTCGTGACTGCCCAATTACCCAAACAAGCCTGGTGCCCCAGTCACACACCCCACGCAATGCCAGGCAGCAAGGGGGGCCCCAGCCAATGCAGAGCCTGGCACAGGGCCGATGCTCCAGAGATGCTTGTGAGTGGGAGGGAAAAGCAGAGGCTGCCACCACATGTGGCAGATGGGGAAACTGGGACCCCAAAAGGGCAGGAGCACAGGAGAATCCATGGAAGGACCAGGGAAGACCCTAGGCTGGGCCATGGCAGCCCACGCCCCACAGCCTACCCTGAGCCTGAAGCAAGGGTGGGAGGAGGAAGGGAAAGAAAAGTCACAGAGGTGGGTGGCCAGATGGGCAGGGGCTGCCCCGCACCACTGCCTCCACCACCCCTCGCCTGCAGTGGGGGGTGGGTGCCAAGGCTTCTGTGGCCGAGGAGGCAGCCATTGCTGTGGTGACCACTGTTACCTGGCAACTGAGCTGCATTGTTCCAGGCACCTGCTGTCTCTTCTCTGGAGCTGCTGGCTGGCTCTGGGGACGGACCTGTGTCCAAGAGCCCCCTGTCTCAGAAAACCCACCTGTTGGGACAAGCCAGGTATGCGTGGGCACAAGGGGACTGCAGAGCCCCTCCCAGGTCTGCGGGAACCAGAATGGAGCCACATCACTCAACACTTTCACTTTTTCAATGCTGGCAATGAATGTATTGATTTATAGGATAATAAAAATAACATTGTAAAAAATTTCAAACACTACAGGAAAGTGTACAAACAAAAGTAAGACTCACTGGCATCTCATTTCATCATTTCTCCATGTGGCATATCGAGGCCTAAAGACAGATGTGATTTTAACCAGAGGGTCATTCTCTTCACAGCCCCGCTCCCTGGGCACCACACAGAAACAGGTTTCTGGTCAGCAACTTCACTCCATCATGCCATCACTGCCTGGTGCCTGGCAGTAAATCACTAAGTGTCCCCTGAACTACCGCTCAAGGCCCAGGCAGGCCCTGGGCTCCTGAGATCTGAGACTCCCTGCCTGGATTCCAGAAAGTGATGGCTCAAAAGTGTCTGGGCCAGGAGACCTTTGATGGGCACATCTGTGACCCCATCTCCAGGACCCGAGTGCTCCACTTCATGAGAAGAGGGCAGCTTCCACAGGGTGGGATTCCAAGGAAAGAGTGAGCCTGCTCAACCAGGGAATCAGGGCAGGCTTCCTGGAGGAGGCCCTTTTTTGGCTGAGATTAGAAAAACAAGAAAGAGGCCAGGCACAGTGGCTCACACCTGTAACCCCAGCACTTTGGGAGGCCGAGACGCAGAGCACCTGAGGTTGGGAGTTGGAGACCAGCCTGGCCAACATGCAGAAACCCTGTCTCTACTAAAAATACAAAATAAGCCAGGCATGGTAGGTGACAGGTGCCTGTAATCCCAGCTACTTGGGAAGCTGAGGCAGAAGACTCACTTGAACCTGGGAGGCAGAGGCTGCAGTGAGCCAAGATCATGCCACTGCACTCCAGCCTGGGTGACAGAGTGAGACTCTGTATAAAAAAGAAAGAAAGAAAGAAAGAAAAATGAGAAAGCTTAGGAGATGGAAAATAAAGGGGGACAAGAAGAAGGGAACACAGAGAAGAAAAATGGGGTGGCAGAGGCAGAGGCACAGAGGTGGGACTGTGCTTTCATAAATGAAGTATTACCCATGGAGGGCATCAGGTGCCCTGACCCACCCCTCACAGGGAAGGCTGGAAGGAGGGGTTGGGGGGTTGGGCAGCAGGAAAGTGGGAATGGCGGCTGCAACACCCAGAAGCAAGATAGAGGTCAAGAAACTGCCAACAGTTCCAAATGTTGGGGTTCTGGGTGTGAGGTGGGCAGCTGGTGGCAGCCACGCCACCAGGGCCCAGGCTGAAGAGCATGGAGGGGCTGAGTGACCACAGTCATGGAGCCCGAGTGTCCCCCCTCAGCTGTTTTCATGGTGCAAAAACAGACAGTGAGCAAGTGGGGAGAAGCTCCTGGGCCAGGGACCCCACCTGCCCTCTCTGTGTGGTGGGGGGAGGGATGAGGGCTCTCCCACTACCTGCTGGGCCATCTGCGTGGTTCCCAGGCTGTGGTATGGGGCACAGGGTGCTAGACCCCTGGGGTCCTGGGTGAGCCCCCATCTGAAATCATGACAGAGTGGGCTGGACTGGAGAGAGGGAGCCCAGAGGAGGTTCACACCTACCTGGTAGTCTGTGAGGGCTTCCAGGAGGAGGTGACGTTTGTACAGAGCCTTGGTGATAAGCAGGGTATAGCAAGGGGAGGGTGACATTCAGGATATTCTGTCTCTTTGGGGTTCCATGGACAGGCCTCCTGCTGCCAGCTCAGCACCACGCCAGGCTGGTGGAAGCCACCAGAGACCACTCAGCAGACCCTCCACAGTGGGGGTGGGGAGGCCCTGCTGATGCTGAAAGTGGGTGTCAAACACAGGCAGAGAAGTTGGTGACTCAGGGCAGAAGCCCCACCACAGCCAGACAGTCCCCCAGGACAGTGAGGCACAGGGCCAGGAGGCAGGATTCAGGGTCTGAGTGGTTCTGCCCTGCCTGCCTGGGGACTGCCCAAGTCCTGACCCCGGAACCTGTGAGCATGACCTCATTTGGAGACAGGGTCTAATTGCATCCTGGATTTTTTTCTGGTGGCCCCTTAGTCCCATGACAGTGTCCTTGTAAGAGACAGAGAGAAGACATGGAGGGAGGAACTGCTGGCAGGTAGAGACTGGCCTGGGACTCTGAGGGCCAACCCCAGACTCCTAGGGCAGTGATGGCAACAGATGGAAGGCCTGGAGAGGGAAGGGATGGGGGTCCCCACGGAGGTCTCTTCCCCTCCCTGAGCCTCAGTTTCCTCCTCTGTAAAATGGGGCTGAGGCCACACCATTCCATGGCAGGGCTGCCGGGAGTTGACCTGATGGAGAATGAGGCTTTGTGAGCAGTGTCTCTGGGGTGCTCAGGAAGGGAAGGGCAGGGAGCCAGCAGGGCCATGCCCAGAGGGCTCGTGCTGGACTGAGTGCTCTGTCATCCTGTCTTGAGATCCTTCAGCATTTGTGAAGAAGTTCCCCATCAGGTTAACCTGGGCTGGGCCAGTTCATTATTTGGCTGGTCCTGGGTGTGGGCAGCACCATTTGGGTCCCTGGTGCTGTGGACGCAGCCCTCTCCCACAGAATGCCCCAACCCTCTCCCCACTGGGCCTCCCTCCTGGGAAACCTCCCTGACCACCAGCCCCCCTCACCTGGGCCTTCCTCCTGGGGCAGGGGCCGGGGCAGCCACCTGTGCAGTCCAACCCCACCTGGGCCCACCTCCAGCATGCTCCAGGCACGGCAGGAAGGGTTTACTGATGGGCTACAAAGTGATCCTTAGGGGACACGGAGGGGCACAGGTGTGGCTTTCCCAGCCCAGCCCCAGGAGGGCCCACAGCTAGAATTTTCTTCATCCAGATCCGTCCTGGACAGTGTCCATGGAGGGGCCAGGTGTGAGTCACCCCCAGGCCAGACAGTAGCTCTCCTGTCCACACCCACAGACAGCTTGATGGGATCCGTGGGTCACTGCTGCAAACTAGTGGTTGATGAAGAGAAGACAGCAGCACATCCACCTGGGAAGGGTAACGTTAAAGTCAGGGTTAGGTTGGGTAGGGGTAGGGGTAGGGGTAGGGGTAGGGATAGGGGTAGGCTTAGATGGGACATCCAGTTGGGATGAGCATGGGGCATCAATGCAGAGGGTACAAGTTTCCTAGATGCTTCAGACAACCCAACTTCCCTTCCCCACCACTGTTCTCCAGTTAACTACTTATCAGCTCACCCTGTGGACAAGGTAACCAACAGAAGTGAAGACAGTTGTGCAGCCAGTGAGTGGCAGGGATCCCCGGGACCCCAACAACCACCAGGTAGGCATTCAAAATCCAAAGCTCATCTCTGATGCCCCCACCCTAAAAGCCAAGCTTGAGCCAACTCTCCCTCCTCAGGTGAAACCTACAAATGTTTGTGGCTCTGTTGTAGGCTGCAGGGGGTGGAGGGGAAGGGCCATCCTCTCCCTCCTGCCCTTCCTTCCTAGTGGATGGTCCTGATCTTCTGTCCAGGGTTTGCAAATGAAGCTTCCAATCCCCTTTTCCATGGGGAGCCGCCCCTGTGTGGACAGACAGGAGTCTTCCTGGGCAGAGACCCCAGCTCCACCTCAGAAATGCCCCCAGGTGATCCTCAGAAGTGAAAGTGGACCTCCAGCCCCACCTCTTCAACGTGCAGCTGGCCAGTGAGTTCGAAAGAGAATGATGCAGGGCAGGGGCAGGGGCACCATACTGGAGAGGTGGCACTGGGCACTCAGACCTGGATTCACAGCCCAGATCTGCCACCCTCCCAGCTCTCCCCACTCCGTCACCTCCCTGGGCCTTGTCCCCTCACCATAACACTGGGGCAGTGTTGTCTACACCCTGGGAGGACCATGTGAGTGCAATAGGAAATATTCGTAGAGCTCCTGGCCAGGCTCCACATCCAAGGTGAGGCCTGGAGGCCCCACAGAGTCCATGCATGTGGCTGGAGGCAATGTGGCCTATGCTGGGGAGGAGAGAGAGGAGGAACATTCCACTGCCTCATATGCTGCCCCAGAGGTGCCAATTTCATGCCCCACCTGAGGCAAGGAGGAGACAAGGCATAGGGGAAGAGGGTAGGGTGGCCAGCAGGGCCTGGACAGAGGCTGGGGAGGAGTGATGAGAACAGCCAGATGCCGGCTCACCAGCAGCAATGGAGGCCAGTGCCTGCTGTGGCCACACTTGGGCTTCTTCCTGACTGTTCATCCTGGATGTCTGCAAACTGCACCTCCCCTACACACACACACACAACAGCCCCAGGAGCCCCTTGTTGGAAATAGACACTTGGCACTACAAAGAAAAATCAGCACTGAGACAAAGGATCTTCAGTAATGCAACTTTTACTTCCTGGGCTGCAGGAAGGGTACCCTCTCTAGCCATCTTGCCACGAGAGTACAATGAACAAAGGAAAACAGACAAATTTATTCCTTATGCATTTGGGTCATCCTTACTGCTGTGCCTGATCTCCATTGGCTGGAGCCAGAACTCACAATCTAACCTAAAATCTGATTGGCTAACAACTTAAAACTTTTCTAAGCAGGTTAGAGCAGTGGAGAGCTGGACATGCCTGTGAGCACATCCAGCACAGATATCCTGGCTAAAGTACAAGGACATAGAATGTACTACGTGCCTGTAAGCATGGCATGTCTAACAGCTACAGAGGATAGGGCTTAACAAAGAGTTATTAGAACATTTATGATTTATTCTTTAATAAGAAAGAAAACTTTGCTGGGCGTGGTGGCTCACGCCTGTAATTCCAGCACTTTGGGAGGCCGAGGCGGGTGGATTATGAGGTCAAGAGATCGAGACTATCCTGGTCAACATGGTGAAACCCCGTCTCTACTAAAAATACAAAAAGTTAGCTGTGCATGGTGGTGCACACCTGTAATCCCAGCTACTCAGGAGGCTGAGGCAGGAGAATTGCTTGAACCCAGGAAGTGGAGGTTGTAGTCAGCCTAAATCACACCATTGCACTCCAGCCTCTCCATCTCAAAAAAAAAAAAAAAAACAAGAAAAAAACTTTAAAGAGGAACTTTTTACTTCTCACACCCCTCCCAAAGCCCCCTCCTCACCCTCCTCTGCAGTTCAGACCATCTTGGTCTCTGGCCTGAACATAAAACTAAATCAGAGCTGCTGCCCCTCCGCTTGAACATCCTCTGCTCAGGTCCAGGGACCCCTGTGTAGAATCTAAACTTTTCCCAGGGCTGGGGCCAGGGCAGCCTGCTTGCCTGCCTTGCTTCCTGGGTTTCCTCTCTTCATTGCCTGCCCATCAAGGTCCTCTGCTCCTGATGCCCTGAGCCATGCTTGGGACTTCAGCTAGGCCTTTGCATGGGCTGTGCCCTCTGTGGCAGCCTCTCCCATGCACCTGCCCGCTCGTTACCATCCCCTGGTCTCGGCCCACTCATCCTGCTGCTGCAGCAGAGCCTCTGATCCACAGCCTTGCCTCCTGCTGACACTCCAGGCCAGGCCCTCCCAGGCCAGGCCCACTGGCTTCCCACAGACAGGCCTTGTTGGCATTTCTCAAATGATGGTGCCCTGGTAGGCTCCTACCTACCTGCCTTCTCCCAATCTCCCTCAGCTGCAGCTCCCCAGCAATGACCCTTGCTTTGTGCTCCTGAGTCTTGATGAGGGTTCTAGGGCCCATGCAGGAAGCCTAACGCCGAATCACTCCATGCATATCTGCTGAATGACCCAGGGTCACAGAGATGACTTCATCCCATAGCCTGGCCCTGGAGCCTCAAGGGGGAGAAAGGCAGCCCCACAAGCAACACTGTTGGAGCCAAATGGACGGGAAGCCACTGGGATGTCCTTTGGCAGGGGAATGCTGGAATAAACTCAGGCACAGCCAATGAGATGCATTCAGCGCTAAAAAGAAATGGGCTATGCAGCCATAAAAAGGCATGGAAGTGGCCAGGTGCAGTGACTCACACCTGTAATTTCAGCACTTTGGGAGGCCAAGGCAGGTGGATCCCCTGAGGCCAGGAGTTCGAGACCAGACTGACCAACATCTCGAAACCTCATCTCTGCTAAAAATACAAAAGCTTAGCCAGGCATAGTGGCAGGTGCCTATAATCCTAGGTACTCCAGAAGCCAAGGCAGGAGAATTGCTTGAACCTGGGAGGCAGAGATTGCAGTGAGCTGAGATCACGCCATTGCACTCCAGCCTGGGCTATAAGAGCAAAACTCCATCTCAGAAAAAAAAACAAAAATCATAAAGTCTGTTAACTTTTTTAAGGTAAAGTGAGTGGTGTCATTAAGGAGAGGCAGGAAGTGGGGGGCGAGGAGTGCGTAGGGGCCCCATCCCACCTGGGAGACTCGGCAGTCCCCCAGCCAAGCCAAGCTCAGTGTCTGCGTCCACGGGGGCCACCCCTGATGGAGCCCCAGGAGTGTCAGGGTAGGTCTTTCTAACTGAGGGTCCTGGGTCTCAGAGGTTTGTGGAGACGGACTGGGACTAGGTGAAGCCATTGATGCAGCAGAATGGCACTGGGGATGCAGTGAGGTGGGGTTTCTAGCACGTCTTGGTGAGAGAGCAGTCATTTCATGAGCAAGCAGCTCACCTAGCAAGGTAAGCTATGGTTCACTATTGTTCTGATAAGTGGGTTCCAGGAAGTTCCTGAACCAAGAAAGTCCTTTGCTACTGTGTCTTCCTGAGCAAGGATTTTCTGGAACAGTCTGGTCACAGTGTCACGTGCAGTCACAGCTCTGGGTTGGTTGAGCTGTGAGCTGGCAGTTTGTTCTGAGGCTCAAGAGGATGGACCCAGGGACTGGTGAGGGCAAAACCTGAGGCTCCAAAGAGCTCAGAGGGGAGCAGGGAGTCAATCACATGAGGCCTCCATGTTCCCATCTATAAAATGGACCTTGGCCTGCATGGATTCATAGGGCCCTTCCAGCTCTCCTGGATGACTCTGTTTGAATCCAGGCCCTGGGGAGGTGGGATAGGTGGGGTCTGGGACTCACAAGTAGGAGGTCACAGTGGAGCAGTGCCAGAGGCAGAGTTGGGTCCGGATGTCCCAATACCCAGTCCAGCCTGCTCCCTGGCCCCTCTCCCTGACCAAGAAGTGTGGGGAGCCAGGAAATCAGGGTCAGGGCTGGGGAGAAGGGCTGGGCCTTCCAGAGGTGCAACCCCTCATCCCTTCCTACAGCCCACGGGTCTGAGACCCTGATGCCTCTGTCTCCCCCGATTCCTTATCCCATGGCCAGCCCCTACCTGTCACCTTGTCCCATGGCCAGCCCCTGGCTGCCGCCACCTCTCTTTGCATCTCCCTGGGTCTAGCCCATTCCCTCAAATCCCTTCCCCATGCTGGAAAGATCTGTCTTAGCAAAACCCAAGTCCGACCCTGTCATTCACCTACTTGAAAACCCTCACGGCTCCCCATTGCCCTGTAGACGAAGAGTCTCCTCACAATATCAGAATCCTAGCTGCCTGTTTTGCATATATTGATCCCAAAATTCATATGGAAATGCAAGGGGCCCAGAAAGAAACAAACAATCTTGAAACTTACTGTGAATGATCAAAACTTATGCAAAGCTACAACTATCAAGACGATGTAGTACTGGCATGAGAAAAGACATATAGGTCAATAGAACAGAGTAAGAGTTCAGAAATAAACCCATACACACATATATGGCCAATTGATATTCAACAAGGGTGCCAAGACAATCAAAGAAGAATCATCTTTCAACCAAATGAAGCTGAGACAATTGGGTATCCACATGCAAAAGAGTGAAGCTGGACCCCTACCTCACTCCATATACACAAACTAACTCAAAATGGATCAAAGATAGCCATGGAAGAGTTGCCACTATAAAAAGCAGAAGAGAACAGGTGCTAATCTTCAGGACCTCAGATTAGCCAAGAGTTTCTAACACCAACAGCATAAGCAACCAAAGAAAAATACAAAGAAAATGGATTTCATCAAGATGGAAAACTGGTGCTTCAAAGGACATTAACAAGAAAGTGATAAAACAACTTAAAGACTAAAAGGAACTATTTAAAGCACATATCTAATACAGATCTAGTATTTCAAATATATAAAGAACTACTCCAGCTCAATAATTTTAAAAAAAACAAATATCCCTATTAAAAAGCGACCAAAAGGGGCTGGGCATGGTAGCTCACATCTGTAATCCCAGCACTTTGGGAGGCTGAGGCGAGGGGGATAACTTGAAGTCAGAAGTTCAAGACCAGCCTGGTCAACATGGCGAAACCCCATCTCTACTAAAAGTACAAAAATTAGCTGGGCATGGTAGTGGATGCCTGTATTCCCAGCTACTCAGGAGGCTGAGACAGGAGAATCACTTGAACCCAGGAGGCATAGGTTGCAGTGAGTCGAGATCATGCCACTACACTTCAGCCTGGGCAATGGAGTGAGTCTCTGTCTCAAAAAAAAAGTGACCAAAGAATTTGAATATACACTTCTCTAGACAAGACATACTCATGGCAACAGGCACATGAAAAGGGATCCAATATCACTAGTCATCAGGAAAATGCAAATCAAATCCACAATATCACAGCATGTCACAATGGCAAAGATGGCTATACTTAAAAAAAGGCAATTACAAATTGCAGCAAGGATATAGTGAAATTAGAGCCTTTATACATTGCCGGTGGGAAGGTATAATGGTGCAGGAGATTTGAAGGACACCCTGGTAGTTCCTCAGAAAATTAAACATAGAGTTACAGCAATCCCACCCCAGGTATCTACTCAAGAAAACAGAAACACATATCCACACAAAAATGTACAAATGAGTGTTTACAGCAGCACTATTCACAACAGCAAAAAGTGGAAACAACCCAAATTTCCATCAACAGAAAATGCATAGACAGAATGTGGTACACACTTGCAATGCAATGCTTACTAAGTCCATGGCTGGGTGTGGTGGCTCACGCCTATAATCCCAGCACTTTGGGAGGCCGAAGCAGGTGGGTCACAAGGTCAAGAGATCGAGACCATCCTGGCCAATGCGGTGAAACCCCGTCTCTACTAAAAATACAAAAATTAGCTGGGCATGGTGGTGCATGCCTGTAGTCCCAGCTACTCTGGAGGCTGAGGCAGGAGAATTGCTTGAATCCAGGAGGCGGAGGTTGTGGTAAGCCAAGATCATGCCATTGCATTCCAGTCTGGGTAACAACAGTGAAACTCCATCTCGAAAAAAAAAAAAGGAAAAAAAAGGACTGAAGCCTGACAAGTGACACATCGTGGGTCAACCTTCAAAACATGGTGCTCAATGAAAGAAGCCTGACAGGAAAGGCCACAAATTCTAGGTTTCCATTTGTATGAAATGTCCAGAATAGGAAAATCTACAGACACAGAAAGATTGGTGATCGCCAGGTGCCGGGGGCATGGGGGAGGGTGCAGGGTTTCTTTCAGGGAGACGTAAATGTTCTGGAATTAGATTGGTGGTTGCATAATCTTGTGACTATACTAAAAGCTACATTGTATGCCTTAAGAGGGTGAATTTTATGATATATGAATTGATCTCAGGTTTATTTTAAAGGCCCTCCAGACTCCTTAGCTGGCATTTAGGAGCCGCCCCAGCAGGACCCACAGCCTCTCCTGCCTTGTCTCTCACTCAGATCTCTTAACCACATCCTCTACCACCATGGGAAGCCTATGAGGTCACACCCCAGCCCCACTGGGCAATCACAGCACTTGTCACCCAGCATTGGGGTGGTGAAGTGTCCTCCAACCCACTGTGGGCTCCCCTGGGTCAGGGACCAGACTGGCTGTCCCTGTGTCCACAGCAGCCAGAAGAGGGCCCACAGATCCACAGAGTAGACATCAGAAAAGGAGCAGTGGTGGATGAATGGATAGATGCATGTTTGGACGGATGATGGATAAATGAATGTATCAATGGATGGACAGTTGGATGGGGGGATGGATGATGGCTGGATGAATGAATGGAAAATGGGTGGGTGGATTAGTGGATGGAGGAATGACTGAACAGATAAATGGATGGGTGGGTGGATAAATGATGAATACGTAGATGAATGGATGGTCAGATAGGTGGAAGGATAACAGATGGATGGATAGTTAGATGTGGGGGATGAGTGGTGTGAATGAATGGATGGATGATGGGTAGGTGGATGGATGGATGGCTGAACAGAGAGATGGATGAATGGATGGGTGAATGAATGATGAAAAGATAGATGGATGAATAGCTGGATGGGTACAAGGAGATGGATGGATGGATGGATTGTTGGACAGTTTGATGGGGGATGAATGATAAGTGGATGCGTGGGTGGATGGATGGACAAATGATTGAACAGATGGATGGATGGGTGGGTAGGTGGGTGGATAAATAATGAAGAGATATATGAATGTATGGGTAGAGGTGTGGATGGGTTTTCAGGAACCTAAAATGTCTGACCATTGCCCCTATTTTGGGACAAGAGAATGGCCACCACTTCTTTCATTCCTGTACCTTCTTTCCCTGCTGATTCTAATGGCTCCAGAGAGAACAAGGGCAAAAGAAGGGAATGGTCAGGCCAAGTGGGCTGGGGAAGGAGGGTAAGAGTCAGTGCTGTACTTTGCCTTGGATTTCACAGCCCAGCAAGCATTCCTTGCTAGGAGCTCTGGCAGTGAGAACAGGACCCATGGGAGTGCCTCAGAGCAGACAGGCCACCTGTCCTCAGCCAAATGGAGACAAGGGCCCTGGCCCGGGAGGGAAAGGAGGGAGGGCCCAGGCTTGGCTTCTCTGCTGAGCCCAGACAAGGTGACAACTCAGCAAGTTACAAGCAGGGAAGAAGATAGACATGCCCCAAAGTGGCCCAAGCTGGCTGGAACCTCACGGATACACAGCATCCCCCAGCAGCCTGCACACCGTCCAGCCAAGGGGCACATTGGCTGGCTTGGACCACAGCCACCCCACTACTGTCTCAGTAGATCCCACCACCACCTTCTGAAGTCGACGAGGCAGGGTTCCTTGTGGTCATTTCACAGAAAGGCAAACAGAAGTCCCACAAACCGAGTGGCTCAGTCTGAATCTGGTTCCCCCAACCAGTACTCCTGCTCACTGATCTACAAAAACCAACAGTGTCTTCAGAGGAACCCACAGCTGTCACTGTCCCCGTGGAGGCGCAATCTTGTGGGTCACATTAGTGGTAACAATGCTCACTTTCCTGCCCACAGCCTTCTGCAGAGGCTTCCTGAATACCTACCCCATGCCCAGCACTGTGCCCTGCACCGGAGATTTACAAGGAACAAAATCTGGCCCATGAGCTTGCAGCACTGTGGTCCCAGGGAATGGGGCACCACTGAGTCCTTGCTGACAAGGTCATCTCTGTGCCCCTGCGAGGAGGCCAGAAGGGACACGTGGCTGATGCCCTTACATCAGGGCAGGCCCAAAAAGGATTTCCCAGAGGAGGTGCTTTTGAACCTGAAACAAAGATTGAAAAGGAGGCATCAAGGTAGGAGAGAGGGGGTGTGTCAGGGAGAAGGGGAGGAGAGGGAGCGTGGCAGGGAGAAGAGGGGGAGAGGGGCTGAGGAGGCAGCTGGAAGGGGAAGCCCAGAGCAGGTGGAAAAGGAATGCAGGCTTCGGGAAATTCTGTGGCCAGCATGGCAACTGAGGCCAGGCCAAGCCCAGCAGCTTAGTGTCTAAAGATAAGATGAGAATCCCAAAACACTCAGGCTTTAGGAAGCCGCTTTGAAGCAATCAGGGTACTATTATTATTATTATTTTAGATTTTATTATTATATAGGTATTATTATTATTATTTTAGATTTGGTGTAACCAGACTGGGCATGGTGGCTCATGCCTGTAACCCCAGCACTTTGGTAGGACAAGGCAGGTAAATCACCTGAGGCCAGGAGTTCAAGACCAGCCTGGAAAACATGGTGAAACCCTGTCTTTACTAAAAATAAATAATTTTTTTTAAAAAGCCAGGCATGGTGGCAGGTGCCTGTAATCCCAACTACTTGGGAGGCTGAAGTAGGAGAATCACTTGAACCTGGGAGGCAGAGATTGCAGTAAGCTGAGATCATGCCACTGCACTCCAGGCTGCGTAACAGAGTGAGACACCATCTCAAAAAAATGTAGTGTAACTAGGGCTTAAAAGAAAAAAAGTAAGAGCTATGGCAGTATATGAATTATTTGTAATCTGCTCCCCGCAAAATCCATACCCAGACCTCTAAGGCAGCTATTGGGCTTCCTCACCCAGTAAGATCTGCAAGTTGGGATGCAGATGCAGAGAGCAGCCAGAGAGGTTGTGGGGGTGAAGTGCAGGACAGAGATGACTGGTGTGGAGGGGTTCAGGAGGGGCCCAGATGGAGTGGGGCCAGGACGGCTAGGTTTTGGGAGCCAGGAGTAAGGGAGTGAGACTCCTAGGACACCTGAGTTAAAAGCAGAGCATAAGCAATGGGGAGATCATTTGCATATGTTTAGCTGCAGGTTATGAGCATCCACCCACATTATGGTGCTATTCCAGGAGTCTGCAGTGGGTGGGTGGATGGATTTCCTTTCTCAAAAAAAAAAAGGCCGGGTGTGGTGGCTCACACCTATAATCCTAGCACTTTGGAAGGCCAAGGTGGACAGACCATGAGGTCAGGAGATCGAGACCATCCTGGCCAAGCTGGCCTCCAGAAGGTCTGCAGAGATTTCCGTTGCCCTCAGAGGGATGAGAGCCCCTTCTGCTCAGTGCCCAGTATGAAGGACCCATGCGCACTTACTTGTCTGCGATGTGAGGGACCTGAGGGACCTCTCCGTGCCCAAGAGACATTTCTCTGACTTTCCCCAGCACCCAGCAATTGTCTGTGTGTTTTGTGATAAACGTTCCTGCCAACCCTGGGAACTGTCTTCTGGGCTTGGCTGGGGCTGTGAGCCGGGGAGTGGACACTGCTTGGATTGAGAAGCCGACAGACCCCAGCCTTGGTCCCTGCCTTCCTCATCTGCGAAGGGAGAGACAGGAGGTTATGAGACAGGAGCATGGACAGCGGGCACGGCTGGGGACCTGCCACTGCACCCTCACCCCTCACGGCCCACTCTCTGCTGGCAGGGCAGCTCCAGAGCACACACTGTTCCCCGCTGCAAAGCTGCTGCTGCCAGTTCCCAGAACAGTGGAAGATCAAACACCCCGGGCTCCTGGACTTCATTAAAAACGTATTTCTTTCTCTTTGCCCACAAAAGTTTCCATGTAACTAGGAAAACCTTTTTAGAATTACAGGCTTCCTGCAACAGCCGTGCAGTCTGGGGCCTGAGAAGGGATGAGACCTGGGATCTCTCAAAGTCCCTGTGTCTCAGAATCTCTTCCTGTGCTGGTTGCCCAGGGTTTCATCGGGAAATTTGAAGCTCAGCTTTCATCTGACAGGAAGAGATGCCACATGGAAGGAGGGCAAGGGCCAGGGCTCAGCTGGCCAGCAGGCACCCAGACAGCCCCAGAAGCCTCCAGCCACTGCAAGCCCTGCTGGACAGCCGGGATGCCCAGGGAAGGTGCCGGATATTCATTAATCCACTCATCCACCCACTGCCTGACCCTCTGCCAGGTCATCTGTGCTTCAACAGAGCTGGGATGGGGGACAGAGAAATAAATCAGGCAAAAACCCTTTGCTCAGGTAACCATCAGCTTCTGGAGGAGAGATGGCACCTGGAACATGTAATCACATCCACATCGTTGTTGAAAACACGTTTTCTCAGCAATCACTGTGGGTCACCGACCATGCTGGGAGGTTCACACTATAAACATTCTTTCATTCAGGCCGGTGGCTCATGCCTGTAATCCCAGAACCTTGGGAAGCCAAGGCAGGTGGATCACAAGGTCAGGAGATCAAGACCATTCTGGCCAACATGGCAAAACCCTGTCTCTACTAAAATACAAAATATTAGCCAGGTATGGTGGTGCACACCTGTAGTCCCAGCTACTCTGGATGCTGAGGCAGGGGAATCTCTTGAACCCAGGTGGCAGAGTTTGCAGTGAGCCAAGATCACACCACTGTACTCCAGCCTGGGCAACAGAGCAAGACTCCATCTCGAAAAAAACAATTCTGTCAGCTGGGGACTGAATATGTCCCAGGCCCTGGCTGGCGAGGCAGACAGAAGCCCAGTGAGAGCCCAAGGTCTCAGGCCACCAGCAGAAGCTAGGCCAAGACTGGGCTGGTCAGCCTGCCCGGCTCCCTGATACTGCAGTGGGGACAAGCAGGAGCCCCAGGTGTTCCCTCAGGGTTACAAAGGCCCCCCGAGCACTGTGATGGGGTCAGCCAGGAAACAGCACAGTGCCTGTCCTGGGGCTGGGTAGGGGGAGGAGAGGGAGTGGGCAGAGCCACTGCAGACAGTCTGTGCAGGAAACAGCTGAGGGAAGCCCCTGTGGGAGCCAAGGCAGGGATGGTGCTGCTGCTGCTGCAGTTGGAACCACAGCGGCTGAGGCCACAGCCCAGCTCTGGATCTGCCACCTCACACCAGCCCTCACTGTCACTGCCAGCACCCAGGGACCTCTCCTGTAGAGAGGGCCATGGATTCCTGCCCCCGAGTGTCATGGAGATTGGAGACAAGGCCAGGAGATGTTTGTTTCTCCCAAGACTGGAGACAATTCTCGGACCTGGGGCTGAGTCAGCCCCATTCAACTGCTCGCCAAGGGGACCGTGGACAACATCTGGGCAGTTGACAGTGGCCAGCGAGCAAGTGAATGGAGGGACGAGAGTTGCTGGAGTGAATGAGAGGAGGCACAGCCCTGCCCTCTGGGAGCCAGGGGTCTGGCCGCCTCACAGCCTCACTGGAGACCCGCTGCATGCCAGGGCCATGGCAAGGTGGCAGCTGGGGGCTCCGGAGGATGGAGACAGAAAGCTGCTCTTGGGGCTGGCTGGGTTTCCGTGGCTGGTCACAAAAGACGAGACGGAGCGTTCTACACAGAACAGACAGTGGAGGACACAAAAATACAATTCTCGCCCCATGGAAGTAACAAGACCAGCTTTTAAAGAACAGGGAGGTGAGAACTCATGGGTTTTCTTTCCTGACTTCAGTGTGTTCCAGATTCTTCTTCCTACTTTGATTCAGTTCCAAACTGAACCCCCAAGCCCCTGGCCTCCAGGAATCCAGCTCCTACACCAGCAGACCAGTAGGGTCAGCAGAGAGAAAGACAAGCAGGGTGGAGAAGAAAGACCTTTCTTTAACCTCAATCCCATAATGAATGCTCAGGCAACTACTGGGAGTAGTGAGCCCACCATCTCTAGAAGCAATCAAGCTGCTCCTGCATGACCAACAGTGAAGAGGCCCACAAAAGAATCTCTAAGTGAAGGGGGGTGTTGTTATAACAAGGTGCACCCCAAGGCCCTTCATCAGGAGGCCTCTCAGGAGTGCTGCTGCATCCAGGGTTCAGAGCCACCCCAGTCCTCCAGACAGAGCAGAGCAGGGTGCCCCAGGAGCCCTCTAGGCTCCAGAGAGTGGCAATAAAGGACTAAGCACCTGTGATGTGCTGGGCACTGTGCCAGCCAAAAGTTTTCTCTCATATTATCTCAAATCATATCAATATGCTGCAAAGTATGTATTTCTGTCCCCATTTTGTTTTAAGATGGAGTCTCACTCTGTCACCCGGGCTAGAGTGCAGTGGCACAATCTTGGCTCACTACAATCTCCACCTCCCAGGTTCAAGTGATTCTCTTGCCTCAGCCTCCCAAGCAGCTGGGATTACAGGTGCCCATCACCACATCCAGCTAATTTTTGTATTTTTAGCAGAGATGGAATTTCACCATGTTGGCCAGGCTGGTCTCGAACACCTGACCTCAAGTGATCCACCTGCCTCAGCCTCCCAAAGTGCTGGGATTACAGGTGACAACAACCGCACCCAGCCTAGTCTATTTTACAAGAAAGGAGTCCAAGGCTCAGACAGACAGGTCTGCAGCTAGAAGGTGACCATGTAGGTAAATGGGGAAGGAAGGAATGAAGGAAGGAGGGAAGGAGAGAGGAGCAGGCAGGGCTCCTGTACCAGGGATGGGAAATGGGGGCAGGTTCTTCACCAGGTTCAGTCCCAGCTGCAGGAGGCTCAAGGAGTGGGAGGGCCTCAGAGGGCAGGGCAGGGGCTGCAGCAAGTCACATACACAGAGCAGGACTGTCGGGTCTGCTTTTCCAGGATAGCTGAACTTCAGATCCCCCAACCACTCAGAAGGGCTGATCCTACCTCTGCTCACACAGGTGGGGAGCTGGGCCCTGGACCTCAGGCTGCACCCCCCACCTAACATCCTCCTGACTGGCTTTCTGCTGATGGCTGGGAGAGTGTTCCCATCTGAGCCCTGTCTTCCCAATAATACTGCTGCTCTGAGGCTCATGGGGGTCCCCAGCCTCCAGCCTAGGGGGACATCCTCCAGGACCAAGGCTGGCTGGCTCAGTGGGCATCTCTGGCTAGGCCTTCCCAGTCTCTACTCCCTCATCCAATCCTCCCAGCATTTCAGGAAAGAAATATTATTCCTCCCATCCCAGAATTAGGGGGAAAACCTGAGCCCAGAGAGGCAGGGTGACCTGCTTTAGACTGAATGGAGACAGGCCGGCAGACAAGAAGTGGACACCCATTTGCCTCCTGATTCCTCCCCCAGGAATCTTTCTGCTCCTCCGCTTGGCCTTTCTTGGTGAACAACTGGGCACATAAGTGAGCCTCGATGGTGTGTGACAGAGACATATGGATGCAGTGGCAGCCCCTGCCCTGAACACCCAGATAAAGCTGCCAGCCTGTCTTCTTCCTTCTGCAGGAGAACAGGTGTCAGTGACCCAGGGGCAGGAGCTGGACCAGAAAGGCTTTGGAGAGCCTCTGAATGGGGGGCTGGGAAAGGATGGAGGCAGAGAAGGAAGAACCCCAGGGGGAGTGCTGTCCACAGAACACTGCCTCCATTGACTGCTAAGCAAGGAGAAGTGTGTTGTTTGAAAGAATACTAATATGGGACAGACATGGTTGCTCATGTCTGTCTGGAGTGCAAATGGATTATCTGAGGTCAGAAGTTCGAGATCAGCCTGGCCAATATGGTGAAATCCTGTCTCTACTAAAAGTTAAAAACAAAACAAAACAAAACAAAAAAAAAAAAAAAAAAAACGGGGCTGCAGTGGCTCATGCCTGTAATCCCAGCACTTTGGGAGGCTGAGGTGGGTGGATCACCTGCACCTGTAATTCCAGCACTTTGGAAGGCCCAGGAGGGCAGATTGCTTGAACTCAGGAGTTCAAGGTCAGCCTAGGTAACATAGAGAGACCTCACCTCTACAAAGAAAAAATATTAGCCAGGCATGGTGGCACATGTTTATAGTCCCAGCTACTCATAAGGCTGAGGTAGGAGAAAGGATCCCTTGAGCCTGGGAGGTAGAGACTTCAGTGAGCCATGATCACGCCACTGCACTTCAACCTGAGTGACAGAGTGAGATCACATCTCAAAAAAAAAAGTCAAACAAATGTTAGTCTTAAAAAGATAGAAGACATGGCCGGGTGTGGTGGCTCATGCCTGTAATCCCAGCACTTTGGGAGGCCAAGGCAGGTGCATCACCTGAGGTCAGGAGTTTGAGACAAACCTGGTCAACATGGTGAAACCCTGCCTCTACTAAAAATACAAGAATTAGCCATGTGTGATGGTGCATGCCTGTAATCCCAGCTACTCTGGAGACTGAGGCAAGAGAATCGCTTCAACCTGGGAGGTGGATGTTGCAGTGAGCAGAGATCACACCACTGTACTCCATCCTGGGTGACAGAGCAAGACTCCGTCTCAAAAAAACATGCTATAAAAATAAAATAAAATTGAGACAGGAAGATCATTGGAGCCCAGAAGCTCAAGACCAGCCTGGATAACATAGTGGGACCCCGTCTCCACAAAAACATTAAAATAAATTAGCCAGGCATATTGGGTACAACTGTAGTCCCAGCTATTTGGGAGGATGAAGTGGGAGGATCACTTGAGCCCAGGAGGTAGAGGCTGCAGTGAGCTGTGATCCCACCACTGGATTCCAGCCTGGGTAACAGAGTTGACATATTGTCTCAAAAAATAAGTAAATAAAAATAAAAACTAGACCTGGCACAGTAACTCACACTTACAGTCCCAGCACTTTGAGAGGCCGAGGTGGCACACTGCTTGAGCCCAGGAGTTTGAGACCAGCCTGGGCAACATGGCAAAACCCTGTCTCTATAACAAATACAAGAAATTAGCCAGGCATGATGGCACATGCCTATAGTCCCAGCTTCTTGGGAGGCTGAGGTGGGTGGATGCCTTGAGCCCAGGAGGTTAAGGCTACAGTGAGCTGTGATCACACCATCACACTCCAACCTGGGCAACAGAGTGAGATTCTGTCTCGAAAATATAAATAAATGATTTGAATTTAGATTAAATTAAACCTGAGATAAGTAGAAGGATGGAAATAAAGATAAGGGAGGAAATGAACAAAATTACAAACATAAAGACAGAAAAAAATTGCGAGAAAACCATGGCCCCTCAAAGATGCCCATGTCACAATCCCTCGAGTCTGTCAATATGTTACAATTACTGGCAAAGACGTATTAAGATGGCAGGTTAAATTAAGGCTGCTAAAACAGGGAGATTGTCCTGCATCATGGGGGTGCACCCAATGTAATCACAAGGTTCTTTTTTTTTTTTCTGGAGATGGAGTTTTGCTCTCATTACCCAGGCTGGAGTACAATGTCGTGATACCGGCTCACTGCAACCTCCGCCTCCTGGGTTCAAGCAATTCTCCTGCCTCAGCCTCCTGAGTTGCTGGGATTACAGGCACGTGCCACCACACCCAGCTAATTTTTTTGTATTTTTAGTAGAGACGGGGTTTCAACATGTTGACCAGGATGGTCTCGATCTCTTGACCTCGTGATATCTTGCCTCGGCCTCCAAAGTGCTGGGATTACAGGCATGAGCCACCGCCCCCGGCCCATCACAAGGTTCTTAAAAGTGGAAGTAGAGGCCAGGTGTGGTGGCTCATGCCTGTAATCCCAGCACTTTGGGAGGCTGAGGCGAGTGGATCACTTGAGGTCAGGGGTTCGAGACCAGCCTGGCCAACACAATGAAACCCTGTCTCTACTAAAAGTACAAAAAAAAGAGCTGGTGGCTCTCGTTTGTAATCCCAGCACTTTGGGAGGCGGAGGCAGGTGGACCACCTGCAGTTGGGAGTTTGAGACCACCCTGACTAATGTGGAGAAGTCCTGTCTCTAATAAAAATAGAAAATTAGCTGTGCTGATTTTGTATTTTTACCAAAAAAAAAAGTAGTGGTGGTGCATGCCTGTAATCCCCACTACTCGGGAGGCTGCCATAGGAGAATTGCTTGAACCTGGGAGGCGGAGGTTACGGTGAGCCAAGATCACCCCATTGCACTTTAGCCTGGGCAACAAGAGCAAAACTCTGCCAAAAAAAAAAAGCTAGGCATGGTGGTGCATGCCTGTAATCTCAGCTACTGGGGGAGACTGAGGCAGGAGAATCACTTGAACCCAAGACATGAAGGTTGCATGTAGCCGATTGTGCCACTGCCCTCCAACCTGGGCAACAGAGCAAGACTCCATCTCAAAAAATAAAAATAAAAATGGAAGTAGAGGCAGAAGAGGGCAATGCTGAGGTGTGAGAAGGATTCAGTTCATCATTGTTGGCTGTGAAGGTGGAGGGAAGGGTACATCAACCAAGAAATGTGGGCAGCCTCTAAAAGGTGAAAGACAGGGGAGAGATTCTCTCCGAGAGCCTCCAGAAAGTGACTCAGCCCTGCAAACATCTTGATTTGAGCCAGTAAGGCCCGTGTTAGCCTTCTAACCTTCAAACCGATAGGTAATACATTTCTGTCGATTGAAGCTTTTAAGTTTGTAGTTATGTGTTACGGCAGCAATAGTCAACTAATACTAAATGCCAGGTTCTAATGGCTTCGCTGGTGAATTCTAGCACACAGGTTTTTTTTCTTTTTTGAGGCGGGGTCTCACTCTGTCACCCACACTGGAGTGCAGTGGTGTGTTCTCGGCTCACTGCAACCTTCTCCTCCCAGGTTCAAGCAATTCTCCTGCCTCACTCTCCAGAGTAGCTGGGATTACAGGTATGTGCCACCATACCTGGCTGATTTTTGTGTGTTTAGTACAGACCCAGTTTTGCCATGTTCCCCAGGTTGGTGTGGAGCAATCCACCTGCCTCATCCTCCCAAAGTGCTGGGATTACAGGGAGGAGCCACCACGCAGGGCATCTAGCACATATTTAAGGAAGAAATAATGTAACCAGTCCTATAGAAACAGGAAGGGAGGGAGGGAGGGAGAGAGGGAGGGAGGGAGGGAGGGAGGGAGGGAGGGAGGGGAGAGAGCAAAAGAGAGAGGGGAGGGAGGGGAGGGAGGGGAGGGGAGTGGAGGGGAGGAAAGGGGCTGGGAGGGGAGGGGATTACAGACCAGTATCCCTCATGATCATGGTTGCAAATATTCTCAACACAATTGTAGCCCATGGCATCCAGCAGTATATATACAAAGGATGAAGAATCCTGGCTGAATGGGATTTCTCCCTGAAATGCAAGGTTACTTGAATATTTGAAATCAATCAATGTGATTTGCCTCATTGATAGAATAAAGAATTGATTTAATAGACGCAAAAACAATGCTTTCAATCTTTCAGCAAACTAGAAATGGAAAGGAACTTCACTAAGCAGGAAAGAAACCCAAAGAAAAAACCTAGAGCTAACATCGCAGGAAAAGATGAGGGACTCCAGCCTTTCTCCGGGGCTCAGAAACAAGACAGGGTGGTCGGCTCTCCCCACTTCCACTGCACCTCATCCCAGAGGTCTGACCAGTCTCTACGCACTGGCAACTGATCATCTGTGTAGAAGACACTAAAGAGTCTACAAAACCCCACCCAGGGCTTGTCTTCAGTGAGGAAGCTTTGAATTGGTGAAGGGAGTGTCCCAGGTAGTCCGGGAGGCCCAGGAACACTGAAAGGGAGAAGAGCTACAGGAGCTGCCTCCACCCTGCAGGCCACCGAGGATGCTGAATTGTTGAGTTGTTTTAAGGCAGACTGAGCCTGGCTTCCCTACAAAGGCAAGGCTTGTTCTGTTGAGAAACTGGAGAGCAGTGATTGAAGGCAGATTGTTGGTGGGACTGCCAGGCCACTGACCTCGTGGCCAATCCCACTCCCCGGTACAGGATATTTGGGCTGAGTGCAGGGGTTCCCTTCCAGGTTCTGCACAGGAGGGGTGGGGGAAAGGGCTGGCTGCAAGTTAAAGGCCTCAACCCAGACTCCTTTTATCCCCACAATATAGACCCTGCAGTGTGGGAGGGGCAGCCATGCAGCCAGAGCCATTACCACGGCAACAGGGGAGTGACTGTTCCCAGGACGAGGGCCTCAGGAAGTGGAATCTGGCCCACTTCACGGTAGGTTAGTTCTACAGAGTTCATGCTCTCCGGTACGCACTGCCTTGGCTCAGGGCCTGGACCTGAGGCACAGACTCTCACAGGCAGGCAGCCGGCCTACCTGGAGCACCTGAGCAGGGCAGGCCAGAGGTTCCAGGCTCAAGGGAGGCTGTGGGATGTGCACTGGTCCAGGATTCCCAAACCTGAGATCTACTTTTTGAAAGACACTTCTATCGAGCTACTGAGAGGAGATGGGAGGCCTCCAGCTCCAGCTCCCAAGTTCTGGGCTCCAGTATTACAACCTTTGTCACACCAAAGAGCAGAAACAGCTTCTGGGTCTGGTTTTCCTGGCCTGGAAGGTTGGGAAACCGAAGAGTGGCAATTGAACTCTGGTCCAACTCCCATCCGCACCCCAGTGCCAAACAGCCTAGCACCCACAGGGCTCCCAGCAAACGCTCCTCTGACTGAACCAAAGACTCAGTCCCTGTGGTGAGTGGAAGCTGGTCCAGCCTGAAGACAGAGGATGGCCTGGCTTTCCCCTGGGATGAGTACTGGGAGCAGATGAATCTTTGCTGCAGCCTGAGCTAGTGGGACAGGGCCAGGAAGCTGGCAGCTCTTTGCTAGAGTTCCCACTCCTCCAGCCCAGCCTGGTAAGGCTGCCACTGCCCAGGCCTGGGTCTCCTCCCCCAGCAAGCCCGCTAGATCCTGTCATCATGGCTATAGCAGCCACAGATGGTCAGCTGGACAGCAGGCACAGCCACCAACCCAGGGCGCAAGCTGCTCACTCCTCTTCCCTACAGTCTGGGCACAAGACGAGCAGGCTGCCTCTTGGTGGCCCTGGAAGAGGCTCCCCACTACCAAAGCCCTCCTTCCAGGGACCACTGGAAGCAGCCCTCTGGGTGGACACCTTGGACCTATCCCTGATTGTAGCGAGACAGAGCACATGGCATGGGACTACGGGGCAGTTCAGTAAGGGGGCTGGGAAGGGTTTGGTATAGGGTTTGGACTTGTGCTGGGCTGTTCTCCTTCTGGGGCTCTAGGAGAGAATCTGGTCATTTCTGGCTTCCAGAGGCACCTGCATTCCTTGGCTTGTGGCCCCTTCCTCCAGCTTCAAAGCCACAGAGGTGGCATCTTCCAGTCTCTCTGTTTCCATTGTCATTTCACCCTTTTCTCACTCTGACACTCCTGCCTACTTCTTATAAGGACCTTGTGGTGATGTGAGGCTCCCTCAGAGAATGCAGCACCTTCTCCCTGTCTCAAGACCCTTATTCACATCTGCTAGGTTCCTCCCACCATAAGAAGTGTGTGAGGCCACATATTCACAGGCTACAGGGATCAGGACATGGACTTCTTTAACAAGAGGGCCGTGATTTTGCCTAACACACGGTGTGGCCCTGGGTGAGTCACTGCACATTGTTGGGCCTGTCTCCATGACTATAGTGACAGGGGACAAGAGAGGAGTCCAGGGTGCCCCCCCGGTCACAGAGCCCTTGGACATGTCAGGTTTTCACTGAGTCCTTCAATGGCACCAAAGGCCCTCTTGCCCAGGCCACACAGGAGCAGTGGTGGGAGGTACCCAGAATGCCCCCATCAGAGAACTACATTTCATACAGGGCCTTAGATTCGCAAAGCTCTTTGCTTAGGTGCAGGCAATAAACAAAGGCTCATTAACTATGTCTTAATGGCTCCATCCACCAATGGATAGACAAATAAATGAAATATAAATTTGTTGCTGTAAGTAGATGCTTGTTGTAAGTAGGTGCCACAGAGAAAAATCAGCACTGAGACAAAGGTTCTTTCAGCAATGCAGTTTTTACTTCCTGGGCTGCAGGAAAAGTACCCTCTCTAGCCATCTTGCCACAAGAGTGCAATGAACAAAGGAAAACAGACAAAGTTATTCCTTATACATTTGAGGTTGTACTTACTGCTGTGTCTGATCTCTGTTGGCTGGAGCCAGAACTCACAATCTAAACTAAAACCCGATTGGCTAACAACTTAAAACTTTTCTAAACAGGTTAAAGCAATGGAGAGCTGCGACGTGCCTGTGAGCATGTCCAGCACAGATATCTTGGTTAAAGTACAAGGACATAGAGTGTACTATGTGCCTGTAAGCACAACGTGTCTAACAGCTACATGGGATAGGGCTTCACAAAGAGTTACTAGCACACTTACTTTTTTTTTGAGATGGGATCTCCAGGCTGGAGTGCAGTGGCACAATCTTGACTCACTGCAACTCTGCCTCCCAGGTTCAATCAATTTCCTTGCCTCAGCCTCCCAAGTAGCTGGGATTACAGGCTCAAGCCACCATGTCTGACTAATTTTTTTGTATTTTTATTTAGAGACAGGCTTTCACCATGTTGGTCAGGCTGATCTCAAACTCCTGACTTCGTGATCCACCCACCTTGGCCTCTCAAAGTGCTGGGATTACAGGTGTGAGCCAGCACACATATTCTTTAACAAGAAAGGAAACTTTAAAAAGGAACTTTTCTCCTTTTCATACTTGTAAAATTAGCAAGAGCAAAGGTGGCCACTTCAGGAGCAAGGAGTCTGGGGTCCCTTGAGAAGGGTCTCAGCCTTGGTATTCGAGCTACAGGGCCTGTGCCCTCTCCCCTCGATATACTGCCATGGGAACCCCCTCACCCTCAGGGTGTCAGGACGGTCCTGGCATGCTGTGAGTGCTGGCCACGTCTGCTCACTCAGAGAAGAAGGAAAGGAAATGTGAGGTCAGGCCGCCACTGTGGCTGGGGCAGGGGCTTCGCCCGAAACTCCTGGCCACTTCCCACAGCCTCACATGACTGGGCAGCAGAAACACACACAGGCTGGGGTTTCCTGCCAGCCCCAGAGACACTCTCAGCTCTCACAATGTGGCAGGGAGGAAGAGATCGATGGGCTCATGGTCACTGCTCAGAGCTATGACAGGCATCCATGTGCCTTCTAGGGAGTCCAGGCCTCAGCTGCCTTCTGGGCCACCTGAGGCGCCTTCATGTTGACCCCAGTCCTGGGCTCCTCAGAGAAGAGCTCAAAACCCTCCAAAAGCAGCATCATGTGCTTCAAGCCAGGGAGCCTGGGCTCAACGCTGGATCTGTTGGGACTCACTGTATAGCCCTGGGCATGATGTATAACCTCTCTGAGCCTCAGTTTTTAATTCTGTAGTCAACAATAGTATCTATCTGTTGGCTGGGTGCAGTGGCTCACACCTGTAATACCAGCACTCTGGGAGGCTGAGGCGGGTGGATCATGAAGTCAGGAGTTCAAGACCAGCCTGGCCAAGATGGTGAAACCCTGTCTCTACTAAAAATACAAAAATTAGCCAGGCATAGTGGCAGGCACCTATAATCCCAGCTACCTGGGAGGTTGAGGCAGGAGAATGACTTGAACCCAGGTGGCAGAGGTTGCAGTGAGCCAAGATAAAGCCACTGCACTCCAGCCTGGGCGATAGAGTGAGACTTTATCTCAAAAAAAAAAAAAAAAACCTGTCTGTTGCACTGTTGCAATCAGGGTCCCAGCAGAAGGCAGAGCTGACCTGGTGGTTCGTGTTCATGAAGAGGTGTGGGCAGGTGAGGGAGAGCCAGAGGCCAGCAGAAGAGGGAAGCTGCTCCCAGCCCTGGGTCTGCAGAAGTGAGGGAAGGAAATGGTGCTTCCCCCAGAAGCCAGTGGGAGCTAAAGTCTGGAGGAGCATCTGGGCATGAGCTGTGGTCAGTATGCAACCTGCGGGGACTGTGAGGGTCAGGAGAGGAGAAATGTCTCATTCTCTCCCACTAATCTCCAGCCACTGCCTCCACTGGTCAAATGCAATCAGGTGGGAGAGGCCACCCTTGGGAGCACAAAGTGGGCAGTAACTGGATCTAGGGAGCAGGGGGTGTTGCAGACAACGTGACCAGCACCACACATTGTGGGTCATGTCTTTGTTTACTCACTCACTCTTTTTTGAGACTGAGTCTCGCTCTGTTGCCCAGGCTGGAGGGCAATGGTGCAATCTCAACTCACTGCAACCTCCACCTCCTAGGTTCAAGCAATTCTCCTGCTTCAGCCTCCTCAGTAGCTGCTATTACAGGCGTACATCACCATGCCCAGCTAATTTTTTTTGTATTTTAGTAGAGATTGGGTTTCACCACATTGGCCAGGCTGGTCTCAAATTCTGATCTCTGGATCTGCCCACCTTAGCCTCCTGAAGTGCTGGGATTACAGGCATGAGCCACCATGCCTGGCCACGTTTAAATGTTTTGTAGAGATGGAATTTTGCTTGTTTCCCATGCTGATCTTGAACTCCGGCCTTCAAGTGATCCTCTTGCTTCAACGTCCCAAAGCACTGGGACTATAAGCAGGAGCCACCATGCCAGGCCAGGAAAGCAAAGATTTTTATTTTTTATTCTGTCAAACTTTTATTTTAGGTTCAAGGGTACATGTGCAGGTTTGTTATACAGGTAAATTCATGTTATGGGGTTTGTTATACAGATTATTTCATCACCCAGGTGCAAAGCCCAGTACCCAATAGTTACCTTTTCCACTCCTCTCCCTCCTCCCACCCTCCATCCTCCAATAGGCCCCATGTGTGTGGTTCCCCTCTATGTGTCCATGTGTTCTCATCATTTAGCTCCTACTTATAAGTGAGAATATGCGGTATTTGGTTTTCTGTTCCTACATTCATTTGCTAAGGATGATGGCCTCCAGCTCCATCCATGTCCCTGCAAAGGAACATGTTCTTTTTCATGGCTGCATACTATTCCATGATGTATACATACCACATTTTCTTTATCCTGTCTATCAGTGATGGGTACTTAGGTTATTCCATATCTTTGCTATTGTGAATAGTGCTGCATTGAACATAGGCGTGCATGTGTTTTTATAGTAGAACAATTTATATGCATTTGGATTTATCCAGGATGTACCCAAAGGGATTGCTGGATTGAATTGGCTTTTTGAGGAATCACCACACTGCTTTCCACCATGGCTGAACTAATTTATGCTCCCACCAAGTGTATAAGCATTCCTGAAACAAAGGTTTTTAAAGGAAAAATGAGAAGGATGACATAATTGTTCTGAGATAATTATCCTTGGCTACAAGGATGAATAACAAGGGTGGTGGCAGTCCCAGGCTGGAGAGGCAATTGCTGGGCAGATGTCCCCTCAGAAGTATTTTGATGTAAGGTTCTGAGGACCTTTGTGCAAGGGTCAAGTTTTTGCAGAGTCCTTTGCGACAGTTCTTGTTACCAGGCATTAGTGCATGAGACCCCTCCCTGTATGCCTCTTCCCAGCAATATCTGTCAGAGTTTTTTTTTTTTTTTTTTTGGAGATGGAGTCTTGCTCTGTCACCCAGGTTGGAGTGCAGTCGCATGATCTCAGCTAACTGCAACCTCCACCTCCCAGGTTCAAGCCATTCTCCTGCCTTAGCCTCCCAAGTAGCTGGGATTAAAGGCACCCACCACCACACCCAGCTAAGTTTTGTACTGTTTTTTTAGTAGAGACAGGGTTTCACCATGTTGGTCAGCCTGGTCTCAAAATCCTGACTTCGTGATCCATCTGCCTCGGCCTCCCAAAGTGCTGGGATTACAGGTATGAGCCACTGCGCCCAGCCAGGGTGATTTTTTAACACAAGTGACACCACTTTGATTCTGACAACTTTCTCAATGGTCCACAGACCACGCCTAGGAAGTCCCAGGACACACGCAATCTGTGAGCTTCCTTTAAAAACACTCACACCTGCGAAAACTGGCAACTTAGAAACTACCAACGCTTTCTGAAAAAACAGAAGAAAAAATTATGAATCGATTTTCAAATTAAGAACAAAAAAGCAAAAGCAGCCTCCCTGCCCCTGCACTCGCTGGTGTCTACCAGAAGCTCCACCGAGTTTGAGGAGTTGAGCAGGAATCTTAATCCTCAAAATTCCTTAACATGGCTGGGTGGGGTGGCTCATGCCTGTAATCCCAGCATTTTGAGAGGCCAAGGTGGGCAGATCACCTGAGGTCAGGAGTTCAAAACCAGCCTGGCCAACATAGTGAAACCCCATCTCTACTAAAGATATAAAAAATTAGCCAGGCATGGTGGCAGTCACCTGTAATCCCAGCTACTTGGGAGGCTAAAGCAGAATTGTTTGAACCCAGGAGGCAGAGGTTGCAGTGAGACAAGATCATGCCATTGCACTCCAGTGTGAGCAACAAGAGTGAAACTGTCTCAAAAAAACAACAAACAAACCAAGATTCCTTAACGTGAATTCCTGCAACATGCAAACCCATGTGTGTCCACCCAGGGTGCCTGGACTCCTGCCGTCCTGCTCCCTCTCCCTCACAGCATCTGCATTTGGATGATAAACTGTGTGTTCACCCTGGTTTGTGCCTCTGCCTCTGCAGCCCTGCCATGGAGGCTCCAATCTTAGCTCCACCACCTATGAGCTGTGTGGCCTTGAGCAAATTACTTCACCTCTCTGTGTCCCCAGATGCCTGAGTTCTTAAATGAGGATGAGGTGATCACCTACTTCATAGCTTCTTACAGGAGTTAAATGGGGCAATGTTTATGGAGCACTGCCATGCCTCTGGCACACAGCAAGTATGTGGTAGCCATCAGTGTTACCCTATGGCTACAGCTGGTGTTATTCTCAGGGACCTTACATCCCAAGTTAGGATGGATGGGGGTCTCTCCACACCTGACTATAAGCAACCCAAATCTCTCCTTGGGAGGTCACAGAGGGTACCAGGGGACTGGATACTCAAATCCAGGTGTGCTGGGAAGGCTGGCAAGCCGGGCCTCTCTTGGTCTCACTACCTGCCTCAAGGGCAATGGTTTACCGAGACAATGCCCTCAAGGCAGGTGCACAGACCTCTGCTTCCCTTCCCCTGCACTTTGAGGACTAGGCTTCTGAAAGGCCAGGCCCGTGAGGATCTAGGTTCCTTTTGTTCCCTGCAGAGGTCAGAGGTCAGCAGATGACACCTACATGGCCAAGTGGGGATGGCCGTGAAATGCCAGGGGCTTGGGCGATGTGTTTGGGCTACAGTCTGAGCTGCCACGTCCTCTCAGACAGGGCTCCATCCCCTACAGGAACAGCCTTGTATTCTGGCAGGAAATGAGAGACAGGATTGTTCCATAGAAGAAAAAATTTACACACTGGACTCCATCAATATTAAAAACTTATGCTTTGCAAATAAACCATTGAGAGGTTGGAAAGATTGCAGGGCAAGGTGGCTCACACCTGTGATCCCAGCATTTTGGGAGGCCAAGGAGGGTGAATCACAAGGTCAAGAGATTGAGACCATTCTGGTCAACATGGTGAAACTCTGTCTCCACTAAAAATACAGAAAAAAATAAATAAGCTAGGTGTGATGGCACACACCTATAGACCCAGCTACTTGGGAGACTGAGGCAGGAGAATCGCTTGTACCCAGAAGATGGAGGTTGGAGGGAGCCAAGATTGCACCACTGCACTCCAGCCTGGCCACAGAGGGATACTCTGTCTCAAAAAAAAAGAAAAAAGAAGTTGAATAAACAAGCTACAGACTCAAATTATTTGCAAACCAACTCTCTTTTTTTTTTTTTTTTTTTTTTTTGAGACAGGGTCTCATTCCTATCACCCAAGCTGGAGCATAGTGGCATGATCTCGGCTCCTGGGACCTCGACTTCCCGAGCGCAGGTGATTCCTCCACTTCAGCCTCCAGAGTATCTGGGACTACAGGCCTGCACCACCACACTCAGCTAATTTTTGGTATTTTTCTTTCTTTTTTTTTTGAGACGGAGTTTCACTGTTGTTACCCAGACTGGAGTGCAATGGCACAATCTCGGCTCACCGCAACCTCCGCCTTCTGGGTTCAAGCAATTCTCCTTCCTCAGCCTCCCGAGTAGCTGGGACTACAGGCAGGCACCACCATGCCCAGCTAATTTTTGTATTTTTAGTAGAGGCGGGGTTTCACCTTGTTGACCAGGATTGTCTGGATCTCTTGACCTCGTGATCCACCTGCCTCAGCCTCCCAAAGTGCTGGGATTATAGGCATGAGCCACCGTGCCTGGCCTGTATTTTTTTCTTTGAGACAGAGTCTTACTCTGTCACCCAGGATGGAGAGCAGTGGTGTAATCTGAGCTCACTGCAAACTCCACCTCTCATGTTCAAGCGATTCCCCAGCCTCAGCCTCCCTAGTAGCTGGGACTACAAGTGCCCACTGCCACACCAGGAAATTTTTGTATTTTTAGTAGAAACAGGGCTTCACCATGTTGGCCAGGCTGGTCTTGAACTCCTGACCTCAGATGATTCACCCGCTTTGGCCTCCCAAAGTACTGGGATTACAGGCATGAGCTATGGTGCCCACCTTAATTTTTGGTATTTTTAGTAAAGACAGAGTTTATCCTTGTTGCCCAGGCTGGTCTCAAACTCCTGGGCTCAAGCAATCCCCATGCCATGGCCTCCCAAAGTGCTAGGATTACAGTAGTGAGCTACCATACCCAGCCAAGAACTCTTAAAAATCAACTTTTTCTCTGTTGACTGCTTGTAGGGTTAAAAAAAAATTTTTTTTTTGAGACGGAGTTTCACTGTTGTTACCCAGACTGGAGTGCAATGGCATGATCTCGGCTCACTGCAACCTCCACCTTCTGGGTTCAAGCAATTCTCCTGCCTCAGCCTCCTGAGTAGCTGGGATTACAGGCACGCACCACCATGCCCAGCTAATTTTTGTATTTTTAGTAGAGATGGGGTTTCACAATGTTGACCAGGATGGTCTAGATCTCTTGACCTCGTGATCCACCCGCCTCGGCCTCCCAAAGTGCTGGGATTATAGGCGTGAGCCACCGCACCCGGCCAAAAACATCTTTTTAATGAACACTTAAAAAAAATAAATCCAACTGGAAAATGGGCAAAATACATTTTCTACCACAGATCTACCACCGTTAGGATTTACAGATGGTAAATAAGCTCGTAAGATTGTTCTGAATCTTCAACATCAGTAGCCATTAGAGGAAGGCAAATTAAAACCATGAGATTTCACTACACACCTATCAGCATGGCAAAAATCAAACACAGGGGCAAGATGAAATGCTGGAAAGGACTCAGAGAAACTGGATCTCTCAAGCTGTGCTGCTGGGAAGGCATACAGTCACTCTGGAAAACAGTTTGACAGTTTCTTAAAAATGTAAACATGCGACTCTCATACGACCCAGCAATTACACTCCTGGGCACTTTTCTCAGACAAATGAAAACTTTTGTTCACACAAAAACCTGTACACAAATGTTTATGGCAGCTTTACTGGTAATAGCTGCAAACTGGGAATGAACCCAGATAGCCTTCAACAAGTGAATGACTA
This sequence comes from Leontopithecus rosalia, assembly GCA_028533165.1. Taxonomy (NCBI): domain Eukaryota; kingdom Metazoa; phylum Chordata; class Mammalia; order Primates; family Cebidae; genus Leontopithecus; species Leontopithecus rosalia. The sequence goes on from CM052658.1 coordinate 95,570,671, forward strand.
AACAAACTCTGACGCGCCCATACTGTGGAACAGCTACCATCCACAGTAACAAGGAGAGAACTCCAGGAACTCCAAGCAACTTGGGAGAATCTTCAGGGAATGATGCTGAGTGAAAAAAGCAATCTCAAAAGGTAACATACTGTATGATTGCATTTATACGACATTCTTGAAATGATAAAATTTCACAAATGGAGAACAGATAAGTGCTTTCCAGGAGGGAGGAGGGAGGGAGATGAGCTCATAAAGAATCCACAGGAGGCATCCTTTGCCGATGGACTCTTCTGTGTCTTGACGGCATCTATGTCAATATCCCGGTTGTGATACTGTAGTATAATTTTGCAAGATTTTACCCATGGAGAAAACTGGATCCAAGACGTCTGTCTCTCCTTTCTTCTTTCTGTTCTACTTTCCTTTCCCTTTCTCTCTGTCTCGGCTCTCTCTCCCTCTCTCTCTCTCTCTCTCTCTCTCTCTCTCTCTCTCTCTCTCTCTCTCTCTTTCTCTCTCCCAACCCCCCTCCTTCCCTTTCTCTCTCTCTCTTTTCGGAGTCTCACTCTATCACCCAGGCTGGAGTGCAATGGTGCAATCTCAGCTCATTGGAATTAAAGGCACCTGCCACCATGCCTGGCTAATTTTTGTATTTTTAGTAGAGACAAAGTTTCATCATGTTGGACCAGGCTGGTCTTGAACTCCTCAGGTGATCCTCCTGCCTTGGCCTCCCAGAGTGCTGGGATTAAAGGCCTGAGCCACTGCTCCAGGCCTGTATTATTTCTTATAACTGCATGTGAATCTACAATTATCTCAAAATAAGAAAGTTCAGGTCGCACATGGTGGCTCACACATGTACTCCCCACACTTTGGGAGGCTGGGACAGGCAGATTACCTGAGGTAAGGAGTTCGAGACCAGCCTGGCCAACACAGTGAAATCTCGTCTCTTAGGCCGGGCATGGTTGCTCACACTTATAATCCCAGCACTTTGGGAGGCCGAGGCAGGTGGATCACGAGGTCAAGAGATCGAGACCATCCTGGTCAATGAGGTGAAACTCGGTCTCTACTAAAAATACAAAAATTAGCTGGACATGGTGGTTCACGCCTGTAGTCCCAGCTACTCGGGAAGCTGAGGCAGAAGAATTGCTTGAACCCAGAAGGCGGAGGTTGTGGTGAGCCGAGATTGTACCATTGCACTCCAGTCTGGGTAACAACAGCGAAACTCTGTCTCAGAAAAAAAAAAAGAAAGAAACCCCATCTCTACTAAAAATACAAAAATTAGTTGGGAGTGGTGGCAGGTGACTGTAGCATCAGCTACTCGAGTTCACTGGTGAAATCATGGCTCATTGCAACCTCTGTGTCTCAGGTTCAAGCGATTCTCCTGCCTCAGCCTGCTTGAGTAGCTGGGATTACAGGTGTGTGTCACCACGCCCAGCTAATTTTTGTATTTTTAGTAGAGACTGGGTTTCACCATGTTGGTCAGGCTGGTCTAAAACTCCTGACCTTGTGATCCACCCGCCTCAGCCTCCCCAAGTGCTGGAATTACAGGTGTGAGCCATTGCGCCCAGCCTACAATTGCATCCGAAAACGAAACAATCATTACACCCGTAGACAATAAGCATAACCATCACCACCGGAATGCCCACAGCCTGGCCCTGGTACAGGACCTCTTGACTTCCACCCGGCACTGAGTGTCAGTCCTGTCAGGGATTTCTGGTACACACACTACTGCCCCCCACCCCCAGCCCACTGCCCTCCACCACAGCCACATATCAACAGAGAGGTACTTAAACAGGGTGAGGCTGTCTAAGCGAAGAGTGAAAAGAAACTCTCTTCGAGACACTAGGGTGTGGGATGTGGGTTGCGGGGTGCAGGATGTGGGGTGTCAGATGTCTCCACTAGGGCAGTTCTTCTCAAACTTCACAGAACTTTGGAACCACCCAGAGGGCTTATTGAAATATTGGGCCCAACACCGAGTTTTGCTTCTGTAGGTCCGGGGTGAGGCTAGGGACTCTGCGCTGGCGGAGGCCACGCTTTGAGAACCGCTGCCCTGGGCTGTTGTTGGTGCCGAGTCCCTTCGCCTACCCTTTCCTCCTCTCTTCGCCCGCGGCTGGACCCCGATCCCCGATCCCCGGGACGGAGACTGAGTATGACCCTCTGATTTGTCCCCCTGGCTTCTGGCGCCCAGCTCAGGTCGAGGTTTGGGGAGGTAGCGCTCACTGGATGTTTGCGGCCCGACAAGGGGTGGGATGAGGGCGTCACGGGCCGATCCGGGCCACCGGGTGACGGGGACGCCCCCTGCCCCGGCGGGCATCGCCCACAGCCTGCGCTGTGCCCAGGGGCGGGGGCCTGGAGGGGGGCAAGCGCCAGCCCCCAGCTCGGGTGGGCTAGGATGGGCTCGAGTGGGCGGGCCCGCGGCCCCGCTTGCAGCACTTGGGCGAGTCCCAGAGAGTTGCAGCTGCTGCGAGTGCCCCCGCGCGGGCCCGGGGGGCGGGGCGCGGCGGAGCGGGGCGGGGCGGGGCGGGGCCTCCGCGGTCCCCCCTCCCGGCCCTGGGCTCCGCCTCTGGCTGTGGCTCTGCTCTGTGGCGGCGGTGGCTTGGGGACCTAGGTGAGCAGCGGCGACGGGAGGCCCGGCCATAGAGGGGACCAGGTGGCCAGGGTTGCGGGGCGGCACGCGCGCCCCTGCGGAAGGGTGGGGGCCGGGGCGGTGCCGGCGCGGTGCACGCATGTGTGTGTGTGCGCGTGCACGCGGAGCGGACTGTGGGGCCCTGCGGTGGGGTAGGGGTCGGATGGGAGCTGCGGGGCAGGGGCGGCCCTGTTGATGGGGTTCCAACCTCTCCCACCCCCAGCTCCCGGGACCTCCGGAGCTTTTCTCTCCCAGCCTCTTGCGCGCGCCCTCCGCCCCGCCCCCTTCTCTCTATCTCTGAGTTTGTCCTCGTCTCAATGGGGGGGTCTCTGTCGTTCGGCCCTGTGTCCCCATCTTCTTCCCCAACACTGCTGTCTCCCCAGGAGAGCTCTCCTCTCCCTCGACATTGCCCCCCTTAGCAAACAAAGATGGTCGAGGGTGGGGGACCCTTCCTTTCAGAGCCCTGTCCTGGGTCAGCCTGTGGCCTCCAGTCCTCTGGCCTCTGGCCTGGGCCTCCAGCCACTTCCTGGCTGGTAGCTGGCCCTGCAGAGTGGGTGGGAGCAGGTGGAGGCAACAGGTAGACCCCAGGGCAGAGGGTCCAGGGCTGGAGTCTTAGGGGTCTGTAAGGTCAGACCCTCACCATCCCTTGGCAGGTGGGGACACTGGGCAGGTCCGCCTAGCCACAGGCCTGCACCTCTGACCCAATCAGCTGGATTTCTGGACCCTGTTCTCCTGAGCAGAGGCTGGTACTGTCTAAGATTTTTTTTTTCCATTAGAGCCAAGATAGAAGGCTGGGGGAGGGTCACGGGTCCGAAGGTCACAGGATGTGGTCCCAGCGAATGAGTCACTTCCTCCATGTGGCCTCCACTTCCCTACCAGTGGCAGGGGTGGGAGTGACATCTGTGGACAGAGGCCCTGAGGATCATGTGGGGTGGCCTCCCTGCACGGTGATTAGTGATGCTCTTGGAGGGTGGTGAGGTGAGTCCCATTCCCTGGACTCGATCTGGAGGTGGGATGGCACCTCTCTGTGGCCCCTCAGGCCCTCTGCACTGGGCACAGCCTGGAGAATCCTGGGGAAAAGCTGGGGCTCTCCAAGTAAGGTCCTGGACCCCCAGATCATCCTCTTGATGACAGTGCTTGATAAAATGCCAATTCCTTGGCCCCATCCTGAGCTGCTAAGGGGCACCAGGCATCTGCATCTTGTAAGTCCTCCATCCTCATTCTGATGTGCATTCAGGTGTGAGCAACGCTGGGTGGGGACATTGGATGAGGGGGACAAAGTCATCTACTTCCCTCCAGCTGGCAGACAGCGAAAAGGAACAAGAAGGGCCCAGGGTCTACAGCTTTTCTGTGTCCCTGGGCCAGCCGCCCCCTCTTGGAGCCCAAGTCCCCCAGCAGTCAGAAGAGGTATGGCCTCCCCAGGGGATTTTCCTGCCTCAAGGTCTGGGATTCAGAGCCCTTTGTTTAAACTGTGTGGCGGGGATTGCTGTGAAGTCAGGCAGGCCTGGGTGAGGACCTGGCTCTAGCACTGGCTGGCTGCGTGGTCCCGGACCAGCCAGGGTGCTTCTCTGGTCCTTGTGTTACTCAGCTGAAAACTGGGAAGTGTGGTATTGCCCCCATCCATCCACCCACCCACAGAGGCAGTCCGGGAGGTCCAAAGAAGTGCGATGCCCCACATCACAAGCACACCACAGTGTGAGCAGATCAGCCATGGGAATGGCTGGCATGTCTGTGTTTTGGCTGTTTTAACTAGGTTGTGATGGGGACACTCCTGTAGACTTAATTCCTCATCATCAGGGAAAGCAGCCTGTACAGAAACATTTGTGAGCTGATGGGGTTTTTGTTTCTAATGGATGGCTTAAAAGGCCTGGGGACGATAATGCAGAACCGCCTGGCAGAGGCAGGCAGTGTGGTGTGGTGCCAACTTTCCTTCTCACATCCAGCAAGCCAGGTGCGCAGACACCAGGAAGGGCAGGTGATGAGAAGGAAGGAGGAATGCCAGGCCCTCTCTGGGTACCCCTAGTTGTGGACATTTGTGGACATGAACAAAACCATCTTCTGGGACCATCTGTGAGAAGAATAGAGCTCTCATGAGACTCCCATAGAGCAGGAGATTCATTCTTTCATTCATGAAGACCTTCTCCAGGCCCAGCAGATGGCAAGGAGGGCTCCTCAAGACAGAAAGACCCACACGAAAATGGACAGGATACTGATGCCGTGTGAATGTGGTGCTATCCAGGTCAGATGGCAGTGTGGGTCACCCACAGGCTCAGACAGCAGGGTCAGGGTATCCTGCTTCAAGACTCTCATCCTTAACCCCAGGAGGAGCCGCAGGGGGCCAGCGCTGAATAGGCCCAGCCATCTCTTGGATTAGAGGCAAGAAATGTGAATCAGAATCATGGGTCATTATGAAGACATGGTTTAGCTGAACAAAGAGGTGGCTTCTTGGTGACAAGACAACCCTCATTTCTTTTTTCTTTTAACCACATCTCTCTTTTTCCTTGTGTCTTAAAATTGAATCTTGTTGGGAACCCCCTAGTGGCATAGGGGCTTGGAAGTCTGGTGAGCATATTTCTTGGTGACCTCAGAAACCCTCAGTCTCAGCCAGGTGAGGGGGCTCACACCTGTAATCCCAACACTTTGGGAGGCTAACGCGGGTGGATCACCTGAGGTCAGGAGTTTGAGAACAACCTGACCAACATGGAAAAACCCCATCTCTATTAAAAAATGAAATTAGCTGGGCATGGTTGCACATGCCTGTAATCCCAGCTACTTGGGAGGCTGAGGCAGGAGTATCTCTTGAGCCCGGGAGATGGAGGTTGTAGTGAGCCAAGATCATATCATTGCACTCCAGCCTGAGCAACAAGAGTGAAAATCTGTCTCAAAAAACAAAGAAGAAAGAAAAGAAAGGGAAAGGGAAGAAAGAAAGAAAGGTGGAGGGAGAGAGGGAGGGAAGGAGGGAAGGAAAATAAAAGGAAAGAGGAAGGAGGGAGGGAGGGAGGAAACAGGAAGCAAGGAAGGAAGGAAGGCCAGCCTCCATCTCAGAGCACAGCCCTGGTGCTGCTGCTGCACAGCGGCTTGGCTGCAGAACCTCAGACTCTCGGCATTCACATGGCATCAGGAGCTTCTGGTGTCCCAGCACCAGGAGCCTTCGGGAGCCAGAGAGAAGGAAAAGGCTGGGGATGCCAGAGTCAGTGCCACCTGCCATGGGAAGACTGCCTCCACCCTCTGAGCTTTAGTTCCCTCGTTGCAAGGTACGCATTGGAATAAACAGCTTAGGTGACCGACGGGGTGGGTTCTAGGGCCAGCTGCCTTGGATGGAATCCAGCCCCATCTCTCAGGAGGTCTTGGTAAGTTACTTACCCTCTGTCTGCCTCCATTTCTTCATTGATAAAATAGTGATTACTGGAGCACCGAGGCTGTAGCTTGCTCTGAGAGTTAAGGAACTTCATGTCAGGCACTTGGAACAGTCCCAGTTAGAAGGGTTCCCTGAGTCACGTGGTCTTTCTAGTGGCATGCTCTTCTAGTGACATCGTCTTGTGGTGCGTATTATTTTTTATTTTTATTTTTATTTTTTTTTTGAGATGGAGTCTAGCTCTCTTGCCCAGGCTGGAGAGCAGGGCACCATCTCAGCTCACCGCAACTTTGGCCTCCCGGGTCCAAGAGATTCTTCTACCTCAGCCTTGTGAGCAGCTGGGACTACAGGTGCATGCCACTACATCCAGCTAATTTGTGTATTTTTAGTAGAGACAGGGCTTCACCATGTCGGCCACGCTGATCTCGAGCTCCTGACCTCGTGATCCACCTGCATCAGCCACTCAAAGTGCTGGGAGGTGCATAGTCTTCTAGCGCTGTGGTCTTGTACCATCGTGATCCTGTAATAAGCCTGTCTTGGCATCGGCCATGGTGTTACAATTGGTATTAGTATTAATGTTAAGGTTGGGGTGGCCCTAAGAGCACAGGCAGTGAGGTGAATGAATACAGTGCTCATTCTGGGCCCAGCACAAGGAAGCCCTCAACTGATGCCTGTGCCCTTCTGTCCCCTGCCCCAGAGGAATAGGGACAGAGATAGAGCTTGCTATTGTGTTACAGCCACACCCATATGCTGGGGCAGCTGGGGATAGGGCAGGGCCAGGTCCCTGTTTAAAAGATGTCAGGATGGCCAGGCATGATAGCTCATGCCTATAATCCCAACACTTTGGGAGGCCGAGGTGGGCAGATCATGAGTTCAAGACCAGCCTGACCAACATGGTGAATACTAAAAATACAAAAAAATAGTCTCTACTAAAATACAAAAACAATAGTCAGGCATGGGGGCTGGTGTCTGTAATTCCAGCTACTTGGGAGGCTGGGGCAGGAAAATCTCTTGAACCCGAGAGGAGGCAGAGTTTGCAGTGAGCTGCGACTGCACCACAGCACTCCAGGCTGGGCAACAGAGTGAGACTCTGTCTCAAAAAAAAAGAAAAGTTTACCTACTTGCCCTCATTTAACCCTCTGAAGGCCCTCTGGCATCACTGTCCTATTGTGATCCCACTGTCCAGATGAGGAAGGAGAGACACAAGGATATCAGTGTCTTGTCCAAGGTCACCCACTGGTAAGGCATTTGGGTCTGATTTAGATGAACAGAAAACCATCTGTTGTGGCCTCTTCTTGGTAGACACAGTGCTCCCTGCTTGATTATTCTTGGTAATGGGGAACTCACTACCTTCTAAGCCTCTATGACTGTTAGTTTAGGACTTGGGTAGGTGGTGGTGATGGTCCCTGGTGAATAGACCCCATGTGGAAAGGCAAGATGGGGAGATGATCCTGAGTGTGGCTTTGGCCTTGCTGCATTGGAGGGGCCGGGAGATCTTCCTATGCCTGGGAGAGGGTGGGCCCACGTTCTGCTTCATGCCTTCCACAGGCCAAACCTGAGGCTGCGAGAGAAGAAAAATGCTCAACAAAGAGGGCCTACAGCAGCTGCTCAGAGAGCCTTATGGTGGACAAACCCTATTTCTAAGGGAAACTTTAAGTATGAAACTGACATAGCCATGTTGGCCAGAGAGTGGAGAACAGGCTCTGATTCTGCCTGCAGCCTCACCCCCTCCACTCGGTTTGTTCTGTGGCAGAAGTCCTGTTGCACAGTGCACTGCAGTGCCGCCCTACTGTTCTCCAGTTCTGTATCCAGCTTTTTACTTTTTCCTTTTCTTTCTTCCCTTTTATTTTTTTTTAAGACAGTGTCTTGCTCTTTTGCCCAGCCCGGAGTGCAGTGGAGCGATCACTGCTTCCTGGTAGCTGGGACCATGGGCACTCACCACCACAGCCTGCAATTTTTTAAATTTGTTTTTTGTTTTTTGGGTTTTTTTTTTAGTAGAAATGGGGTTTTGCAGCCAGGCACAGTGGCTCATGCCTGTAATCCCAGCATTTTGGGAGGCCAAGGTGGGCAGATCACCTGAGGTCAGGAGTTTGAGACCAGCCTGGCCAACTTGGTGAAACCCCATCTCTATTAAAAAATGCAAAGATTGGGCCAGGCATGGTGGCTCACACCTGTGATCCCAGCACTTTGGGAGGCTGAGGTGAGTGGATCACAAGGTCAAGAGATTGAGACCATCCTGGTCAACATAGTGAAACCACTTCTCTACTAAAATTACAAAAAAAAAAAAAA
>CM052658.1:95579425-95619568 GCA_028533165.1 Leontopithecus rosalia
ATCATAGTTGACTGCAATTCCACACACTTCATGTGAAATTCAGAAGACACATTTCTGACCTCATATTAGTGCAGTTGGAATGCTGACCATCACTCACCTTCACCAAGAAGGAGGATGGATTCTTTGCTTTTCCCCTCCTGGGTGCAATGAAATTTTCTTAAATTCTTCTGGGTTAATAATTCATTTGGAATCTTCTCACATCTCCCTTGGGGAAAAACATAGTTATTTGAAAAAAACCCTCACTTTTTATTTAATTCCCTACAGATTATAATTTTTATATGGCAAAAGAATTGGTATAAACAACATTACTTTTCCTGTATGAAAAACATGTAGTGAATGTCAAATATAGTTCACTTTGTGTATGAGTATTTTAAAATTGAATTAAAGTTATTTTATACCAAAAAAAAAAAAGCAAAAATTAGCGAGACATGGTGGTGTGCACATATAATCCCAGCTCCTTGGGAGGCTGAGTCAGGAGAATCACTTGAATCTTGGAGGCAGATTTTGCAGTGAGCCTAGATTGTGCCACTGTGCTCCAGCCTGGGCAACAGAGCAAGACTCCATCTCAAAGAAAAAAAAATGGGGTTTTGCCATGTTGACCAGGCTGGTTTTGAACTCCTAGGCTCAAACTATCCTCCTGCCTTGGCCTCCCAAAGTGCTGGAATTACAGGCGTGACCCACGACGTTCAGCCTATCCTGCTTTTTTCATGTAATGTAATATTATGAAAGTCTCCCCTGTCCGTAAGCAGCCCAGGAGCTTGTGAGCCATCACGATGAGTTTTTAGTGGCTGCTCAGTGTCTCCAACATGGATTATCAGTGGGGCCTCTTTCAGTGGGGAGCCAGCTTTCAGTGGACGTGCATGATGATGTGAAAAGCTGTGTGGCCCCAGACAGGGCTCTCACCCTCTGTGCATCTCAGTTTCCTGCTCCACTATCAAATGAGAGGAGCAAGAAGCAACCCACATCCCAGGGGTTCTGGGAGGAGTAAGCAAGGAGATGGGATGTGAAGCATCTGGAAAGTGGCAGGGCTTAAAGTGTGGTGGCAGCCAGGCATTGGGCTCATGCCTGTCATCCCAGTACTTTGGGAGGCTAAGGCGGGCAGATAACTTGAGCCCAGGAGTTTAATCACAGCCTGGGCAACATAGTGAGACCCAGTCTCTGCTAAAAGTACAAAAAATTAGCCGGGTGTGGTGGCATGCACTTGTGGTCTTAGCTACTCAGGAGGATGAGGTGGGAGGATCACCTGAACCCAGGAGGTCAAGGCTGCAGTGAGCTGTGATTGCGCCACTGCTTTGCAGCCTAGACAACAAAGTGAGACTCTGTCTCAGAAACAAATAAAGAAGAAGAAAGAAAGGAAGTAGGGAGGGTGGGAGAGAAAGAGAGAGAAAAGGAAAGAGAGAAAGAAAAAGAGGGAAGGAATGAAGAGAGGAAGGAAGGAAGGAAGGATAGACAGTCATACAGCAGAAAGGGGGATCCAGGAAAGCTTCTTGAAGGAGATGTGAAGGAGAGGGGCGGGGGAAAGAAAGAGAAAGAAAGAAAGAGATAACATACAGTCACACAGCAGAAAGGGGGGATGAGGAATGCTTCCTAAAGGAGGTGGCAATGGCCCTGGGCCAGCAGGATGGTGGGGGGCGTGTTGACTAGGCCAATGGGCAGAAGACTGGTGTTCTATGGGTGTGAAGAGGAGGAGGGGAGCTGTCCAAAGGGCCTAGCAGTCTGAGTCCAGCACCCAGCACAGGGCGGAGCAGAGTATGGGTGGGGCTCAGGGGCATGTGCTGAGCTGACCTGAAGTCATCTGAGCTGGAATGAGCTGTGTGGGCTCTGACCTCACCCTGCACCTTGGCCCCAGCCATTTCCTTCTGTCTGGGTAGGAAGGGGTGCTCTGTGGGCTTGGAGGCTGCAGGCACCTTCCAGGGGACTGTCTGTGAGCCCTGATAAAATATTCATCAGCCAGCAGCTGGGCTTCCCCGCACGGGATGCAGATGGGGGCAGCTCCCACCGAGCCTGCAGCCTGAGTTCTGCTGAGTCATGGGGGAGCCTAGTGAGCCACCTGCCCTTAAGCTCCTGGGCCCCTCTGCCCTTTGGCCATGTGAATGCCTCTTAATGTGTGAGGTATTCGGGAGTCCATTGAGCATAGTGCTAAGAAGGGCTTCAGAGCTCATCCCCAGGAGGGTGTGGACCTCAGCCAGGGTCAATGGGCGGTGGGGGATGGTGGGCCGGGATTCCACCTGTGCCCACCCTGGCAGCGTCCCTCCTCCTGTGTCCTCTCAGTGCCCAGAAAGGTAGGTCCTCTTTGCGTCTGGGCTTAGCGGTGGGGACGCCTAGGTGTGGAGGGGGGCACCGTGTGTCCGGTCTCACAGCCCTTAGTGGTTGAGTGAAGATTTGGCCCTGGTCTGGCCGATGCCAAGGCCCTGCCCTGGAGGAACCTCACTCCGTTTCAGCCCTGCATCAGGACCACGTGTCTGTCCACCCTGACGTGACACCATGCTGTGACTTTGGGTTCGTGATTTTGATTTTCAGATTAGCAGCTAAAACAAACAGCAGCAGCAGATGGCCTCTTCCTGCTGCCACATGGGGAGGGAGGAGGAGCAGGGCTCCAGGTCCTTTTGTTCACTCATTCATAAAATGTATTCTGGGTGCACTGGCCACAGGCCAGCACTCAGGGCTCCAGGGACCAGTGGGGTATGTGTCAGATGGACTTGCCCTGGTCCACGGACCTGCCTCATCACTGGCCCACTGAGTCACACAGGGGCACAGTGAGGGGAGCTTGTGCTACGGTGAAGGGAGTCAGAGGGCTGGGCTCAGTGCCCGTGCCTGCTCACATGCTGTGTGACCTCGGATAGGTTGCTTCACTTCTCTGAGACTCAGTCTCTGATTTGTGAATTCAGAATAAATGTGGCTTTCTCTCTGTGAGCAAGTGAGGGTCACACCTGTGTCCTTATTCTTTATCATGGCCTCACATCCACCAGAGCCTGCCAGGCATCAATCATGCTGTGCACCGGCTCCAGTTTCCAAAGAGGCCCTGGCAGGCTTCACATGGGCTCATCCAGGAGATAACTGGGAGCTGGCGCTGGGGGCCTTGAGTACTGGCTGGGTTTTTTTGTTTGTTTGTTTTTGAAATGGAGTCTCACTCCATCACCAGGCTGGAGTGCAGTGGTGCAAGCTCGGCTCACTGAAACCTCTGGTTCCCAGGTTCAAGCAATTCTCCTGCCTCCTGAGTAGCTGGGATTTCAGGCACGGGCCACCACATCCAGCTAATTTTTGTATTTTTAGTAGAGACGGGGTTATACCATGTTGGTCAGAATGGTCTCGATCTCCTGACCATCATCTGCCCACCTCCGCCTCCCAAAGTGCTGAGATTACAGATGTGAGCCACTGCGCTTGACTGTGGACTAGCCGGTTTTAAGGTGGAAGTTTTACCTAAAATGCTGTGTTTTGAAGCAAAGTGCTGGTCCCCAGAGCCTCACCTGCAGTGGTGAGAGGAAGCAGGGCGCTGTTCAGAGGTCCCTATAGCCACAGCCTGGAAGGCAGCCAGGAGGAGGAAGCCCAGCCATAGGGAGGCCAGTGTGGAGGGCATGCTGTGGCCACAGCCATGGCCTGAGACAGCAGTGGCTGGAGGGGGGGGCTGGCAGAAAATGGGGCCATGAGAGATAGCACAGAGGGGACTGGCACCATGTGGCCATGGAGGACCTGCCTCACCACTAACCCACTGAATCATAGTGAGTGCAGCCACGGAGCTGAGATGTGCTCAGGGGAGGAGGCAGTCCAGCAAGGCAGAGAGACCTGCAGGTTATGGGTCAAGGTTAGCCACACTGCCTTGCTCTGCTGGCCCCAAAGCTGAGAGGATCCTCTAGGGAGGCCTCTGGCCACAGGGCCAGGCAGATGATGGGAGGGCACTCTCAGTCACTGAACTCAGGTGAATTTCCTCCTTATGTATACGCTAATACAGGGACACCACAGGCAGAGGGTGGAGAGAATGGGGGGAGGAAGAGGAGGACAGGGAAGAGGCCCACCCAGGCCCCAGCCAGAGTGAGCTCTTCAGCCTCCTTCCTTGTCGAGGACCCCATGCCCCAGGGGCTTTCAGCTAAGGTGCCTGGACATAGCCTCCAGCTCTGGGCCCTGGATTCTACCATGTGCCCCCCTCGTGGTCTCTCTGTGCCCACAGATGAAATGCAGACCCCTCTACCCCCCCACACACTGCCTTCTCACAGAGCGATTATGAAGGCCCAGTAAAGACACAGAGGCTGGCACAGGGTGACTGATTTGGCCAAGGTTAGATTTGAATACAGCACTTAGTTCAGGGCTGGCACATATGAGGTTCTGAAGAAATACTTGAGTTCAAAGGAGGCTGCAGGTGGCTCTCTTGACCCGGGAATGTTGCAGAAACAAGCATTGTACCTGGTATGTGTTGGGAGCTAAGTAGCTGCTGTTATGATTACAGGAGCCACCTAAGGAACTTGTCGGCTCTCATTCTGCAGGGCCTCCTGAGGACTCTCTGAGCCTTAGTGGGCACACTAGGGAATGTGCCCACTGTAGCGGCTGGCCTGGACAATACTGTCCTCCAAACACAGATGTAGGGGGGCAGGGCTATGGAGAAGACTTTGGTGGATTAGGTCACCCCAGGAAGGGTTTTGCAGGATGAATAGAAGTTGGCCAACCAGACCAGGATTAAGGGAAGATCATCCCAGACTAAGTGAAGGGTGAGCATGTGGGCGTGACCTGAGCCTGCCCTCTAAGGACAAAGGCTTTCACCTGGAAGCCAGCCTCTGCCTTCATTCACTCAAGAGGCTTCAGGAGGCCCCTGGGTCCCCTGCCTCTCCTCTCAGACACCATGGCAGCTGATTCTCAGGCTCCCTGCAAGAAGCTGGGAGCTTCTAACCACATGGCCACCCTCTTGCCTTATCCCTGCATGAAGCCCTGGAGAGCCCCTTCCTGTCATCTGCCTCTTGAGTCTGAGGAAATCCCCACGGGCCAAGCCAGTGCTTGGGGAGTGACAGAGTTTGTAGTGGAGATAGTCACTCCATGGAGGGCCACCTGGCAGCCCCCACTCCTGAGGAAGAGGCCTCTTGCCTTGGCCCCCACCTCATCTGCCACCCACGCCCAGAACCACAAGACAGAGGGCCCAGACCTTGGTTACTGAGAACCAGAAACTGCCGAGAAGGTCTGAATGAAGAGCCCCCTCGGGGGACAGGGCCATGTGGCTGGGCAAAGCCATCCTCCCATGCCCAGCACCCCAGAGGAGTGCAGGGGGGAGGGGGAAGCCAAGAGGTCATGTCCACCCTCCCAGCCCGCCCTGCCTCATGTCCCACAAAGGGCAACTCAGGGACCTTTGGGAAGCCCTGAAGGCAGGTCCCCTAGCCGGCTCAGATGCAGTCCCTCTGGGGTCCCAAGCCCCCTGGCTGCAGAGTCACCCCTCTCCCCTCCCCATGGCTTGTTAGCTACATCCTGAGCCTCAGTTTCCCCATCAGTAAGCTGGGAAACCTATTCCTGAGCCAACAAGGGGATGGAAGCAGCTTCAGATGAGCAACTGTGTCTGCGCCGTCCTCCTTGATAGGCTTCATGGATCTCTGAAGAGGGCCATCCCCATCCTTTGTCAGAAGCCCTAGCTCAAGGACAGTGGCTGGGCCCCCTCATGGGGGTTTTAGTAGAGACAGGGTTTCGCTGTTACCCAAGCTCATCTCAAATACCTAAGCTCAAGCAATCCTCCAGCTTCAGCCTCCCAAAGTGCTGGGATTACAGGCGTAAGCCACCACATCTGGCCCTATTTTAAAATCTTTTTAAACTGGCCAGGCACATTGGCCCATGCCTGAAACCCCAGCACTTTGGGAGGCGGAGGTAGGCGGATCACCTGAGGTCAGGAGTTGAAGACCAGCCTGGCAAAACCCCGTCTCTACTAAAAATACAAAAAATTAGCTGAGTGTGGTGGTGTGCACCTGTAATCCCAGCTACATGAGAGGCTGAGGCAGGAGAATCGCTTGAACTTGGGAGGCAGACGTTGCAGTGAGCCAAGATGGCGCCATTGCATTCCAGCCTGGCAACAAGAGCGAAATTCTGCCTCAAAAAAAAATCTTTTTAAACTCCCCTTTTGTGATTAATCTGATTACAATATTATATGCACCTTATGTATGAGTTTGTGCCAGACACTGCAAAACTGCACTGTGAAGTCAACCACATTTTCCCCATTTCAAAGAGGGTTGAAATGGTTGATGCTCAGAGAGGTTACATCTGAGGTCGCATGAGGAGGAGGGGCGTGGCTGGGATCCTCCAGCCTGAGCCTATGTGTGGTTCTATCCCTCATCCTGCCTCGTTCCTGCCGGGAGAGGACCAAAGGAACTGGACTGGGGCTCTGGAGCCAGGACTGGACTCCACTGCCCACTGCCTGTGAGATCTGGGGCAACCACATAACCTCTCTGTGCCCCAAGACCTTATTTGGAGGAGCTCCAAGGCTCTCAAATGCCCACATACAGGAGGGCCCTGGGTCTTACCCAGCTCTCCTGACTCAGACCCCTGCAGGTGGTGCCTGCGGCTGCAGCTCTAACAAGAACCCCAGTGATTCCACCACACGCACACCGTGTTGGGAGCACCTGGCTGAGCTGGCCTGGGGATCCTTTCCCAGAGCGAGAGGCAAGTGGCAGGGTCCTGTCTGTGCCTGCCCCCAGAGTCCACGTTTGGCAGAGCCTGGCCTGCAGGAGGGGTCGGGGAGGCGGCAGAGAGGAAGGTGAGGGGCTGGGCACAGGAGGCCTCCCTGCAGCTCTAAAGCTGGCACCTCTGTCCCTGTGAATGTCCCACAAACAGTTCCTGCAGAAGGGCAAGACTCCATTTGCCCTTAGTGGGTTCCTCCCATCTATCACGCAGGCTGTTGACAGCACTTCACAGCCCTGCAGAGACCCTCCTGCATCCTTCAGACAGAGTGTCAGACTGTCCCCCAGTCCTGTGGAGTCTTAAGTGGGCTGTCAGTGAGGACACTCCACAGGGTCTGGGGTGCAGGGACTAAGGCAGGCCCCACTTCCTCCCTCTCCTCGTCCTGGGGGTGAAGGGCACACTGCACTTTGGTGGCTATTCTGCAGCCCCAGCCTTTAGCCCGGGTTCCTTGACTTCCTACCTGCCAGCATCCTTAAACGCAGAAACCTGACAAAAGTCCCCCAAGGCCCCACAGGTGGCTGAGGGGTACCGGCACCTGGGTTCGATTCTCCCTCCTCCACTAGGGGGAGCCAGTGTGCACAGCTTAGCCTCCCTTGTGTCTCCTTTAGGAACCACCTGGTGTTGGCGCTGGGCTGCGGTTGTCCCTCCTACCTGCCATGATCTATGGGTTTTTTTGTTTGGTTGGTTGTTTTTGTTTTGTCTTGTTTTTTTTCTAAAGAAGGGGTTTCACCATGATGGCCAGGCTGGTCTTGAACTCCTGACCTCAAGTGATCCACCCACCTCGGCCTCCCAAAATGCTAGGATTACAGGCATGAGCCACCGCGCCTGGCCCCTGGTTGTGTTTTTTGAGACAGAGTCTATCTGTTGCCCAGGCTGGAGTGCAGTGGTGTGATCTTGGCCCACTGCAACTTCCGCCTCATGGGTTCAAGCGATTCTCCTACCTCAGCCTCCTGAGTAGCTGGGATTATAGGCATGCGCCACCACGCCCAGCTAATTTTTGTATTTTTATTAGAGATGGAGTTTCACTGTGTTGGTCAGGCTGGTCTTGAACTCCTGACCTCGTGATCCTTCCACCTCAGCCTCCCAAAGTGCTGGGATTACAGGTGTGAGCCACCACCTCCAGCCGATGATCTCTGTATTTTTTGTTTTTGCAATGGTGACTTGAATTATTTTTATTTCACAAACTAAACAACATTGAAAATACGTGAAAACTGATTTCAAGGCTTTCAAATTGTCATAAAAATAATAAAATATCTTCGGTTTCGCAGAATACATAACTTCCCTTTTCTTGTAACAATACAATTCTTTATGCACATTAATAGTTGTATATCTTGGCTGGGTGTGGTGGCGGATCACGAGGTCAAGAGTTCAAGACCAGCCGGCCAACATGGCAAAACCTTGTCTCTACTAAAAATTCAGAACTTAGCTGGGTGTGGTGGCATGTGCCTATAATCCCAGCTACTTGGGAGGCTGAGGCAGGAGAATCACTTAAACCTGGGAGGCAGAGGATGCAGTAAGCCGAGATCATGCCACTCTACTCTAGCCTAAGCAAGAGAGTGAAACTCCATCTCAGGTAAAAAAAAAGTTGTATCTCTTAAAGATATACAATAAGGAAATAATACTGTCCTACAAACTAAAACTTGAATGATATATTTATGGCAAAAACCACACCTAGACTGTCATAGTATGAGGATTGCAGGCTCCTGTTTAAAGGTGTGCTCACTTCCTTCTGTCAGTGATCCTTGCTGCAATTCATGCTGAGCCTTGTTGCTGATAGGAATCATCACAGCAAGCATGTCCACCAGGCGTCGAGCAGTGGACCAGACGTGCATGTAGCCTTGCATTATCTTCCGCCCTCACTTCGGTGGGAGAACCCCTCCTTTCAGATCCAGGTCCTGAGGAGGAGTGAATTCTCCTGGGGCACAAGGGGAGGCAGAAGACGAAGTGGCTGCACGTGGCCAGGCCTTGTGGCTGTGCTGTTCCCTGGGGTCTCAGAGACTCTATTCTGGAGACCCTTGTTGGTCCCTGTCCTTAGAAGAGGTGGCCAAATGTGAGGCTTCCACTGACCCCAAAACCACCAGTGGCTGGGGCTACCCTGGGGCAGGCTCCACCCTCAGAGCTTCTCTCTCTGCCAATGGCTTCCTGCCCCCGCCCAGCCTGCATCCCCCAAAAGGGCTCCTTGGCACTTCCACGCTATCTCCTATGTCTCTGCAAATTCAGGGCAGATTTAAATTGGAGGCAGATATTTTTATGCAGATGAGCTCTCCAGAGTGTTGAGTGCAGTGGTGATCTCATGAAAGCAAAATATCTCCCGGCGTGCCCTGCTCCTGTTATGTTTGGGTTTTTCAGTGGTGTCAGCACTTACATTTTCTTAATATAAAAAATGTCAGCATTTTTCTGCTGCCAAGTTCCCCTGCCTCCCTGCAGCCCCTGGCCTCTCTGCTGGTGTCTAATCGTTTTTATTCTCTTGCTTCTTCTTTCTTACTCACAAGTTTGGGAAAAAAGTCACCTATTTCAACAACCTGAGTGAGCTCTGTGAACACCTGAAATACGATCAGCTGATCGTCCCCGCCCCCGCCCCCCACCCTGAAGTTCTGCGGTGAGTGCCCGTTAGCCCCCAGAGGCCACAGAAATACATCTTTGTGCTTCCAAAGGTCTTGGTTCAATCCCACGAATGTTGAAGACTTCATTTCCAAACGCGTACTTGGCTAGACTTGGCTCGGAAATCTGCAGCATCGGCAGAGATACTCAGTGAAGGTGCTAGCTGCTGACTCAGAGAAATGAAATTGGAGAAGCCATACACAGGAAGGGATGTTTCTCCTCGCCCACCGCTGCAAGACTGATTTTAAAAATAAGCCCCGGTGTGGCAGCTGCTGTTTGTTGCCTTGGTGTTTACCATGTTTTGCTTTTGAGCAGAAAATTAGGGGAATTTTCCCAGGCATGTGAATAATGCTATGTACAGAATAAAATGTTCTCAGGGACGTGATAAGTGCACTAGAAAGGGACCTGTCTGCTGGATGCTGGAAGCTTAATTGGTTTGTCTGCTACGAGGCTTAAACGTAGGACCAGAAGAGTAGAGGATGCCCGGGAAGGTGCGTGCCACCCTACCAGTGCAGTGCAGGGCCAGATCCAGCCTGGGTCTCTGGACCCCCAGCCTGGGTTCCCTCTGCCCCTTGGGTCTCCCTCTCTGAGGGGCTCATTTGAAGGAGTAGGCCCTTGCCAAAGTGCATGCAGATGAGGCTGGTTGCCTTGCAGGTGTAGTGGAGATAAAAGCCAAGTCAGACAGGTACTGGGATGTAGAGATATTTAAGAAGTATTTTCCCTGCCCTCATGACATTCTCAAGCTAGTTAGGACCACAAATAAGTGATGACAAGGGCCATAGGAGGCACTGAACCCAGCTGGGGAAGGGACTGGTGTGTGTGAGGGGGAATCCAGGAAGACTTTCAGGAGGAGGTGACTTTTTTTTTTTTCTTGAGACGGAGTTTTGCTCTTGTTGCCCAGGCGGGGGTGCAGTAGTACAATCTTGGCTTACCGCAACCTCTGCCTCCCAGGTTCAAGTAATTCTCCTGCCTCAGCCTCCTGATTAACTAGGACTACAGGCATGTCCCACCATGCCTGGCTAATTTTTGTATTTTTAGTAGAGACAGGGTTTCTCCATGTTGGCCAGGCTGGTCTCAAACTCCCAACCTCAGGTGATCCACCCACCTTGGCCTCTTAAAGTGTTGGGATTATAGGCAAGAGCCACCGTGCCTGACCCAGAGGTGGCTTTTTTTTCTCCCCAGAGACAGTCTTACTCTGTTGCCCAGACTAGAGTGCAGTGGCGCAATCTCGGCTCACCACAACCTCCACCTCCCAGGTTCTAGCAGCTCTCCTGCCTCAGCCTCCCAAGTAGCTGGGACTATAGGCTCACATTGCTACACCCAGCTGAATTTTTTGTATTTTGGTAGAGATCGGTTTTCATTGTGTTGCCCAGGCTGGTCTCGAACTCCTGAGTTTAGGTGATCTACCCGCCTTGGCCTCCCAATGTGCTGGGATTACAGGCGTGAGCCACCACGCCTAGCTCAGAAGTGGCTCTTAAAGTGAGTTTCAGAGGGACACTTGGGTAGCTCAAGAGGCCAGGAAGCCTATTTCCAGCAGAGGGAAGCCCTTCTGCAAACATTTGGGTGAAATATTGGGAAATTTGGAGGCAGCCAGAAGACCCACATGATCAAGCCGGAGTTGGTGGGCTGGGAGTCCTTGGTGCCAAGCAGAGGAGAGTGAACTGGACCCAAAGCTCATGATGGGAATCCCTGCTCTGCCACAGGCCTTGGCAAGACCCGACTCTCAGACCTCACTAGAGTGACCTGGAGGAGTCCATAGACATGGCTCAGAGGATGTATTGTTAGCAGCTCTGTGGTGTAAGTGATTTGTCTGGTGACAAAGGGTAACTTCACGTCCTCCTGCGTGGGAGAGCGATTTGGGGTTAAATGGATGGCATCTGTGAAACGCCCAGCTCTGGCTTCTCAGGGGCTGCTGGGTGCAGTCTAGGGCCTCTGGAATGTGCAGGTGGCTGGCAGCACTGAGGGCGCAGGGTCCTGTGAGTCAGAGGGGGACAGTGTTTGGGATATGGGCATGGGTTTGGGCATTGGGAGCTCCTGAACTTACTCAGTGGGCAGCCAGCACCCTGTTCCATAGCCATGCAGCGGACCCCCAGAGGATGTGTCCAATCCTGATGCTTTTAATTGAGCATTTACTAGCCCGGGGGGTCTAAGTCTGGATTTTATCCACCCCCACACACTCCCTGGTGGTGCTGTGAGGACCGGAAGCTGAGACCCATTTTCTTAGCAGCAGGGCAGGGCCTTGGGGTCCTGAATCCTGGCTGTCATCCCAGCTTGTGACCTAGGGCATGTCACCAGACCTGGACAAGCCTCAGTTTCCCAAACTGTAAAGTAGACAACCTCTCCATGGTAAGCCCTTTGTGAGGGATGGAGACATCTCTCGGGAGCCACCTGGGTGCAGAGCACTGTGATGAACTCACAAAGAACAGCTGCCTGTGGGAGTGGCTCACACCTGCTTGGCTGGCCAGGCTCAGCCCAGCATGCTGCCTTCTCCACAGACCTTCCCTGACCCTGTTCACCTGTCTGATGTGTTGGGTGCCTCTGGGTCATGTGCCTGCACCATCTTGACTCCCAAGCTGCTGACCAAGGCTCGTGTGCTCCCCATCCTGTGGCAGGGTCATTCCTGTATGCACAGTGCCCAGCACATAGTAGGACCTCAATACATATTTGCCTGTGTTAAGGAAGGACTGTTACCTGCTGCTTTTTTTTTTTGAGATGGAGCCTCACTCTGTTGTCCTTGAAGTGCAGTGGCAAGATCTCGGCTCACCGCAACCTCAGCCTCCTGGGTTCCAGTGATTCTCCCACCTCAGCCCATTAGCATTATGAGCCAGCTCTTGTCTTAAATTCAGACATTCTGGAGAGCTGAGGGTGGTCACCCTCAGCCCACCTTAGGACTGACCGCCTGGCAAGCAGGTGAGGCTGCTCTGCTGGTTGGGTAGGGCTGCTGGCCAGGGGTTGGAGGAGAGACTGGACATTTGCTGGGGGTCAGACTACTGCATCTGTGAGAATGCCCACAGCAATGGGGGATGGTGACTGTGTGCTTGTGTGTGTGTGAGCGAGCTGGTGGTGTGGCACATGTGCCTAGAGGGATGCGATGCCCAGATGTCCTGCAGATGTTTGTGGGGCATCCAGCCCCACCCAGCGCCTCCATGGCTGCCAGCTGCCCCTGCCAGGTGAGAGCCCAGCCTCTGTTGTGTATGCAGGTACAATGAGAAGCTCCAGAGCCTGCACGAGAGCCAGCCGCCACCTTCCGCCAAGATACTGCCGCCATGGCCCCCGCTGCCCACCCAGCAGTTTGGCGTCAGTCTGCAATAGTAAGTGAGTTGGGGATGTGTTTGCTCCTATGCCCAGGGGCCCTGGGAGCTATGGGCGCTTTGGGGTCTAGAGACATTTTCCCCAGACCTTTGCTTCCAGCAGCCAAGCTTAACCCTGTGTGAAAGATAAAGCCTGAGCTTGCCACTGAGGCTGCATGCTCACTGCTCTGTGCCTGGTGGGGATGACCAGAAGTGGGAAGCTGATGGGGATCCCTGAGGTTCCAGCCCCAGCTTCCATCACTGCTGCTTTCTGTGCTCCAGGTGCACAGTGGGACATCTTCCACCACCTTCAGGGAGGGTGTGGTCATGGGATGTGCTTGGGCGTGGGTGTGGGGCATGTCCTGCTGGGACAAATCTTCCTGAGCCAGTGGGCAGCGGCCTCTAGTGGTGATGTACAGGCCTGGGTCAGGTGGAGACTGTGCCTCCTCACTCTGCGTCCCTGATCCCCTCATCACTGTGCACTCTGCTAACACACAGGCTGAACACAGGTATAGTGAAGACAGACTTGTGCTGGGCCCAGCCGCTGAGATTTAGGGTCATTGTCATTGCAGAATAACTTGTCCTTTATCAGCAACATGACCTTTGTTGGAAATAGATGTTCGGTGCTGCAAAGAAAAATCAGCACTGAGACAAAGGATCTTTCAGAAATGCAATTTTTACTTCCTGGACTGCAGGAAGGGGACCCTCACTAGCCATCTTGCCATGAGAGTACAGTGAATAAATGAAAACATAATTTTATTCCTTATGCATTTGGGTCGTCCTTACTGCTGTGTCTGATGTCCATTGGCTGGAGCCAGACCTCACAATCTAAACTAAAACCTGATTGGCTAACAACTTAAAACGTTTCTAAACAGATAAAAGCAGTGCAGAGCTGGAACATGCCTGTGAGCACGTCCAGTACAGATGTCTTGGTTAAAGTACAAGGACATAGAATGTACTATGTGCCTGTAAGCATGGCATGTCTAACAGCTACAGAGGATAGATCTTCACAAAGTTATCAGCACACTTATTCTTTAAGAAAAAAGGAAACTTTAAAAAGGAACATTTCTGCCGGGTATGGTGGCTCAAGCGTGTAACCCCAGCACTTTGGGAGGCCAAGGCGGGTGGATCACGAGGTCAAGAGATCGAGACCATCCTGGTCAACAAGGTGAAACCCCGTCTCTACTAAAAATACAAAAAAATTAGCTGGGCATGGTGGTGCAGACCTGTAGTCCCAGCTACTCAGGAGGCTGAGGCAGGAGAATTGCTTGAACCCAGGAGGCAGAGGATGCAGTGAGCTGAGATCATGCCATTGCACTCCAGTCTGGGTAACAAGAGTGAAACTCCATCTCAAAAAAAAAAAAAGGAACATTTCTACTTCCTACAACCTTGAACTCACCTGTTCTCTCAGCTTGTTTCATTATTTCTGTTATACAGTGTTTTTTTGGGGGGGTGGTGGGGACAGGATCTTGCTCTGCTGCAACCTCTGCTTCCTGGGTTCAAGCTATTCTCCTGCCTCAGCCTCCCGAGTAGCTAGGTCTACAAGCACACCACCATGCTGGGCTAATTATTTTGTATTTTAAGTAGAGACAGGGTTTGACCATGTTGCCTGGCTGGTCTCAGACTCCTGACCTCAAGCAATCCACCCACCTCAGCCTCCCCAAGATTTGGGATCACAGGCACGAGCCACCACACCCCTCCTGTTATGCAGTCTTTTAAAATTCCTTGTAAATCATTCTGTGCCCCCTGTTCTTCCCCTGTTTTATCAGGCAGCTTCATCCACATTTTATGACTCATCTCAGTAGTACCTCCTCTTCTGAGAAGCCTTCCCTGATGCTCTGGACTCACACAGTTCTCCCCCATGGCAACCCTGTTCTGAGCAGACTCTCACTGTGAGTTTCTCTGACTGCTCCCCCAGTTGCTGGTGAGCTTCCTGTCCCTCCTGGAGTCCCCTACCCTGGTGATTGGCCAGGCAGCGAGCCACCAGGAATGATGGCAGTGAGGAGATGTTCCCTCCTACAGCCACTGGGTTGGAGGTATATGAAGTTCAGGGAAACCAGGCCCAGAGAGATGGTCCTGGGTCCTGGAAAGCAATGCACTCACTTCCACGTGCGTTCATCAGTCATTTCTCATTAGAAACTCCCATGTGATTTGGTTTCTTTAAAGTCTGATGGTTTTTTTGTTTTTTTTTTTTTTTTTGCTTTTTGAGATGGAGACTTGCTCTGTTGGTTGCTAGGCTGGAGTGCAATGGTGCAATCTCGGCTCACCGCAACCTCAGCTCACCACAACCTCCGCCTTCTGGGTTCAAGCAATTCTCCTGCCTCAGCCTCCTGAGTATCTGGAATTATAGGCAAATGCCACCACACCCTGCTAAGTTTTATCAGGAGGCTGAGGTAGGACAATTGCTTGAACCCAGGAGGCAGGAGGCTCAGTGAGCTGAGATCACGCCATTGCACTCCAGCCTGGGCAACAAGGGGGAAACTCTGTCTTAAAAAGAAAAAGAAAAAGAAAAAGAAAAAAAGCACAGCTCACAGACTTCAAAAGCTGTCTGAGTGAAGTGTGGGCAAATTGCTAGCCAGGGGTGTAGGCCTCTCGGCTCCTAAACAGCCAACAGGGATGCCATTAGCCCTGCATTCCAAGCAGGTACCTTTCAGAACATGCTGATGCAGGGCTGTTGGCTCTGTCACCTTGCCACAGTCCATCCCTATCCAGGGCCAGTTGTAACTGTAAAAGTCCAGTCCATAGCTGCTTTCGGGACAGTGGGCCACACCAGACCACCTTTGAACAACCCTCTGCATGCGCCGCTTGCGGAGAGAATCCGTGCAGTTGGCTCTTTAAATTAATATTTTACAATCATTGCTAATGATTGTAATAAAATGGCAATAAATGTTTTAAAGGAAGCACTAGATATGTAATTTGTTTGGACTTTCTACTTCCTGAGGGCTGAGCCTGCCTCTCCCTGGACAGTGCTTGGGTCCTGTGTTTTCAAAGGGGTGTGGAGAGGACCAGCAGCTCTTCTCATTGTGATCACCCATCAAGCTTAGGTAAAAACTGTCACTTTCTTTTCTCTTTTCTCAGCCTCAAAGGCAAAAATCAAGGCGAACTCATCTCCCCCGTGCTGAGATTCACAGTGACATAACTGAGAGAGAAAGGTGAGTCTGGGCCAGCTCTGGCTGGGTGACATGAGAGCTGCTGGGTGCACCTCCCTGGGTGGTTCATCTTGGATCCTGAGCACCCCACAGACCAGGAAGGGAGGGACTGAAGCACAGTGGCTCCAGGTCTGGGCTCTGGCTTCAGATGGTCTGGGTTTGAATCCTCTCTCCCCGGTTTACTAGCTGTATGACCTGGGGCTGGTTACTCACCCTCTCTGGGCCTCCATTCCCTCATCTGTCTGGTGCAGTTAATCACAAACAGTATGTGACTCGCAGGATTGTTATGAGTCCTAAATGAGAAGTTGCCTGGAAGGCACTTCAGACGGTGCTAGTTTGTAGGAAGCCCTCTTGAAATAGGGGGTCCTCTGATGGGATCAACTTTGATTTGCAGACAACATTGCCGGTGGGGCGGGTGCAGCCAAGAACTTGGAGTGGGGTGAGGCTTATGGGCTCTCCACAGCTCCTGACGTTAGAACTGAGGTCCATGGAGAAGGTGCATGGAGGCTGAGTTTACCCTAATTGGAGGAAAGAGGCTCCCATGGAGGAGCAGGCACCAGGGACCACCGGTGCTGGCATGCTAGGTGGGCTGGGTGCTCTCCAGCCTGGGTGCTGCAGCAAAGATGCAGGGGTGTCAGACAAGTGAGAGTCACTGCTGTCAGGGCCATGGTGGTCTGTTCCCTGTGTGCCCCAGAGATGGCGTGTTCTGATCACAGAATGTTCAGTGAGACACCACCGCTCTAGCTGGGGGACTGTCATTCTGAGCTGTCTCTACTTTGAGTAGATGTCATTGGAGTATTTCCCATTCTGTCCTGCTTATGAGAGGTGTGCATAAAGACTGAAAATCAGAAACTACAGCAGGGAGTCTGTCTCTCCCTCTCTTTAAAAACGTATCAATTCATTTCTTACTATAATTTTTGAGATATCACTCTGTCACCCAGGCTGGAGTGCAATGGTGTGGTCCCCACTCACTGCAACCCCCACCTCCCAGGTTCAAGCAATTCTCCTGCCTCAGTCCCCCGAGTAGTTAGGATTACAGGCATGTGCTACCAAGCCCAGCTATTTTTTTGTATTTTCTAGTAGAGATGGGGTTTCACCATGTTGACCAGGCTGGTCTTGAACTCCTGACCTCAGGTGATTGGCCTGTCTCAACTTCCCAGAGTGCTGGGATTATAGCCATGAGTCACCACGCCCGGCCCACACAACACGAATTTGGCCCAATGTGGCCAGACCCCAGCTCCACCACAGACTCCGCTGTGGGCCCCAGACCCCACCACCCTGTCGTCCCTTGACTGCTGCTCTTTCTCATATTTCCATCTGGCGATGGAGCTAAGCTCTGAGGTCGGGGAGAGGCTGCCCATGCTGGGTGGCAGAAAGGCCCCAGAGAGGAGCCGCAGGTGCAGAGGTCTGCAGCCATGGGGGTGCATGAGCGCGTGGGGAGGAGAAGGGGTGGTCACGCCTTGCAAGTCCCAAGATGACTTGGACCTCCAGATGCTTGCACCAGGTCCTAGGTGCTGCTTTTCCGGGGCACCCCCACCACCCACCGCAAGCTCCCCAGAGCAGGCTCAGGCTTGTTTCTCTTCCTGGCTCTGGAGCCAGCAGGGGCCTGGCCAAAGGAAACCCTTGCCTCCACCCCAGGCCTCAAGAGGCCACATGAGTTCCTGCCTTCATGAACCAATTAGAAGTGCTGAAAACCCTCTGTATAAATTGACAATGGAGACAAGTTTTCTTTTTTGATACAATCAACATTTTTCTTTGAGATGGCGTCTCGTTCACTCAGGCTGGAGTGCAGTGGTGCGATCTCAGTTCACTGTAACCTCCACCTCCTGGGGTCCGGCAGTTCTCCTGCCTCAGCCTCCTGTGTAGTTGGGATTATAGGCATCTGCCACCACAGCTAGTATTTTTTGTATTTTCAGTAGAAATGGGTTTTCACCATGTTGGCCAGGCTGGTCTCAAACTCCTGACCTCAAGTGATCCGGCTGCGTTGGCCTCCCAAGGTGCTCAGATTACAGGCGTGAGCCACTGTGCATGGCCCACAATCAACTCTTTATCAGAATTGCCCAGTAGAACTTGACATCATCTATATCTCTACCATCTAAACAGCAGCCACCAGCCCCTGTGGAGTAGCCCAGTAGTGCAGTTCACATGATGCTCATGTAATTGAGTGACTGGATTTTTAATTTTAAGTTAAATCCCCAAGTGCAGTTAGTGGCTGCTGTGCTGCACAGCTCCACCCTCGCCCTCCTAGGAAGTCGCATGTCTGGAGGCCCCTGGGTGCCAGGTACGTACCAGCCATCACCTTGTCCAGTCCTCTCTGTAGACCTTGGAGACAGGAGGTCGTGGCCTCACTCTTTAGATAAACAAGGCAGATAGGCTCAGAGAAGATGAGTGTCTTCTCTGAGGTCACACAGCTGGTAGGCAGAGCTGGACTGTCTGAGTTCAGAATCTGTCTCTTTCTGCTTTCCCTGGACCACAGAGGTGGGAAACCAGGTGGGTTGGGGAATATGAAAAAGATCTGAGGAATAAATAAAGGTGGGGGTAAGCTGTAGTGAGGGGAAAGCCGGAGACCAGCACAGGTGGGCAATGCAGCAGACAAGGGGGGCATCATATAATGTTCTGGAATTCCAATGGGCTGGGATCCCGGAAGCTCTGAGATACCTGGAAGCTCCTCTCCTACAGGCCTGTGCACCTAGGGCCTCTTCCACAGATCTGCCAGTGTGTAGACTGTCCGTGAGGTCCAGAGGCTCTATAACCAAGGTGAGGGTGCCCCTCAGCCTGAGTCCCAAGCCACTTGCCTGGCCAGCGACCGGAGGGCTCCTAGGCCTCAGAGCAGAGGCAGTGTTGTGCCCAAAAACCCATCCAACTCCCAGAAAATGCTTAGGGGCGGGGCAGCTGCCGGAGCCACCGAGGAGCCCACTGGTAGTCCAGAGTGGGGACCCTTTGTCCAGATCCCGAGCCCCTGCTGGGACATGATGGCATTTTGCCTTTAGATTCTCTCCATCTGCACCAGGTGGGCACATGCTTTCAGGAGACACCCTGCAGTGCAGGGAAGCTGGTATTTTATCTGACAGCTCCCCCAAACTGGCTCAGCATGGCTTCCTTAACTGCCATGTGTAACCTGCGGGCAGGGCAGTGGCCTCTGAGCCAAGGATGCATTGCACTGACACTAATGAAGCTGCTCTTTTGCTGGCAAGACTTGCCCTCTGTCCTGTTCACTCCCACAGCCGATTGTGCATTATACAATCATGGAGCGTCAGGGCCATATGGGGCTGAGCTTAGGCCTGCCTGTCTCAGGCCTACCACCTGCAGTGTCATCTCTGCCAAGGCCCTGGCTTCAAAGAGCTGGCACTGTAGCCGGGAGCAACAGCATGCCACAGAGAAGCCAGCAGCCCAACCCAGTCTCCACTGGGAGCCCACGAGGAGGCAGTGAGGGTAGTATTAGGACTGATGGGGCCAGAGCACCCCCATTTCTAGGTGGGGACATCATCCCCAGGACACGCAGCTCCAGCATCAGGTGCTTCACATATGGACATCTCACACCATATGTCCCAGAGCTCATTCTTCAGCGGCCAGGCCGGGGTGCAGACCTCATCGGTGCTGTGTTCCATGTGCAGGGAAGCCCATGAACTTTGACAACTATGGGGATGTTCACATCACTGCTGTGATCCTGAAGATGTTCCTTTGAGAGCTGCCCCAGCCACTACTGACCTTCCAGGCCTACAAGCAGATTCTTGGGATCACCTATGAGTAACTGCCTCGGGGCGGGGGTGGGGAGCCTGGTCTTTACATGCTGTTCCCCAGCTACTGGCCCAGGATCAGGCTCAGGGGTGGCTGAGGTGGCATGCACCCACCCTCATCTTGTTGCCACCTGGCACTGCAGGGCAAGAGAGGGAGCCCTTGCAGCTGCTCCAGCAGGCATAGCCAGGCCATACTATCTAAGGGCAGAGGAGGTGGGTTTGATCGGGGTTGTCGCAGCTAGTCTCTCAGGTGCAGCTGGACTGGGAAGCAGGGTAATGAAGGGCTCTCTAGATTTGGGCATGTCATCCCAGTCAAAGTCCTGCCTGTACCCAGTCCCAGCCCCCAGACCCTCAGCTCTCTCATCTAGAAAGGGGCTCTCAGTGTTTCTCCCAAATCACTGTAGGAAGCCAAATATATATGATACAAACTGAGCAGTTACAGGGTGTGATCCTGCAGGTGCTTTGTGGTCGGTCAGATGCTCAGGGTGGCTAAACACAGGTGACTGAAACACAACTCCATAACAGCATCTCACAATACTGGCGAGTGCTAAGAAAAGTGATGCTTCAAAAGAACCGTAAAACCACTCAGGTCTTCATCTAAGTAATCAAGCACAGTCTTTTCAAATGGCATGCTGCTCTCAGTCCCCTGGGAAGGAGAAGGACCCAACTCTGGCTTGCACCACTGCCTCCCGTCATGAAGGTAACACACCTTTGTTCTCCTCCAGGTAAGCACCAATGAACAAACCCAGAAAGTGTAGTCATACTAAGCAATCCTCTGTAGGGAAGGAAGAAATCCTTTCCTGCTACACATCTTAGATTCATCGGTGGGAACTTGTAACTTGTTATTCTGACAAAAGACAGATTTACAGGAGAAAAGCATACCATTTTGTTTAATGTAAGTTTTACTAGCACAAAAGTAGTCATGAGTTGAAAATAAATAAAGCCCCAGGCTGGGAACAGTGGCTCATGTCTGTAATCCCAGCAGTTTGGGAGGCCAAGACAGAAAGATCACTTGAGCCCAAGAGTTTTAGACCACCATGGGCAACACAGTGAGACCCCCATCTCTACAAAAGATTTTAAAAATTGGCTGGGCTTGGTGGCATGTGCCTGTACTCCCAGCTACTCAGGAGGCTGAAGTGGGTGATGGCTTGAGCCTG
The DNA here is from genome assembly GCA_028533165.1 of Leontopithecus rosalia. Lineage (NCBI taxonomy): Eukaryota > Metazoa > Chordata > Mammalia > Primates > Cebidae > Leontopithecus > Leontopithecus rosalia. The sequence goes on from CM052658.1 coordinate 95,600,002, forward strand.
GGAGTTTGAGGCTACAGTGAGTCATGCTCATACCACTGTACTTCAGCCTGGACAAAAGTGCAAGACCCTGTCTCCAAAAGGGAGGGAGGGAAGGAAAGAAAAGACAGGAAGGGAGGGAGGAGGGAGGAAAAGAAATGAAGACAGGAAGGGGCGGGAGGGAGGAGAGAGAGAAAGAAAACACCTGAAGACATGGTTAAGCCTAAATGTTTTGATACCAGCTTGGATGAAGAGTGGAAAATTATGGGAAATGTGATGAACAAAGGGGGTTCAATTCCTTTTGGCATCCCTCTATCTTTAGAGATAAGGGTGTTCCTTCCCTCTGGGCATAGGGCAGACCCCTCCCATGAGAAGGTTTTATGATCCATTACAGACCAGTAGGGGGAGTTAGAGAGCCCTTCCTGCACCTGCCATTTCTTGGGAGCCATCTTTTGAGAGTAATGTTCTGAACCCCAGCATTCCCCAATCTGAAACTTTCCCCGAGACGTCTTAACAGTCCAGTAACTCAGTTGGTAATTATCTCATGTTGTACTGAATCCTTCTCTCAGTGCTGTGACTAGGTCACTCTGGGTAAACAGTTGTGTCTCATTTCAGGAGGTAGTGGTGGAGGTGGGAGTAGGGTGATTACCTAAGTAAGCCCTTTTAATAAGGGGCATTTCTGTGTCAACAAACACAAAGTGTAATGCTTTGAACAAACCATAACCTCCAATATTTGTAGTTGAGAGGCCATTTAGTTGCGACAATTCCTAGATGTTGGCTTGAAGTATCCTTTCATGTTAGAATGAGAGTGGCAGCAGCCACCCAGTAAATTTCGTAGTTTGCAATGTAGATGGCTTTGGTGATGACATTTGGTGTTCCGGTGAACTTTCTGAGTGGCCTGTGCAGCAGGAGACACAAGGATTATCCATATATCATCTTCTGTGATGATTTCTTTGAAATTTATCCCAAGTCTTCCAGCGTCAGCTTTTGGGGCTTTGGGGAAATGGCACGTTTTGGTTCTTCGTTATGCCAAGCCAGGGCATAGGAAAAAACTGGACATGAGCTGGGAGTGTTGAAGCAGGTATTGGAGGAAACAAGAGGAACTGAGAACTCACAGGCGTGTGCATTGTTTTCTGCTGGAGCATGATTTCTCCCCGTGGTTGCTTCCATTTTGATTCTCAATTACAAATACGTCTGGTCAGCTGGGCGCAGTGGCTCAAGCCTATAATCCCAGCACTTTTGGAGGCCAAGGCAGGTGGATCACGATGTCAAGACATCGAGACCATGCTGGTCAACATGGTGAAACCCCATCTCTACTAAAAATAAAAAAAAAATTAGCTGGGCATGGTGGCACGTGCCTGTAATCCCAGCTACTTGGGAGGCTGAGGCAGAGGAATTGCCTGAACCCAGGAGGCGGAGGTTGCAGTGAGCCGAGATCATGCCATTGCACTCCAGTCTGGGTAACAACAGCAAAACTCCGTCTCAAAAAAAAAAAAAAAACAAATGAGCAAAACCCGTGAGGTGGAGGTTGCAGTGAGCTGTGATCCCGCCATTGCACTCCAGCCTGGGCAACAAGAGTGAAACTCCATCTCAAAAAAACAAAAACAAAAATATGTCTGGTCTCACCAGATCTGGCCTGATTATTTAAGTGCAGCAAGAATGGGAATTGACCTCTGTAGGCTCTTTTTAAGTGTGCTTTGCTAGAACTTTTAATAAGGAATCTCGGATTCACTTTTTAAAAAAACTCTTGAGTCTAGAAAGCCAAAAATTTGCCATCAGGGCCTGGTGCAGTGGCTCATGCCTGTAATCCCACCACTCTGGGAGGCCAGGGTGGGTGGATCACCTGAGGTCAGGAGTTCAAGAACAGCCTGGCCAACATGGTGAAACCCCATCTCTACAAAAATACAAGTTATGATAAGTGCCTGTAGTCCCAGCTACTTGGAAGGCTTAGGCGGGAAAATCCTTAAACTTAGGAGGTGGAGGTTGCAGTGAGACAAGATCTCACCATTGTTCTCCAGCCTGGGCAATAGCAAGACTCTGTCTCAAAAAAAAAAATTGCCATTGGACTTTGCCTGTAGAATCTGTACATTTGAGTGAATTCTTCTGAAACTTCTCAGTCTATTTTAAGTTTCTTGGGCCTGCCAGGAAGTGACCTTTCTTATTCACTGTAATGCCTTACATAACAATGAATAAGTCTGGTCATTTTCTCAAGTAATTTCCCCCTTTTTTTTTTGAGACAGAGTCTTGCTTTGTTGCCCAGGCTGGAGTGCAGTGGCCCAGTCTTGGCTCATTACAGCCTCTGCCTCCCAGGCTCAAGTGATCCATCTGCCTCAGCCTCCCTAGTAGCTGGGATCACCGGTGTACGCTACCACACCCAGCTAATTGTATTTTTAGTAGAGACAGGGTTTTACCATTTTGCCCAGGCTGCTTGCTCTCAAACCCCTGACCTCAAATGACCTGCCCACCTCAGCCTCCCAAAGGGCTGGGATTATAGGCATGAGCCATCTGGCCCAGCCCATTACCTATTTTTAACCTTACTTGACTAGTCAACCCAACTACATAAAGATGTGTGCTTGGATTATAGTTAATATGGATAACTCAGAGCATGCAGCTGTTTTGTTTTTGGTTTCATTATGAGGAGAAGTCTCTCTCTGTCACCGAGGCTGGAGTGCAGTGGTACCATCTTGGCTCACTGCAACCTCCACCTCCTGGGTTCAAGTGATTCTCCCACCTCAAGCAATTTTCCTACCTCAGCCTCCTGAGTAGCTGGGATGAGGCACCAGCTGTCATCCTCGGCTAATTTTTGTATTTTTATAGAGATGGGGTTTCACCATATGGGCCAGGCTGGTCTTAAACTCAGGTTATCTGCCTGCATCAGCCTCCCAAAGTGCTGGACTACAGGTGTGAGTTACTGAACTCACATGAACTTGAAAAGAATATTTGGTTTAGTTTCTATATTTCTGAGAGCTTTAGAAATATTTAATTTAGGCCGGGCACAGTGGCTCATGCCTATAATCCCAGCACTTTGGGAGGCCGAGGCAGGTGGATAACAAGGTCAAGACATCGAGACCATCCTGGTCAACAAAGTGAAACCCTGTCTCTACTAAAAATACAAAAGTGAGCTGGGCGTGGTGGCGCATGCCTGTAATCCCAGCTACTCGGGAGGCAGAGGCATGAGAATTGCTTGAACCCAGGAGGCAGAGGTTGCGGTGAGCCGAGATCATGCCATTACACTCCAGTCTGGGTAACAACAGCGAAACTCCATTTCAAAAAAAAAAGAAAAGGAAGAAATATTTAATTTATATAAATGCTCATGTATCTCGAAGCCAGTTGAATAGAACTCCTTTAAGGGGTTTTATAAGTTAACTTGGTAATACCATCAGAGGGAGAAAAATTTCATATATGCATAACATACATGCATAGACATATAGATCTACAAACAAAAACATTTTAAGATGGGGTCTCTTTCTGTCATGCAGGCTGGAGTGCAGTGACATGATGTTGGCTCATGGCAGTCTTGACCTCTGGGATCAAGCAGTCATACCACCTCAGCCTCCCAAGTAGCTGAGGCATGCACTGCCACACCCAGCTAATTCTTAAGGATTTTTGTTTGAAGACAGGAGAGGGGGTCTCACCACATTGTTCGGGCTGGTTTCAAACTTCTGGGCTCAAGTGATCTGCCCACCTCGGCCTCCCAAAGTGCTGGGATGATGGGCATGAAGCAACACACAGAGTTGTAAACCCAGATCTTAAAACTTTCCTGCATAGTTTCATACAAGTCAAGACTACCTGTTGGCCAGGCACGGTGGCTCATGCCTGTAATCCCAGCACTTTGGGAGGCCGAGGAGTGTGGATCACAAGGTCAAGAGATCGAGACCATTCCAGTCAACATGGTGAAACCCTGTCTCTACTAAAAAAGATACAAAAAATTAGCTGGGCATGGTGGCACGTGCCTGTAATCCCAGCTACTCAGGAGGCTGAGGCAGGAGAATTGCCTGAACCCAGGAGGCAGAGGTTGCGGTGAGTCGAGATCGCACCATTGCATTTCAGCCTGGGTAACGAGTAAAACTCTGTCTCAAAAGAAAAAAAAGATTACCTGTTAAGGGTGAAAGCTTTTAATCTCTATTTCAATAAAAGGTCCTAATTTTCTTATCTGTCCAGTTTGTTTCCAAATAGTCCTTTTAACCTTGCTTTTTTGTTTGCAAGCTTTGCTAATTTTTAACCAAAAGTGTATCTAATCCATATGACTAAAAACCAGTAAGCCTTTTGTGGCCATGGAGGCAGATGTTCTCAGAATCCTCCACTATCCAGAGTTACCCACAGATAGCCAAAGACAGAGCTGGTGTTGGTTGGTGGGATGTTAGTTGTCACTGGGTCTGTGGTGCTATAAAGAAATACCTGAAGTTGGGTAATTTATAAAGAAAAGAAGTTTCATTGGCTCATCGTTCTGTAGGCTTTATAGGAAGCAGGATGTTGGCATCTGCTTGGCTTCATGGGAGGCCTCAGGAAGCTTACATACATGGCAGAGGGCAGAGGAGGAGCAGGCATCTCATGCAGTGTGAGTAGGAGCAAGATGGAGTGAGGTAATGCCACACACGTAAGCAACCAGATCTCTTTTTTGAGATAATAGTCTGTCACCTAGGCTGGAGTGCAGTGGCACAATCAGCTCACAGCAATCTCCACCTGCAAGTTTCAAGTAATTCTCCTGCCTCAGCTTCCCGAGTAGCCTGGACTACAGTTGCCTGCCACCACACCCAGATGATTTTTGTATTTATTTATTTTTTTTGAGACGGAGGTTCGCTCTTGTTACCAAGGCTAGAGTGCAATGGCGTGATCTCGGCTCACTGCAGCCTCTGCCTCCTGGGTTCAGGCAATTCTCCTGCCTCAGCCTCTTGAATAGCTGGGATTAGAGGCATGCGCCACCATTACCAGCTAATTTTTTGTATCTTTTTTAGTAGAGACGGGGTTTCACCATGTTGACTGGGATGGTCTCAATCTCTTGACCTCGTGATCCACCCGCTTCAGCCTTCCAAAGTGCTGGTATTACAGGTGTGAGCCATTGCACCCGGCCTTGATTTTTGTATTTTTTGTAGAGATGGAGTTTCACCATATTGACCAGGCTAGTCTTGAACTCCTGACCTTGTGATCTGCCTGCCTAGACCTCCAAAGTGCTGGGATTACAGGCCTGAGCCACTATGCCAAGCCATAACAACCAGATCTCTTGAGAAATCATTCACTGTCATAAGAACACCACCAAAAACATGGTGGGTGTGGTTATAAGAGTCTCAGAGTGGGGGTGGGTCTCAGAGTGTGGCCAGTTGCAGCAGGTCCCTGGAGGGTGGGACACTGCCTTCCCCAACAGCAACAAAGCGTGAGGGATTTGTGGTGGGGAGAATCATGAGCAGGCAGTTAGTCTAGAGCAGGGTTGTAAACTTTTTCTGTAAAGGGCCACATAGTAAATATATAGTAAATATTTCAGGCTTTGCAGTCTCTGTTGCAACTACTTGGCTCTGCCCTAAGGCAAAAGCAGCCATAGGCAATGTATGTAATGGCCGTGGCTGTGTTCTAAGAAAGCTTTACTGGCAAAAACAGGCAATGGGCCAGATCTGGTCTAGACCGTTCCTGTTTATAAAGTGATTCAGCTTTAGCAGCTTCCTGGAGCGTGATGTTCCTGGGTGGAAGAGCAGAAAAACAGCTTGCATAATTGAAGTGCCATGGCTTGGATCTAAGTCCCCACCATGGCTCATGTTGAGTTGTAACCAACTCTTTTTGAGTTGGAGGTGGGGAGGTGATCCAGTCCTGGGGATGGATGGTTCCTGGGTTGGTGCTGGCCTTGCTCATGAATGAGTTCTCACCAGATGTGGTTTAAAAGCATGTGGCACCTCTGCCCCACACTGTCTCTTGCTCCTGTTTTTGCCATGTGACACGCCTCCTTCCCTTTTACTTTCTGCCATGATTGGAAGCCTCCTGGGGCCGGTGCCATGTTTCACAGCCTGCAGAACCATGAGCCTGTTAAACCTCTTTTCTTGTAAATGACCCCATCTCAGGTATTTCTTCATACAAATGCAAGAATGGCCAAGTACACACAGGGTTTGCTGAGCACAGCCACACAGCCAGGGAGTAAGTGGGGGTCCATACTCAGAGCCATCCTCCTCCCTGCAGTGCTGTCCTCCTCCTGGGTCAGGCTGCCCCCTGGCCCCTCTGTAGCTCAGGAGGGAGGCCCGTGTCATTGCAGGTGTGGAGAGCAGCCTGTGCATCACCTGCTGCTGCCAGATCCTGTGGAGCCTGCCAGAGCACAACTACATCATCCTCCACTACCTCATGGGCTTCCTGCATGCGGTGAGTGGGTGGGGGGGGCACTTAGGCCCAGTGGCCTCTCTTGCCATGCTGTGCCTGCATGGACCAGGCCCTGATTGCCCTGGGTCTGGGGTCATACCCTGCTTTGCCCTAGGGATACCACTCCCTGATTAGCAAGGACCTCATCCAAGGCCTGGTCAGGCAACCTCTCTGCTGAGGACCTCACACGGCCCCACCATGGCCCTGCCTGCTCCTGTACCTGCCATCCCTCGGCCATTGCTAATGACCTTCATTAGTGGGGTCCTTTGCCCCCCATGTCATCTGTTTTGGCTGAGTCTCAGAGGTGGAAAACTGTCCACCGCAGGCACAGAGCCTGATGCGTGACTGGCCCTCACTGTGGACTGAACTGACCATTCCTCTGGAGGGGACACACCCATTAGGTTCTTATGACTGCACAGTGGGTGGTATAAAACAATGGAAATTTACCATGTCACTCTTCTGCGAGGCCAGACATCCAGAATCCAGGTGTGCTGGGCTGGGCTTCCTCCAGACAGTCTGGGGCAGATCCTTCCTGGCCTCTCCCAGATCCTAGGCACTCCAATCTCTGCCTCCCTTCTCTAGATCTCAGATCTCCCTCCCTTTCCCTCATAAGCTTGGGCCCCTGACACCACTCCTTGGATTTAGGACCCGCCCAGAAGATCTAGTATGATCTCATCTTGAGATCCTTCACTTAGTGACAGCTGCAACAACCCTCCTTCCAAATGAGGGCACAGTCACAGATTCTTGGTGGCCTATCTTGGAGGGACCACCATTCTGTCTTCTACACCATGCTAAGCACATGAACAGAGAGAAAACTTTCGCCGCTCTGGACCTGGGCTTACTACTCTCTCCTCCTGGGGCAGGGATGCATTTGGAGCAAAAGCCTGTGTGGTCAACAGAGGAAGGCTCAACACATCCAAACGGGCCCACCCCCAACCCTGACCCATGGCCCTGTATGTCTAATCTTCTCCATCTTCCCAAGCCTTTGCCCCAGGCCCTGCAGGGTGCTGGCAGTGCCCACTGTGGGGGAGAGGAGGGCCTGGGCAGAACAGGTATCACATGCCAGAGTCCATCAGATAATGCCACCTCTTGGTTTTAAAAGAGTTTTATTCTCCCTATCACTTGACATAATTGTCAGAGGCCCAAAACTGAAATTTATTCTCCTAATCTTAAAATTTTTCTACTTTTTTTTTTTGAAACAGTCTTGCTCTGTTGCCCAAGCTGGAGTGCAGTGGCTCAATCTCAGCTCACTGCAACCTCCACCTCCCGAGAAGCTGGGATGACAGGTGAGAGTCACCACACCAGCTAGTTAATTTTTGTATTTTTAGTAGAGACAGATTTTTGCCATGTTGGCTGGGCTGGTGTCGAACTCCTGACCTCAGGTTGATTCACTGGCCTCCCAAAGTGCTGGGATTACAGGTGTGAGCCACCATGTCCACCCTACTTCTTTTTCAGTAGGAGAGACTGATTTATCTCTATAGCTGCCTCCTCCATGAGCCCTGACGTGAATGTGCCTGGTGGGGCGTGGTGTTGAGTGTTATCCCCCCAGTGGCACATGGGGGCTTTGGCTTAGGGAGGGGTGGCCTGCTGTTGGCCTGGCTGGTGGACACCTGGAAGTGGCTTTGAGGACTGACAGGCAGGGGAAGCCTCAATGACCCCTTGCCATCTCACAGAAGCAGCGCTTGGGCGTGTCTAGGCATCCTCACCAGATCTTTGAGGGTGACACCTGGCTACGCCCACTTCTAGTTCTCTGCTCCCAGCCTCATAATCCCCGCTTCTAACTCTGAGGTTCCCCTCAGCTTGGATCTTGTACAGAGGAAAGTAGAAGAGAACAGGCCCTGCCCTCATCTGGGTCCACACAGGCCAAGCCATTGGCTGGTCACATGACCTTGGGCAAGTCTCCTGTACCCTCCGGCCCCAGATGCCTCATCTGTTAGGTGGGAAGGAATGACTCCCACCTCCCAAGGTTGCTGTAAGCACTGGCGGAGATGGACCGTGAGCCCTTCTGGAACGCAAGCTCTTTACACTCTCGGTGCCCTCCTCGCAGTGACCCTTCCATGCTGGCTGGTCCCCATCATGCCCAGTTCACCACCCATGGCACAGAGGTGAGAGAGGTCACCTAGTTTGTACTGTCTGTGCTACAGCCCATCCCCAAGAGTGTGGAGTCACAGAAGGTCAAAGCCAGAAGGTTCTCCAGGACACACTCTTGCAGTCACAGATAGGAAAACTGAGGCCCTGAGTGAGGAGGTGGCTGCACAGGATCCCTGTACTGCCTGCTGGCTCCCCTTGCTACCCACGTCCCTTCCAAAGTTCAGGAGGGAGTTCTTGGTCCCCACAGGTGGCCCTTGGTATTCACTCCATTTTTCTCATGTATGATTTCCTCCAGGTATCTCAGGAAAGCATTTTCAACAAAATGAACAGCTCTAACCTGGCCTGCTTCTTCGGGCTGAATTTGATCTGGCCATCCCAGGGGGTCTCCTCCCTGAGTGCCCTCGTGCCCCTGAATCTGTTCACTGAACTGCTGATCGAGTACCATGAAAACATCTTCATTGCCTGGAGGAACCTGGGGAGCATGGCCTGGCACCGAAGGTGCAGGGGGGCAGGGCAGCCCGTTTGCAGGAGGCTGTGCTGCAGACACAAGCCATGGCCCTCACCAAGCCTTCCCTACCTCCAGGTCCCCTGAGAGCAGCCAGAAGACACCTCTAGTGTTGCAAACACTTTAGTTCCAGCTACCTCCCACACCTGTCTGTGAACTTGTATGTTTTATAAACTTGCCATCTGAGGCAATAGATGAACTTGGAATCTTCGAATTAAAATTCTATGCTTCTTGGACTCTCTGTGGTGCCTGAGCGAGGGACTGATAAAATAATGCATTGGCTATAATTAATGTTTCTAATAATAACCCACTGTGGTTCAGCTGAAAATGGAAATGTAGTGGCTAAGGGCACTGGACGTGGCAGCTCACACCTGTAATCCCAGCACTTTGGGAGGCTAAGGTGGGCAGATCACCTGAGGTCAAGAGTTCAAGACCAGCCTGGCCAACATGGAGAAACACCATGTCTATTAAAAATACAAAATTCAGCCAGGCATAGTGGCTCACACCTGTAATCCCAGCACTTTGGGAGGCCAAGGCGGGTGGATCACGAGGTCAAGAGATTGAGACCATCCTGGTCAACATGGTAAAACCCCGTCTCTACTAAAAATACCAAAAAAACTAGCTGGGCATGGTGGTGCACACCTGTAATCTCCGCTACTTGGGTGGCTGAGGCAGGAGAATTGCCTGAACCTAGGAGGTGGAGGTTGCGGTGAGCCAAGATCGCGCCATTGCACTCCAGCCTGGGTAAACAAAAGTGAAACTCTGTCTCAAAAAAAAACCATACAAAATTATCTGGGTGTGGTGGCACATGCCTGCAATCTAAGCTACTCAGGAGGCTGAGGCAGGAGAAACGCTTGAATGAAGGAGGCGGAGGTTGCAGTGGGCCTAGATCATACCTTTGCATGCCAGCCTGGGCAATGAGTGAAACTCCATCTCAAAATACAAATAGAGTGGCTAGGGGCTTGCCCAGCTGCTGCCACACAGCTGTATAACCACCACCACTGAAAGCAGTGGCTGTTCATTATTGCCCATGAGTCAGTGGGTCAGCTAGGGGGTTCTTTTGCTTGTTTGGGGGGACTGTTTACACATCCTGGCTGACATATCCAGGTGTCCTCCTGACAGTTAAACAGGGCACATTCTCCAAGCACAGGCCCAGGTGCACACACAAGCATGAATGCCGTTTTCATGGTTGGGTTGGTGTCCTGTAATGTCACATCCCATTGGCCAAAGCCAGCCTGGTGGCCGTGGCCAGGGTCACAGTGGGAGGGCACTGCAAATGAGGTGGGTACGGGGAGGGTGAAGAACTGGACATAAAGCCAAGTGGCCCAACAGTTCTGGGGTGCATCAGGCCTCTGCAGTGTCAGGTAGGCTGACTCCTCCAGCTGGCAGGATGGGCCCTGCACTTCCATCAGATACGATGGAGAAGGATGCAATGTCTTAGTCACACTTTCCCAGCAGAAAAAGCCCAGATCCACCGAGATCGAACAAGCTTAGGTCACATGCTCACCCTGGACCCATGGCTGCAGTGAGGGAAGGCTCTGATTGGCTTAGGCCTGAGTCCTGTGACCCACCCTGGGGCTGGGATAAAGCTCCACCCAGACCTGACAGTGGGGAGGAGCGACAGGCCTCTCCAGGGGATTACCCACAAGTCCCAGGCTGCCATCTCTCCAGCTCTTGTTGCAGGGACAAGTGGGGGGAGGTTCTGGGGAGCAAAGAACAGAAGTACCCTCTGCAGACCCCCATGGCGGCCCCTCCATGCCGGTACGGGGTGTTGACTTCAGCTGCACTGGGACCCCAGGTGCCCATTCGGATGCTTGAGGGGGGTTACTGGCCACCCTAGGCTAAGCCCTGGACACCCAGGGCTCTGTGCTGGAAACTGGAGGGTGTGGGCTCCTTCCTGGCCTCCTCCCTCTCCACTTATATCTTTCCATTATTCTCCAGCCCTCGTCTCCCACTGTGTTTTCCACCTTGCTAGTGCTAGCTGTCCTTAAGGGAGGGGTCTGTGTGGCTGCTGAGCCACCTCCCATTACCTATCAGTATGTGGTGGGCACCTCACACTCCAGGCCAAGCTGGGCCTGCGAGCCAGAGAGGGGCCTGCTTCCTCCCAACCAGCCTCCAACTCTGAGTCCATCTGGTGTCCAGGTGGTAGCAAAGTGGCCCCCAAGGCCTGGCCATTCCTTTACCAAGTGTGCAGATCCTATTACAGTTTCTTGAAGCTACTTCTGGGCAGAGGAGATGGGGGTGAGTCCTCAAGGTGCCAGGCTGGTGGGAACCACTGGCTGAATCCACCATTTTCCTTCTGGGAGAGAGGACAGCTGAGTGGCAGCTGGGCGCTGGTGGGGGCTGAGGTGGTCCTGCCTTCAGAACCTGGGTAGTTCAGGGTCACGGGCATGGGGACGGGGACAGGGAGGGTTGCAGAGTGGCTGTCACATCCCCAGTAAGCCTCGTGCCATCCCAGCTGGGGAAGGAGTCTTCAAATAATACCCTCTTCTCCACCCAAGCTCAGAACCTATCTGAGTCACAGGGTATGCTACTGGCAGCAAATCCTAAGGATTTGCTTATGTGACTCCTCAGAAGAGATTTCAACAATCCAGGCTTGGTGGCTCACACCTATAATCCCAGCACTTTGGGGCCAAGGTAGGCAGATCATAAGGTTAAGAGCTTGAAACCATCCTAGCCAACATGGTGAAAACCCATCTCTACTAAAAGTTCAAAAAATTAGCAGGCTATGGTTGTGTCAGGCACCTGTACTCTCAGTTACTTGGGAAGCTGAGACCGGAGAACTTCAAAAACAAAGCGGGCTTTATGTGTTGGCACATTTCTGGGATCTTTGTCCCTTCTCCCTGATTCCTCCCTTGGAGTGGGCTGTCCACATGCACAGTGGCCCACCAGCCCTTTTGGCAGGGAGTGCACACTGTGTGTTTACTGGGCTTGCCTGCAGGCTCACCTGAGGTGTTTTCTCCTTACAAGTCAAGTGTCCCCATGAGGTTAAATACAAGTTAAACACCGCCACCTGAGCCCACTTGCCCAATGCCTGAGATCTTATCACCAGCTTCAGGTGATTCTGTTAGGAGACTGCTCCCCCACCCCAGCCAATTACTATTTTACAGAAACAGTGTAACAATAGTGTCACAACAAGCCCATTACTACTTCAGAGAAACGGTGTAACAACATCACCTGATGGTCACCAGGAATTTCTTAGTGGGGGCGGGGGGAACCCTGCCATGCCCTGCTCAGGTCTGACTAGCTACTGTAACAAATTGAGAAATAGTAGCTGCTGTAACCTACAGTAACAAATTGAGAAAGTTGTCTCTCAGGATTCCCACAGATGGAAATCAAAGTCTCCCTAAAGCTGCCTGGGGCCTGCCTCTGATCTGTGGATGAGGGCCTCTGCTCACTGGTCACTGTGATTCAGACAGACTCACGGCCCAGTCACTGTCCCTGCAGACAGCTGGCTCCTGAGGACTGGCACAGCTAACCAGGCTCGGCTTCCTCTCTGGGAGTGCCAGTCAGAATATTCTCTCCACCTCTGAGGAGTGCAGTGGTGCAATCTTGGCTTATTGCAACCTCCGCCTCCCAGGTTCATGTGATTTTCCTGCCTCAGCTTCCCTAGTAGCTGGGATTACAGGTGCCCGCCACCATGCCCGGCCAATTTTTTTCTGTATTTTTAGTAGAGATGGGGTTTCACCATAATTGGCCAGGCTGGTCTCGAACTCGTGACCTCAGGTGATCCACCTGCCTCGGCCTTCCAAAGTGCTGAGATTATTGGCATAACTCACCATGTCTGGCCTAAAGCCTTTTTCTTTTCATTCACTCATTCATTCATTTCTTTTTTAATGCAACCCTTGGCTGACACAGTGGCTCATGCCTGTAATCCCAGCACTTTGGGAGGCCAACATGGGCAAATCACCTGAGGATGGGAGTTAGGGACCAGCCTCACCAACATGGAGAAACCCCATCTCTACTAAAAATATAAAAATTAGCTGGGTTTGGTTGCAGGCTCCTATAGTTCTAGCTGTTAGGGTCACAGCAAGGCAAGCCCATAGACCCCCTCCCTGTTCTCCCCTGCTAAGCCAAGCTCATAACTAAAACAGCCTGAAGCTTGTAAACAGGGCACCTGGGTTCCAGGATATGGTTGCACTCAGCTCTCAAACCCAGTTAAGCAGAATGTCACCCCCTAAGAACCAAGATGTTGTTTTTCTTAGAATAGCACCCAGCTACCTGCAAACCCCCTATAGAACCCCCAGCATCTGTAAGCCAGGCTGCTATCTTCACTGCCTATAGTGAGGCAGCCAGCCTTGCAGGTTGAAATAAACTGCTAAACCTGACCCTGAGTCTGCTTCTCCAACCTTTCAGTCCACCTTACATTTTGATGCCGAAACCCAGGATGGGAGTAGGTGCTGGTCTCTTGGTCTCTCCCCCCACCTCTGCTCCTGTGGCTGTCCTGAACCCCTTTCCAGAACCAGGAAGGAAACCCCAGACCCTCCATTGCCAACTGCAGTTATCTCCATCCAAATCATCACCTCCTGCCCAGTTTGCTGAATAGAGGTTTGCCTCTGTATGGGTTCCGGGACCTTCTGTTTTCTGTCCAAAAGTCCCAGCGCTGGTAGGACACCCTTCCAGCCCCAGTGGCCTCAGTCCTATCATCTTGGGGTTGCCTAATTCGACAGTGACTATTCTGAATTCACTGACTTAGGTGAAGGAAACAGGGCAAAGGATGCTCAATCCTGTCTTCCTTTTTCCAGGCAGCCTCATCCTCTGCCTGCATTTTACCATGGAGTTCAGCCGGTCAGTCCCTTAGGAGGTCTCCTCTGGAATCTAAATACCCTTGGCCTTTAGACTAAAATCAGGTCCAAAAACTAATTTTCTATCACAATACAGCCTGGCCACAATATAAATTAGACAATGGTTCTCAGAAGCCTGGAAATGGTACTTTCAATTTCAACATTCTCTGGGAGGGACCTAGACAATTTCTGCCACTGCAAATCTTTACCCTCTGCAACTGCCCCTCTGTCTGCAAGACCTGCTCCACCTTCCAAATCCTCCTTGCTTGCTCAAAACCCAACTCAATCTCTCCCACAGCCTTGTCAGATGATGCATCCTTTCAACCCGGCTGACTTCCCTCCTTTCCACCAATGCCTCAAGCCTCTGCCGGGAGGAAGCTCCTGAACCCACACCAGATGCCCAGCTCCAGTTCTCCCCTTCTCTCCTCCCCTCTCTAGTCCCCCCACTTCCAACTCTACCTCCTCTCCATCTCCACCCAACACCCGTTCTCAGACACCATATCCCCGACAGCCAGCTCCCTTAGTCCCCCTTTGAGAAGAGGTGGGGATGGAAGGCATTGTCCACATTCATGCCCCCTTCTATCTAATCTCTCCCAAATAGAGAAGCACCTTGGATCCTCCTCCTCCAATCCATATACTTACAAAGAATTTAAATATCTTGGCTGGGTGCAGTGGCTCACGCCTATAATCCTAGCACTTTGGGAGGCCAAGGTGGGTGGATCACAAAGAGATCGAGACCATCCTGGTCAATGAGGTGAAACCCCATCTCTACTAAAAATACAAAAATTAGCTGGGCATGGTGGTACATGCCTGTAGTCCCAGCTACTTGGGAGGCTGAGGCAGGAGAATTGCTTGAACCCAGGAGGTGGAGGTTGCAGTGAGCCAAGATTGCACCATTGCACTCCAGCCTGGGTAACAATCGTAAAACTCCATCTCAAATAAAATAAAATAAAATTTAAAAAAAAGAATTTAATATCTTACACACTCTTAGGAACTTAACTGGCATGATCTCTAAATTATCCTCTTCTCCCCAAAGAGAAGGAAAGAGTGTGGCTTTCGGGGTGGCTGCTGTCCCCTGAGAGGAATCAGCCTGGTGGTATTGGCCTACAGATCCTGGTGGGGCATCTCATAACCACATAATTACTTGCCTCATGGCAGGCCTTAACAAAGCTGCCCATATTGCTGTAAATTTTGAAAAACTCAAATTTCCCAAAAGGCAAAAAAAATAACCCTGCCCCGTTTCCCACCTTACAGAGGCCCTCCAAAAATGCACCCATGTTTATCCTGCCCTCAAGAAGGCACCATCATTCTTAACACTCATTTTATCTCCCAGTCTGCTACAGACATCCAGCATAAACTTACAAGGCTGAAAATGGCCCTCAAACCCCACAGTGAGGCCTCCTATACCTGGCCTTTGAGGTCTTCAATAACAGGGATGAACAAAGTAAAATAGACAAGGCCCAGAGAGACCGTGCGAAGCACCAGCTTCTAGCAGCAGCCATTCGCCAACCCAAACAGCCTGGCTGTGGCACTCAGGGGAACAAAAACCCAATAGCAGTGCACCCGTGGGGGCATGTTTCAAGTGTGGCAAGGAAGGCCATGGGGCACAGGCATGTCCCAATCCATGGGCACCAAAGAGCCCTTGCCCCATCTGCCAGCAGACACACCACTGGAAGTCTAGCTGTCCTCTCAACAGGCAGACAGAAAAGCCTGTACCTCCAAGCCTCAATTCCTTCGCCAAGAGAAAATGCACTCCCACATATCCTCGGCCTAGTGGCTGAAACTGATGGGGTCCAGGGCCCCGGCGCCATCCACATCACTGTATCAGAGCCAGGGTAACTCTGTTAGTAACAGGTCAGCCAATCTCTTTTTTTTTTTTTTTTTTTGATATGGAGTTTCGCTCTTCTTATCCAGGCTGCAGTGCAATGGCGCGATCTCAGCTCACCACAACCTCCGCCTCCTGAGTTCAGGCAATTCTCCTGCCTCAGCCTACTGAGTAGCTGGGATTACAGGCACACGCCACCATGCCCAGCTAATTTTTTGTATTTTTAGTAGAGATGGGGTTTCACCATGTCGACCAGGATGGTCTCGATCTCTTGACCTCGTGATCCACCCACCTCAGCCTCCCAAAGTGCTGGGATTACAGGCTTGAGCAACAGCACCCAGCTTGCCCATCTCTTTTTAAATCTGTACCAAAGCCACCTGCTCGGCTTGACCTGAATTTTCAGAACCATCTCATCCTTCAGGTCTCAGTTGTGGAGGTTAATGAACTTATCTCGCATCCCCGTGCCACCAAACCCCTCACTTGTTTCCTATCGAATACCATTTCTCACACTCTTTCCTTATCATGCCTCATATCCTACTCCCATTCTAGGCAGGAACCCCATCACTAATGGCCCTCTAATTTACCAACTTCTCCAAGCTGCACTCCTCCCGGCTAAGGCAGGAGTTAGACACTGCCAAGGACACCAAACGTCAGATAAAATCTCAAAGGGGAACAGAAAGGCCAACGAGGCAGCAAAAAAAGCCTCCCTTCCTCTGCCTATGCCCCTTTCATCATCCCCATAATCCAACCCCAGTATTCCCCCATGGAAAAAGCTTCATTGTTGCCAAAAGCCTCCTTCCAAGGAAACTGAATAGTCAAAAATCAAAAATTCATCCTCCCTCAAAAACAAACCAAGGAAAATCTCACATCTCCTCACCATCCTTCTGTATCAGTGCACCCCCCCATACCTTCTTCGCCCTTACTTCTCTTCCACGTCTCCCGTCTGTTTACCACACAGAAAACATGACCTCAGCTTGTCATGCGCTGTCACTTCCTCTCATGGGGCCTCTGCTCTCCTTCCGTCCCTACACATTGACTAAAAGAAACAGCCTCTCCCCACAGCACACCAAATGTTAAAAGTCCTCTCCTCTCTCCCCATTCCCACATGGACAAAAAGGTCTTAGCTCACCTATTCCTTGCTCATCTGCAAGGAGAGTTTACCCAAGGGACTCTATCAGCTGCTTCATCAACCCTCTAAAAGAAGCCACTTCCCAATACAGCCCCTCTCAACTCCTTCCCCCAAATACAGGCTCCAATTCTTCCTCAAGCTCCTAACTCTTTTAATAGACCCACTGCCTCTGCTCCTTCAAAGTTTCTTCTCACTTCTACAAGGTTCAAACAATCTCTCAATTTCCCTCACTCCTTGTTACTACACTCCAACTCTATGCTTGCTTCCCGTTCCTGGACCTGTTTTTCCCTTTCCTCTACTGCCTGCTCAGCTATCCCAGTTTCTCAGCCCTGGGACTGTATTCCCATTTGCTTTTCATACACCTTCCAAAAAGGCTCTGCCTTTGTAGAGAGAGCCCTCACCCTCAGTGGGAACTATCCCACTACGCTCGCTAACCGAGCTACCAAGCTTCTGTACACATACACTGCCAATTACAACCGCACAAAACTCCCTCACCCGGCCATCTGAAGTCCCATAACCTCCACACCACAAAACTTGGCCAAGCCCCCTTATGTGTCACCTCTTCCCACAAACACACACGTGTAGGCACCATCCCTCCCTCCACCTGTGGCTCAACTCAATCCACCTCCCACACCTCCCTCTGAGATGATTATTCAGTTTCCCCTGAAGCAGATGGCCTCTTTACCCAGCCCTACTGCACTACCTCCCCTCCTGCCTCTGAAACATGGAAATCCCTTCCCCAGACAGGAGTTCTCAAAGGGGTCTCTCTCCTCCTCACTCTGGGTTACTAAAGCTGAACCAAGTCCCTCCAAACAAGGAACCTACACCCTCCAACACCTATTCTCAATCCACTTGTCTGCATTAACACTGAAGGCATCTTCTTCCCCTGTGGACCCACAACCTACTTCTCTCTCCCTGTCAACTGGACAGACACTTGCACCCTGGTCTACCTTACCCCCAACATTAACCTTCTCTCCAAACCAAGAACTCTGTGTCCCTGTACACTACACACCTGTTGTGCCCCCGCCAACTAAACCCAATGTGGTTTATTCCCTTATTAGTAGCCTGTAAAGTCACAGTTAGTGTCAGGGTAGAAGCAGGGAGCCTAAAAACCTCATTATCCTATTTCCAGTTGCTCTCCCAAAACTTCCAATTGTCGCTAAAAAATAGCAGACTATCACTCAGCTCCAAAACCAACCAGACTATTTACAGCAGTCACCCTACAAAAAACGACAGAGACCTGGACCTCTTCACTGCTGAGGGGAAAAAAAAGTCTGTGACTCTTTTTAAATAAATAATGCTGTTTCTCGCTCAATAAATCGACGTCAAAATACTATCGATAGGCTCAAAAACCAAACTCAGAAAATAAAAAACAACAACTCTACCTGCTGGTTGGTCTCAGCTCCTGGGCGCTGCTGTAACTCTCCTCCTCCACTCTCGGCCTTCTGCCTTGCCTCTTAGGCCTTTTCACTCAGGTTTTGCATAATTAATTATAAGCTTTTGCCCGGGGCATGTCCCAACCTGCGGGGCAACAACACAGTTTCTGGAAAGAAGGAGTGGGGATGAGAAGGGGCAGGAGATGCGAAGAATGGAGACAAGACAGGAGTCTGATCAAGTCTCGCTTATTAGGAGTACTAACTCCGCTTAAATGCAGACAAAGGAGGGAAAGTACTGACGTCACTGTTGTCAGGAAGATAAACAGAAGGGAGTCATGAGTCAGGGTCATATGGTTTCTAAGAAACCTGACTGTGAGGCAACAGATACTTAAAAGGCAGGGCTGTAAGATGGCTGTCATGATACTCAAAATGGTTGCACCAACGCCCATGACAAACAACATTATCTGCTGTCAGTGGGCTCCCCACAGGTCCCCCTTTTTTATTATAACAAGCAAGCTGGACAAGCATGATGAGTGAACACTCGAAGGGGCCATGCCTGTCTTAGGTCAAGAGATTCACATGCAGAAGCACTGTTCCTTTACCTGTCATTGGGTGATGAAGATAAATTTTTCTTTATTCCCTGTCTTAGGTGGGTGTGCTTTACTGTCATGTTCTCAGGTTGCCCGTCATTGCCTAACTGGCCCATCTCACTGAGTCAGGCTTTAGTGGATACCAATAGTACTTAGTGCACTTCCACTGTAGCCTTGGTCCATCTCAGATTCCTTTTCTGCCATCTCCAGTTTATGGTAATGGACCTGTAGGGGTTGCATCCTAATGGCATCAATCTGTTGTTTGATAAAAGCCAAAATTCTATTGAAAACAATGGGTCCTATAGTAAGGAGGAGAAGAAACCCAAAAAGGAGGCCAAGGGGAGGGAGGATATAGGGAAGGAACCCATTTAACCCTCCCCATAGCAGATTGTCAATAAGTGCTTTTCTTGTTTTAGTTAGGTCTTCTCGCAAGGTTTTTATCTTGTCTTTAACAATTCCTGATTGATTGGTGTAAAAACAGCACTTTTAGTTTAGGGCTAGGCATAGTCCTCCCTTTTCAGCAGTAAGCAGATCCAGGCCGCGATGGTTTTGAAGAACTACTTTGGTGAAGGAATCTAGTTGATTCTGGATAATCTGTATAGTGCTCGAGAGCAAGTCAACATCATTAATCAGCTGTAGAGAGAGTGAGTGATAGGAATGCAATGAATAACCAAAGCCAGCAGTCCCCGAGGTAAGGGCAGCAGTGATCCCGAGAGTAGCTAATAGAGGGATGAGTTGAACTGCCCTTTTACTACAGCCTGCTATAACATCAAAACTGGGAAGAGGAACGGGTTCCTCTCCTGGGATAATGCTGGCATCAGGTAACAAGGAAGCTACCATGCATATCCCTGACCAGTTAGTGGGGAGATAAGAGTAGGCCATATTATTTCCACAGACAAAGCTTTGTCCTATAGGAGCATAGATACCTGTGGTGACGTTTCTAAAATGGGTGCAA
>CM052658.1:95620068-95652153 GCA_028533165.1 Leontopithecus rosalia
TGTCATCATGGGTTTATTATGCGATATTTCTTCTGCCCAATAGATGTCAGAGGAACCAAAGCCTAAGCTACCTCTGTTCTTCTTTACAGCCTTATTATTGGTCCCATAAAGAGGCAAAAGCAAGAGCTGGGCAAATCTCTGTCCAGGGGAGACAGTACTTATGATTTTAGGAGAGGTTACCATAACTTTGATTTCTCCTGTGTAATCATTATCTATTACTCCAGGAAGGACTTGTAGGCCTTGTAGGGTGAGGCTACTTCATCCTAGGATAAGTTCAAAAGAGCCCTTAGGCAGGGGCCCAAAGATGCCTGTAGGCAGTGCCTGAACTCCAATTTCAGGGGTTAGTACTGTGTGGGAGGTGGAACAGAGGTCCAATCCTGCTCTTCCTGCTGTGGCTCGGCAGAGGTTTGAAACGGATTGTTGGTTGGAGGAACAAAGCTGACTGCCCCATAGATTCGTTTCTGTTTGGGGGCCTGGGGCTGGCCCCTCAACCCGTTTCCCTGGTGTGGGGAAAGTGGTTGCCCTTGGGCATCTCTTTTTGACTTATATTCATTGGCCCAATGTTTTCCTCTTTTACATCGTGGACACAAGCCAGGGGCTTTTGTATTAAGGGAGGGTTTTTTATCAGCATTGCAATCTTTGGCATAATGTCCACTGGTGCCACATCGAAAGCATTTATTCCTTGATTTATTAGATAAAAATTGTCTTACAGTGTAGCCCTGTAGGGCTGCAGCCATAGCTAATCCTTGTTGATAAGCTGAGCCTATATCTGAGCACAAACGTATATACCATGAGAGGTCTGTCTTCTTTTTATAAGGGCGGATGGCTGCTTGACAGGCAGCATTGGCATTTTCAAATGCTAATTGCTTAACGAAGTCTATGCCTGTTTCAGCGCTGCCGAAAATTCTGCCTGCAGCAGCAATAAGGTGATGTATGAATTCTGAAAAAGGTTCATCAGGCCCCTGCTTTATGCTGGTAAGGGAGGCGCTAGCATCCCCCTTTGTGGGCAACTTTTGCCAAGCCTTAGTGCCTGCAGTTTGGATTTGAGCATATAAACCTGCATCATACTGCATCTGAGCATTGCTGGTAGCATAATTACCTTCAGCAGCAAGCATGTCAAAATTCCAAGCATTATTAGCCTGAGCATTGCGGCGGGTGGTTTCCTTACAGCATTCATAAAATTCAGATTTCCACAATAAATAATCACCCCCTGAAAGGGTGGCTTGAGCCAATGTCTGCCAATCTGGGGTGAGCCAATTCTCAGCCACTGATTCCAAGATTGCAGTAGTATACAGAGCAGTGGCCCCGTATTGTGCTACGGCAATTTTTAGTTCTTTAATTATTTTGAAATCAAAACCGGCATGGTGTCTCCAAGTGGTTCCTTGTTGATCTGTGGTTTCTGTTACAGGGAAGGCACTTGTAACATCAAGGTCTAACAAAGGGTTGGCCTGGGAGGTTTGCTTTAGTGCTGCTCCACGGCGGGGAGGGGCAAGACTTGTGGTGATTTGGGCCTTATCTTCATTTTTGGCTTTCCCTACTTTTATTTTTTTCAAGCTGCTCAATAAGTTCTTGGTGTTCTACCTCAAGTCTTATTTGTTCCTTAAGGGAATTAATTTTTTCCTCTAGAGTTTTCTGAGGATCTATAGCGGTGCACACCGTTGGGGGTGTGGAGGGCTCAGCCGTATAGGATGGAGGTAGTGAATTTAAGGGTGGCCAATCAGGATTTTTATAATGAGCCGCTTCATCTGCCAGATTATTCCAATCTATTCCCTTGTCTATGCCTTCATCGTCTGAATTTTTAGCTCTTTCTAGTAGGCACAAAAATTTCTTTTTATCTTTAGGGTTCTTAATTTCCTTTTCTAACCCCTTTACTACTTTTCTGCAGAATTTTTCAACAGGGCAATTTGGAGTTTCTATTAGGTTATGGCTATGGGGTGCCTTTGGACCCTTCTTTTCAGAGTCACTATCAAAAGACATCAGGTCATCTTCTTTGTTACTTATCTGGGCTTGAGCTCCCTCCTCTTTAGGTCATTCTTTTTGGTTGTTAAGGTTGGAAGGGGTAGAAGGATCAGGATCTCCCTTTAAAAGAGATTCTCCTTGTGAGATCACATTGGCAACAAGTGGGTCTTTTTGCCTTTGACTTATAATTTCATCTATAAGATTCCAATAAGAGAAAGTGGTGACTGGGACCTTTTCAGGCCCAAATGTTTCATAATAGTCCCTTAAAGCATCCCCAACTCTTTTCCACCTTTTCTGGTCAATGGTCCCTTCCTGGGGAAACCAGGGACAAACATCCTTAATATAATCAAAATATTTACATAACTGCTTTATTTTCACCTTTACTCCCCACGCCTTTAAAGCCTTACTCAAACTCTCCATAAACAATTTATGCTGACTGATTTCCTGTCCCATATTCGCCGTCCACTTACTGGAGCACGAGTCCGTGGCAGGCTCCCAGGATGCTCTTTCCTCCGGATTTCTTGATTCTTCTATGCCGGCTAACCTCGACTGCATCCCTTATGGATTCCTTTGTGTTCCAGTCCCACGTTTGGGCGCCAGTTTGTCCCAACCTGCGGGGCAACAACACAGTTTCTGGAAAGAAGGTGTTGGGATGAGAAGGGGCAGGAGACGCGAAGAATGGAGACAAGACAGGAGTCTGATCAAGTCTCGTTTATTAGGAGAACTAACTCCGCTTAAATGCAGACAAAGGAGGGAAAGTACTGACGTCACTGTTGTCAGGAAGATAATCAGAAGGCAGTCATGAGTCAGGGTCATATGGTTTCTAAGAAACCTGACTGTGAGGCAACAGATACTTAAAAGGCAGGGCTGAAAGATGGCTGTCATGATACTCAAAATGGTTGCACCAATGCCCATGACAAACAACATTATCTGCTGTCAGTGGGCTCCCCACAGGGGCACAAGAGCAGACAGGATAGTGTTCCAGGACGACCAACCTGCAAGCCAGCCTCACCTCAACCAGTGTCCCTGCTCAGCACCAAGCAGCTAGAAATGCATGAAGCCCCTTTTCCCTTTCTTTTATGTATACAACAAAAGGCTGGAATGTTAGGGTCACAGCAAGGCAAGTGACCCATAAACCGCTCCCCACATTCTTCCTTGCTAAGCCAAGCTCATAACTAAAACAACCTCAAGCCTTATAAACAGGACACCTGGGTTCCAGGATATGGTCACACTCGGCTCTCAAACCCGGGATACTGACCCAATTAAGCAGAATGTCAACCCCTAAGAACCAAGATGCAGTTTTTCTTAGAATAGCACCAGGCTACCTGCAAACCCCCTTTTGACCCCCAAGTCTGTGTGCCAGGCTGCTGTCTTTACTGCCTGTAGTGAAGCAGCCAGGCTGGCAAGTTGAAATAAACTTGCTAAACTCGACCTAGGGTCTGCCTCTCCATCCTTTCTGTCTACCTTACATAGCTACTCTGGAGGCTGAGGCAGAAGAATTGCTTGAACTTGGGAGGTGGAAGTTGTGGTGAGACGAGATGCCACCATTGCACTCCAGCCTGGGCGACAAGAGGGAGACTCTGGCTCATAAAACAAACAAAAAATGGTTTCTGGGGTCTGTGTCCCTTCTCCCTGATTTCTCCTTTGGGGTGGGCTATCCGCATGCATGGTGGCCAGCCAGGACTTGAGTGGGGAGCGCCCACAGTGTGTTTACTGGGGTTGTCTGTAGGCTCACCTGAGGTGTTTTCACCTTCTCAGTCCAGTGTCAAATACAAGTTAAACACCACCACCTGAGCCCGCTGGGCCCAATGCCTGAGATCACTATCAGGGGAAGCTTTTTATCACCAGCTTCAGGTGATTCCTTCTATTAGGAGACTGCTCCCCCCACCCCTGCAGCTCATCACTATGTTAGTAAAACAGTGTAACAACATCACCTAATAGTCACCAGGAATCTCCTAGTGGGGGTGGGGGAGCCTTCCCCTGCCCTGTTCAGGTCTGACTCTCAAATTGTTACTACAGTAACAAACTGATAAATAGTAGCTGCTGTAACCTACATAACAAATTGAGAAAGTGGTCTCTCAGGAGTCCCACGGATGAAAATCAAAGTCTCCTAAAGCTGCCTGGAGGCCTGCCTCTGATCTGTGGATGAGGGCCTCTGCTCACTTGTCACTATGATTCAAACAGACTCACGGCCCAGTCACTGGCCCTGCAGACAGCTGGCTCCTGAGGACTGGCACAGCTAACCAGGCTCGGCTTCCTCTCTGGGAGTGCCAGTCAGAATATTCTCTCCTCTTCCCATGGTAATGGGAAAGGGGATGCCAGGAGTATTAATCCTACCTGATGAGTTTCTCCCATGAGGATGCTGGAGTGGGTGTGTGTGCCCTCTGAAATTCTCATCTTCAGTGTGCAAATGAGAATCCACAGCCCCCCCCCCACAGAGAAGAGAACACACCTAAAGTCACACAGCTAGTGAGTAGCAGAGCTAGGACTTGAATCAGGGTGACCCCATGCTCTTCCACGAAGCTGTGGGAGCCAAAGGGAGGCACCTGAGCCTTGGGCTTCCCTTCCATACAGTGGATTTTGTTTTTTGAGAGTCTCACTCTGTCCCCCAGGCAGGAGTGCAGTGGCACAATCTCATCTTACTGCAACCTCCTCCTCCTGGGTTCAAGGGATTTTCCTGCCTCAGCCTCCTGAGTTGCTGGGATTACAGGCACCCACTACCATGCTGGGCTTGTTTTCCTAATTTTAGTACAAACACCATTTCACCTCTTACAGCTGCAAGGTGCCGGACGCAGAGGGAATTAATTTGCAAACATCCCAGATTGTGCAGCTAGCTGGGGCCCCTGGCAGCCTCTGCACTGAAGTCCTTTGAGAGGCTCCAGGCCCCTGCTCACCCCACACCAGCCCTCACCTGGAGGGCTGCAGCTCATGCCCTCACTGCCCCAGGGGTCCAGGGAGCAGGGCTGCAGGGACCCAGCCCTGAACCTGAGTGTTGGGAGGAGTCTCTTGCCCAATGTCCGTCTACATCTTCCCCTCCCTCCATTCATGCTTTCACTCCTGCCCACACCTTCATCATACAGTATTTGTCTTTCTGTTCTTTTCAGCTCTCACTCCTAGCTAACCTAGGCCAGAATGATTCTTTTGTGCATTTGAAAGTTCATTATTGTTTCATTTCTTTTCTACTCTGCTACAAAGCCTTTTTTATTTTTATTTGTTATTTTTTGAGATGGAGTTTTGCTCATTGGGCCCAGGCTGAAGTGCAATGGTGCAATCTTGGCTTACTGCAACCTCCGCCTCCCAGGTTCAAGTGATTCTCCTGCCTCAGCCTCCCTAATAGCTGGGATTACAAGCACCCACCACCATGCCTGGCTAAGGTGTGTGTGTGTGTGTGTGTGTGTGTGTGTGTGTGTGTGTGTGTGTGTGTGTGTTTAGTGGAGATGGGGTTTCACCATGTTGGCCAGGCTCGTCTCGAAATCCTGACCTCAGGTGGTTCACCTGCTTTGGCCTGTGAAAGTGCTGGGATTATAGGCATAAGCCAAAATGCCCAGACTAAAGCCTTTTACTTTTCATTCACTCATTTATTCATTTTTTAAATAATTCAACCCTCGACTGGACTTGGTGGCTCATGCCTATAATTCCAGCACTTTGAAAGGCCAAGGTGGGCGGATCACCTAAGGTGTGGAGTTTGAGACCAGCCTGACCAACATGAAGAAACCCCACTCTACAAAATAAAAAATTATCCCAGCATGGTGGTGCATGCCTGTAATCCTAGCTACTCAGGAGGCTCAGGCAGGAGAAACAATTGACCCCAGGAGGTGGAGGTTGCGGTGAGCCAAGATGGTGCCATTGCACTTCAGCCTGGGCAACAAGAGTGAAACTCTGCCTCAAAAAAAAAAAAACAACCCTTAAGCTCTGACCAAACACATCCAGGCATGAGGCACCCAGGCCAGGCCTGAGTGGGATCCCCAAGAGTGGCTCCGTTTGGGGCCTGAGGTAATCAGCCACCTGTCTCCCTAGCCACAGCCTCTGGAAAAGCCGTACCTAGTGTCTGCACCTCCTCCCCAAGAAGCTGTCTTGTGCTCACACGATTCAGAACAACCCTAAAATGGCCTCAGAGTTCTGTTTCCAGGAAGAAAAAAAAATAATAAAATGATAGCTCCCTGAAGAGCCCGCCATTGTGAGCCTCAGAATTAACAATGACATTAAATCAAATCTCATGCATTATGCAGAGGTTTACAGAAAAATGCACATCTGTGAAATATACGTTTGAAATTTCCTGACTCCAAGAGGTGGCCCCAAGATGTTCTCCTGTGGCTTCTTTGATAACAGTTTCCTTCTACAAATGGTAATGTGGAATCCTAGCTTAGCACTGCTTGGCCTCGTCACCCTTCCCTTGTATCAAAGCACAATTTCCTGATCATTTCTACAGCAAAAGAAAGTGATTACAGAGATAATGTGTTGGAAGCATATCAGTGCATTTCAGCTTAAAACAATGAAATGCAATGCTGAAATGACAACTCCAGGGTGTCTCTATTGACAGGATGCACAGAATAAATTGCCCAAACATTCACTTTTGCAGTAACGACAGAGATTTTAAGTGACTCCAGAGATTAGGCAGGCTTCCAAGAACTTGCAACAGACACCACAATGAATTACTGAATTCTGTCAAGGCATAAAAGCCTGTAAACCAAGGAGTCGGTCTACCCTGAAGAAAGCCAGTATGCTGTCATTGGAGGGGAAAAGACTGGGCACCCCACTTCTGGTACCATTCACAGCTCTGTGGCCATTGGCAAGTCCTTTAGCCCAGCAAGGGGAGCTGAAAGTGACAAGGCTAGCTTGGATTCCTGTCCTACATGTTGAGTGTATGACCTGTGTAAGTTCTCTAGGCTTTTTCTCTTTTGTGTAATGGGGAAGGTCAGCATCCACCCTGTGGATTTTGGAATCATCAGCAATTCCCTGTGTGCCTCCAAGCACCTGCTTTGTGCCAGACAGTACAAGTTTTGTAATTACGGAGAAGAATACAGTACACTTCCTGCCCTCAAAGGGCTTGCTCAATAGCTGGGGAGAATATAAAAAAGTAAATGCCTAAAGTACATATATATACTTTAAATATATATATTTACTTTAAATATATATATATATATATATATATATATATATACTTTAAATATATATATTTACTTTAAATATATATATATTTACTTTAAATATATATATTTACTTTAAATATATATATATATTTACTTTAAATATATATATATATTTACTTTATATATATATAAAGCACAGGCATAAGCCACTGTGCCCAGCCTCTCTGTTGTTGATTTGATATCAAAAAGCTTTACTTTTTTGTTAGAAGAATAATAACTTGGCCTGGCATGGTGGCTCATGCCTATAATCCCAGCACTTTGGGAGGCTGAGGAGGATGGATCACAAGGTCAAGAGAACAAGACCATCCTGGTCAACAAGGTGAAACCCTGTCTCTACTAAAAATACAAAAATTAGCTGGGCATGGTAGTGCACGCCTGTAGTCCCAGCTACTCGGAAGGCTGAGGCAGGAGAATTGCTTGAACTCAGAAGGCGGAGGTTGCGGTGAGCCAAGATCGTGCCATTGCACTCCAGTCTGGGTAACAACAGCGAAACTCTGTCTCAAAAAAAAAAAAAAAGAAGAATAACTTACTGCTTGGGGGGAAAATGACAGAATGGGTATACAAGCTGCTGCACTTGTAGTCCTAGCTGCTTGGGAGGCTGAAGGGGGAGGACTGCTTGAGTCCAGGAGGTTAATGCTGCAGTGAGCCAAGATCATGATCATGCCACTGAACTCCAGCCTGGGTGACAGTGTCTTAAAAACAACACACACACACACACACACACACACCAAGTAAAGAAAAATCACTTGAAATGTGATAGATCTATGAAATAGGCACTCTCTTACACTGCTGGTCTTAATGAAAATGATACAGTCACTTTGGAAAGTCATTTAGCAGCTGGTGAAGTTCAAGCATTCTAAGTCTAGATAATAGCCAAGTAAGTAGGTATAATAGCATCACTGCAGCACTGCTGTCAGAGAAAATAATTTAGATGCAGCCTACACATCCATGAGTAGAAAAAATGACAAATCAATTGGGGGATATATTTATAAGATTGAAGAGTGTCCTGCAGTTAAGCTGAACAAAACAGAAGTGTATATATCAATATAGATACATCTAAAAATATTACATTAGGAAGGAATAAAAGGTACAGAACAATATATATAGCATGGCACCACATGTGTGAAAATATTAAGCTACCAAGACAATCCTATATGTTGTTCATGGATTGAACAATATTATTATACACATTAACATATATATATATATATATATATATATATATATATATACACATACACGCAAACACAAGAATAAATTTTTTCTTTTTCTTTTTTTTTGAGACAGAGTCTTGCTCTGTCACCATGCTGGATGGCACAATCTCAGCTCACTGCAACCTCCAACTCCCCGGGTCAAGTGACTCTCCTGCCTGAGCCTCGTGAGTAGCTGGGATTACAGGCACACACCACCATGCTCAGCTAACTTTTTTGTATTTTTAGCAGAGACAGGGTTTCACCATGTTGGTGAGGATGGTCTTGATCTCCTGACCTCGTGATCTGCCTGCCTCAGTCCCCACAAAGTGCTGGGATTATAGGCATGAGCCACTGCCCCCAGCCACAAGAAGAATTTTTAAAAGGTAGATGGGAAGGAGATATACCAAATTCTTCATAGAAGAAAGAAATAAGAGGGTCTTTACCTACAACTATAAATTTAAAAAATTAATATTAGGGCTCACGATATGTTAACCTTAAATAAAATGAAAGGTAAGGATATCTATTTTGATGCCTGGAACAACTACCAAAATAATGTAAAAAGATATAGCTGGCTGGGTGCAGTGTTCACGCCTGTAAAGCCAACACTTTGGGAGGCTGAAATTCTTAAGGAGTTCAACACCAGCCTGGCCAACATGGTGAAACCCCATGTCTACTAAAATACAAAACTTAGCTGGGCATGACGGTGGGTGCCTGTAATTCCATCTACTTGGGAGGCTGAGTTATGACAGCCACTTGAACCCAGGAGGTGGAGGCTGCAATGAGCTGTGATCACCAGTGCATTCCAGTCTGGGATACAAAGAGAGACTCCATCTCAGAAAAAAAGAAAGAAAGAAAGAAAAAGATACAGCTAACAAAAAACTTAAAAGTGAATTATTAAAAAAAATTTAAGGGCCAGGTGCCGTGGCTTATGCCTGTAATCCCAGCTCTTTGGGAGGCTGAGGCGGGTGGATCACGAGGTCAAGAGATTGAGACTATCCTGGTCAACATGATGAAACCCTGTCTCTACTAAAAATACACAAAAAATTATCTGGGCATGATGGCGCCTGCCTGTAATCCCAGCTACTCGGGAGGCTGAGGCAGGAGAATTGCTTGAACCCAGGAGGCGGAGGTTGCAGTGAGCCGAGATTGTGCCATTGCACTCCAGCCTGGGTGACAAGAGTGAAACTCTGTTTTAAAAAAAATTTAAGCCAGAAAAAGGCTAAATAAGATAAACAGTGGAACAAGAAACCAACTGGGACAAACAGGAAACAAATATGAAGTGAGCAGCTGCATCAATAATTACCTCCTATATTATCCCACAAATCAAGAATAAATGCTAAAATTAAGGGGTTGATGTAAAATGGATATAAAAGCAAGAACTAACTACATTCACTTTAAATACAAAGAAGGTTGAAGCTACATTAATACCACAAGATACACATGCACACAGTAGGTGTCAGGAGTGTGGGGTGTTTACATTGACCTTAGATAAAACAAAATTCAAGACAAAAAATATCACCATTTAGAGAGTGGCTTCTGAGAGTGACAACATGGTCAATTTATTCAGAAGATGTAACTATCAAATGTAAATGAACCTAGTAATAGAACTCCAAATACAGGAAGAAAGAAAACACAACAGAATTTAAAAGACAGACATTTCATAATCATAGTTGGAGACTTTAGCACCTCTCTCTCATCGACTGAAAGATCAGCTGGACAGAAAGTAAAGTCACAGATAATCTGAACGACTATCAACTACCTTGACCTGATTGACATTTATATAATGTTACAGTAAACAACAGAAGAATACATATTATTCTCGAAGTGCACGTGATGCAGCCAGGAATACTGATCAAATTCCAGAACACAGAACAGGCCTCAATACATTTAAAGGTATTAACTTTTTTCAATGTTTTATTTTTTGAGACGGAGTTTTGCACTTGTTACCCAGGCTGGAGTGCAATGGTGCAATCTCGGCTCACCACAACCTCCGCCTCCTGAGTTCAGGCAATTCTCCTGCCTCAGCCTCCTGAATAGCTGGGATTACAGGAACCCACCACCATGCCCAGCTAATTTCTTGTATTTTTAGTAGAGACGGGATTTCACCATGTTGACCAGGATGGTCTCAATCTCTTGACCTCTTGATCCACCCGCCTCGGCTTCCCAAAGTGCTGGAATTACAGGCGTGAGCCACCGCGCCTGGCCCTTGTGACTAGTAATTTTTAAGAAAAAAATTTATGTATCAAATTAAGCCCACATACATAGAAGGAAATAATAAAAACAGAAATCAACAACAATAAAACAGACAACAGAGAACATTAACAAAGCCAAAAATTAGTCTTTTGAAAAGATAAATCGAATTCATGAACATGTAGCTAGATAGATCAAAATAAATCACAAATTAAGAATAAAAATGATCACTTTCGAGTCCACAGATAGTAAAATAAAAAGAAAATATTACCAAACAGCAAGATGACAAATTCCTTGAATAATTCAACTTAGCTGAAACCGAATATCGGAATAGTCCTGTATATTAAATACGCTGAATATTTTATTTATTTATTTATTTATTTTATTTTATTTTTTTTGAGACAGAGTTTCTCTCTTGTTACCCAGGCTGGAGTGCAATGGTGCGATCTTGGCTCACCGCAACCTCCGCCTCCTGGGTTCAGTCAATTCCCTGCCTCAGCCTCCTGAGTAGCTGAGATTACAAGCATGTGCCACCATGCCCAGCTAATTTTTTGTAATTTTAGTAGAGACGGGGTTTCACCTTGTTGACCAGGATGGTCTCGATCTCTTGGCCTCCTGATCCACCTGCCTCGGCCTCCCAAAGTGCTGTGATTACAGGCTTGAGCCACCGCGCCTGGCCTATGCTGACTATTTTAAATGAAAAAATCCTTCTCACATGTATAACTCTTGGCACAAATGACTTCACTGGTGAATTCTAACAAATAAAAAGTTTTTCTTTCAGAAAATAGGATGTTTCCAACTTATCTAATACCACACTCTGACAATAGTGCAAAGAAAAGATGTCTATAGTTCAATGTCCCTCCTAAACATAAATATGAAAATACTTAAATATCAGCAAGTCAAATAAAGCAAGATGAAAAAGGATACTGCACACTGACCAAATAAAGTTTATTTCAAGAATTCAAAGTTGGTTTAACATCTGAAAAGCAATATAAATCATCTTATTTCCAGAATACAGGAAATACCCACATTGTTTTAAAAATTGGATATAAGGCTGACAAAATTTTAAACCCATTTGTGACATTTAAAAAATCAAAGCAACCTAAGAAGGGACTTTCTGTCCACTAATTAACATACTTAATGGTGAAATTATTGAAACGTTCTCCTTATAAAATCAGAAACAAGACAACAGTGTCCAGTCTCACCTCTTCCATTCCACATTGTATTGGAGATTCTGACTATTGCAATATGGCCAGAAAACTAATATGCATGAAGATGAGCAAGAGGGAAATAAAACCGACTCTACTTGCAGAGGACGTACTGCTTAGATGGAAAGCATGACGGGGTTTACAAAAGAACTAGTAGAACTAATGAGAGGATGCAGCAAGGTTTTAGGACACAAGGTGTATCAGGGCTCACTCAGGAGACAGAAACCATACAATAATTTGAAAAGGGAAAGTAGAGTGTCAACAATCAGTAACTATAACAGGGCAAAATAACTATTAGGGTAGAAACTGATCTCTAAAGAGTACCCTGGGGCTACATGAGAGTATCCTGGGGAGGAAGGATTTGGAAGGGGAAGGCTTTCCCCAAGGCTGAGAGTCAGACCTCTTTGGAGAAGGAGCAGCTGAAGTCTTCTGGGTGCTGAGGTTTGCTGAGTTGGCTGAGCTGAGCTGGTCCACAGTCACTGGAAAGTAGGAAACACCCCCGTGTGATGTGGGTACCAACGCTGGTGGGTGGGCACCCAGAAGCTTTCAATAATTAATAAGGTTTGAAAACACCAATAAGCTGGTGTCCAGGTGGTTAAGGCTCACGTGGGCCTCTCCTTAGTGCTGGATGCTTCTTTCATGAGGATACCGATACAATTCCTCTTGCTGATACAGGCCTCTTGCTGGCATGGCTTGGGTCACATGGCATGTTCATTAACAAATCAACTTGGCTGGGAGATGTGGTACTCGTATTGTACCATCAAGGGCCAAGTCCCAGCCCCTAGAGTTTATGGGGAAGCACTTGGTGTGATGGTTAATTTCATCTCTCAGCACACTTGGTTAAGGGCTGGTAGAGCGTGATTTCTGGGTGTGTCTGGGAGGGTATCGCTGGAAGAGACCAGCATTGGAATGGGTAGACTGCATTATGAGCTGTCCTCACCAAGGCGAGTGGACATCATCCAATCCATTGAGGGCCCCAGGAGAGCAAAAAGGTGACTACTGGGATCAGGTGGGTGCATATTTGAATCCCAGGTTGGCTGCCTTGCCTCGCCTTATCATCTCCTCCGTGAAATGTGAGCAGAGCACTGAGTAGCTGGGATTCCTGGCACTCTCCATGCCTGGCTATGCCTAATCACCTCTTAAAGGCCCCACCTCCTAACACTACCACATGAGCAACACCTGAATTTTGGAGGGGACACATTCAAACCATAACAGAGTTAAACCGTTTGCCTCAGGGTTGAAGTCCTGACCCCAGGACCAAGACCCTTATGCAGCAATCCCCACTCATCTGCAGTTTCAGTTACTCATGGTCAACTGCAATCCAAAAGTATTAAATAGAAAATTCCAGAAACAATTTATAAGCACTGTCCCACCCGGGATAGGGAGCATCCCTCTGTCCAGCTCCCTGCTCATGAGTCACTTGGCCACCGTCTTGTTGATAACTTGGCCATTGCAGCATTTCTGTGTTTGTGTTCAAGCAACCCTCATCCCCTACTTGACAATGGCCCCCGAGCAGCAGAGCAGGGATGCTGCCAGTTCCGATCTGCCAAGGAGAAGCTTCCTTACATGCTGACAGCTTGCCCTGGACTGCCAGCCCACCCTGAGCTGGCGACCCTGCTCTCCAGGGGCCATGTCAGATGGAGTTGGGAGTGGTGGTCCTCAAGTGACCACTATCTTAAACTTAGGGTTGTCCCAGGGCAGGGTCCACTGGGTGCTGGGGGGGTGGGCTGTGTTGAGCTGCAGTTGGCAGGTGGCTGCATATCATGGGAACCCCCTTCTAATGGCAGTTCCCGGAACCCCCTTCTAATGGCTGACCCTGGGAGGGAAGGAGAGAGCTGCTGTTGTGGGATAGAGGGGCAGGGCAGTGAGGGGTGCTTTGGAGGGAATTCCCAGCATGGTCTGGGAGCTGGAAGTCACAGCAGCTGCTTCTCAGCCCTGCACCTCATTGGGAGTGAGGCTGTGGTGGAACTGTGAGGGACTGGAGGACAAGGACCGAGTGGAGTCCAGGCACATCCACTCAGCACCTGTGGGACCCGAGGCAACTCCATCGCTTTCCTGGCCTCTGCTTTCTCAGCTGCCTGACCAGCCTCACCTGGCAGTTGGGGTGGCCTAAGGGACTCCCCAGGGGAGGGCCCTGAACCAGGATAGCACAGCCCCAAGGCCTGGCAGCTCTGTCTCTCCAAAATCTATGCTGGGTGCCAACTATTTGCCAGGTACTTCTAGATGCTGGGGTTCAGAAAGTAAATTAATCAAATTCCCTCTCTTCCTGAGCAGACAGATAAAAACCTGCAAAGCTGCACACAGCAGGCTGTGGAAGTCCAAGGGACCAAACAGCAGGCAGGACAGGCAATGACAGGGTCCTGGTGAGGGGCTGGGAAGGCTGCACTGAGAGGGTATGGTGCTCAGGGTCAGGTCTTCAGGCAGCCGGCCAGGGAGATGGCTGGGGGCAGAGGGCACAGCACATGCCAAGGCCCTGTGGTAGGAGCAAGCAAGGAGGTAGGAATGTAGGAGAGGAGCAGGTCATGAACCAGAGGGCAGGGCAAGCGGGGTCTGTGGGCCTGGAAGCACAAGTTGGGTGAGTGGGGTGAGGCCTTGAGCTTTTGCTGAGTGAGATGTAGGGTGATAGCAGGGTTTTTTTTGTTTGTTTTGTTTTTGAGAGAGAGTCTTGCTCTGTTACCCAGGTTCGAGTGCAGTGGCATGATATTGGCTCACTGCAATCACCACCTCCCAAGTTCAAGCGGTTCCCCTGCCTCAGCCTCCTAAGTAGCTGGGTCTACAGGTGTGTACCACCACACCTGGCTAATTTTTGTATTTTTTTTTTGTAGAGGCAGAGTTTCACCATGTTGGCCAGGCTGATCTCAAACTCCTGACCTCAGGTGATCCACCTGCTTCGGCCTCCCCAGGTGCTGGGATTACAGGCATGAGCCACCACACCTGGCCCGATGGGAGAGTTTTCACACCAGTTGCTGGGTTAAGAAGAAACTGCAGGGGGTGCAGGGGGTGGAAGCAGGTGAGCGGTGACTGCAGGAATCCAGGGGAGATCATGGAGCTGGGACCAAGGTGGTGATGTTGTGGCCAGTGAGACTTGTCCCATCCTGCTTATGTCCTGAGGGCAGAGCTGATGGATTTGCCAAGGACCAGGTGTTAAGGGTGGGAGAGACAAGCCAAGGGTGCCTCCCAGGTGCCAGCCCCAGTAGACTGAAGCTCCTCTGAGATGGAGAGTTGGGAGGGACTTACCTGGCAGAGACTGTGTGGAGTGTGAGACATCCGCAGATATGCAGTGGGCATCCGGGTAGAGACAGAGCCAGGGGCAGGTGAGGACAGCTGCAGAGGTCAGAGCACAGACCTGGACCTGGGCCTTCAGTGATCAGGCAGAAGAGAAGCAAGTCTGGAGCAGCGACCAGGGAGCAGCCAGACCTGTGGGAGTGAGGTCCCAGGAGCTTCCTTTGTCAGGGGTGTGGCCAATGTGTCCCATGGTTCTGAGGTCCAGGTGATGACCGGACTGTTCTCGGGATCTGGCCATGGAAGGTCACTACTGACCTAGCGCTCCAGAGGAGCAAAGGGGTGGGGAGTTGGATTGGAAAGGATCTGAGAGGACAGCAGTGAGCAGTGGATGCTGAGTGTGGTCTTTAGAGTGAACCCCAGGAGGGCTCAAGCAGAGCTGACTTGAAACCTGTTCCCTTCCCTGCAAACTATGCTCCCCAGGGCTGGTCATGAAGCAGGATCACATGGCAGCCCTGCATGACCCCCACCTCTCTGTCCCCTGGGGCACCAAACCCCACTTCAGCATTAGACCCCAGCCTCTCACCACAGCTGACTGCCCAGGGGTCAGCCGTGACCCACTTGGCCAATCAAATGCCTGTTCAATGCCAGGAGCTCGGATGCAGTGGGGCGGATTCCCCGGTCTCTGGTCCCCAACCTCCTAGAAGGCAAGGCGAGAGCTCAGCGTGGCTGCAGGGCAGAAGATGGTGGTGACGTTGCCAGGCCAAGAGGCAGGAACACTCGAGGGAGCAGAGGACACCACCTTGGGCTCTGTGCAGTGATGGGCCTGCTGTGTTTTTGAGACTTTCCATGCTCAGTCCTGGCCCTAAAGGGTCACCTGCTGCCTCTGAGGTCTGGGAATAGGCATGAGTTAAGGGCACTGAGCTCTCCCCTGCTTCTCTCCTTCCATCCCTCCCTCCTTGAGGTGGGGCAGGACCCTGATTTCCAGCTTCTCCAACACCCACCTGGCTGCCCTGGGCACTCCCAGGGGCCTCTCCACAAGGCAAGAACACCAAAACAACAGGGCTTTGAGATCATCAATCGATTTTAACGCATAGTAAAGAAGGAAAAACTACACTGGCATATTTAAGACAAACACGTTTTCTCTATCCTCACTACCCACTGGACGGTCCTCCTTGGTCCAAAAAAAAACCTAACAATCTTAAGACACGTTGGCAGCTACCCCTCCCAGGTCCAACCTTTCATATCCTCACATTACATTGTTAAAACATTTAAGTCAATCCATCCGAGAAGAAAACCAAAGCAAACAGAAAAGGAAGCTGAATACAGAGACAACACAAGCCACCCGGTAATGCATACTTGGCACAGCGAAGTCAACACATAAGATGTGGGCCTCACACGGTTCACTCTGTTCATCCATAAAATAATATAAAAATCTTGTTCACCCAGTGTGAAGTGTATTAAAATAGATCTGTATCATACAGCACAGTTTCTCCCGGAGTTGTGAGAATGACAGGAGGGACTGTGGTGCTGTGGGGTGCCGGCCTCCTTGCTCTGCACCTCTGCGTGTGTGCATGCTTGTCTGTGGTCATGGCCATGTGCGATGCACACACGTGTGTTCAGTGCAATGTGGCACCATGTGATATGCTCAGGGAGGGAGCCCGTGGCTCCTGGATGCATATCCTGTTGTGCTAAGTTCCTCAGGACCAGGATGTGGGCATTGGGTGAGGGTGACAAGCTGGCACTGCCCACTGTGGATGCAGGAGCAGCCACTGGCAGCAGGAGTAGGAGACTCTGGTCCCTGAAGGCCGGAACCTCCCCAGGCCACCGCCCTTCCTTACCTCCCCCGTTCTCCACTCAGTTCTTAAAAAAACTGCTGGATCTTCCAGTTTGGCTGGGCTGCCTGAGGGGAGGTGTTCCCATTTGTACCTTAAAGCAGAGACTACTAGAAGTCAGCCTGAGTCCCCTCCCCACTGTTCACATTAAATATCTCACAATAAAAATACCATACAAAAGTGTGAAGTTATTTTTTGGCATAGTGTCTGTACTGACAAGAAAGAGGAGTGGAATACTTATCAGCTCTCCCAAAGGATGCAAGGAAATGCTTCGGTTTAGGTTGAATGATTCAACCCCAAAGAGAAATCCTGCCCAATGCCCTGCCCTGCATGGCTGCAGCTCCACCCTGCCCAGAAACTCCATGAGAAAAATGGACCAATAGCAAAGAGTCCAGGGGATTGGCAAAAGAAAGAAGTCAACCTTGAGGCCCCCAAGATGGAGCAGGAAGGGCAGAGGCCCTGGCAGCGACAACTGTGGCATCTCAGCACCCAGACATGCGTGCCTCGGACAATGTCTTTCAAGTGAAACAGTGGCAATTCGTACCCCTGATAATACTGACAGAAAGGGGCCCAGTGGTTCTGCAAAGGCGAGGGGGTGCCCTAGGCCCACCGGCCCCAGGTAGACCTCCTAGGAGCGTGGGGCATCAGAGAACTACCTAGACTGGCTATCCACTTCTCGTCCCAACTACTTCTACCACTCAGCTACATTCACGTGTTCTCAGCTCCCCTCCCACAGGACACCAAGAGGCGGTGCCCTCAGTGGGCACCGTGTGCTGAGCTGTGTGCTTGTCCCCTCCACAGCCTCAGCCTGCCCCTCTGACAGGCCAGAAGGAGGCCGTGGAGAGCAGGGCCTGGAATCTGGAGGCTCAGGCGGCCCTGAGGTGGCCAGGCCCAGCCTGTCATACCCCCACCTGGCCCCTAGGTGCCCCCTGTAAATGCAGAGGGCACAGGGCCACATCCCCACCTGGTCCTGGCTCTGGGCCTCTGGCCCAGCTCTTTCCACATCCTCTCCTCTGTCTGGTGATTTTTTATCTGAAATTCATAGTGTTTATGAATTAAGGACAACAGAACCCCCAGGCTGTGTAAGCAGGGTCCCAATAACTTTCCATGGGTGTGAAGACGGGTCCCTAGGGGTCAGTTGTGGCCCTGGGGGTGCTGGAGGGTGGGGTGTGTGGCTGCCACTGAGGGCTTGGTCCAGGGCCCGGCCAGCAGTGGGGCTGGGTTAGTGATCATCATGGTGACCTGCAGCAGCTGCTCACCCTGTATCAGTGTCAGGAGGGCACACAGGTGGTCTAGGGATGACTGAGTGCCCCTATGGTGGGCCAGCAGGCTTGTCTTCAACTCCAGGCATTTCTGTTGGGGGAGAATATCAGGGGAAAGGGTCTTAGCATTTCGCTCTGCAGCCATCCTGGGGCAGCCACCACCTGGGCCCCTCTCCCCTCCACATGCAGACCTGCAAGAAACCAGGCTGAGGGCCTCACAAAAACCAGGCAGCAGTGCAAATGCGACTACGAAGCAGGAGACTATACTCATTTTGGAATTTAGGGCTAGAAAAAGTGTGCCTGTGCCTGGGAACGTCCTCCCAATGGCTATGATGCGACCTCCTCCTCCCTGCTAGCTGCCCACACTCCTCCTCCTCCTGCCGGCCAACCTGCAGCAGCCTCAGAGATCTTTGGCTTCCCAGCAGCCCTTCTGCTCTTTCTCTTGCCTGCTGTGCTGCGTGGTCTTTTCCAGTCTCTCTATGTAGCAAGACAAAAAGGAAAAGCAGTAAGGACTAATGCCTTGGGTCCCACATCAGTCTGCTCTGGGTAAAATACTGCTTGGGCAAATAACAACCTCCCTGAGACTGTTTCTAATGTGATTATAGGGACAACCACAAAGCCTCTCCGTATCATTATTGAAAGGATTAAATGAGACACTGCATTCAAAGAGCTTCACCAGGACTTGTTACCATCACCATCCTCCATCACATCTTCACCACCACCAACACCACCATCACTGTGATCAGTACCATCATCACCATCACCACCACCATGATCACCCTTATCATCACTACCACCACTATCACTGTGATCAGCACTATCACCACCAGAGTTACCACCATCACCACCATGATCACCAGCATCACTACCACCATCTCATCACCACCACCATCATCATCACCATCATCACCACCACTATCTCTGGGATCAGCACCATCACCACCATTATCACCATCATCACCATCATCATCACTACCATCCCTGTGATCAGCACTATCATCATCAACACCATCACCATCATCACCATCACCATCTCTGAGATCAGCACTATCACCACCATCATCACCATCACCATCATCATCAACACCATCCCTGTAATCAGCACTATGACCACCATCATCACCATCACCATCACCACCATTTCTGTGATCAGTGCTATAATCACCATCATCAACATCACCATCACCATCATCATAACCACCATCTCTGTGATCAGCACTATCACCACCATCATCACCATCACCATCATCACCACCATCTCTGTGATCAGCACTATCACCACCATCATCACCATCACCATCATCACCACCATCATCTCTGTGATCAGCACTATTACCACCATCATCACCATCACCATCATCATCACCACCAACTCTGTGATCAGCACTATCAACACCCTCATCACCATCACCATCATCATCATCATCATCTCTGTGATCAACACTATCATCACCATCATCACCATCATCATTGCCACCATCTCTGTGATCAGCACCATCACCACCATCACCATCACCATCACCATCATCACCATCTCTGTGATCAGCACTATCACCATCATCACCTCACCATCATCACCACCATCTCTGTGATCAGCACTATTATCACCATCACCATCACCATCATCATCACCACCATCTCTGTGATCAGCACTATCATCACCATCATCACCATCACTATCACCATCATCATCACCACCATATCTGTGATCAGCACTATCACCACCATCATCACCATCGCCATCATCATCACCACCATCTCTGTAATCAGCACTATCACCACCATCATCACCATCACCATCATCATCACCACCATCTCTGTGATCAGCACTATCATCACCTTCATCACCATCATCATCCCCATCATCTCTGTGATCAGCACTATCACCATCATCACCATCACCACCATCTCTGTTATCAGCACTATCATCACCATCATCATCATAACCATCATCACCACCATCTCTGTGATCAGCACTATCACATCATCACCACCATTTCTGTGATCAGCACTATCACCGCCATCATCACCATCACCATCATCTCTGTGATCAGCACTATCATCATCATCATCACCATCACCTCATCACCATCTCTGTGATCAGCACTATCATCACCACCATCTCTGTGATCAGCACTATCACCCCCGTCACCATCACCATCATCATCACCATCATCACCACAATCTCTGTTATCAGCACTATCATCACCATCATCATTATTACCATCATCACCATCATCACCATCACCACCATCACCATCATCACCACCACCATCTCTGGAATCAGTACCATCACCACCATCATCATTAAAATCGTCACCATCACCTCCATGATCACTATCACTACCACCATCACCACCACCATCACCACAATCACCATCACCACCATCATCATTACCACCATGACCATCATATAATCACCACCATCATCATGACATCACCACTACCACCATCATTGTGATCAGCACCATCATTACCGTCACCACCACCATCACAACCAGCACCCTCATCACTATCATCACCATCATAACCATCATCACCACCACCCTCATTATCATCACTACCATCACCATCATCATCACCATCACCACCATATTTCCATCATCACTATCATCACCATCACCAATACTACCATCACCATCATCATCACCACCACAACCCTCATCTTTATGATCTTGTTTCTCACTATCCTACAGAGGAGGAATCATGTTCACTTTACACATGAAGAAACAAGGTTAGAAGTCAGGGCCTTGCCAAGGGGGCTGAGCAGGGGTACAGTCAGGGTGCTATCAACCACCAGATAAATACTTGTTTAATGAGTCACAGCACTGCCTTCTCCATGTATTGGCTTTCTGGAGGATGCTTGATGAGTCTGTCTTCTTCCAAGGCCCTATGAATGAACAGTGAAGCTCTGGATCTACATCTGTGGTTCTAAGGACACATCTACCTTCCTCCCCTGAATACCCTGGTGCACACCTGGAGTAAGACCAGCCTGGATCTACAACTGTGGTTCTAAACCCAGGCCCCAGGACACACCTGCACTGTTGAGATGAGCCTGGATCTACACCTGCGGTTCTAGGGACACATCTCTCTGTCCCCCAGACCCCAGGTCACACCTGTAATGCTGAGGCCAGATGCCGGTTCTGCTCCTCCAGCTGCTGGTGCTCATTCTGCAGCTCACTGCCTCTTTGCAGCAGCTTCTTTTTCTCCTCTTCTCTGACTAGAAAAGAGAAGGCCAGGCCTCCGGAGGGGGGCAGGTAAGGAGCATCTGGGCTGTAGAGTAAATGGGAGAGGCAGAAGAGATGGAACCAAGGCCTGGGCCATCCCCCTGAAGGAGGCGGTGGCTGTGGCCAGATGCACAGGACCTGGAGCCACTCGCCCCTGACTGCACCTGTCTTGTACACAGGACTAGTCCCAGGGTCCCACTTTTCAGTGCTCTGGCCTGGAAAGGCATGGACCTGCCTGTCCTCCCACAGGGCAAGGTGAACCCAGAAGCCTGGGTGGGGGAGGGGAGGGGGAGCAGGTACAATGTCCCACTCCCCCAGGATGCCTCACCTGTCTTGTGGGTTACATAGGACTGCATGATGGCCAGCATCCCAGTCCAGGGCACACCCTCATCTTTCTTTAAGGCCTGGGGAGCAGATGGGGAAATGAAAAAGTGGACAGGCCCTGGGACCTGCTGGGACTGGCCACACCCTGGGTGTTTAATCTTGGGGAGGCATGCCCTGTCTGAGCCACAGAGTCCACACCCATGACCAGGGGATGGGGGCCACACCTGCCTCATGGCCCGGCTCACAGGGCTGCACAGTAAGATCAGCCCCACGAGGCAGAAACATTCTGGGCCTCTCTCCCTTCTCATCACCAGGGCCCCTGACAGGCAGCAGGCTCAAATACTTCTCAAACGAATAAAATGAATGATCACTTGTCTTCTTCCCATGTCCAGAAGACCTAAGAGTGGTGGTCCCAGGCCAGCCAGGGACAAACGGGGAGACTCAGTGCCCCCACACTGTGCCAAAATGAGGAACAGAATCTTGTTCCCTCTCCACACGCCCTCAAAGAGTTGTGATCAAGAAGAAATAAGAAAAAAGGAAGAAAAAGAAATAAGCAAAAGAAAAGGCTGGGCATGGTGGCTCATGCTTGAAATCCCAGCAGTGCGGGAGGCCAAGGTGGGAGGATCACTTAAGCCCAAAAGTTTGAGATCAGCCTGGGCAACTAAGTGAGACCCTGCCTCTACAAAAAATTAAAAAATCAGCTTGCTGTGGTAGTGTGTACCTGTGGTCCCAGCTCCTCAGGAGGCTGGGGTGGGAAGACTGTATGAGCCCTGAAGGTCAAGACTGCAGTAAGCTGTGCTGGGGCTTCTGCACTCTAGCCTACACAAGAGGGCAAGACCCTGTCTACAAATAAATAAATAAATAAATAAAAGGATGTGACCCCCTCACCCAGGCAGTCACAATGCAAGGGCAGGTAGCCCCCACAGGGAACAGCCACACAGCAGCACCCACCCACCATATCCACCACCCTCGAACCCCACAGAACCAGGGTTGATGGCAACTCACAACAGTTAATGCTTTTTGAAATATAGATAACTCCCAGACCTGGTGCAGTGGCTCACGCCTGTAATCCTAGCACTTTTGGAGGCCAAGGCGGGCAGATCACCTGAGGTCAGGAGTTCAAGATCAGCCTGGCTAACATTGTGAAGTCCCGTTTCTCCTAAAAGTTTAAAAAATTTAGCCAGGTGTGGTGGCACTGCCTATAATCACAGCTACTTGGGAGTCTGACACAGCATTGCTTGAACCCAGAAGGTGGAGGTTGCAGCTAGCTGAGATTGCACTCCAGCTTAAGCAACAAGAGCAAAACTCCTTCTCACAAAAAAGCTCTTTGGGAGGCCAAGGCAGGTGGATCATGAGGTCAGGAGTTCAAGACTAGCTTGGCCAAGATGGTGAAGCCCCATCTCTACTAAAAATATGAAAATTAGCCAGGCACAGTGGCAGGCACCTATAATCCCAGCTACTTGGGAGGCTGATGCAGGAGGATCACTTGTACCCAGAAGGCAGAGGTTGCAATGACCCGAGATCGCAACACTGCACTCCAGCCTGGGTGACAGAGTGAGACTCTGTCTCAAAAAAATAAATCCCATAATACACAGGACAAAGTTCCACAATGAAGGATTATCCACCCCAAATGTCAATTGTGCTGAGTTTCAAAAAGCCTGTCTACACCAAAGCCCCTCTTTTCTCCCCTCCTCTGCCCTGTCTGCCTACAGTGGGGACCTCCATGCCAGTCTGGGGTGAGGGGACCACACAATCCCCCGTACCTTTTGCTGGCACCTGGGGAACACCCACACACCCTTGGGTGCTGTCTTGAGGGGGGTTCAGGCAGCTGAGGTGGTAGGCCCCCGGGCA
This sequence comes from Leontopithecus rosalia, assembly GCA_028533165.1. NCBI lineage: Eukaryota > Metazoa > Chordata > Mammalia > Primates > Cebidae > Leontopithecus > Leontopithecus rosalia. The sequence goes on from CM052658.1 coordinate 95,643,490, forward strand.
GGCACCACAGGGCTGCAGGTTGGCACCTCGCTTGCAGGCAGCACAGTGCTCATCGTGGGTGATATCATTCTGGAAGAGAAGGGAGAGCAGAAGGCAGGTCAGTCAGAGTCAGGTCAGTGGGGGCCAAGTCAGCCCGGGCCGGGCCCAGGCAGCTGCGTCTGACCCACGTGTGGCCATTCTTCTGCCAAAGTTTCCAAGCAGCTCTATGGACAGAGAGGGATAAAGCCAGAGAGGGTGACAGTGTGGGCTCAGGCCTGGGCCCCAGGAGGCAGAGGGGCACTCCCAGGGCCAGGTTGACTAGGGGCTGGGGCATTGAGTATTGGAGTCGGGTTTGGTGTGACTTCCATAACCCAATTCTTCTGTGCTAAGACCCGGACCCATGGTGTGGGCGATGGTGCAGGGTGTCAGGGTCTGTGTTGCACCAGAGGCCCATGTTCTGGGAGTGGGGCCAGCAATGCATACAGCACTCCCTCCCTGCCCCCACTGCTCATGTGCACACTGCCAGGGAGGGCAGTGTGTCCCTGGCCAAGACCCTGTACTCCTTGGCTTTCTATTCACCATCTATGTGGCAATAGCATGCTCCAACTTCAGAGCTGGAAAAGACCAGAGTGCCCTCCTCTGGGATGGCCCATGCCACAAGGACTCTGTCCCTGAAAGAGGTGTGGCACCTTCGGATGGGACCTCAGAGATCCCGACCTCCACCCCTTATGTCAAGCAAAGGCCCAGGGAGGGTGAGGTAGTTGTCACACAGCAAGCCAGAGGTGGGGCCGGGAGCAGCATCCAGGTGGCCTGCCTCAAAGCTGAGGACTTTCCGAGTCTGTGGACTCTGTGGGGACAGGGCTTAGACTCCAGGTTACACCCTGTCCTCATGCCCACCCTGATGAGCATAAGGTGTCTGCAGACAAACACTGCCAGGACCCCCAGGACCAACCTGTGCCACTGCAGGTTTACTGTGGAAAATGACACTGCCTAACCGGGGTAGACTGAAACCATCACCTACTTCTTCTTAGAGGCTTGACCACTACAGGCATGCGGGGACTAGAACGTTCTTTTAGAATCAGAAATTTGGTGAAAAACATTAAATTAATTTGGAGGCCATGCCATGAATGAAATCACAACCAGCCAATCTCCTGGGAAGCAGAAATGTGGCATGTGTATGGGTAGGGGGTGGGCGTGGGATCCCATGTGGTCACAGAACTGTGGGCATGTAGGGTGAGTCTCTGGTGATTAACAAGTCCAGCCCTTTTTGGGGTGGGCAACAGAGGACCAGAGAGGGTCAGCTCTGCCCAGGTCACACTGAGGCCAGTGGAGCCAGGGTGGAGGCCAGCAGACACTGGCTGGCTGCTTCCAGTTGAGCCTTGGTGGCCTCTGGGGTCTCTGCATCCTCAGTCTGTCCCGATCAGGGAGAGCACCCGTTTGAAGCTGAGAGTGGAGCCCCGTGGCAGTGCCAGACTCGATGCTGCCTGGCAGGCTGGAAAGCTGGCTGGGTGTTGTACAAAGCTCTCAGCACCAAGGGCAGACTGAAAGGCCTTCTGAGCCACTCCAGGCTCTTTCCCTCTTTCCAGGACGGACCCTACCAAGACTGTACTGAAAACATTCTCCACCCCCCAGGTGTGAAGATGGAAGGAGGGGATATGTACCTTCCAGCAGGGGTCCTCATCGGCTAGCACAGGGAAGAAGGGTGGAGAACATGTTAGTGGCCGTTGGAGGAGCACAGATCAGGACGAGTCCATGAGGCCTCATGTGGCAGGGGCTGTCACCCCAGGGCATGATGGGAGTCTCACAAGGCCTCCATGACACCTTGGCTCTTGCCCCAGGGCATGATGGAAGTATAACGTGTCACTCCCAGGCAGGATGGGAGTAAGGATCTCTGCCCTGGTCACAGCTAGGAGCCCCTTTGGAACAGGCTCATGTGGCCCCTGTGCTGACCTAGGCCATGTTGGCAATGAGCTGCCCAGGGAGCTCACTAAACCCCTCAAAGTTACTTATTTTCAACTCTTTTTTGGCTGTAACCCACTATCATTCTAGTAAACGATGCCAAACCACACATTTTAATGATTGCAAACACAGGTATCTTTCAGGTTCTGAATCAGATCCATCTGCAAATAATGCCACCCAGCGGGAAGAACAGTTCTGGCATCTGTACAGCCCTCGACAGCTCACAAAGTGCGGTCATGCTCACCCCTCAAGTCACTGTCCCAGCTCTGAAAATCAGGGAGCTCTGGGCCTACTTTCTAGATCAGTAAACCAAGACTCAGGGAGTGATGGTGGCCTGTCGAAACTACACAGAATCCCAGGAAGCCGGCCGTCATTTTCTGCCCCTGGGACTATTTGAGATTTTCTAACTGGAAAGAGCTGGTGGCTTCCTGTTGCTGTCTGAATGCAAGGATGTGGCTCCCTGAGGTCTTGCACTGGGGCACGGCTGGCAGAGGAGGGAGGAGCTCTGCAGACTCAGGTGGAGGTGTTAGGCCAAGTCCTAGCCTGAAGATCTGGCCCAATGCCTTGTACAGAAGGAGCCCTCAGCCCAGAGCAATGCACACAGCAAGGCCGAAGCAGAGGCAGAGGCAGAGCTGGGTTAAGATCCCTGCCTCAGCCCAGGCTGTGCTCTCCCAATGCCCAGAGCAGGCACAGGAGGACAGGCAAGGTGTGGGCTGAGAGGCACCAGCCCAGCCCAGGGGTATCAGACACTGCCCATGTGTGGGGAAGAAAGGTTCTCTCCAGCAGTGTCTGGAAGCAACAGCACCTGGGCTGGCCCACACTGGCAGAGGTCACACTGGCCAGGCTCACACCTGTGGCCCATGCTGTGGACCTCTCCTAGACTACAGCTCCAAGCTCACACAGAGCCTGCAGGAGGAGCAGGGAGGTGGGAGCACAGCATCCTCGCCCTCCTCTGCCCAGGTCCTCTCAGCATAGCATCCTCACCTTTCTCTGCTCAGGTCAGCCCAGTGGGAGGCAGACCCAGCCTCGCCCAGGCCCAGGCATGGAGGACCACCCAGGGATGACTCTCTGAGGCCCTGAGCAGCTCTGGCAGAAGGTCTGAAGCTGGTGCTTACCTCTCACTGTGAGGAACAGGGGGTTGTTGAGATAGTTGGAGTCCAGCCATTTCCTCTGCAGGGACAGAAAACAAAACAACACACTCCATTGTCTGGAGGCTCTCCCCATGGACAGGGCAACTGCAGGGCCTGGAACGGACTGCCGCTGCACACGAAACACCGCCCTCCCTCTTGAGCTCAGGTTCCCAAGACATGGGTTCTGGACAGTGGCCCTGACTAGTCCACATCCTGGGAGGTGGGACAGCACTTTCCTCATCTTCCTCCAGGTCTCACAGAGCTGGCATCTGGAACACACTAGACACTGACCTTGGGGGACATTGTTTCTCTCAGGACAGCTGCCCCAAGCTCTGGACTTCGGGGCATGAAGGAAATGGCTTCCATCTCAGAAAGACTCCAAGATCTTGCCCCTAAGAAAGCCCTGAGCCTCTGAGCGAAAGGTCCTGACAGATCCTGCAGAGCTGGCTTTGGGGAGATGACCTTAGGATTTTAACCTAAGAATTCTGGACTGTCATTTACAAGGGCAGGAAATTGTCATTTCTGATCTGGTTTCTCCCTGGGGATATGGTCATGGGAGAGGCCCCGCTGTTCCAGTATGGCATCCCAACCCTGCTGCACCGGATCAATTTTGGTGCAGGCTCTTGGTTCCCCATCCCATCCCTAGTGATAGAAGCTTCAACTAAGAGTCGGGAAAGGCACTGGTAACACACAGCCCGCCCCTTCTGGGCCTCTCTCTATGGCACCCACCTGCTCCAGGCTGCACACATTCTCAGCCTCTCCCAGCCGTGAACCAACTGCACAGACTCTAGACAAGGTACATGGTGGTCCGGGGAGGCCAGGGTGTCCAGCACTGCCTGTGACCAGGGATTTGCCTGCTGATTCAGGGTGAGGAGTCTGGTGCTGGTGATGCTCCCCAGGGCAGTCTCTGTCAGGAATAAACGCACACCCCCTCTTTTGTATCTTCCTATCAACTGATTCTGAACTTGGAAGTGATGAATGAGATATTCACAGTCACCCTGAAGTCCCACTCCCAGGAGGGACAGACAAAACAGGGATTAGGGAAGTGAATGAGGGAGGCCCCAGGACTGTTCCTGGAGGCTGTGCACTGGGAACCCTCACCCTCCTAGTGGCATGGCACTTGTGGGTCCCCCACCTCAGTCTCCAGGAGGCCGCTGTAGGCAGGGTTGGCTGTGCTTCTTCTCTTCTGCTCCTGTCACTTGCTCTGGATTTCTGGAAAGGCACAGACACAGCAGTTACTGGGTCCTGCCTGCCCTGGGAACCCCAAATGCATCCTTGCCAAGCCCTGGGCGCCACCATCCCCTCCTGCTCTGAAGCCTGTCTGCCCAGCATCTAATGCCACAGAGTGGCCCAGGGCAAGTTGTGACCTCCAAATATCACTCACTCCATGGAGGACAGCTCTGGTGGCCTCAGGCTGAATGACATATTGGTGGGGAGTGTGTGGCAGGTTCCCAGAATCCAGGTGCCCACTCAGCATGGGGTCCTCCTTGTGTGTCTTTATCTGGCCCATGGCCATTATTTGGGACCCACAGGATGGCATATACCCATGGGTCTGGTGATACCCACTGGTCTGGTGATACCACTGGTCCAGTGAGCTGCAGGATGAGGCTCCCAGCTCCCAGGAGAACAGGAGCAAGTCTCTATCCAGGTGGCCTTTGCCCCAGTGCAGCTTCCAGCAGGAAGCCTTCACGTGTGAGTGAGAGGGTGCCTGGCCACACTAACTGTGTTTTCTTCTCATCTTTCTTTGTTTTGACCCCCGGGTGGGACCATTACCTGCCTCTCCATGTGCAGCTGTGTTGGCATCATTTTCTAATCTCTGCCTCCTGGACCTAGTTTTGCTTTTTAAATCTTTTTAATGTTATTAAACCTGTTTTCTGTAAGGCACTCAGACCTTCTGTGGAATAACACAGGGTCTAAAGAAAGAAATACTTAAGGATATCACAGCAGGGATTGGGGAGAGGCTTATAAATGAGTACTATTTATAAAACCAATAATGACACACATTAGGAAAGCACTTTTCACTCATTCCCCTTGCCAACCCTACAATGTCTATAGACGTAGCTTTCTCTGTGTTGCAGAGGAGGAAACCGAGGTTCAGACAGGGGAAGGACCCTGCCCAGGGACACCCAGCCAGTGCATAGGCAGGACTTGAGCATAGACTTCTGTTCCCACAGCCCCGCACTGCCTCTGAGGCTCCATGGTTTTGGTCGGATATTAAACCACTCCCAAAGGCAAGCAGAGGGCAGGGGGATTCATCACACTCAAGCTCACACCGTCAGGCAGCGAGCTCAGAGAACACCTTCCTACCATGCATGCAGAGAGGTGATAAAGGCTGGGGCGAGGGTTACTGCAGGGGGCTTCCCTGCCCAGAGATCAGGAAGGCTGGGCCTCTTCCCTGGCCCTCCCTGCCCTGGCTACTGCCAGGGAGCAAGTCAGACCCAGGGGACACAGAGAAAGGGCTCTCTTCTTGGACCCTGCATGGCAGACTGGGGTCCCCATGTGCTCTGGAAGGCTTGCTCTGCTCCCGCTTGCCCTGGATGAGCTATGTGACCTAGGCCAGCTCCCTCCCCTCCCCTGGGCTTCTCACTTGTTGAAATGGAGAGAAACTCTACTTTAGATTAAAGACTGCTAGTGCCTTGGGTACTGTGGGGTTTGCTTCATTCCCTATTGATTTTAAGGAGAGGAACGTTAGGCGAACCTCCCTGCAGCCTGGTTTATCAGGGCACATGCTTTCACGTTATAAAACATCTTTGTGGGTGAGGCAGGTATACTGGGAGACATGCAGGGTTCCAGCCTGGGCCTGCTATCTCCTGGCTCTGAGATTGATCTTCGGAAGTGAATTAATTCCTTGGGCTCAGCTTCCCCAAGGTGGCTGGTTTCAAGGCTTTCCAGGCCCTAAGATTCTATGATGATGTTCAGGGCTCACCTTAGAGAGCCCTCTTCATCCTGTGATGATGTCACAGCCCATGTGAAACTGCCCTCATCCGTAAGGTCACACGGCCCCTTTGTAGAGTCACAGAGCCCCGTCTGCTCAAATAAACTACTGTTCCAATTTTAATGGACACACCTGGTGGCAAACATGAATTCCACAGGCTAGTTTGATGGCAGGGGAGCTCGTGGGCAATTCTCCCACTGTGCTGGGCACTGCTTCCCACAATCCCCCAAGGACGGTTCAGCCATTACCTGTTTTAAACATGAAGAGATGGAGGCACACAGAAGCAATCTGCCCACATTTGAGAAAGTGGCGGAGCCAGGCAGTCTGCCTTTTTTTTTTTTTTTTTTTTGCGACAGAGCTTCACTCTTGTTACCCAGGCTGGAGTGCAATGGTGCAATCTCGGCTCACCACAACCTCTGCCTCCTGGGTTCAAGCGATTCTCCTGCCTCCTGAGTACCTGGGATTACAGGCATGTGCCACCATGCCCAGCTAATTTTGTATTTTCAGTAGAGACAGGGTTTCTCCACATTGGTCAGGCTGGTCTTGAACTCCTGACCCCAGGTGATCTGCCTGCATTGTCCTCCCAAAGTGCTGGGATTAGAGGCAGGAGCCACCATACCCGGCCAGTCTGCCTCTTGTCATTTCCCTGTGTTGCCTCCAGTTTGAGGGCAGGGAGCCCACAGGGTCCCTCCACTGAAACAAGGAAGTGCCTCAATATGTTTTGTGCATAGTCATGGAGCCAGGGTGAGCCTGGAAGGTTTCTCTGTCCTGTTTGTCTTTGATGACAGCCACCCAGCCTCAGGTACATGGGGCAGACCTCCTGGGAGGTGGTTCACATTACAAACGCTGTCATCTGAGCTGGGACATCCTGAGGCCCACTGCAGTGGTGTGAGGCCATATTCCATTCACACTTGCTGCTGCTTCATCCTTGACCCCCAAATGCTTCCAGCCAGTCCCAGACCAACCTGCGCTACCTGGGTCCTTCCTTACCTTACAGGTGTTCCATGGTAACCAGACCCAGCGCTACCATGAAGGCGATTTTCTGAGGGAAAGAACAAAGGAGCATTAACATGACTGTCGATGTTCATTCATGCACTCAAAAAACATCTGCTGTGGCAGGTGCAGGGTGACACCTCATGGGTGCCCCAACCGCAGAGGCCCCCAACTCCAGATGCCAAGTCAGTTTCTAAGAAACATGGGGAAAAAGGATTCCCAAAAAGAACATCTGCAGCTCACTTTGGTGGGGCTCCTTGAAAACACTGGATACACATATTCAAACATACTTTAATGGGCTAAGGTGCACACAGCTGGGCTCATCCTCATGTGTTCCCCAACCACTGAGGCCCCAACTCCAGACACCCAGTCAGTTTACAAGAAACATGGGGAAATAGGATTCCCAAAGTGAGCATCTACAGCTCAATTTGGAGGCACTTCTTGAAAACAATGGACACACGTATTCTAACATACTTTAAAGATATAAGGTGCACACAACTGGGCTAATCACTGTCACTGGTTCATAACACATCACTGGTTCATAACACATTTGTGTCATTGGTCCTTTCATGGCTCTTTTATTTTGTTTAATAATAAATTGAGCACCACGAACCTACTAATAAATTCAAAACCCGACACTTGACCGGAAAGTTGCATCTGTTCTGTGTTCCTCTGCTTCTCTCATTCATTTCACCCTCATTTCTAGTGATCCTATCCTTATACAGTTTTGTAATTAAATTTCCTTGACTTTGCATACACGTGCATATACTTCTATCACTTACAAAACAGGATGACATTTAATTTTACCTGGGTTTTTTTTTTTAAGACATGGTCTCACTCTGTCACCCAGACTGGAGTGCACTGGTGTAAGCACAGCTCACTGCAGCTTCAATCTCTGGGCTCAAGTAATCCTCCCACCTCAGTCTCCCAAGGAGCTGGCATCATAGGTGCACACCACTGTGCCCAGCTAATTTTTGTATCATTTTGTAGAGATGGGGTTTTGCCATGTTGCCCAGGCTGGTCTTGAACTCCTGGACACAAGCCTGCCTCAGCCTCCCAAAGTGCTGGGATTACAGGTGTGAACCACCGCACCTGGCCAATGTCTTTTTTCTGTCCCAGGATCCCTCATGACATTTAGTCATCAGGCCTCCTTAGACTCTCCTGGGCTGTGAGAGTTTCTTAGCTTGTCCTTTTTTTTTTTTTTTTGGATGACCTGGACAGCTGGAGGAGGACCGGTCTGGTATTTTGCAGAACAACCCTCAACTGGGATTTGTCCAGTATTTCCCTCCTGGGAGGACTGGGGTGGTGGGTTTTGGGGAGGAAGACCACAGAGGTAACGTTCCTTCTCATCACATCACAGCAAGGGTGCAGACCATCCACTGACTCATTGCTGCTGGTGACCTTGGTCACTGGCTGAGGTGTGTCTGCCAAGCTCCACTGGGTGAAGTCACTCTTCCCTTGGCCCTCTACCCCATACTGTACTCTTTGGGAAGAAGTCACCAGGCACACAGTTCACACTTAAGGAGCGGAAAACCAGCCCACTCAGGCTGGGCTTTTTTCATTTTGTTGCCGTGCATCTACATTAAAAAAATGTTTTAATCAATTTTTAAATTGTAGTAAAAATTTTAAAAATGATCCACTTTTAATTAAAAAATTAAATTGCGACCA